>CM060858.1:9235613-10435613 GCA_030737845.1 Acorus calamus | reverse complement strand
AAACAAATGGGGGTAATAAGATAATTTAATCAATCATACATGATTAATTTAATTACACTCTAGTTTCAGATCGTTAATGATGAAAAATAGATCAATTAAAGTCATAAATCAGAGGGTTATATGGATGTTCATAAAAATGAATGATTTGATATGAACATTTGCAGTATCTGAAGGGTCTATCTTTTTTTTTCAATTTAAATTAAGCATAATGTGATTTCATACAAAAGTAATATGATTCAGAAACAAAACATCCAAAATATAATGACCTATAAATATATATTTTCTGCATAACAGTGAATAAACTTTCGAAGTTACAAATCTTAGAATCTGACTCAGTATCTTGCATATATGCACATATGGACTGAAGTCATCACTGAACTTTATCATTATTAATTTTATCTAAAATTATCCTTTATAACTACTTAATTTGTTAAAGGTTTTCGGAAAATTATATTGTATGTACGTTTGTTGTGAAAAAGTTTTGAAAGCTTTGGAGAAGTCATACGTAATACAATTTTGATAATTAAGTGTTTAATTTATTCATTTTTGTTATTATATATTTGGTCATGAAAAAAACAACTGGATACTTGGTGTTTCCCAAGTGAGATTATTATCCAGGCTACCTTTCATGAAGTTAGCAAGTCACATCACTATCAAATCTAAACCAAATAATGACGGAGTTCGTACAAAATATTAGGGTAACATCATGACTAGGTTAATTAAATTTTATAGATAATATCTCATGGTATATATATATATATTTATTAGAGATTGAGTGCTGAAGTTTTGATTATCTCATCTAATGTAATAGTGAATACATACTCAAAATTTTACTGCGTGGTTTGGACTAAACTTTATAAATTTATGTGATGTTATGTTCTTGTTTTAATTTGGGTTTTGTTGTGAATTATGTGATACATGCTCTTCGTATCAACAATAAGTAATGTTATACATATTTTTTATTCCATCTTCAATTTTAGTCTCATACGTGTCAATAAAAAATTATCACAGTATATATTCACCTTGACAAGGTAAATGCTTCGATAAATTTTTTTACATTTTAATGAATACATCTATACAATTCATTAGACTATATGTTTTATTTTTTTTATAAAAACACGTATCTCATTAAATGAGGTGTATTGTTTTTAAAAAATTCAAAGCACTTGTAAAATTGATTTATGATTAAAAAATGGACTGAATGTAACATTATCCATCAATCATTGGTAACAATGATATCAACATAAATGCTATAGGATGCATGAAATAAATAGGATATTTTGGTTATTTAATATACTTTAATATACCGTTATGTTGAGCATATTTCACGTGAAATATGTATTGTTTGATAGTTAAATTGTAAAAACTGATTTTCTGTAAACATTGGATTTAAAACTGATTCAGTAAGAGGCTGTCTCCCTCAACTTTTTTTAATCGTGATTTTTGGACACTATTTACCTAAAATCTGTTTGCTGGCAGCTACAATTGCAAAATGATTTAGTTGTACAATTATAAAACCAACTTTTTATAAATGCAAAAACTTAATAATTGTATAACCAAACATTGCGGTTTGGCCTTTGGGGCACTGGAAGTCTGGAACAGCCCTCCGAAAGAATGATCACCCAAGTTCACTTCAGTCCAACTAAACAGTATAATATGGGAATAAGACAATCAAAATCCTTCCCTAGCTCATTACCAATATCCACAGATGGTAATAGGTGCTGTTTATAATATCAGGATCAGTTTCATTCTTCATAAATTGTTATTCTGGGATGTATTGCTAATAAAATTTTAACATGAAATATCACATCCAAATCAACCCTAACTCTAGTCGGACAAGGCGGTCGTTATTTTTACCAAGGTACAAATTCAGAATTGAGAAAAAAAATTTTGTTAAACTATTTAGGTGATATTCATTAAAATTCTTATGAGTTCAGTAAAAGTTGTAATACTTTTAAAATGCAAACCAAAAGATGTTGCGAGACATGAGAAATGAGTTCGGAGTCCACTCCAGGGGGAATCTTTCCACATTCGATCATAATTTGGATTCTTAAAACCTATTGAAGAATCTAATGAACCTATTAAATATTTTTGAGAATGTATTCAATAATGGATGCATATAAATGCAAAGGGCATTGAATATTTTTCTCATTCTAATGGTAATTCATATACACAATTATTCTATAAATTGTGTATCTCTTAATGGAAATATACATATATTATATACTACCTAATGAGATACACATAATTATTGTGTATTTTTATATTCATTATTTAATGGATAGTCATAGGAGATGAATCATTTAAAAATTCAATTAATTTACACTTCCATAAACATTGTTCATGCACTCTCCACAATGTATCATTTAATGAATCAAATAATGAAAAAGCACATTAATCATTATATATCTATACTTATTTATTAATAGATCATATTCTTACCTATGATATTGAAAAAAAGATAAATAGTAAAAACACTTTTTTTAAACATTTGTATATTTCATAGTAGCTCCATTTCGGACATAAGGTTTCTCTAAAGTGCTGTATATGAATGAAAATAAAAATAAAAACCTGTTTTTGTTTACTCTGTCTCTATGCATGTCTGGCTTCAGTTCCTTGTGCGGCTGAATAAAATCTCTCACCATTGATAGATCAACTGCCAAAAGCTTTTTCAGATCCTTGGAAATGGTAGCCAAACGTGTGAAAATATATATGTTATATATATAATTAAATCTCTGGCTCACTCCGTGAAATATTATTGGATGGCATGTGAATGCTGTCTGTCTCTGTGAATGCTTTTAACATGCATGACTCCCATCTCAACCAGTTGTTCTTCTTTTCCTTGTAAGCAAAAATAAAATAGAAATAAAAATAAAGCTTTTACTTGAACCAGTCGCTGACAGGTTTGTGTATCTTTTTGTTTAATTATTTGATATGTCGTTTGCTGTACTTTTATCCCAATTTTTTTTTCCACACACTTTAATTTGAAGAGTCCCCACTAAAAAAAAAAAGGAATTTGTTTTGCATCTGTGACTACTGTCTGAAATCCATGATCTCCTTATTATTTTTAATGTTCATGTAATGCCTTAAAACATGCAAATTCAAATAACCTTTTTACATTAAATTTTTATTAACAAATTATGATTATTCTATAAATATTTCATTCGATTAATCTTAGTT
Source organism: Acorus calamus (assembly GCA_030737845.1). Taxonomy (NCBI): domain Eukaryota; kingdom Viridiplantae; phylum Streptophyta; class Magnoliopsida; order Acorales; family Acoraceae; genus Acorus; species Acorus calamus. The sequence continues at coordinate 10,432,433 of CM060858.1, read as the reverse complement.
AAGAACATAATATACTAAAATCTCCTATACTGTATTAAAATATAAAAAATTTAATATAAATAACAATTTTATACATCTAGATAGAGTTTTATAATATATACGGAGGGATAAATTAAATCATCATTTTATAAAAAAATTCACATTTTTAAGAAATTGTAGAGTTTTTTGGTATACTATGTTTTCAGTTAGAGTTTGTTACGCCCCGAGAACATACCAATCACACAAAAACTGACAAGGATCGAATAAGGTAACAAGGCTACATGGAAGCGATAGCCAATAAAAAAAAATGCGGAAGTATAAAGTATAAATAAGTCTGTAAATCAAAAACATTATTACAGACCTGAATACACAAACACTGTCCTGTGAGAGTCCAAGTCTAGTCCAATACAGCCATATGTGCAACACGCACGATTACTAATACATATACAAGAAAATAGGATTGCTGACAGCCTCGCACTCGCCAACTGAAAGATGGGACACTCCACGCACGAACCACGCCAGATAGATGCTCTAGCTCCACGCCAACCCAATCCCTGGTGAAAAAAATAACACACGAGGGGTGAGCTACAAGCTCAGTGAGTGGCAAGGATCCAAGCTCTATAATAATCATATGATATCAGTTCATCATCTTGTTTTTCTTTCTAAGAAAAAAGAATATGGGATGAAACTCAACATATATAAATGTCACGTGAAGGCGCGATCTCACCTCACCCTAACCCTCGACCCGTAGGAGGGAATCTCTTAGAACTCTTGGAGAGGAACCAAACGGTTAACCATAATGAATATCATTATTAGATAACATAGTACCTTAAGTCTAATCGCAATGCCTCACACCATTCAGCAGATGTATTATACTTTGGGCATTCCCAATATAAATGTCACGCGACAACGTGACCCAAACTTACCCTAACCCTCACCTCTAGGGGGTGAAATGGGACTATTGAAATCAGAAGCCAACTCGCTAACTCCTTTAACCTTCCGGTAGCCCTCTCCCGGGTAGCCCTCTTCCCAGCAACCATCCATGGTAGGTCCGATGCCAAAACAGTGTTAAAATACACCTTGGGCATCCTACGATGTGGAGGCATAGTCCAGGATAGCTTCAACACCGGGTAGCTTCAACGCGGATACGAGGTAGGGGAGAAGCATTCAACGCTCGGAAACTTCGACGCACGACGATGCGGGAGGAAGCACTCCAACCTCGTCCCCATCTTCACCCCTAGGGTGACATGGGACTATTAGAAAGGAAATCAACCCGCTAACTCCCTTAACCTTCCGGTAGCCCTCTCCCGGGTAGCCCTCTTCCTGACGGCCTTCCAAGATAGGTACGAAGCCACAAGGGTATCGAAATACACATTGGGCCTCCTATGATGTAGGAGCCGAATCCAGGATAGCTCCAACGCCGGGTAGCTTCAACGCGGATACGAGGTAAGGGAGAATCATTCCATGCTCACAATACGATCCTCAAGGATCAACTATAATCATCTAGCAAATAACAATGCTAATGAATTCTCTTGAATTGCTATACAGATGCATCACTCAGACGTGAGGAAAAACAGTTAAGTTCTCGCACTTAACAATACGATGGCAAGACCCTAAAGATGGGTCATCCACACGCCTATTACAGATAGACCAAACATACTATCATAGATATCGGTTAACGAATACAATAAATGAATTCTTCTGAATTCTTATATGAGAGCATCGCATGGATGCAGGGTAGATAACCTGCTACATTTGCATAGTAAAATAAATATGATCATAACCATGAATCGCACATATGTCTATCACAGTTATGCCTGACTAATTAAACACACACACAATTATTACAAGAGAAACTCTATCATAAAAGAGGTATATGGACCACATGTCCAAATAACCTGTGATTAAACCATGTGCATTCACATATACACATATACGAGTTCAATTAATTGAATATACAAGCAAAAATACAGTTCACTCTAGGCTTCCAAACCTCTCACATAGAACTAATGAATAGAATGGAAGTCAAACAACACAAGTCATAGACTAGCCTGCATTCCACAAGACAGTAATAAATGAAGCATACGAATCAATTCGTGATCAATAGTGCTAAGTATGACTACGCATCGAGATAATATCACATATAAACTAAATATACAGGTTAACTAGCACAATATCGATTTAGTATAGCAATACTCTTTTAGAAATAAAGATTGAATATAGTTATAAGGCCCCAGGGATACGCGATGCATGACTACATGCATCGAGCGCTTCCCAAAAGGGGTGGATCGAACCACTCACTAGTACTTGGATCGCCTCGCGTCCGGTCTACGAGATCTGCAAGAACAACCAATGATGCTCCATTAAATATAAATCATCTCGACACATATACAAGCCTTTTTCATGAAAACATCAACTCCTGGTATTGCCCACACCATGCATAATAACTCTTTGACACATATTTATACAAGATTAGACCATCTACTACAACCAGCCCCAAACATTAGTCTCCACAGCACAAAATACACATCCAAAAATACTGAAATAAATCACACACATTCTATGATATGTTAGGATCATATTCCATGAAGACATAATAACTTGATAAGATCCCTAAATGCCCGAAATAAATTATTTTCCGAAACTGGTTAATTTCTGCGCGAATCCGGACAGACCATGAACATTAGGCTATATCTTTCAATACAGGTAACCAAATGACACCAAATTTGATATATAGCATCTAGACACATAGATGATCATATGAAATGAAGACACAAGCCTCAAAATATGCCTCCAAATGCCTCAAACACAAGGATCTTAAAGAGACAGAAAATCTGCCTTACAACATAAAACCACCCCATTCATGCATTAATGCAACCATCTCATGTGCAGTAGCAATTACACATTACACTCTTCCAACAGCACCAAAATTCAATAATACACACTCATACAAGCATAAACACAAACACATACAAGGCACAAAGGGGAAGTGAATATACCTTGGGAAGAAGAGGAGATGGTGCACATAAGGAGTTCCACCACCATCACCACAAACAACCACCATCACACATGCCACATAGCACAGCCACAACCACCACCAAATCAGCCATCTCACATACACCCTTCATAGATGCATAAAACCAAACACATGGGGGGGGGGCTGATTTAGAGAGGGAGAGAAACAACAACAACAACCAACAATAAACACAAGCTCACACACCTTTCTCTCTTCCACTTCTTCTTGTTGTTGCATAAACACAAGCACCTCATCTCCACCACCATCCCTAGCTGACCCAACACAAAGAGGGATCAAAGAGAGAGCTTGAAAGATAGAGATCAAGCAAACACAAGGCTCCTTCCCTTGATTTTCCTCTTCACCTTGATCTCCTTCAACTTCCTCTCCTCCTTTACACACACAAAGGGGGGAAAAGAGAGACCAAATAGAGGGAGAGAGAGAGCTCTATGAGAGGGTGAGAGAGGGCTGAAGTCGTAACATATAGAGGGGATTTAATGGGCAAGGTCGGACTGAATGTCCGAGCTGTCCTCGGACTAAAACCTCTGTACAGCCTTCACTTAAAAGGCCATAACTTCCTCAATACAGCTCGGAATTGCATGATTCCAGTGGCATTGGAAAGCTAAGAAGATTATCTACAGCTTTCATGTTTACACCCAGATCAAATAACCTCTTCAGCTATTTTGAAATCTAGGCTAAACATCATACAGGGCTGCTGCCTGGATTTCATATCCCCAGGGTATAATTGGAAAAACACCCATAACTTTTGATACATGAATCCAGTTGATCTAATTCCACTTTTGTATGAAAGCTAACTTAATACTGAACATCTCATGATAAAACTAGATTTTTACTACTTCATCTTGGTCATTAACAAAATTAAATCCAAATACCAATCGAAACTGCATAATTTCTAAAAGACCTCAAAATGCTACAAAAACTTCCATGTAAGCCCAAGTGAACACCAGAACCACAAATATGCAATTTGATTTGAAACTGAATGCCCGAACTATTAAAATAAATAAAACGCGATATTTGACCTTTAAAAGTGACACAGTCTTAACAGAGTTAACAAAATAGAATATTCCTCATCATTAAGTTTAACGTAGGGTGTTATTTGGATTTACATAGGTATTTTCAAGCGGTTATATGGATTTTAGGAAAAGTCAAGGTATCTATGGATTTAGGCACTTGGTTAAATAATGGATCTAAATCAATTGAATCATACTAGTCTTTCCATGATTTTGATAAATTATTTATTAATTTATTTCTACACTAATGCTTGCCAAGTTGAAGAATCTTGTACTAACCCTAACATTTTCCATCAACTATTTTATGTTTTACATTAAGAAATTATATTCTCATGTAGTCATATTTATCATTGTAAAGGTATATATATACCTTCTAAATAAAAATATATGAATATCATATACTTTCACATGAAAGTATAAAATTTAGGGCGAGAAAATGGGCTAACTTGTGGGGTTCATTGTAAGAGAGCCCTTATTTTCAGACTCTGAGTTGTACAATTTTAAAGATAGTATATATTTAGAAAAACTGTTTACATGATTATACATGTAAAAAAAAATGTAAAACATGATTTATAAAAAAAAATTGAAAGCATATTTTTATTCATGTATTTTTAAAAGAAATTTGATAAATTATTGAGAATAATAATATCTATGATAGTGTGCAGGAGGAGTAGGTTTGAAAATAGCATTTCACTTCAAGGAGCGCTCTTAAAAACAAAGTCTTTGGGAAGCACATTTATTTTCGATTTCTAAATTATTATTTAATAACTAAAGTTTATTTTTCATTTTCTTTAAAAAGCTATGATTGCTACAAACATTTCAAAATGAATATGAGTTAAGTATGATCATGCAAAAATAGAATTTTCAAAAGTTAGGCGCATCGGAAAAATGGTTACACTAAGAATGGACTACCTTTGATCTCAAAAAATATATAAAATTGTTTTAAATGAAGAGCTATATTTTAAACTCATTTCCACACGCCAGCCCCATTTGTTTCAGTGGATAAGGGGGGAGATTGGGAGAATATGCTTGTTCTTAACAAATGTGTTTGTTGAGCAATAGTAAATTGTAATAGCTATGTTTAGATAAGTTATCTAGAATAAACACTTAGCTACACTGATTATAGTATATTTCTATTTATCAATCCAAAATTATAGATATAGACAAAACAAAAAAGGTAAAATTTAGTTATTCAGAGAAAAGTATAACTCATATAATTCTCCTCTCCTATTTGGGGTATGACATAGGTTTATTCACTCTTGATAGCTAGCTATACTGAGATATATAACAATCTATGCAGGATAAGTAAATTTTTATTTGATTACATTTTCTGTTATTCTCATTGACAAACGTGAAAGTGATATTTTTATTATTTGATTCACCTTGGATAAAGTAATAATAAGTTGTTGATAAGAGGTGAATAAGAATTTATGACTTTTAAAATGAAAAGTATGCCTATACACAAATTACTTGTGTTTGAGAATAAGTGTGCGTAGGACATGTGTCAGATTTGATTTTTTTTTGAAAAAAAGTAGATGCTTGCTACTCGATTTTATTTCTGAATTCGAATTACAAACTCCGAAAGGAAGAAGAATAGAAAGTATGAGATGTGATCATTTTTTAAATATGTGTGAGATAATTTTTTTTATCATAACTTATCTAGACACAATTATCCCATAAACAATTTTTTTTTATTCTCATCTATTCTCATTATTCCAAATTTATGCTTCAACCCAAACGGTGACGGATCCACTTACCTATTCTATACCCGCATAAGATATTCAGGAACCAAACAGGGGTAAGAGCATTACAAAGAGAATTGAAAAGCGTGTTGTTTTGAAGAACACTATATTCAAATAGAAGTCTCTCCACCACAACCAATCAATCCGTCAGAGAAGACGACTGATCATCAAGTGAGTTTTCTGTTGAACCCTCCTCGAGATTCACGTCGCAAAGCCGGTCTTAGCCGACACTTTTTTTTTTGTTCTTTCTTTTTATACGGAATCCCCCCCAAAAATTAAACGGTAGTCCGGATCGGAATATGATACAGGACATCTGATTGTTGGGTCCACCCAACGGAAGGCCGTAGTTTGTCCCCCAGCTTTTGATGATTTTGGGGAACATCTGATTGTTCCCCCACTCTCTCCTCTAGTCCTCTTCAAGGCTTGCCCTTTCACATCATCAAGGTTCTGATGCGTGCATGACCTTGTGAGCATGAGTTTCCATCCTGTTAGAACCGGCCTCTATCAATCGAACCACACAGTTAATTGTTGGGTACATATTTCACTCTCTTTTATAGATACTGATGGTATTTAAAAATTCATGTTTTAATACCTAATAATTAATATATATGCAGTTCGATTCATAGATTTCATTAGTTTTGCAGTTCGATACTGACATACCAAAGTCAGTCCTAATTGTAATGAGAGGAATCCCCACACTATGTTTTATTTTGTTGTTGTAATATTAAATTGACTACTAGATTGATCATTTGTTACTTAATTGAAAAATTACTCAAAAGGATTGGGTATAGAACTCTACCATCTGAGATATATTCCCACGCTGTGTTAAATTTATAGTTTATATATAATATATCGTCACTCGGTCCGACTGGCTCAAAAATAAAATGATATATCATCGATATATCGGCGGTTTTTGATATACCGACGATATATCGTTGATATATCGCTGACGTCAGCGGGATTTCGTTATTTGCTCGCAAAACCGCTGATAAATCGCGATTTGATCGCCGTGATATCGATCGCAATTTTAAACTATGTTAGCCCCTGATGGACCTATAATCCAAAAGAGGACATAAGTTTAGAGGGGGACATTCGAAGGATATGTATAATAGGATTAGTTGTTGTCCCATAATTCTTCTGCATTTCGAACTATACCCTGAATTAATTCCTTGCCCTAGGGAGGACCTTAGACTGATTTAGAAGAGTAACATTGAATTTTCATGCTAATTCAAATGCAACATAATTGACTAGAATATCAAAGTGTTAAATGGAGCATAATAAGGGTTGACTAGAGAATAACAAGGTTTAAATCTAGTCTAGCTAACATGTGAAGGAGGGTCATGCTAGCATGAAAATGGGTCTCCAATTTGTCTTAGCTTGACATATGATGTAACACTTTGGATAATGATTCATTTTCCTTCCACATACACATGTATTTGGTGCTTTAGAAATTATTATGATATTTTTGCTAGCTTACAACATTGTAGAGGATAATACACAAATTGTTGCAAGAATTGATAGTTCAATTAACTAGTTTTTGCAATTATTATTAAACTTATTAAAATATTATTATTTCCAATAAAAGTAAAAAACTATGAGAAAAGAAGTGATAGTTCAAGTAACTAGTTTTTGCAATTAATTCACAGTAATTTAGGTTCTACAACACCACAATTGTATATTAAAAAATGCTGGAAATTCAATTATTAGCCCATAAAAACAATAATGACATAAAGATAGGCGATTTTTTAATTCATATATTTTTTGTTGAGAAAGGATTTTATTATATATATATAAGGAAGTGCTTTCATTATGTAAATGCATGTTCCAATCATGTTTGTTACATATCAACCCTTCATGCGTAAAACAAAAAATACAACCATGTTAATTATATTTATATGGATACACGTGAAAAGAAGTTATCATACAACCACAACAATTTCTTTGATAATGGTGCTTCAAAGGAAAACAATTTCTTGTTTAGAACCGATATATGTTAGATGTAAGTAAAACAATTTCTTGTTTAGAACCATTATATGTTACCTCAAGTAAATTAATTATGTTGTTCATTAATGTAAATGTTAATGATGATTCAAATTAAAGGAAACTACATCATGCAGTAACTAACAAACAAATTAAAAAATATAAATTAAGTAATAATGATTAACAATTATAAATGCTAACAAACCTTGAAAATTCAATGAAACCAATCCTAATGAATCAGATTGAAGTGGATGTATCAATTAATGACACATATATAAAAACATTTAATTTAAGCCTATCTCACAACCTTAACATGTTGTATACTCCTAAGATGGAGGAATTTTGGGAGAACGTTGCACGCATGAAGCAGAAGGGAGACAACAAGAAGTCAGGAAAGGTGATGCTCTCTATTATTCCGGTGTGTGCATGGACGATTTGGATCAAACATGCATAATGTTGTTATCTTCAAGGGTAGCATCTTCTATTTCGATAGCCTTTGGGAGCTGACACGGTGTTACATTGCAGAATGGGGCGTGTTGTTAACGGAAACTTCTGACATGAGCGTAAGGGAAGACAGTCTGTAAGTAATCGAGTAAGGTTTTGGAGGCTGGATTTGGTAGAAATCTCTCGGGTCATGTAGTCTCTTTGCTCCCGTTTGGGAAGCAGAATAGGTGAGTATAAGGATAGTATAAGGGTGGTATAAGAATGGATAGGGAAAATGATTGTTTGTTTGCAGGGTATAACTTGGTATTACTAAGTCAATTTAAACGAGTATAATAGAGTATAACAATTCTAAGCAACCCCTAGGATAAGCTATACTCAGTTTATCTATTCCCATGGCCCACATGTCAAATCAACTTTTTACATCTTATCACATCAAATCATTTATCAATACCTCTTATACATCAAAGGACCCACATGTCAAATCAATTTTTTTACACTTTATTTATGTTTTATTCTTTATCAACCAAACAACTCAACCTTTATTCTTACGTTTTCAATGAGAATAAAAAAAACACAACCAAACAGAAAATCTCTTATTCCTGTAGATTTGTTGTTTATACTAGTATAGTTATCTATCCAGAATAACTCATTCCGCTATCCAAACGGGGACTTTGGCTTTGTATGATTTTATTTTATTTTTTCTATTCCTCTCATCTTCTTTCGGACATTGTCTATTTTTATACTGATTATTGATATAGAAATGTCTACCATTATCATAAAATAAAACATCTCAGCATGCTAATTAATCATGTACACCTATTAAAACTAGAGGAATCTCAAAAAATTTGAAAATACAAGGGAACCATTCAAAACCCTAGATGGGTCACTCACACACAAGAGTGCAAGTACAAAAAATGCAAACCCTAGAGAGGTGTAGAGGACAGATGCCTTGTACCCTCTCCACATGGGTGTAGGTAGAAAAAAAAATGAGGAAATTTTTAGGGTTTCCTCTTCAATTTCTTATTGCCCACTTTGGTTGGCAAACAAAAAAAAAAAGAGAAAAAAAAAGAAAAAATTGGTTGCCAAACAGAATCATGAATTCTTCCAAGCACTCTCAGACAAATACTCTCCAGAAGAGAAAAGCAATCCTCTTTATTGGTTCTCTTTCATATATAATGATAAAATATATAATAAACAATAAAATAAAAATTGAAAGCAAACCCTCCAACCTCTCTCTCTCTCTCTCTCTCTCTCTCTCTCTCTCTCTAATCCAAATATCTTGTACAGAGAGACCTTCAGAGTTGGATTTGCCATGTTTAGTAGAGGTGAGTGTGCTTTAAGGGCCTGTGACTTGTTTTTGTGAAGTCTTTTAATGGGTTGTTTTTGGATGGATGTGGTGGGTTTTTTTTTTAATTGCCAAAAAAAAAAAAAAGCGCTAATGAAAACCTCTTCAAAAGGGCTATATAATCTCTATCTTCATTGCTCACTTTGGCCTCTCTCTTTCTCTGTCTCTCACTTCACCCTGTGAAGTGGGCTTCTCTTAGGTTTCATTTGGAGGGCTTTTTTTTTTGGGAGATTCACTGGTAGGAGGTGAAAAAAATGGGTTGTGCCTGGCTCCCTGTATGCCACACGTAGAGACCCATCTCTTCAGATTGGCTACTATGGGTGGCGTGCGAGGAGCCAAGCATACCTTCTCTCTCTCTCTCTCTCTCTCTCTCTATCTATCTACATCTATCTATGTTTCTGAGATTTTCTTATGAACTTGTTGTCTTACATGTGATGATCATGTATAAGTCACATGTGGCTTGTAGAGATATTTTTATTCTTGTTTTGATGTTTGTCTTCTGCAAATGACAGGAGCTGTTGTTAGTAGAGGCCATGGATCTTATACTAATGAAGGTTTGTTCTCTATCTCTCTCTCTCTCTATGGATCTTCTCTTTCAGACATACAAAGGTTTGCTGAAATGTGGGGATTCATTTTTTGGGGGGTAGTTAAATAGAAGTTCTAATGATCGATTAATTGAGATTTTATTTTGTGTTATTATGTGTTGTAGCATCATGAAGAAGAACTGGTACCCATATCTCTGATGTTTTCATTTATCTTTTGCAGAACTTGTTTTTCATGAACTTAACAGCTGTGTTTTGGCTTTGTTTCTCTTCTCTTTTAATGGTTAGCTAGAGAACAAACCATTATGACATAGAGGTGAAGTTGTTTTTTTAAGGTGAACATCTATTTATCTCATCTTTCCGTTATATATTTATGTAAAATAAGTGAGATAGAAAGCCACCAATGCATCTTGGTTTGGTTGAAATGATCATATATTATTTTAGCATATAAATTCTTTACACGTTTTCATTATGGTTTTGTTCATAAATTTTGTCATACATGCAGATATGGGTATCCACTAGACCCAAAATGTAATATTTCTTTAGACACCAATGTTATCATGAATGCATCCTTCACAGCAGCTTCTTGTTTATTGCATGTTTGATTGAATTCCCAAACGAGTCAGTCTGGCTCATACTAAGCCTAGACACAAACTATCATATATTTTGATATTGAAAGACTAGCTCATTTGATTTCAACCTATGTTGTATCATTAATTTTCTTGCAAAATTTATATCCAGTTACACTCACTCAAAACTCCACTTTTGTATGATTTTTTATCAAAACAAACCATATAACTTATATCAATCAATCTTTTAGCTTGTCAATGGGGACCCTGTGTTAAAGTTTAAACAAGAGTTCTTCACTCATTGTTTTTCATTATTACTAGTCTAAAAAAGATTTACAAATCCACATTTTAAGTTTCACAATGTGAATTTATTTTTGTGTTTCAGGCTTGCAAATATGCATCATATTTGCAATTCCAAAACTTACATCCAGTTCACTCAAAACCCAATTTCTGAAGCTCAAAATCTATATGATTTCTTTCCAAAAACAATCCACATAACTTCAATCTATATTTAGCTTCTCAACAGAGTTGCTGTAAAGTTTGAACAAGTCTTCACTCATTGTTCTTCAATATTGTTGATTTAAATGAGACTTGCAAGTCTATATTTTTAAGTTTCACAATGTAGGTTTATATTTGAGCTTCATTTACCCATGTCACAAGTCTAAAACTTGCATCTAGTTCACTCACTCAAGTTTCCACTGTCAGAGTTAGATGGATTACCCATGTTAATGTTCTTTGAAATCCTTCATTGGCCATTTAAAGGATGTCATAATTGGATTATAGAGATCTCCAATATATTAGAATCAGATTCATGAGAAACTAGGAATTCTCCAGGCAATTATTTCCAAAAAGACTTTGAGTGAGATCAATAGTTTTGATTAAGAAAGAGAACTCATCTTTCTTAAGAAAATCTAATTCTAATAGATTCTAAAGAGAAATGAAGAAATTTGTTTTCTAAGATACCTCGAGAAGATAAAAGAAAACAGGTCTACCCCAAATTTTATTTAATAGGTGTTTAAAAAAAAAAAAGAATGAATGTCAAGCTAATTCCATATACCATGCAATATCAATAAGTCAATCAATGTTTAGATTGTGAAGAATTTGTTTCAAGTAAAAACAACTAGTCCCCACTCCCCACTCACACTTCTTACACTACTCCAGGTCTGCTGTCATCATAATTCATGAGGGTTTCCTTAAAATTAGAAACTTTTTTGGACTCCAAAATAATAAAAAGAAGCCCTTTTTTGTCCACTTTTTTAGCTTCTTGTGAATTGGTTTTTCCATGGCTTTAATTTCCAGTTTCCGAGGTCTGAAAACATATGATATGATGAAGGGAATTTTCACAGGTCCTATATTCCCACCCCCTACTGACCTAATAGTTCACTCATTTCCAGCCCTTTTGAACCCCTATAGTGGGGTTTGATCATTGGATTTGGTGGGGTGGTAATATCTCATACGGTGTAGTTACCAAAAAGCCCTGGGCAACATGTATTAAAGCTGGATTTGATGGGCATTGTTGTCCTTTTTTGAAGTACATGTTAAAAATCATGATCTCCACCTAATGCTTCCTAATGCAGCTGCTTTAGATTCCATGATTTAAAATGCCCTATTTTTTGGGGGGTTGTGCTTGTAAGAGCATTGTGGGAACATTATAATTGGGTTTGTATTTTTAATTTGGAAAAATATCTGATCACTCTAACCCCGTGAAATGAAAGCCCTGAATAAGCGCAGTGTATATACTCTCATTTTATCAAAATTACATTATTAAAAAATTATAACACTGTATAATTGTTATATATTATAGAGTTTAATGATGTGCGTAGAAATAGAAATATTGTTAGATTAGGTTAGGATTTTTCGTATATTAACATTTTTATCTTTAGTGTTCAGTTTTATTTTCAGCGTGACTATTGTAAAAACTTTTTGTTTGATAATTTATTGATATCTGATGTGTTCAGTTGATGTAAGTCAAACCACATAAATCTTTATGTCTTTTGTTCGATTTGCTTATTTATTTCTTTGATTGATTGTAACCTAGAATCCAGAATTCATAACAACTATGAAACTATGAACATTGGCTAAGTACCCATTCTATAAAGAACTTTACACTATCAAACTTTACACTAGCTATTTGATGATGTAATATTGATAAAATGAGAATATATACACTACCCTAATTTAGGGCCTTCATATACCAAAACAAAAAATATGAATATTTGTACCATTGGCTGTTATCTATTTTTTAAAAAAATATTAAAAAAATTAGGGCAATTTTTTTTATGTAATTCTGAATTGTTGCATAATTAATCCGAGTAGGGTTTAATTTGCAAAATTGATCTTTTGAACGTGTCAGTGATTGCGTTTTGCAAATAAAACTGATTCAGAGTTTGGACAGGAGTGGAGTTAGAAATCTGTTCTATGATGTTGATTTAAAGTAAAATCATTAAAAAAATTATTAATAAATTTTTTTTTTTTGTGAATAACAAATAACAATTAGGTGATACATTTTGCACTGCTAAGATTTATTTTTTTTATTTAACGAAATATAAAAACCAAGACCTGATATTAAAACGTGCATACCAAAAAACTAAAGAAAGAAATTGATTAAATTTTTGTTTATGAAAATTAAAATAAATAAAATAAAAAGGGTAATCTGAGATGAAAAAAAGTGAGCGGGGAGACGGAATCTTACAAGACAAATACCAAATAAAAAATATATTCAAACAAATAAAATATCAATAAATTATAAATAGAAAATCATCAAATTCTTATTCATAATGTATAACTATTTTGATGTCTGAATAAGCTATGTGAGAACACAGAGGGACAACTTGTATATGTAAATACTAATGTCGAACAATATAACCAACAATTATCGCTAACTCTATAATTTTTTATTAATTAAAATCGATCAACTTCTTTTATTAAACCAAACTATTCTAGAGTTTTAGAAAATTTGTGTGGAAGCAACTGCCCTATCCCACTGGTTTAAGGTGGCTCCACCACTCAATCTGGATTCGATTTGCAATTAAAAAATATTAAATTATAATTAAAAATAATCTAATCTTTTTCATAAAACTTTAAAAATCCAAATACAACCTTCCAAACACAATTGACCCCTCCTAGAGTAAAAAAACTTCAAAACAAAGTTCACCATCCTAGAGGAAAAAAATTAATTTTTTCTTGTGGTCACTTTGGATCCCCAAATTTATTTATTTTTTAAAATAAATAGTTATTTAATGAATACATACTTTTACAAAAAAAGATGTACATACTTGAATGAATTGATTATATATATTTTTATGTTTTAGTAATATAGTAAATAACGACATAATAGAGTATGCTTCGTCCAGTAATGTTGATCATGTATCTTTCATATATATTTTTTATATACTCTCATAGTGTTAAGACTGTGTCACTTTTAAAGGTCAAATATCGCGTTATATTTATTTTAATAGTTTAGACATTCAGTTTCAAAATCAAACTGCATATTTGTGGTTCTGGTGTTCACTTGGGCTTAAATGGAAGTTTTGTAGCATTTCGAGGTCTTTTTAGAAATTATGCGGTTTGGATTGATATTTGGATTTAATTTTGTTAATGCCCAAGATGAAGAGGTAAAAATCCGATATTATCACGAGATGTTCAGTTTTGAGACAGCTTCCATATAGAAGTGGAATTAGATCAACTGGATTCGTGTATCAAAAGTTATGAGAGGTTGGGAGCCTAGAGTGAACGGTATTATGCTTGTATATTCAATTAATTGCACTCATATATGTGTATATGTGAATGCGTATGGTTTAATCACAGGTTATTTGGACATGTGGTCCATATATCTCATTTATGATAAAATTACTCTTGTTGGATTGTATAAAGTGTGCATATATGTGTATATATATGGTTTAATCACAGGTTATTTGAACATGTGGTCCATATATCTCTTTTATGATAGAGTTTCTCTTGTAATAATTGTGTGTGTGTTTAATTAGTCAGGCATAACTGTGATAGACATATGTGCGATCCATGGTTAGGGTCATATTTTATTTTACTATGCAAATGTAGCAGGTTATCTACCCTGCATCCATGCGATGCTCTCATATAAGAATTCAGAAGAATTCATTTATTGTATTCGTTAACCGATATCTATGATAGTATGTTTGGTCTATCTGTAATAGGCGTGTGGATGACCCATCTTTAGGGTCTTGCCATCGTATTGTTAAGTGCGAGAACTTAACTGTTTTTCCTCACGTCCGAGTGATGCATCTGTATAGCAATTCAAGAGAATTCATTAGCATTGTTATTTGCTAGATGATTATAGTTGATCCTTGAGGATCGTATTGTGAGCATGGAATGCTTCTCCCTTACCTCGTATCCGCGTTGAAGCTACCCGGCGTTGGAGCTATCCTGGATTCTGCTCCTACATCATAGGAGGCCCAATGTGTATTTCGATACCCTTGTGGCTTCGTACCTATCTTGGAAGGCCGTCAGGAAGAGGGCTACCCGGGAGAGGGCTACCGGAAGGTTAAGGGAGTTAGCGAGTTGATTTCATTTCTAATAGTCCCATGTCACCCTAGGGGTGAGGATGGGGACGAGGTTGGAGTGCTTCCTCCCGCATCGTCATGCGTCGAAGTTTCCGAGCGTTGAATGCTTCTCCCCTACCTCGTATCCGCGTTGAAGCTACCCGGTGTTGAAGCTATCCTGGACTATGCCTCCACATCGTAGGATGCCCAAGGTATATTTTAACACTGTTTTGGCATCGGACCTACCATGGATGGTTGCTAGGAAGAGGGCTACCCGGGAGAGGGCTACCGGAAGGTTAAAGGAGTTAGCGAGTTGGCTTCTGGTTTCAATAGTCCCATTTCACCCCCTAGAGGTGAGGGTTAGGGTAAGTTTGGGTCACGTTGTCGCGTGACATTTATATTGGGAATGCCCAAAGTATAATACATCTGCTGAATGGTGTGAGACATTGCGATTAGATTTAAGGTACTATGTTATCTAATAATGATATGCATTATGGTTAACCGTTTGGTTCCTCTCCAAGAGTTCTAAGAGATTCCCCCCTACGGGTCGAGGGTTAGGGTGAGGTGAGATCGCGCCTTCACGTGACATTTATATATGTTGAGTTTCATCTCATATTCCTTTTTCTTAGAAAGAAAAACAAAGATGATGAACTAATATCATATGATTATTATAGAGCTTGGATCCTTGCCACTCACTGAGCTTGTAGCTCACCCCTCGTGTGTTATTTTTTTCACCAGGGATTGGGTTGGCGTGGAGCTAGAGCATCTATCTGGCGTGGTTCGTGCGTGGAGTGTCCCATCTTTCAGTTGGCGAGTGCGAGGCTGTCAGCAATCCTATTTTCTTGTATATGTATTAGTAATCGTGCGTGTTGCACATATGGCTGTATTGGACTAGACTTGGACTCTCACAGGACAGTGTTTGTGTATTCAGGCCTATAATAATGTTTTTGATTTACAGACTTATTTATATTTTATACTTCCGCATTTTTTTTTAATTGGCTATCGCTTCCATGTAGCCTTGTTACCTTATTCGATCCTTGTCAGTTTTTGTGTGATTGGTATGTTTCCGGGGCGTAACACATAGTCTCATTTATTCTATTTTTATCACCTTAAATGACTTAAATATTTCTTAACTTGACTTTCAATGTTGTCTCATTAGTCACAATATTTGATTTTTTAAACTTTACTCATCCCTCCTTTCTCTCTTTACATTATAGACAGAAAATCTCTCTCTCTCTCTCTCTCTCTCTCTCTCATTCACTCACTCATAAAACTGTTAGGCATTTTCTCTGCTTCTTCTATGGGAACTATATATGAAATCATACATATATAGTTATATATTATATAATTGATTTTATGAACAATTGTGAAAGATGCAATTAGTCTCTTTTTGATAATATCAAACTTTTTTGCCTTTGTCATATTTAATGAAAATAAATTTTTATTTTGCAAAAAAAATAAAAATCCTCTATCATTGACAACTAGAATAAATTTTAAAAGCTGTAATTAAAAGTCACCCCCAATAGAGTTAAATAGCTAATTCTTAGTTCTGCTAGCGTTAAATAATTTCATATGTTATTTTAAATGATGTGACTAAATGTAGGATTAACTGTACCGCATTATGCAGAATTAATATTAATTATAAGGATGTTATTGCTATTTTAAGAAGTATGTGGGGTTTAAGATTTATTATTATTATTATTATTATTATTTGGAAGCACGTGGTCTGGCTGTTGGAAGTGTTTGTTTTGGCCTTTGTAGTTGTTCTTATTTTATTTGCTCATGGGTTGTTTTAGTGACTCTTTGTTTCATTGATTTAGGGGTTTGTTTGTTCCTTTTCAGATTCTGTTTATCCTTTGTACTTTAACTATTTGGCTTTTAGGTTGTCTCTAGTTCCAACAATTTCTACATATTCTTTGATATGGGATTCCTTGATATAAATTTGTTAACCTGAAAATTTTATGTATAGGAACCTGTGTTATAAAATTTATTTGTAGAGTCAGTGAATTGAAGTTTAATTACTGGATTACTTTTATGCAATTATAGGGGTATTATTAGGCAAGCATGACAAATATCATGGCAATTGGTCAATTTTTTCTGGAATAAATATTCTGTGATGCTTATACATGGATAACAAAAATTTGTTGGAGGTGATTAATTTCATTATAAAATGTATCAGTTATGTTAGGAACAGTCATACTTGCAACACCTCCACTTACAAATCCTCACATTTTTTTTTTTTAATCCAAACTATATATATATATACTTTATAAGATAATTAATCATATTCATTAAGTATATATTCCAAGGAGTTGCATGAATTTATTTACTTACATCAATGTTTTGAATCACATATTAATTTTTCTGTGTTTACATATGGAGTTACACGATTTTCTGTAGATGTACTGTTTCACTTATTCATTATATATGGAATTATAACTTATGATTTAGAAATTCCAGTTAAGGGAAAATCGTGGGTCCTAGATGTAATTTTCTGTAGATGTAAGCCAATAATGGGAAACTTAGAACTGTATATGAGTATATGTCTAATTTCATGTGCCTTGTCATTGTGTGTGTGTGTGTACTGTGTAATAATTAATTACTTATCAGGGATATACATGTGATATGATCCTAGCTATATAAACCAAGTATATACTAGACAGACTTCCAACAAAAAAATAAAAAGAGAAATATAATGTACATACTAGAGAGCCCTAATTTTCATACTTGGAGATATATTTACATATTTTTTTAATGGAAAATGTTAGGAACAATCTTAGTTTGAAAGGTATATATATACTTCATGTAATTAAAACATATATTCTTATAAAAGTGATGTATATACTTCATTGAATTGAATTGTATGAACTCATTTATTAAATAATTGAAACAATCATTTAACTAGATATATACATTGTTCGACATATATGAGACTACACGTAAAACTATAAACGGAATAGTGTGTAACAATGCCCTTTTAGAATATCAATCTGCTTGGTTTTTTTTTTTTTTTGTAGTTATTTATAATATGTAGAAGGAAAAAATGGATATATCTCTCCGGAAAGTTAACTAAATAAGTTTTGATACCTATAAAATTGGAAAATTGAAACAGGTCTCTATGTTATTAGAAAAATATCACCTCAGTCAATGCTGTTACCCCAACTAATCAGGTACATGGTTAACCCTAACTACACATTAAATGATGTAGGACAAATTATGCAGATGGGACCACCAAAAGAGGTCTATCAAATAAATTACAAATCAACGGTCACAATCTCGGAATCGCATGAAATTTTACATGGTGAAATATATCGAGGAGATCTTCTAGATTAATTATTATACAACTAACAATTCTTATTTTTTAAAAATTCATTTATTTATATATTTAAATTAGAGAGTTTACTATTTTTAGTAAGTTTTATATTTGTGATATCTCAATCATAACAGATCAGAATTGATTTCTATCAATTTCGATGATCATTTAGGATCTCATAGAATCTATAAAATTAGTTAACGCAACGAAAAACTAGATAGAAAGATCCAATCAGCGTTGAAATCTCATAAACTACTTGAATCCACAAGTCTTTAAATCCACAAGGAAGAAAGCCTAAAATAGGAACATTCGAAATATTATTGATAAAAACTGTCAACCCTAGATTACAAGTATGATATTTATACTAATAGCATAAAATAAAAAAAAAATTAAAAATAGTAAAATAAAAAAACTAATTTTCCTAAATTTACCAAAATGCCCTCATCTCTTAATTTTGAAAAATCTATATAGCTCCTTAGAAACTTATGAAAATTAAAAAATGTTCCTATAAAATCGATAAATCGCATAAAGTCCCTATTTTATTAGATAATATTTAGTCCCTACCATAAACGAAATTAATTAGATATATGGTTAACTCTAACCATACATAATAAATTACTATAATATCCTTTTAAAATTTACTTGATAAATAATTGGATACACTAACAAGATTTGTAGTTGACTTTAAAGAGATTTACTAATTTTACAATGACTTTTTTTAATTTTTATAAGTTTACAAGGAGTTGTATCGATTCCCCCCCCCCCCCCTCCCTTTTTCCATTAATGAGTATACGTTAGCAGAAGAATTTGCAGAAACAGACGGGGGCACGATAGCAGAAGAATTTGCAGAAACAGACGGGGGCATTTTTATCATCAAAAGGGCTAAATCGGATTTTTCATATTTTGTAGGAACTTATTTAAATATATTTATTTAAACAATTTAACTTAAAGACTAAATTCATTTACCATACATATTTTCTAGAGATCTAGTGATTTTTTAATTTTATAGAACTAAAACGATTTAATTAACTTTTCAAGGAGTTATATCGATTTTTCCTATGTAAAAATATGCACATTTATTTTGTGAGATTAAAACATGTTCTCTCACTTTCATTTAAAACAATCCAAAAACAATACCATTTGATTCAATCCAGGTTTTGGGCCTTGAAATAGAGAAGAGGAAGAGAGAACAAAAGTTGGTATATTCAAGAAGCCAAACAAAGAATAATTTGTGGAAACGATAAGGAATTGAGTCTCTTTATCCTAACAATTTAACTGTCACTCGATCCCCCGCCAATAAAATTTTGTTTTATGAAATTTGAAGAGTTAAAATAAAGTAATATTTCAAGATGTTATATGTGTCAGTGAGGATGTCGTGAACAGGAGAAGCACATAAACTAACAAAACAAACAAACCAACAAACAACAAAAGAAGTCGAATCATATATATATATATATCATAATAATTTGTAGGAAATGGTGCATGGAATGAGATGGATTAATTAACTTATTATTCTAATGTTTGATCATGTGTACCTTTTGTGGTACGAAATTGATTTAATATTGCTTATATGTTGCGAATTTGATGCATACAAATGTTGATAATGAAGCTTGGATTGGATATTTAAAATATTAAATTATTTTTATTAAATCAAAGAAACTATTTGTTATTCAAACCCATTGAGGGGATAATAAATAGTTCAGATTTGATTCATGGCTGAAATATCTGGTATTCAAATTAATGTAAAAGACAATATCACGAGGTATACCTATATTTATGGATTAATATTGGTATTCAAGAATATAATCTATTCACGTTGGTTCCATCTCAACCTATTTTTTATATAAAATTCACATGAAGAAGGTTATCACCATCTTGAAAACTGAGCTTTGAAAATTCAATGTCAGTGATGTTTTGGAACGGGCTTTAGTCATATATTCTATTTGCAAAACATGCAAATAGTTATGCATCATGTATTTTATTTTATAAATAAAATTTATTTCATTAAACTTTTTTTAAAAACTTCAAAACGTAACTGAAACTACAAAAGTTACTCAAGGAATAATTGTCCTAACATTTTCCATTGAAATGTGATTGAGAAAGACAGAGAGAGAGAGAGAGAGAGAGAGAGAGAGTTCTAATGCAAATAAGATTAGATTTTATTTTAGGATTATCTAAATAATTAGTTTTTTTGTTTTAATTTTATTTATGGATTGAA
This sequence comes from Acorus calamus, assembly GCA_030737845.1. Taxonomy (NCBI): domain Eukaryota; kingdom Viridiplantae; phylum Streptophyta; class Magnoliopsida; order Acorales; family Acoraceae; genus Acorus; species Acorus calamus. Next base: position 10,411,740 of record CM060858.1, on the reverse strand, counting down.
TTATAATTTTTTAGGATTTGCTGATGTGTATGAACCAAACAACATAGTTTTGGTGATGTGTACAAACCAATCAAATTACTCCTAGAGGTTTATAAATAGGTCCCTTTTGAGGTGGAAAAGATATGAAGTTTTAGTTTTTTCTTTCTTTCTTTCTCTGTGAGTCTGAAAGGGATCTTTCAAATCCCTTAACCTTTTTTTTGGATTTTGTTGAGCAATGAGAGTTAGTTTTTTTAGTTTGCTATCTCTCATTTATATTTAACTTCTTCTTTTTCTTTGCTTAAAATAACAAATTTTTTGTAGTGTGTGTGAAACATAAATACTAATGCACTGTTGTTAAATGAAATCATGAATTTAACTTCACTCGGATGAAGACAGGCAGAGACAAATTGGTGATTAGGGAAGTAATTTAAGGTTAATATCTAGGCTCCTTTATTGGAAAACTTTCCTTTATCATGTATGCTGTATATTATATAGTTAGTGATCTTAATAGTCTGAGATTGTCTAAAAAAGTCTAAACAATGCAATTCCCTAGTTCTGATTTTTTTTATAAAGAAAATATTGACACAGGATAACATTTGGATTAATTTTAATAGGAAAATGTTAGGGACACTACTACATGCATTCTTCACAAAATTTTAATTTGTTAAAATGTTTATTTTTATGTAATAAAACATATATTTTCACGAAATAAATATACATATTGCAATAAACTAACTGCATAAACATATTTATACATGAAGTGAAAAATTATGCTTCATTTATCGAGGTGTGTGCGGGACTACAAATGAGATTAAGTGTAACTGAGTGTAACAACACCCTTAATATATTGATAAGATTCGATGACTTTTATGAAGAGCTCTGCTACACACAATCCTTTTTATAGTTCCAAATGCATTAAAATATGTATCAAGATATATATACCTTGTTGGAAAAAAATCACATTTTATGTAAATGATATCATTCAATTCATTAAAATATTTATTTTACATTTTATAAAAGCACATACATAATTTGATGAGGTATATGATATAAAAATAAATAAATATATCTGCGATCTGCGTTTTGGACCGTAAAATAGACCGTGTGTAACATTTTCCTTTTATGAATCCAAATTTTTATGTAAAAATGAATGAATTCAGTGTCATGAATTTTCTTCATTGGATTTGCGATTGATAAAGTGCATCGAACCTCCATGGGCTTCGGCCCATATAGTATCCACTGGATTGACCCAGTTGGCTCAGTTAGGCCCATTGGTCAGTTTAGACACTTCACTGGTTATATGCACTATTTCATTAATTATTTTTCAAGGTATATACTTTCCTAAAGAAATAAATTATCTTAAAAGTAAAATATATATTCATATAAATTTAATATATATTTTTTATGTATTTTCCGAATATGTTTATATACTATCCAAACTAGCATATAATAAATTAGGGAAAGATGATAACTGTAGGAATGACATTCATAATAGGGTTTTGTTAATGAGTGCCATCAGGGCATTGGTTAACCCACATTTATTGTTATCTTTTTAAGCAATCCAATAAATTAATTATGATATGAGTATTAAAAAATGAATTTTTTTAAAAAATACCAACAACACCCTTAATAAATTAACCATTTTTCTTCTTCTTCCCTCCAATACCCTATTTTTTCCCTCCAATATTTTTTTTTTCTTCCCTCTCATACCCTATTTACTCATAAATAATATATAAAAATTTGACTTTATATACAAAAAAAAATATTGTTCAATTGTTTGGTATACATACATTTTTTTTCATAAATATGACATTTTTCCTGAAAATATCTTATTTATGCTTATAACATTTTTTTTTATTTTTAAACATTGTGTAAGGGAGGGAAAAATTGGGTGTAGAGCGAAGAAGAAAAAAATGTGGTGAATTTATTAGGGGTGTTGTATTTTAAAAAATCTTCATTTTTTTAACTATATCATAATTAATTTGTTAGGTTGCCTAAACAGTGAGCAATTAATATGGGTTAATCAGTGCCTTGAGGTCACTCGTTAACAAAACCCTTCATAATAATGTCAAAGATTAACAGCAAGGCTAGATATATCTTTGTCCTTGTATTACTTTCAAGTTCAAAGTAGAATTATACAACTTAGAAGTATATTTTATGCTGTGAAATAAAAAGTTCCCAGGATTGAAAAGTAAATCTCATGTTTACTTATGAAGAACCGATCAATTATTCAGAATCAAATTATAATCAACACGGGATATATTGGGAATTTGGGATCTGTTGGTATGAAAATGTGCAAGTTTTGTTTCTCTAATGGGATATTCAAGTAGAGGAATTGAGGGAGAATAGGAGGGAATAAAGGGAGAATATGCTTAAAAAACTGTTTGTTTAGAAAAAATATATGGGTATATCTATGATAGAATATGTGAGAATAAGCTCGTATTTGTACTCCATATCCCCCGGAATTGTGTTATTCCACTTAATCTATTCACCCCAATGTCAAATCAATTGTCATCACCTCTTATAAATTAGAGTGTCCACAGTTCAAATCATTTTTTCACCTATTATAGATCTTTCACATTTTATTCATATTTTATCTATAAATTATCCATATTTAACCAAACAACAAAAACTTCATTATTATGATTTCGAATTAAAATAACTAAAAACACAACTAAACAAAAAATAACTTATTCTACCGGTATACTTATCCATTCCTAAAATTGTCATGAACCCCAATTAGTTTTCAAGATTAACAAAAGAAGGTGTACAACCCTCTAGACTGGTTCTTATGAACTTCAGTCCACAGTCCCACAGTCAATTCTGAACCTGCTTGGTCCAAACTACTAGTAATTGTCCATCCATTGTATGTCAGAGAAAATGTTACGCTCAATCCTTTTTGGAACCATGTTTGCAACCACAATACATTTTTCATTTTATTTTTTTGAGCTATATAATAGAGTAATGTAGTATATTATTTCATATCATATAGACTAGAGTAGGCCTGTCAACAGGTCGGGTCGAGTCGGGTGAACCCGGACCTGTCTCATTTGATTATTAGGTCCTTCGATCGAATCCATACTGGATCTCAAGTCGAGTCGACTCATTAACAAGTCTAAGTCAGACAAATAGAGGTTGAAGAACTTCTTAAGAGTGTACAATGAATTCATTTTTTTATATATTATAATTATAGACACATGAATGCATAGAATGAGTTGACCGATTTCATAGTGACATCAACTGAAAATAAAACTACAAAACAAAGAAGAGTGCCCATTAAGAACCCTTATAGCATAAACAAATAGTGTTATTACAGTCCCTTTTTTGGTCAACCTCAGTTCCAATCTCATATTTCCTTAGTATCATATACTCACATTAACAAATAATATGTTTCAATTTTTATTTTTTACATTTTCTATATCCATGCAATTTGTTTGAGTATACAATTCATTTTTTATATATATATAAAATACATACCTTATTATTAGATGAGATATACTATTTTTAAAAAAATCAAAACATATAGACTAGAATTAGGGCTAAAAAATGGACTGTACATAAAAAAAAGAGTATTTCAATCATTGAATAATATGGTTCTTGAACATCAACCATGTGACATACAAATTTAGAGAACTATTTGCCTGTCGGGTCATGAATCATGTCATCTTGCAATTCCAATGAGATACACAGTCCTTTTTATAGCACCAGGTGCTATAAAAAGGACTGTGTAAGAGCGCCCTTTTCCAAATTACTTACACCAGAGGATACCAGCAGATAACCCAAACAATACTAATCTTTCCCATAAAATTCATAATTAAGATACATGTATGAAACAATATTATCTTGCAAATCACCTACCTTGAGACCGTATTTATAAGCTAATCATATGACACAATACAAAATAAAACTTAACTAAAACACAACAATGAGAATTTCATACATTGAGAATTTCATAAGATGAAACAAACTTACAAGAGGGGAGGACAACAAGACATGAATTTGGCAAGTTTAGAAGCATTTCTTGTGAACGATGGATGGTCCGCTCTCATCATAATCTCCCTTGCTAATGTGTTGATTTTGAGGGAACACAACTTTCGCCAATATGGCACCCCCCATCCATGCTGAATTTTTGGATAAATTCTCTGGCATATATTCGGGTGGCTGATTTGATACAGATAATATCATTAAAACATTCCTAAAAGTATGGATCATTGCTCTTGTAATAGGACATAAAATGATAACGTGACAAATACCTTAACAAGAGAAGGGCGAATTGATGATGAGCATAAGTTTGCTTCTCTCTGGAATCGTTCTTCAAAACCTGCATGATAAGCTAGTTTCAGGGGAAAAAGCCGATGATTTAACCACTTTTGGGTTTCTAAACTGAATGAATTTTTTTTCTGATGTCTATCCATGTGCGGGTTTATAAAGTCACGGAGCTCCTGTTACATATGTTCCAAGTAGCCTTGATTCAAAGAATGCATAGAGGAATACTCAATTTAAACATATTCCACTCGAGATTTTCCAATTGCAGGTGTCACTGAAACTTCAGTATGAATGTCACTGTTATATTGTTAGAAAGACTGACAGGATTTAGAAAAGAAAGTCTATACCATTTATCAAAGCAGTACCACCACAAAGCACGGTATTTTCCAGTAGCTGCCGATGGTTCTCAGATAATAAACTTGATATACTACGGACCAGCTGCTCAACAATTCCATGCTCTTCTAAGCCCAATATGGATGGTTGAAATAAAGCTTCACCAACAATGTACCTTTCCCTCTCAATGGTTATCACCTACAGATATACATGTGAAACACATTTGTGTTAGTGGAAGAAGGTGTAGTTTCAACTCCAGTTATGCAAAACAAAGGAATGCCGGACCAAGTTCGAACTCCATGTCCATGTATCATTTATGCCACCTCAATCCTAGTTCACTGAAACTAAGTAAAACATTTAAACAATTACTCAAAGAATAAACAATAAGAAATCATTGGAATATGAAAACCGAATATTATAAATTTCTATGAGAACTTGAAACAAAGTGTATAATGAATACTAACTTCTTCAGAAACTAGAAACCCAGTGTATGATCATCCAATATTAGGCTCCAACAAAGGCTCTCTTTCATTCCTTTTCACCTCATAAAATTTACTTCAGAGTTTTGACCATTTATACTCTCTTCCATTGTCAGGGTTTGGCACAACTAATGTTCGGAATGAAACAGGTGGAATTTATCTGTACTAGTTGGCTTGTTCTGATATAAGATAAAAACAACAGAGCCATACACAGATGAAATGAAATAGAACACATGAATATAAACTAAAATATTGTAAGCAAAGCCGACATCGCCTTTTCCCCTTTTCTTTAGAAAAATCACTCTTACATGTCAGTATTGGCACACAACATTATCAGCACTGATAATTGACCAATAATCCTCCTCTTCCTATTCTTCTCCTCCTCTCTCCTCCAACCCTTAATGTATTGCTGCAAATAGCACATATGCACCACACATAACATTTGGACCATATTTCAATTCAAGTTCAAAATTCCATATCAAAGTTGTTTTTATGCAGTCTGATTCCTCATGTCATTGCCATACCAACAAAAGTATCAACACTGCCAAATATTTCAATTTACTGATCTGTAATTCTTGATCCTGTAATGAATTAACACATTGTATTTATAGTTGTAACGATGATTATCAGATGGTGAACATCTATTGTTTGTAAATCAACTCTATCCTAGTTCCTGTACAGTATACTTCCAGTCTTTCACATTGGCCAGATTAACCAGTTGATTCTTAGAATTCTCATAGATTACAAGTTATACTCACACAATGAAATAACCAACAATCTACTCCTCATTTTCTCTCAACACTAAAAAAATCTACTCCTAATTATTCCTCTATACTAGTAGTTCTTTATCTATACAAGGAATTTAACATTGAACAACATTTGCTCTTAATAAAAGCAGACCCAATTCTCATCAGACACAATCAGTAAATTACCTGGATCTTTAACATATTGACGACTACCTGTGCAAATGAAATTTTATTGAGAAATATGACTAGGCCCAACGTGTAAACACCAGTAAATACAGGTAGAGCCATGATATCAGCGTTCATAACAGAATGTCCAGACACACTGGTTCCAATGGGTCTGACATTCATATCATTTAATAGATACATACCACAGCTCTCTATAAAACAGAGAAGGATAACGGATATATGCTCAGAGGTGTGTGACATCCAAAAGGCATATCTGATATGTATCATCATTAATGAATGTGAAGTGTCCTTGAGAAGTCAAAATAAAGTGAAGAACCACCAGGAAGCACCTTGAAAATTTTGGATCTTGAAACACTAAATTACATATAATTCTACTTACATAAAAGTATGGATCAAACCACTTCAGATAACTCACGTATTCCACAATAAGTAGAAATGCATCAATGTTCTGTCTATCTAGCAAACATCATTTTTCCATTAAAAAATCTAGCAAACATCATAAGAGGTGGCAAGGCATGTGCATGCATAAAAAAAGGCTCCTAATGAAAGATTAGATAGTAATAAATTTCATGTCTTGTATCTTTTCGAAAAAGCAATGATTATGTGAGTAGAGCATCAAACCTGCCCATCTGGAAGGGTGTGTTTCTCTGATGTGCATGATTTTTGTGTCTCTTCATAGGCAACTTGATCTTCAGCACAGCATGCATATTGCTCTTTAAGCTTCTCAACTTCAGAAATATCAATGTTCACAGATGGATTGGATTTTTGGAGTTCCCGGGCTAACAAATTGGTCAGATCAATACCCCCAATCTCGAATCTTTTTGAGGCAATGTGCTGGACGGCACCTTCAAAAACAGGTGCAATATCTGGTATTTACACAGAGACAGAAGGTGACTGATCAGTCATACAGAAGCAGAGCTATGTCTTGCAGTAGCTTGTATAAATAAATCAGTTAAAATAAACTAACATAAAAGGCTACACAAGTAAATAACAGTACAGGCAATATTTGCATTGATAAGCATACAGTTTTCCTACATATTATTGGAAGAAAAAAAACTTATCCTACTCATAAAGAAAACTAACTGGCTCGAATTTATATGTGATGGATCTACCATGCATCCTGAGCAATCAATTACTACATAGTAACAATGATAGAAATAACTGATGAGAAAAATAAATGAGAAAACTACTGGCTCAAATTTTATTATTATTATTATTATTCTTGTTTCTTGTGTGTGCAGGGAGCTCAAAACTAGTGTCGGTTCAGAGTGCAAAGGACATATTCCAAGACTCTAAGGTATCAATAAGGCATATAGCTCAAAGAATAATGGTGTGCTAATTTTTTAAGCATTTCCCCATTATTACAAACCCAACATGCAAATCTTAGACCAGGTCATGTAAAAACCACAACCATTGCAAGGCACACACTGGATGTTGATCTTAGTCAGTTCTACATCAAGTGTATGTGATGTTGCAAAGGCATAGAAATTAGTTATATATTATCATACTCTGGAAAAAATACATTGAAGGTAGCTAAATCAATAAATTCCTGACAAAAATATCAAAGTGCTTCCAATTACCCTCCATTTGCATCAACATGAAGAGTTTTACCAACAAGTTCCAATGATAACCAGTTATAACAAAGAAAGCATTTCATATGTTTCTGTCTATCTAACGCATACCCATCTTCCCATGCCCAATGTCGACTGTACATCCTGAGATGCGCCCTACAGCATAAAGTGATAATACTGCTTGTTCAGATGCATAAAATCCGGATACATCAAATGTTTCAAACATCAGCTGCACCAATCGTTCTCTGGCTGCCTGACAAGACAACATGGATGAGCAAAGGGAAGCCGAAATGTTTTAGAAAATCAAGCACCACAAATAACTAAAAAGAGAACACCAAATCTAGCAGAATTAATTCAGTAGCATTCTTGAGATCAATTTCATCAAATGTAAAATTATGAAAATAGCCTCCCAATATCTAAGGAAGACAAATGTTGAATAAATTACAGTAATAACCTGCCGTTTCAAAGCCCTTTAAGTATCTAATGAGACTCGGAACAAACCTTTTTTTTTTTTTTGAGTCACCAATTTTATTAGCAAACTGATAAACTACATGATGGTGCAAATAAAGAAACCCAAAATAAGAAGAAATTAATTTTGCCAAGGATAGCACATCCAGAATCTCCTATCCATTGGTCCCACACGCACAATATGTCTGTCTATAATAAAAGGTCCCTCCACAGTATGGAAAGCAAACATTCCGCACAATCTTTCAATAAAATCTCAATATTGCTCTGGCAAATTATTGAAGCAAAAGATGTCCCCCAAAACATGCACATGTAGGGGAATGTGATCAAATTAAAAAGATGCCACAGAAGGACAATATGTAATGAGTATCATTAATGCATAAAGGATAAAACCAATGCTACTCACGAGAACAAATCAAGAAGAGAGTCATTTCTGAAGCACCGGATCATAGGTAGCATGCTCACATAGTTTCAATCTGAGAAAGTATGCTTCCAACATTTCTGTGGTCTGCGAAACAGCGAAGCAGCTGTGGAGAATGTTGAGTCAAATAATGGGCAATAAATTCAATTTGATTCCTTGAAACAGGTGTGATGGGTGGGAAAACGACTCAAGGGGAAAGGTGAGAGAAGTGTAAAGGCGAAGAAATCCCAGATCATTGTCCCTGCAGTGAATTGGAACATATGGTAGGTGAGTAATCAGTAAATCTTTCGTGGTGGGGTTCCTCATATAGCTAGTATCTGGGAGTTGGCGGAGAAGTTCATTTTGGATTGGGGACATTTTTGCATGGGGGCTTCTAAGGTTCTCTTCAGGAGAGGGGGACTGCGGATTGAGGCGTATCCTTTTCTTCTTTTTGTTTGGCCAATATATGCCTTGTATACTGGCCCTTGTTTTTTGTTTTTTAATGATTTTCTGTCTTCTTTATCTTTTGTTTCTTTTTGGCTTCATTTCAGCCTGTGCTCCTTGCAATTTAATACAATGGAGGCTTCAAGCCTACCTTCATTTTACCAAAAGAAAGAAAAAGAAAACAAGTAACAATCAAATTGAATCATTGAATATGTTTGAAACACAAAAATTAAATCAAAATAAAAAAAAATACTTCCAGTTCTGTGTCCACCAGTCCAATATGTCTGTTTAATTAGTTATCTATAGCTAAACTTGATTTTGAAACACATCTCATATCCTATTATGGAGAAGGAAACAAAAGGTGTAGCTTGTCAACCTCAAACCCAAGATAAGATTTTGCTATGCAACTTAAAAAATCAATTACTACCATCAATTTTTTTCATGAAGAAATTGATCATAGCAGTTTATAAGCTACGGTTAACTTAAGTAACCCTAAAGAGACAGTTATGTCAGTAAATCAATGCCAAGAGAGAAACACCATCTTCAATACAGGTAGAAATGCTAATGAATCTTTTCTGTAAAGGTTAGTGATAGAAGCGAAAAAATTTCCTCTCTCTCACTTTCCTAGGGTGTTTATAATTTTTATGTCGTTCAATTCTGGATGGGAATCGTTTTCCCTCTTTAACAAATAACCATTTTTTCTCTCTTCAAACACACCAAATCAACAATACAGCACACAAACCTTTGGCGTCGAAAGCGGATCAGTGAACAAGATCTGCCCTTCGTTCCCCTCCTCCCAACCGAGGCCCGTGTACAACACGTACCGCAGCAGATCTTCCATGGCGTCCCAGTCTTTAATGAAACCCCTCACAACCGGATCGACTGCGATGTCCTCAAGCGAGGAACCATCGGAGACGTTCGCGTCTTCGATCACCCGCTTCATTTTGGTCGGAATTATCTGGAAAAAAATCAAGTCCACGAAGTCAGAAATCAAGAACTCCAAATCATCGAAGGAGAAGAGATTGATCGGGCACTCACCATGGCCGGATCTTGATCGGGAGCCGCGAATCCGGCTTTGAGGAGCTTGGATCCCGCATCGACCACCACCGCCTCCATCTCAGCGAGAGATACGGATGAGAAAACCTAAAATTTTGGGGTTGCGAAGGATCCTGTGCAAAGAAAACAGTGGTTTTTGAAAGATTGGGTAGAGATCCCAACGTTCTATTTCGAAAACCCTAAACCCTAAAAAGTAAGGGTTCCGTTCGCGGGAAGGTTTTTTTCGTAGTTTCACTGTTATTACGATTTTGTTAATTTATTTTTGGGGAAATTAATTTCGAGTTCCCCAGAATGTTTTCGAAGTCCATTGGACATTTGAATTTATTTTTAGATCCTCAGAACTCATTATCTATTATTTTCAAATTCTTTTAAAATAATAGTTTTTAAGTCCACCATTTGTATTTTCATTTTTACCCCCATCACTTTATTGACTGTGTACATTGTTAATAGACTTGAATACATTGTTAACAAATTTGGGTATACTGTTAACATGTTTGTGTAAATTGTTAGGACAGGAGGAAGAGTGACGGGAGGGAGAGAATCATCGGAGAGGAGGGGGTGACAGGAGGCTGCACGAGGAGGGAAGGGACTACTAGTAGTGTGGATGGGAAAGGGAGAGGAGAACACAAATAAAAGATAAAGGCTGGAGCAAAAGTGAAAAAATAGATAAAAGATAAACCCTATAGAATGGAATGACTTAGAAATAATATTTTTACTAGCTCAAGGTCCAAATGTTATAGAGAGCTAAAAATAATTCAACGGTTCCTGGAGGACCCAAATTAATTTCTCATTTTATTTTGTTTGTGATACGCACGTGTGGCGGGGAATGTGTACAATCACACTTTTTTTTAATCCATTTAGTTCAATATTGCTCTACAAAAAAAAAAAGTCACTAGAGCGCCTTTCAAAAATGAAAAATGAAGATATAACTTAAAGACAGAAAAAACCACCTAAAAGATGACAAAGACTCATTCAAAAGAGAATGACCACGCATTTACCAAGAACCTTTGAAATCCGCAAGCTAAAGCCTATAAAAGGGATAATTAGGAAGACTAAAGAAGGAGGGCATCAGACGAAAAACAAGTCCACAAAAACTTTCTCGACTAAAAATCCACCAAAAACCCTAGAGTGCTTTGTAATAAAGAAGATAGGGCAGAAGAGGGAGATATCCTTCTCAACCCCAGTATTGTAAGTTCTTCTTCTATAAGCCATATGTGTTATGTAGTGCGTCTTGTATCTATATCTTATGCATGTTTAATAAAATAAGTCTTTCTAGTATCCATCTTATGTTTGTATATCAGTGTTCAATTTCGTTTTAGTCTTTATTTAAGAAAAAAAAATCTTGATCCTGATATAATAATGGTATCAAGAGCCATGAAATTCCTAAAGGGTTACCTTTGAATAAGAGTCCTTCCAAACTTCGGAAAAAGAATACCAAACATTCTTATAATAAAATATTATTCTTATAATAAAAGACTTTTTAAGAGACAATATTATAAATCAAATAAAACCATCTGTTCAGAAAATTCAGAAAGCGGATTCCCCAAAAGGAAACTTCAATACCTCTGATCCTCCCAACCTACTTCAAATATAAGCAAAAAGGTCATTATGCCAATAAGTGCTTAGAAGAAGAACAGAATTCTGAATACGGATTTAATCAAGACACCTGCTAAAGCCCTATGTACATTTCCCATGTCTATCCAAATGTATTATATCTTGTTAAATCATTCATGTAATTTTCACTTCATTTCATATAATTTGAAAGAGATGAAAATTTTCTGTTCAATATCCGGATTGGATCGAGTTGTGAAGGAAGCAATATGAGAAGAGAAGAGTTGTGAATTACGATCTGTATTTAAATTGGTGTGGTGTCTAGAGATTTTTTTTATATCAGATTTTGAGGAGTACCCTACATCAAATCAATTCTTTAATTGTTCTTTCCAATATTTATGCCCCCATTTGGAACGGAAATAGGATTTATTCTTGGGTATATATTTATTCTGACATAAGTGAGTATAAATAAGGATAAAGTGATTTTGTGTTTTGATTGTGTTTTAAATTATTCTCATTAGTAAATGTAAGAATAAATGTTTTGTTGTTAGGTAAAATGTGAATAAAGTATGGATAAAGATTTATAAAATGTGAAAAAATAATGATAGTTGATTTGACAGGTGATTTATAAGAAATGATGACAGTTAATTTGACAGTGGACCCACATATTCTTTGAGTGGAGTAATAACATATGATAACCAGTTTATTCTGCATAAGATATTCCAGGATATACCAGGCAAACAAACGGGTTAAAACCCTCATTCCAGTCAATACCAGGTTATCCGGGGGCTTATTCCCGTTCCAGACGGATGCATAGGTATTGATCATGCTTATATTTTATTTGTGTGTTGTTTCTATGATTGTCTTTTAACTAGTCATGTAAAATTCAGTTATCTTTATTGACCTGGTTAAACTTAAACAAGGTCGCGCATAACATGTTTTTAGGACATTCAAATTTTGATTTTGATTTTTTTTTTTTTTTTTTGGTAAGTAAGTGATTTTATTGATTTGCTTGAATAAATTTATACAAAAGAAAGCACAGAAGAGTAACAAAATTACAAATTTTTATTTTAGTTGGCCTTAATCTGTCACTGACTTTTTTCTTTCTTTCTTTTGTATATTAAGCTATCTTAAAAAAATGAATAATTTAGATAGTGTTTGGAAAAAAGATTTACACTAAAAATAGTTTTTGAAATTACTTCCTACGAAGCACACATTTTTAGATTCATGAAAAGTTATTTTCATATATATAAAAATTGTTTTTCATTTTTTCCCCAGAAAGTCATGACAGTTGAGGGCATTTGGAAACAGAGTTTAGATGAAGTATGAATCTCGCAAATGTAAAATCTCCCAAAGTTGTCTCAAAACGAGTCATCATTTAAAGTGTCCAAGACTGCCGTGGTTTCACAAGAAACTATTTTCTGTCAATGTTGCAATCCTCTCATCACTTGATGATTAAATAATAGACTAATCATGCTATTTCAACTGATGAATGTAAGTTCTTATTGATGTTGCCTACCAAATACATGACAAATAAAACACAATAATTCACAAATTCGTCCCAAATGCATCATTCGAGGTTGAACATCACCCTCCCCTGGGGCAGTTGCATGCTGACAATGTCATCTCTGGGGAGGCTGACAGCGCGATGAACTTCCATCTCAGAACTGTTGCATCCAGCTTCAGGTTCAGGTTCGCGAGGAGGCATTATGTGATTGATTTCTTTGTTTCTGTAGAAGACGAGGAACGCAATTCCTACAAGGTATAACAACATCCCCATGAAGCCAAATATTCCAGTGAACACCTTGGATGTTGTGTTCAGCCTACTGTGTAACAACAGCTTGATGAAGCCACCCCCCAGGTAGTACATGTTGATCGCCATGATCAGGGATCCGATGATCCACGTGATCACCGATATCTGCGTGTTGAACAAACATGGATGTGTTATTTGTGTTGTGGAAACAATGTTTCATGGTCCTATGATCTTCATGTACTTTTGTGTGTTGTGTTGTTAATAGAATTTTTGGATACCAAAGAAGATGGTATACAAAGGAATATGGGTGGTGTGGTTGAGGAGAACTTACGATGCGTGAATTTGCATAAGGACCCATCTTTCTCTCGCTGCTGGTGAATTTGAGTAGTGGAACAAGAGCGAAAGGAAGTTCGAAAGATAATATCATCTGCCAAGTGAATCCAAGTTAGATTTGAAGAAAACCAATGAATAAAAACTAATGTTCAAAAGCTGTTTTGTTGACTCTTAAACATGAAACCAAAAGCTAACATTCAAAATACATGTTTGGAACTGATTATCTAAAAATAGATCTTGCAGAAGCGAATCCATTTTACAATTGGTCCTTTGTCAAGAGAGACTGATTATGATGCCACATTAGCAGAGAGTAACATTTATTCAACATGACAGATTTGTCTGTCATGCAGTTGTATGACTAGGTAAAGCATTATAAACATTATTAAAAAAAATCTAATAAATATTAGATGTGCTGAAATTGAAACCATTAGCAAGACGAAATAATAAGCAGATAAATAAGATCTATTGTGTAAAAAGAAGCTTTTCCAAACTCAAGATTATATTTTTTTTTACTCCCAATAAACTCCCACATCCAGTCAGAAAAAAAATATCCTGATGTAGAAGTGAAAGCTTGCCAAAATGTTTCACATTTTAGATGCATCTCAGACCTTATATCTTACTACATGTTAAATTATTTTCTTCATATTGTGTTGTTTTCCAAAGAGGAGCATAATTAGCTTGGTTTCATTGGTTCTTTGAAAATGGCATCAGAAATACAATCTGGTCCCAATGGATCAGTGGAAGAAAAGCATTAGAATCCAAGGTTTATCTAGTAATAACATCATTATTTTATAAAATTTTCCACCAATTCATCAAAAATAGAAAATCATCCACACAAATTCGATTACCGATGAAACAATGATTAACTGCCCAGCGCCAGCAGACCCTCCAACGATCGAAACAATTAGACTTGGGATTATTGCCAAGCATCGGGTTAGCAGATTTCGTATCCATGTCTTGACCCGCAGGTTGAGAAAACCCTGAAAAGAGAAACATTCACCAAACATTCTACACCAAAAAATGTGTTTTTGTGCCAAATGCTGCTCATTAAATGACATTTTAAAGGTCATTAGGATAACTGCAATCCAAAACATTTATTTTAAAGATTTTTTTATAATAGTGGGCAACTGATGCTAGATTTATATACAACAAACAATATGTTTAAATTATGAATTCATTAATAAAAAGAAGAGAACATACATACAAATATTGTTCAAGGTGTACTTATTTTAACTTACCTGCATGACATACTGCCCAGCATAGGTTCCAGTGATAGTAGAACTCTGTCCAGAAGTCAAAAGAGCAATCGCGAAAAGCTTCGAACTCCAGTTTCCCAGTACATTCTGAAGAATCAATTGGGAAAAATAGTATTATTAAGTAACAAATGTGCATTAAAGACATTCAAAAAAACAAATCAATCATGTTGGGGAGGGCAGAAAAAAATTACTTTCAACAGAAAAGAAGCCTTATTGAGATCGAGGTCCTGACAGTTCTTTTGATCTTCCGGGCTCAAATTTTTTGAACTGCATACTGAGCCACTTACAGTAATAATAGCTACATTGATGAGAAAGGCCAAAGCCAGAGCAATCGCACTTTCTATCGTGTAATACTTGCATGCCTCCTGCCATGGGTGCATCACCACAAAACATGTATATAGATTATCAAGCTGTTGAATATCCAATGCCAGATGTCCATAAGAAATCTACCTACCAGGATGTTTAACATGTTCAATAAGTATATTCTAGTAAAAAGATTCCTTCTCGGATCCCTTTCAATCATTCATGATTTATGCCCCGTTTGGAGCCAATTATCAAATTAACTCAGCATCTGCAAAATCAGTCTTTGGTTTTTTAAAACTTTAGCTTTTGGTTTCAGATTTCGGTTTTTATGTATTGAAAGCCAATAAAAGGTTTTTATGAAAAGGTGGCTTGAGAATAGATTTAAGTTGATTGAAAGAGCAGCTGTTATGAGAAAATAAATTTCTTTTGAAAATTGGTTCCAAACAAGGCCCTAGAACTACATGAGAAGATAGAAAAGTTTTACTTTAATCCCATGAACCGTTCTTGGAATCTTTCTGGTAAGCACCAATGCTGAATGAAGGAAGAGATTGTGTCTGGATCAAGAAATTAAAATTATAAAAGATGGAACAAAAGTCATTAATAATGTTATAAACCATAACATGGACATATAAACCACTTACGGCATGACCATGGCACCAAGTAGTGAGATCGCAATTCCAGTAGCACCATTTCCCTTCAGCTGTGGTACAAACAGACCCTTCAGAACTTCTGAAGAATCAGGTTTTGCATATTTCATCTCCGCAAAGAAGCAAGCGGCCATCGTGAATACCAGCATTGCTATTAGGAATTCAAGTTTGCGAACCTGCATGGATTTGAGCAGAATCATGAGAAATTAAGATATTCCATTTATATTTTTTTTATCACATATATTTATAATCCATACCCCATATTGCTGTAATGCTAGGAGCATCAATGTGCTTAGCCCAGTAATGAGAACACCACACCATACAGGAATATGAAAAAGCATGTTCAATGCGAAGGCTGTTCCGATCACTAAAAAAGCATAAAAACCAATTGATCACCAGATTAGTGGATACATATGGACTTGGATATATAAAAATGTCATAAACAATACTAATTCAAATTGTCATAAGGAAACATATGCAACATTAGGATCATTCCATGTCAAGGATTATAAATCATGAGTTTAAATAAGCTGCAAGCCTACAATCACAGTTGGTACAATTTCAATTTACCCATAAAAGCAGGGTGAACATGTGTCCTACATAACATATAAAAGTCACTAACTATTGTATCATGCAAATATTCTCAATCATTTATAGAGTTTTTGTTGTGAAGTTTCATACTGCCAGGAATTGAATATAGAGCTGTTTAAGTTCAGCATTCTTCAACACTTATCTTTTGTGACGGAGTTGGAAAATAAGAACCCAAATGGTTTCCCAATTGAATCTATTTTTTTTTATCATGTAAAAAATGATTAATAATTTTCCAGATGTGGGCAGTGGGATATTCTCTATGAAAATCTCAATAGAGTTTTATTGAGAAACTTTCCTTTTGGTATATTTATAACAGATGGAATCCATGGCATATAATGTTGAAAATAAATCAATTTTAAACAAATTGAGTGAACTATTATTACCTTCAGGAATGTCACATGCAACCACAGCAATTTCAGCAATCACCCATAAGATGAAATTGGGGATCCTTGGGTACTCAGCTCTGCAATGCTCTGCTAAATGCTTTCCTGTGATCCAAGGACTCACATTAATGTGATTAATGATATATATATTAATGGATATATGTTATTAATGATATAGTTTGAAAAGAGTAAAGTCACCCACCAGTAACAACACCTAGATTGGCTGCAAGGGATTGTATGATTAGAGCAGCACAAGAAGCTACAAGGATGACCCAGAGCAACTGCAAATGAATGGACAAGTTGGTCAACTTTTTTTCTTTTTTTGAATGTTGATGTATAGATGTGTTGATTTTGAATCTACAGCCTATGGAGAAGGAAAATGTTACATTCAATCCATTTTACAGTCCTAAACGTAGACAACGCGTCTTAATTTTTTTTTAAATCATATACTTTATCTAATAATATATGTACTTTTATAAAATGTGAAGTATATACTTCAAAATTGAATGGTACCATTTATAGAAAATGTAAAAAATTTGAAGTGAAGGGAACTAACTAGATATATAAGACTGCATTTTAAACTGTAAAAAGGACTGGGTAGCAAGCAAAAAAAAAATGACTGGGTGTAATAGAGATCTATGGAGAATAATAAGGATGGGTGGAAAACTCTTCCCCCGTTTGGAACGGGGATAAGTTTTATTCTAAGATATAGATTTATCCAAGCATAAGTGAGTATAAATATGAATAAAGTGATTTTGTATTTGGTTGTGTTTTGAATTATTCTCGTTGGTAAACGTAAAAATAAATGTTTTGTTGTTTGGGTAAAATGTGAATAAAGTGTGGATAATGATTTATAAAAAGTAAAAAAAGTAATGATAGTTGATTTGACGGGTGATTTATAAGAGGTGATGACAGTTGATTTGATAATGGGCCCACATATTCTTTGGGTGAAATAACCTTGGATAACTTTAATTCTAGGGGTTGATTGGAATTCATATACCATTTTATCAGGGTTTATTCTAGCATACTTTATCCGGGGTTATCGAGGTAAACAAACACACAATTTTTGTTATCCGGGGTTATCCTGGTTTATCCGGGCTCTTATACCAGATCCAAAGTTTGAAATACCAAGTACTAGAATTGGGTTAGTTTTTCACACACTCTTTTGCTCGAACACCCAAATAAATGACATTTGAAATCATTCATTCCATATATAATTCTTGGGTGTCCTAGGCAAAATGTTTTTCATTCCTCCTTCCCATAGAATATAACAGAATTGGATACATGAAAAGAAAAAATTCTTCTTCTAAATCAGAATCACTGAATTGGCCTCAATGAAAAATATATGCAATTTTGTCCATTCAACAAATAAATAAAATATGGGTTAAAGCCACAAACGAACCTCGTACTTGTACTGAGCCCCTGACTGCAAATCCGTCTCAACTGCGCATTAAAAATGATCAATCAACAAAACATAACACACTCACAATTCTAAAGTCAAAACAAAACCCCTATAAAACCTCACATTTTAGAAGCAATCAATAAAAATAACCAACACAAGCCCTACCATTCCCGGGATCGATATACGCGATAGCAACAAGAAATCCAGGCCCCAAGTAGGAGAAGAAGTTCTTCCAACTCTTCCTCTGCCACAAAAACCCAAACAAACAACATGTTATCCAATCAACATGACTTCAGAGTCACACAATCTGTTTTTTTTTCCAGTAACTCAATTTTTGGGGAAAAAAAATAGACCCATTCATTTAATCTGATGAATTGGTTGATTCCAAAAAGCAAAATCAACAGAACCCAAACCTCAGAAACAATAATCTGATCATCAAAGCCACCATTATCAATCAGAGGCGCATTGGGTCCATTGGAATTGCGTCGGCTCGCGATGAACTGCGGCCGATCGAATTCGGAACCGGAGGCGGCCATGATTTTTACTCACCCACTCTGTAACAGAACAAACACAAACACAAACACAAACACAAACACAAACACAAACACAAACACAGGTCTTCAATATGAAATCATGACATGGAAAACAGAGCAATCAAAATCAAATGAAAACATAACAAAAAGAACATGATCACCTTCTTGGATTGTAACCCAATAGAGGGAGGGACTGTTTGAACCTTTTGAGGTTGTTCTTACGAACCATATAAGAGCACGTCATGCGAGCTATGGCATTTTATATGCCCTTCTTTCTTGGGGGTTTGTTAAGATAATAATATATAAATAAATATATGTGAATAGTTTATGGTCATAGCTTTTGTAAAGGTTAAAAACCGGATATATTTATCAATTCAAAAAAGTTTTACAAGGCTGATTAAAAAAAGTATCGTATTTTTTTATATAAATGATATCATTTAATTTTATGTATATATTTTATCTTTTATAAAATATATATACCTCTTAAAAAGATTTATTTAAAAACTAAAATCATGTTGTCTATGTTTTGTATAGTAAAATTGATTAAGTGTAAAAAGTTTCATAAAAAAACTATTCTTTTTTAAATATATATTCATTTTATATTTAGCACGTGAACCTAAATGTATAAAATGTAATTAC
This sequence comes from Acorus calamus, assembly GCA_030737845.1. Lineage (NCBI taxonomy): Eukaryota > Viridiplantae > Streptophyta > Magnoliopsida > Acorales > Acoraceae > Acorus > Acorus calamus. The sequence goes on along the minus strand of CM060858.1, from coordinate 10,392,424 downwards.
GATATTGACATAAATAACACATTATATACGACATGTACATAGAATATTGGACCATCATAAAACCTCTGTCTATTTAACATATATGATAACCAAAATTTGTAATCTTTATAATATACATATTTTATATTAAGAAGTAACAAATATTTATAGAATTTTAATTGAAATCGATTTAATAAAATATCTTTATTTTTGAAATATTAAAATTTAAATAATTGATATAGTTAATTTAACTCTGATTTTGAAATATAATATATATTATAATAATATATGAATTTAAATAATATTATATGAAAATAAACTTATTTAAGTATAATAGATTTTAGAAAACATATATATCCCGAAATATTTTAACCAATGGCTAAAGAACATCATGCGTGTATATTAGAAAATTGGGGTGGTAAATGAGTCTTGACATGTTCAAGCTCGACTCATTTATATTTAAGATCGAGCTTAATTTTGTATTCAAGTTCAGCCCGTTTAGCTCGTACAAAGCTTGATTGAAGCTCTGCTCAGCTCGTTTTTAAAACGAGCTCGAGTGCAAGCTTGAACCAAGGCTTGAGTTCGAACTCATTTAGCTAAAAAAAACTCGTGTTAAAAATATGCAAAAAACAAATAACATGTCGAAAATGGACAATTGTATTTGAAAATCATCACTAAACAATCATATTCGATAATAGACAACATTCCACACTTTTAAATCAACAAGGCTCGTGGCTCAGCTCGGTTCAGCTCGTTTACAACCGAGCTTTAAATTTTTTTTCAAACTTAACTCATTTGTTTAATCGAACGAGCCTGAATGACCACCCTTATTATAAAATAATTAAATATATAAAGGTCATAAAAAGAAAAAATTTTGAATGGTCAACATAAATATTAATATTAAAAATAAGTGTGATCACAACTAATACAAAATAATATCCATTTATTTTGGAACTTAAAAAGTTAATATTTATGATTGTTTCTACTTCTAAATAATATTTATTTTGGGATAATGTTAAAATGGGCTTTTATTTTGTGATTGTGTATTAAAAATGGGCTTTATTTGGGGTCCGTACGTTGAAAGGTTCAAAGATTTTGTGGGACCCTTTTTGAGATCACGTGTCGTCTGCGGCCCGGGAAAGGGATCTTGTCACGTGCGGATTCCCAAAATGAAGGTGAGGAGGAGAATAAGAAGTGGCGTGTTTGGGTGTGTGTTATTCTTGTTTGGAGGAGGGGAGGCTTATTCAAGTATACCAAGAATAAACTCATGCATAATCCATGTCGGGGAATAAGGGGTGTAGTCCCTCATGGGAGTGGAATAATGCCCGCACTTCATTTGTATATAATAATGTTAAAGATGGAGGTGGTCCTAAACCTAACCTAATCTTGAATTTGAGGAGTGGTTAAATGAAGGCTTGTAAAACAAAATATTATTCATTTTATCTTTTATGAGATTGATGGCTTTAAAACACATCTTTGTGCATAAGAGATGTATTTGTATATAAATACAGACTATCATCTACCATTACGAAGAGAGGTGATGTGAGACTAAACTCATATAGTGCAAAAACTTGAGTTATCTTACTTACATCCACATTTATTTAGATAACGACATAAGTTATTATAAGATTAATAACTATTCCAGTATAGGTAAAGAATATGTCATTTTTTGTTTGGTTGTTTTTTTAGTTTTTTTATTGAAAAATATAATAATAATTATTATACCTTCTTATTCCTTGTAAACAAATGATTTTTTGACCTTATTCTTATCGTCCCCGTTTGGATAGCGGAATGAAGTTATTCTAGATAGATAACTATGTCAGTATAGATAACAAATCTATAAGAATAAGAGATTTTATATTTGGTTGTGTTTTTTTTTATTCTGATTGGAAAATATAAGAATAAATGTTGAGTTGTTTGGTTGATAAAGAATAAAATATAAATAAAGTGTAAAAAATTTGATTTGACATGTGGGCCCTTTGATGTGTAAGAGGTGTTGATAGATGATTTGATGTGATAAAGTATAAAAGTTGATTTGACATGTGGGCCCATGAGAATAGATAAAGTGAGTATAGCTTATCCTAGGGGTTACTTAGAATTGTTATACTCTCTTATACTCGTTTAAACTGGTTTAGTAATACCAAGTTATACCCTGCAAACAAACAACAATTTTCTCTATCCATTATTATACCACTCTTATACTACCCTTATACTCTTCTATTCCGTTTACTAAACGGGGGGATCTAGTTCTCCCTTATTCCCCATCAATTTTTTGGGTCTATTGGCTATCCTGACCCACCACCCCTCAACGGGATTGGCGAGACACAAGTTCAGGTTGAATCTGATGCTTCAGGTTACACCAGTTGAGTGGACACACAAATTTCTTTTCTTTTTATCATTCCAGTTGGACAGCTATTGTTCCAGCTTAATGGTTCTACTGGTTGACACTATCATGTGAGACTATTGTTGAAGAATATTTGAATTACATAAGATAACAACAATTAATGGAAACCTCTCATTATATTCTCTGCTATCTATTGTTCTCCCATAACATAAATCAAGATATTCCTATCCAAAAGAAAGCCCAGCAAATAAATAAGTAAGAATAAAACCCTACATACATTGACTTATTTTCATGCAGGCTCATTACCTAACTCTTTTGTCCTGTTTATTCTTTCATTATTTTTTTCACTATATAAATTTTTCTCTCTCTTGTCGATTCAGTGAAAAGACCATGAAATCTATCCAAACCATTCTTTACAAAATATACACAGTAGCACTATCATTCATGTCTCCATAGATTTGTCTCTCAAATTATTGCAGTGGACTTGTGAATATGATCAGTCAATAATTTTTTAAAGCACTGACCAACTTTAATTTTTTTTTTGTATAAAGACCTTAATAGGCTTATATTATATAATAAAAAATATATGTATATACATCCGCCATTCTTATTTGGGAATCCAGTGTCTCCTGAATTGCCTGAATATATGGCTCAAAACTAGATACATTTGATTGAACTATACATCTTACAATGTCATTGTTAAAAAAAAGAGTAGATGCAGATGACCGCGAGGAACGCGCATATCGGGCAAGTGCATCTGGACCTTTGACTATAGCCCTTGGAACCTTAATAAATAGAACATGGCCTTCTTGTTCATTTAATCGTCGAATATCCTCCACACGATCTCGGATATGAGTAGAGCCATTCATTTGACCTTGCAATAGAGTAATAATGGAAGCTGAATATGAGCATACACAGCATGCTTTTAGATGGTGTAGGTAAGCAAAAGCCAATGCTTCTTTAATAGCTTCAGCTCTTGTTGGGGGATGCCCATGGCCTATATCGATATCCTGCTCCAAGGACTTGCTCGGATGTCTCTTGTATAATAATAAAGCCAACCCCTACCTCACGTGTAGATATATCTGTACCCATCTGTAAGAACAAGGACACGGCCTTGGGTGGGATTGAATCAATAAAGGAGACATTGTTCTATTTGCATGTATTGCAATGATAGAATACAACATCTCTTAGGTATCGTTCCACCCATTTTAACTGCAAGGCATTCTAAAAATTGTGCATCTGAATGATATACTACTTGTCTAGGGGATAAATTTATATGCCGAAAGACACAAAAATTTCGTGCCCGCCAAACATTCCATAGGAGGATCATGAAAAACATTTTGCACTCCATGTTATCTGTTCTTGATGTCCAAAACGAATATGAGAATGCATGAAACCATGAGTTGGTGTTACGTAACTCTTTAGGCGGAAGTAATTGCGATGCTACCATCTGCCAACAAGCCGCTGTGAACGAACACTCTACAAATAAGTGTCCAGTAGTCTCCCACCGGTCATTACATAGTGGGCAAGTGACATCCATTGTCAAACCAATAGAATCCAGGGACACCCGAGTAGGAAGACGATCCCATAGTAACTTCCATATGAAGAATTGTATCTTTGAAAAAACTGGGATCTGCGAGATCATTTTCCATACCTGAGAGTAAGGGGAAGGCTGTATTGGAGCTAGATCTCGAGCAATGTCCCTCGGCTTGGGCCATTCAAAGGTGGCGGGGCCCTCCCAACACCATAGAACACGGGCGTGATGACAAGCTAGGAGGAGTATTAGCTAAAATATGTTGTACCCAGAACTCGGGCAATAAATTTGTAAGGATATCCACCCGCCATTCGCAGTCCCTAATTACCAGGGATAAGCGCCAATCTAAAACTGCGGTGTCCATGTTAATAAAGGTTGGGATTCGGGAAAATGGAATGGGCATAAGCCAAGCATCCCAGAGTAGATCTACTCCTGCCGGGTCTCCGCTCCTTTTTGTAAGAAACCTCGTATCAACATTAATCCTGGACATAGAATCCGCCAGACTAATGAGCCTCTCGTACGCGTCGGCAACTCCCGTGGGTTCCTGTTCCAATGGTATTTCAAGCGGAAGAAGTTGCTAACAAAATCATCCAGCAATAAGAAACAAAAAGCGAGGTAAGCAAGTATAGCTTGTCGCATAGTTTTAGTACTACAGATGGAGAGCCCCCCTGTTCACGTGTGTTTGTGACTTGATTCCATCCAACATAGTGAATCCGTCCATGATCAGAAGTTCCGCTCCATAGAAAGTGGCGCATCAAAGCATCTAATTTATTCGCTGTTTGTACAGATAAACTAGCTGCTTGCATAAGATAAATAGGCAGAGATTGCAGCACCGATCTAATTAAAGTTAACCTTCCCACTGAAGTAAGGAGATTAGCCTTCCAACTCGCAAGCTTTTGATTTGTCGTGTCTAATACCTCGCTTCCACTAGCTGTCCCCCAGCCTTGCTCTTGAATCGTGACTCCCAAGTACCTCCATGGGCCAAATGAAATCAAACCTGAAGGATGCGAGCCATCCATTGTTGGAAGCGGGCCGGTACAGATGGGGAAAAACGAATGGCACATTTTTGCCAACTTACCACTAGTCCAATCTGCTTCTGTGTTTCATCAAGCACATGTCGTATCATGTTGCATTGAGGTGGGGTGGCTGTGGTAACAATCATAAGATCATCAGCGTACATCACGTGTAAGCGCTCGCGGGTGGAGTTGACCATTAAAACAGAGGCTTGGCTGGTATCCAATCAACTCTCCTTTTTCCTGACATCGCCGGAGAAACGATGAAAGTACTTCTGCGACCAATGCAAACAATTATGGAGACAATGGATCACCCTAGCGTAACCCCCCACCTAGAACAAACCATGGGTTTGAAGTCCCATTGATGAGTATGGCCATCCTCACTTGAGTTATGCAAGTATGTATCCAGGCACACCATTTAGGAGGGAAGCCAAGCCGTTGTAGCACACCAAGTAGCCCATCCCATTCAACAGAATCGTATGCACTTGCCAAATCAACCTTGAGCGCAACCAAAGCATTCCATCCGCTCCGGGTTGCCATTGAGTGCATCATATTACGCACCAAGAGAAGATGGCCATGAATGGACCGCCCAGGGATAAAAGCACCTTGCTCATGTCCAACCATGGTCAATAATATATTGGTTTCAGTCTAGCCACCAAGAGCTTTGCAATAATCTTATATTTAGTATCGCAAACACTGATAGGTCGATAGTCTTTAATTGACTGAGGACACGCCTTCTTCGGTATGAGGACTACATGTGTTGATCCCCACGATCTAGGGAGTTGAGCAGTGTGAAAGAAGTGATGAATGGTTTGTGTGATATCATCCTTCAATATAGGCCAAAACCTTTTGAAGAATTCTCCTGGATAGCCATCAGGTCCCGGAGCTTTATTGCATGGAAGAGATCTCACCGCACGTTCCATCTCTTCATCCGAGAAGGGTTGAACAAGAGCAGTTGCTCCTTCCGCACTTAAGCGTGTCCCCAAAATATCATCGGGTATATCAAATGGTATCTCCCTTTTAGAGGCCCAAGGTTCAATGAAGTATTGCTGAATATATTCTCTAATATCCTCAATCTCTGTTAATTGGACCCCATCCAACCAGCGCATCATGAGAATGCGGTTCCTGGCTCTTCGACGTTGTATCTATACGGTCACCCTCCTTGATCCACTGGATCCTAGCCCGTTGTGACCAAAACAGTTCCATTTGCCTTTCCAAGGCCACCACAAGATTAGTGGCTTGTCTTAATTGTTGCTGGAATTCCACCTGAGAACCCAACTGTTGCTCCATTTGATGTAAGTTTGCCAATGAAGCTTGAGCCTGTGTCAGTCTTCGGTGCAAGTTACCAACTCGTTCTCTATTCCATCTTCTCAATTGGGACTGAAGAGTTAACAATTTCCATTGAATCCGACCTAGTGGAGAGGCCTGACCCTGTGATTGCCAGCTTTGTTTAATAAGGTCAGTAAGATCCGATACTCTAGCAAAAAACGCTCAAACCTGAAGGGTTTATGCCCCCTCGGTTGAGTGAGCTGTGTAACTAACAAGACCGGGGCATCGTCTGAAACCTGACGTGGGAGAACATGAGTAATGGCTTCAAGAAATTGAGCCTCCCAATTCTGATTTGCGAAGGCTCGATCAAGAACCTCCCAGGTTCTCTCCGATCCATGCCGATTATTGCACCATGTGTAGGTAGCCCCCTTTTGCTCTAGTAATTGAAGCTGGTTATCTATCATCCACTTATGGAATTCACGGACATCTTGCGTAAGGCAAAATGGAGATCATCCCTTCTTATCCGAAGGCCAAAGGAGAGTATTAAAATCCCCTACCACCACTGTTGGTAAGCCAGTAGACAAAACCTCAGTAGTCTCCGCCCATATATGTGTCCGACTATCATTATTTGGTGCCACATAAACTGCTACTAAGACCCATGGGTCTGTTTGTTCTTCCTGAATAACTAGATAAAGAATCTGGTTGTCCCTCGAAGTAGCTGTGATAGTACCAGCTGAAGTATGCCAACAAGCAATCAAACCACTGAGTGTCCCGCCCTCGGAATTCCAAATCTAGAAAATTCAGGTCCTAAGCTTTTCCAAAATCTTGACATACGTGGATCTCCCACATGAGTCTCTAACAAAATGAGGACATCAAGATGATGAGCATCCATGAGATATTTACAATAACACTTCACATCTCGATTCAAAATACCCCTACTATTCCAAAATACAATATGCATGGAAAACTAGGTAGAAAAAGGGCCCCCCTTACTTAGTATGGCCAAACATGAGTTGTCCTCACAGTCCATAGTACTCTCGGGAGAACCTGTAATCTTTTGTTTTCCTTTACTCTCCTGGACAGAGGGCCATGACCTGTGAAATAACTGAACAACACAAGATTTACAATTGTCTTGTTGTCCAGCTTGGGCCAAGCTAAATGTGCCTTCCATGCTGGTTGAAGAAGCAATATCCAAGCTTCGCTTCTAGGAAGCCCGATCAACCGTTGATTCTACAAGTGCAAGTGCCATAGAGTGAGAAACCTCCATTGTATCTTGCTTCAACGGTGTCATCCTCGACTCAACTTTGGGACAAACTGGTTGGACAATTCGTGACACACGCTGCTTGTGTATCATTTGAGACTTCTCACCGCTCATAGTTGCTGAGCTTTGAGCTCCAAACACCTTCGCCTTTTGTACTCCCACATGACCCTTTGATACATCAACTTTCCCTTTTATGGTATTATTTCGAACAGACTCCATATTTTCTTTGCGTTGAAGATCCGTCTGATTTTGAGGATCCACCAACTAAGCAGATTCCTGACCATGTTGAGCTTGATTTTGGGGATCCAAGTTGGACATTATGGTCTTCCGTGGGCGTCGTCTTGGTGGGACAATTTGTCAAGGTCCCTCATTTTGGGTATCAGCACTCGTACCTCCTTGCATCTTCATATTCATGTTCTGATTATCAGATATCACAGAGGACCTCGCCGGAGAGGGAGTATTCCTCTCGGGTTCTGAGTGAGACTGATCAGGGCATGCTGTAGTTTGGTGAGTGATCCGACCACAATTCTGGCAGATTGTCGGGATACGCTCATACACAAACGGCTACCATCGGTGTTTCTCTCAAATCCATATACCTGGGCAAAGGGGCAGCCTAAGATTCACCTCTATCAAAACCCGTGCTTAGCGACATCTACCTATTTCTTCGACCATTGTTTCTGCCCGTATAGGAGTACCAGCATATGCTGCCAGTTCAGCTAGTGTGAGTCCATCCCAATAGTCTTGGGGAAGGTTAGGGAAACGAACCCATATAGGAGTGGATTCGAAAACCACCTCTGTTGGGTCGAAATCATCACGCCATCGTTGTAGGCATAGAAGATGATCAACAATAACCCATGGTCCCCTACTCAAAACAGCCATCATATCCTCCTCTGTACTAAATTTAAATACATAAAATCCATTGGTCAGATCGGCAACAAAATAAGAACTGGATACTACTGGCCACAACTGGGCTAATCTTCGCCGTAAGTAGTGAATCGGAAGACGGGTCCCAAAAACTTACCATAGATGGTATTGTTCCATTTTCATCGATTGGCCTGAATCCTTGCTTCATTTGGCATATAAACTCTATCATCATTACACCTAAGGTTGTTGATGACCTCCAGTGGGATATTGAAAGTAATGCCGAGATTGACGACGCGTTTGATGGCATCTGCAAACCCATATGAAGCTTGTGAGAACGAGGAAGTAGTTGTCCCCGGTTTGACCTGGTGTGTCTCCGATCCTGGAGCATCCACCACCGGCGATTGGATCCCTGGTTTGGAGGGATTAGCACGTCTAGTGGTTAGATTTGGGGAAGGAGATAGGTTAGGGTTCTTCAGCGACAGAGCTTTTCGAGACATTTCGAGAGCTTAGATGATAATAAATTCAAATCAAAATTGACATGAATGGATGTCAATACATCAAGTTTTTATATAATCTAATATTATTTTTTAAGTTAAAGAGATTAATTTATGGGTTTTTTACATGTATACCATTAAAAACAAGATATTTATTTTTTCATCACCACAAATAATCTATTTACTTGTATATCATTAAAATATTTAAAAATTATGCATTTTTATCATCATAGTTAATTTTCATTAAATTTTCTACTAACATTGTTAACATCATGGAGAAATGACTAAAATACCCTTAATTTTTTTATTTTCATATTTACCATTACAAAATATAACATTTATTTTTATATTATGAAAAATATTATAAGAAAAGGAAAAACACATTAAAATCTGAAACACAAAAAAAAAGCTCATGTCATGTAAAATATGGCCAAAAATCAGATGCAGTCAATTGATTTATGTTAAGGTACCATATTGATGATTGTTGATGAAGAATGATGAAATCCATCATAATTGAGGAAGGTGTAAAAAACCATAACTCTTGATTCATAAAAAAAAAAAAGGAAAGAAGGAAGGGGAGGTAGAAAGACATGTATAATTTGGAAAGAACAAAAAACAAATTATATTATTGTGTCATTATTATTAACATTATGGAAGATATCACATCAGGGTTCTTTTTGTCATTTTTAATTATTAATTAAAAAATTAACTCTAGTTAATCTTTTTTTTGTTTTAAAAAGTGACGGAATGGTACATTTGTTCATTAAGAAACATTTTAATGGTATTCTAGTAAATATATTATTTATGATGGTAAAAAAATAAATACCATATTTTTTAATGGTATATATGCAAAAAAAAACCCTTAATTTATTTTCAATGCACAGGGAGGACAAGAATTAATCTATGGAAAAAAATAAAATCAATAAAAATACCAATAATTACATACACTGCAATGAAACAATAAAGTGGGAGAAAAGTGCCTCTAAAAATCAAACAGACAAGATCTGTTTTGATTTTTTGTTTTTTTATTCTTTTGTAATCAATCAAAGTTTATAAGAAAGCTAGAACAAATTATAAGTAAACAACAAAAATTAGTGAAAATAAAAATAAATAAATAAATAAGAGATGAGCATTACCTTTGAAACTTTAGATCTTGGTAGTTTTGCAGTGAAATGATAGTATGATACACCCCCACCCCGCAATGGCCCAATTTCAACAAAGTGAGAGAAAGAGTTATTGATTTATTAGGAATTTTAAATTGATTTGATTTTTTATAAATCACTTTTATTTATTATAAGTCAGGGTATTTATTCAAACAATTCCTCCAAGGGGAATAAATACAGTGAGGTGGGTGACAGCTCTTTGGTATAAAAAAAGCAAGTCTTTCAAGCTGTCTTTCCATTTTCGGTTGTTGATGGACCTGTTTGTTTTGGAGATGTTTCAATTTCATTATGTAGGTTTTAATGCATTTCATTTTTTTTATAATTCTATTTCTGGTTATGGTACGCCACATGTTTGTTTTTTTTTTTTTTTTTTTTTTTTTGGGAAAACATGATGCTCTTCAGGATTTGATCTATTAATCTCTTTTATAGAGGTGAGATGTGTTTCCTAACTTAATCAAAGCTTGGTTCGCGATATGTTTATCACCCATCTATTATTTCTTAGGTCCCTGAATTTTTCAAGTTTTTTTTAAGCCTTTATGATAATGAAAATTATCTTTAAGTCCCTCCAGCTGGTTGTTGTTCAAAAATAATGAAAACCTAACCAAACTGAAAACCTAAAACCGAACCACACCGAACCAAATTTGGTTAACCTGAACTAAATCGAATTGAACTGGGTGGTCACCGGGATGACATTAGACAACCCATCTAATGCATCGCTATCGCTTCACCCCACCTTCATTATCGACACCTCTTATCTTTGTCTTTTTGTTTTCTTCTTCCGTTAATTAATTCTCTCTCTTTTTCTCACCACTTTTCAGACTTGTAACTCACTTTTAATACAAGTGTTGGTAGCAAGATCTACCTTTTTCTCAAAAAAAAAAAAAATCAAATTGAACTGAAATGTAAAAGATTAACATACATATTCTTATTTTTTTTCTTTCTACCAATTTGGGTTAGTTAATTTTTTTAGGGGTTTGTTATAATTTTACAACAATATCAAGAGACTAAGGTTGATGGTTTAAATTAGTGTATTCATTTTTTTAATATCAATGGTATAACAACAATATAATTTTTAATATAAAAAGATGATTTAAATGATTATTGATTATGAACAATCATATGTTTAAATTTAATTCGGTATGGTTCGGTTAATTCGATCTTTTTTAAAGTAAAATCAAACTTAAATCAAAGTAAATCGGTTTATTAATTTTTCAATCCATACCCAAACCAAACAAAAAATCTATTGATCCAAACTCGAAAAAAATCAGTTTGGATCGGTTTGGATTCGGTTTAAGTAAAATCAAACTTCAATCAAAGTAAATCTCCCTCTCTCTCTCCTTCTTCAACTCCTGAAACTTGGGTTTAAGGGATGATTTTGCCAATCATTTTTTTAAAATTCTTAATAGGTTATATGACTGAGATAGTGAATCTAACAAAATCTAGCAATAATTAATCCAACAAAATAAAAAGAAAAAAATAAAAAATCAAATATCATGAATGCTTGAAGAATAGAGAATAAATGATAAAAAATATAAAAAATATGATCTATTATGATTTTTCTTTGTATTGAACAAAAATAAAATAAAATCCCTTTAAGATAGAGACAAATGAAACTAGCAAACAGAAATAAAATATGGATAGGTTTCTAAAAATAAAATGAAATGGCTTAAAAATGAAAATCCCAATAAAATAGGGAGAATAAAATAACAAAACATAATACAAAAGGAAAAATGAATAATATGAAAATAGAACATAAAAAAATGGAAAATAGGGTGTGATCAACAAAATTAAAAAAAGATATGGATAAGTTTTTTTATAAACAAAAATAATAATCTTAAATAATCCGTATAAAATAGGGTATAAAAACAAAAATAAATGAAAATTTAAAACAACAGGATAAAATATCTAAAAAATAAAAAACAAAAATGTACATAAATAAATATCAAAATAACGTGTGCATTTATTTTTCTTCTTTACAAATCAAATAATAAATGAAAGATCCCAATAATATTTTTTTAAAATAAAATAAAAAAGATAAAAAATGAATAAGTTTTTAAATTGATATAAAATAATTTGAAGGAAATTAAAACAAGAAATCCCCACAAAATAGGGAATTGAAATTTTTATTTTGATATATGGGGGCCCCCTAAAATTCGGGGTTGTCGCTTTTTGCTCAGGAGCGATCATTGTAGTTTTTCCATAAATGAAATCCGTGAGTGAAACCCAAATAAACACTATCTATCTTAGTCTTTTCAATAATTAAAAGGTTTTTAACATGGAAAATTCAGCTGGATCTTGATATATTTTGTTTTCTTGTATGGGGCTAACATTAAGCTTACCCTTTTCAATTGACAGTTAAAAAAGAAGTGAAAAAAGGGTTTTAATTGAATTTGAGGTTGAAGAAGGGGGTTTTTATAAGCTTCAGCTAGACATAAGAGCGTAGATGCAATTTCAAATGGACATAGAGGCATAGATGCAATTTTTTAAGCCCCAACAATCATAAGGATAGTTTGGTCAATTCATCACACACTTAACGCCATTGATGGAATATTTCCCGTATATTCCACTCTCATCTGACGGAACTTAATCTCAAGAGTACAGTTGCAACACAAAAGAATTTTTTAGGATATAGATGTAATTAGCTTTTTAAGTGGGGTATAATACAAAAATAAAGATTTAACAGGGGTATAAATGCAAATCTCTCTCTCTTTTTTAATCATATGATGATGGCATGATGCTATATGAATTTAAATGGGGAATTTTAGCACCACATGCTAATTGGAGCTGTAACTCTGCTGAATCAAATCTAAATGGGGATGACCCACAAAGTCGAGGATGTCAATTTGAATCCATCTCATGGGATTTGGTCGAAGTTTCGATTGTGTGTGTGTGAGAGAGAGAGAGAGAGAGGAGAGAGAGGAGGCGAAAAGGGGTGTGGGCGGAGAACGACAGAGGAGATGGGGAGGGTCGGTGGCCGTTTGTGCCCGTCACCTCCTCCACCTCCTGCCATCGCCCCTCTTTCTCTCTCTCTCTCTCTCTCTTCTTTATTGTCCTCACCACCCAAAAAAATTCCAGATGGTTCGGGATTGAGTTGGTGGGGATAAATGATTTATTTTAAAATTACATCATTTGAAACAATGTTCCAACGAAGAGTCAATAAAGATGAACATAATGAACAATAAAAAAAAATCATAAAAATATGATAGATTTTGGCGTAAAAATAATTAAATGATTCATATTTTATATCACAGATTAAATAGTTTAAAATTTGTTCTAAAAATTTGAATTTATCACTCACATCATCAAGCTTGTGTTGGAAAATTTGTTCGAGTTTAATTTGTTCAGATTTGAATGTAGTTTGAAGCTGATTGCTAAAATTCCAATCTGAATCAATCCAAAAGCCAGGTTCAACCAATCAAACTATATCCAATCCAACCCAACACCAGTACTTGTTTAAAAAGATCAAAAGATCAGATAGACATGAATGCATGGCTTCAATTGTATGACTCACATTTCAGCAGCATAGATCAGATTGTCCAGGTTTCCATGGAGGTTAGGAAACACCAACTCTGTTGCGCATTTTCGGCTCCAATCGACTACCGATCTCAGGCAGTCATCCAACCTGTAATTCATGCGGTGCCGGGGATCGTCGTCCTCGTCCCTGCAGGGAAAGCTGACTCCATGGCAAGAACAACAGTTCTCTGAAGTTGAGTACCTTCCAGCATAGAGGATTGTGAGAAGTTCTGTACCATGACTTGCACACTAAGTTGATTCCACATGCCTTCTCTCAATCCCAGCTTTTCAAATTTCTTGACCAAGCAATCCATCTCCAGTTCTTCCCATCTCCTCCCATTGTCTTCCTCTCTTTCCAATGTGTGTCTATGAGTGCAATTTATACACACAGTACTTATATACAGCATCGTGTACAGTCTCATTTTGCTGATGAGGTATTAAGTATAGGTAAATAGAATTTATTGGAGCATATTTCTTTATGAAGGTAGATGCTTCACCAATTGAAGTATATATGCACTTTAAAAAAAATTTAAAAAACAAAAACAAAATATGTGAGGACTGTAAAAAGAATAAAAAAAATGTCACTAAAGCTATAATGCATTGGTAGCACCAAAGTACAGGTTTTATGCATGATAATAACTATGGCTGAGGTCCAAATAGACAAAGACTTGGTTGATGGTTTTTGTATTTTTCAATATCTGAAGTTCATATGTAACATACACAAACATTATCATCATCATCTAATACAATATTACCATACATGATACACCAAGACATTTACATTCAAGAGATGGGGTCATTGATTTTGGTCTGTCTTTGATTTCATACATTGTAAAAAACAAATCTGTTGTGGAATTATTAAAAGAACAACCAAATGGAAGTTGAAATATATGATTCGGTTTCAGTTGGGGGCCACAAAGAGAGACAACAACAGCAGGAAACAATGAATATACTTTCTTGCAAGACATGTACAGGGCAGAAAAATTTAGTGTTGTATAAGTCAGCTTTGTTCCCTAAATTTTTAGTATATTTGGGAAACGTGTCACTCTGTGACAAATCTTAATCATATGATAATGGTACATGTTGGTATGTTCTGATTTTTTAGGATAATGTTAAGAACAGTCTTACATGAACCCCATTTATTATATTTTTTAAAAAATTATTAAGAAAATGAAATATATATTTAAAAATTTGTATACATTTTTCTGTTTATTAAGGATGAACCAACCTCTACTCATATGTATGATCAATTACTTGTGTTTTGTTGATGTTATCATTTTTTTTTCTGTCTGACGATCATTGTTGTTAGTGAAAGCGAGTTTGGTGACTTTGATCTACAAGAAAAATTCTTTGTTTTTAAAATTTTCGTTCTGATAAATTTTATGGAAAAAAAAATTGTCTGAAATTTCAAGAATAAACACAAGAAGATATTCTAATAATTTTTTACCCAAAATTGTATTTTTGCACAATCTAGGATGGAAAAATGAAAAGAAAGTGATGGGACGGAAAACAAATTTTCCAAAGAAGTATTTACTTTGTGTGTCTAATAACTAGAGGTGAAAAACAAGTTCCTTTTCTTGTGACTAATGAAAAGTGACAAAATAATTCATTCAATCTTAAGATAAAATGCACCCCATGGAGAAAAGAGAGATAAAAAAATGAAGGAAAAAATAACAAGAACACTAGTTTTTAAACTGATACAAAGATTTCACAAAGTTTGGAAGCATTAGATGTGCTGCTGCAATGACATGTGCTGATATGTCACTTGATGCATGATAATGACTGCTTGTAAACTTTCAACATTGAGGGATGGATTAATTTTAGCCAGTGCAACCACCAGTTCAGGGAGGATAATTTTGGAAGTATCAGTGGACCAAAGCAAATTACATCTGAAGAAATTTTATCTAGTAAAAAGGCTCAAATCAAGAACAGAGAAATGCATACCATCCTTTTGAGTTTTTCAAGAGGCTCAAATACTCATAATAACATGGAAAATTTTCAACAATGCATACTCTTGAAGCTATCATTTCAACACCACACATACATCTGGTCAGACAACATAAGGTTTCACTTTCAAACTCCTAATCTATGCATCTATATAATGTGCGAGGCACAAAGCAAAAACAGGACAAGTTGTAATCATTAAATCAAATGATATCAACGCAGTTCATCAATCAATTTTTTTTATTATTATTATCAACATAAGAACTAGGAACAACAAACCAAAAGGAGAGGCGGCAACAAGGTGGGAGGTCACGGGGTCAAACCCGCCTTTACCCACCCAAAAAAAAAAAGAAGTAAACCTTGGAATTTTTTTATCTTAATATGTAACATTTTCTCACAAAAACAGTTTCATTATGACCCAATTAGCATATCTGAAGCTGAAGACTGTTTTTCTATCTCGATATGCCACATAGTTTGCAGAAATGAACCCTAGTTATGCACTTCAGCAACTGTACTGCAAGTGTCCACCATGATCACAAATGCCCATTAAATAAAGATCTATCTCTCATGGCAGTTGCAGACTCAATCCGATATCTCTCTTTCTATTGAAAGCCCAAGTACATGAAAATTCACTTCACCCCTATCTTTTCCCAGACTAAAGAAAGATGAAAAGAAGTAGTTCAAGACCAATGGATGGCATCACAAAGGATCTTCTTTAATAAAAATAAGCTTTTTATCCATTCCCTTTTTTAACCCAAATGAAAAGGATTGATACTTCTCAAACCAAGGTGATCCATTGCTTAAGCTAAAGCTTGTGAATAAGTTAGAAGGGAAGCTAAAAAGTGCTAAATAGTGTCATGCTTAGATTGTCATCAGGAATAGAAATCATGGAATTCATGTGTTTTTGGCAAATGGATGGATGATTTTATCTGGTAAAAGAACCCAATTATACGCATTTTGAAAAAATGGGGTCATGGGGCCTTCTATGCAGATGAAATCATAAAGGATACAGAAATAGAGATTTCTTCCTAAGCAACATGACCACATTTGGTTGCAAAGATAGACAAAATAAGCAAATGCAACAGACCTTGGGAAAGAGAGTTCAACATCACTTCAATATTTTTTATAAATTAACATAATTTAAAGCGCCGAATAAACCCAAGTTTCCTGCATATAGCATGGCAAATATAAAATTCACTTTATATAATTAATGACTAAAAAACATTCAGGAGTATATAATTAAGTATGTCAGAGACATTTCACGACAGTCAATAACCAAAATCACGCACCTTATGATATTAATTGTCAAGGGGAATGCAAATAAGGATATACATGAACAAATTCAGAAATATTCAAATCATTATTATCATGGGTAAAAAAGGAGGAAATAACTCCGATGCCTACACATTTGGATCATCAAAAATACATAGGCGATGATAAAAACAGTAAACAAGATAATGTAATGCTCACTTGATCAAGATATGGCTTCTTATAAGCTCATGTTAATGAGATTAAATATATATATAACTCTACAAGAATCCTCTTCATAAACTCAAAGGTCTATTTTTTGTTTTCCAAATTCATGATTTCAATGAGAAGGAACAGTGAGAGTACCATTGACGAAAATACAGGAGTTATCTGTGTAAGTACTCAGAGGAGATGATAACCAGAAAAGTAAGTTGTCTCTCAATGAGAACGAAGCAATTTGCTTCTATTTATGGCCCATGCATCAACATCCCATTACTGCACAGTTGTAAACAAATGCGCCCACCCTTTCACGGACGGATAGCACCTTCCACTCTGCACCTTCTTCATCAGGACACCAAGAATGCAAAACGATTATATCACCTGCAGGCCCCCTATGTCCACCAACCACCAGTAACTTGTCGCCACATGACTTGAATGCAAAACCCCACCCATTATAGGAGTCAACTCTAACTGGCAACTGACTTATGACATTCCATGTATTATTCAATTTATCATACTTCTTGACTACATTTGTTGTTTGATCTGCGGCATAAAGCTGGTTATTTACAACGGCAACGAGAGGAGGAGACTGGGAGGCTCTATTACCACCAGGATACATGTTCAGGATCCTCCGCCAGACCCTTGTTTCGAGATCATACTCTTCGCCGCAGGTTAAAGAATCAGGGCTCAACATGCCTCCTATCACATAAAATTTCCCATCCATGAAAAAACCAGAACACATTTTGCGTGGCAAATTCATGTCAGGTAGAGTTTCCCAGTGTCCCAATTCAGAATTGTAAAGCTCTGCGGACTTCAATACATGTCCATACTTATCGCTCCCCCCTGCAACAATAGCAATTTCTCCACGGCAGCTAGAACCAAAGAGACAGCGAGGTAAATTCATTAGCGGACATCGGGACCAATCACGTGTCACTACACTATACATCCAAATAGCAAATCCAGATATTTCACGCCCAAAAACAAGCAGTTGCGTCCCAACTGCAAGAGATTCCTTGTCCGCACAGGAAAAGCAGTCATCGCATGGCATTCGCGGAAGCCGCATCCATCTCTGCCTTGCAGGATCAAAAGCTTCCCAAGGCATCAGACTACATGCTAAATATACCCAGTGCTCGATTCTACCTATCTGTCTTCTCAACTTGTACAGGTATCCACTGGAAATCAATGATTTGAACTTCTTACTCAGGCAAGCAAGAGAAGGATAGTCAGATCTACATGCCCAAGCCAGACAATCTAGTGCCAAGTCATCATGAAGGCCAGGAATGAAGCAATCATTGTACCCTTGGCTATAATCCTTTCCCGACCGCTTCTTAGCTACATGTTTCTTCTTCTTCAATCCAATGCAGTCCAAAGTAGGAATGGTTAATTCCTCGTCAACCATGTTTTGACCATCTTTCAGCAAGTCAGTGTTTTTGGCCAGCAACATGTATGCTAGTAAATACAAGTTCTTCTGAAGAGAACCACGCTCCCGATCAAATGGACCTAAAAGCTGGGAAAGAACACATCCTTGACCACCAGCCATGGCTGGTGAAATGCAGCAGGTAACAAACTTCTTTATCCTTGGCTTCACAAAAAAAACAGCTTATGGCCGACCAAGCACTCACAGATACGAATTAAATCTGGTCACATAGATATTCTGTTTAGATCAAAAGATAACAGATTCAGAGAAAGCAGAGACCAAGAAATGCAGTTGCAATCTTAATTTAATTATATCTTGTTATTATTCAACACCACGAAACAGAATTCCTAACTATATTTTTTTTCATATATAGGAAGTTGTATGTAACATCAAAACAATGTGCCCACACACAACATATTTCGGTTATTTAAGTCAACAACTGTTACAGCATAAATTGGTAAGCTAAGTCAGTAATATAAAAAGGGCAATCAAACAATATGCGGATAGATAAGGATAAATGTCACAGACCCGCGATATGTCAAACAATTAGAATACATGGTAATCAATTCTATTCAATGAATATATTTCATCAATGTCTATCAAAGTACATGTAAAATAATAAAAGAATCAAAGTAATATATTTATCATCCCAAATATGAGAAGACCTGGCAACAAGTGAACTATCAGAACTATATTAATGCCATTTTCCCAATAATAAATATCTAAAATACAGTAATATAAAAAGGGCAATCAAACAATATGCGGATAGATAAGGATAAATGTCCCAGACCCGCGATATGTCAAACAATTAGAATACATGGTTATCAATTCTATTCAATGAATATATTTCATCAACGTCTATCAAAGTACATGTAAAATAATAAAAGAATCAAAGTAATATATTTATCATCCCAAATATGAGAAGACCTGACAACAAGTGAACTATCAGAACTATATTAATGCCATTTTCCCAATAATAAAGCAGCAATATCTAAAATAATTTAGTAATGATGTACTTGTTTAATCTTTTATCAAAGACCATGTACAATAATTCACTATATTAATATCATTTTACTTCCTCAGAAAAAAAATATAATTTTCCCTATAGCAAAGAAACACAATCTGAAATAATTCACTAATGATGTACATGTACCATAACAAAATTTTAACACTAGTCAATGAAAATGTATAGCATTGTAAAATATGAGAAGATCTGCCAACAAGTGATGCATCAGAACTATATTAATAGCATCCCGTCCCCCCTCTCAACAAATAAAAAAAACAAGCTTTATATAACACAAAGCAAGGCCACAATAATTTTTCCACGGCACAATGGAGGCTACCATGTGAAACTAATCAATTCTTTTTCAAATTATCATAGGATTAAGAAAGAAAATAATGTCTGTCAAGTGAACCACCTTGCTGGTATTAATAATACTAATCCAGATAGATCACACAAATTTGAATAACAGTAAATAAGACCACTAAAAATAACCCAGAGAGTTACAGTAATGTATCTAGCTACTCACGGAGTTGTGATATTGTTGTGATATTGTTGAATGAGCTACAAAATTCTCACATATTTCACTCATAATTGTTCAGTAGAATATGATGTTCAAAACAAACTAAACTGTATAAATCAATAAAATTAGCATATAATGATGTATCAAAATATACCAACATTGAGGATCTTGAATCCTATGAGAACAGTAATAGGATTGAGCAGTTTTACGCATTGAATGGAACTTTTTGCACTGTTGAGCTATGCATATCAGATACATCAGGTACTAGATAATACAAACATCCAACCCACCAAGTTCTCAACATTACAATCTTCACAAAGCAACTCATAGTCATATGAGGTATGACTTCTTATTAAGATCTGACTAAAAAAAAAAAAACTTTTGTTCTCTGTCTAGCAATATCAAATCTCATAGGATAACTACATTAGAAGACGCTCCAGAAAGTACATTTTCAGAAATTGTGTGCTGCATCCACAATGTCTACAAAAAAACATGTCATATCTCAATTTTTCACAATAAAATACCTAGGGTTTCAAATTTGATGTTTTGTGATAAAGATTACTCAAATAGCATCTCCCAATCATCAAATGGCCATAACTGTGGTGATGCTTGAGTGCTCAAATTCATTAACTGTGGTGATGCTTGAGTGCTCAAATTCATTAACATTTTTCATATAAGTACATGCAAGACCTAAAATTGGCAAAATAAATAAATAAATGAAATTTCATAGCAAGAATTATAACAGATTACTTGAGCCCAAGATCAACATTTTCCTGAACCATGTATAAGCCAGTCAATAGATATCATACACTGATGTCACAAAAAAATAACATTTTTTTTTAGCTTTAAAAGAAACTATTCGCTAAAAAGTCCTCATATCAATCAGATCAACATAAAAAAAACCGACACAGATCTCTCCATCAACATCAGCTCTCACCTCAGATCGACATCCCCGGCCAAAGATTCCACCTTTTCACATCCAAACCGCTCCAGATTCTCACAAAACCGACCTCGTAGAACCTCCTCCTCTCATTGGCCGAAACCCTCAGATCCAACAATCACAGCCCCTCCGATTCAGCTCATCTCACACCCCACTTCAACGGCAGATCGAGCTTACATTCCATCCAAAAAAACCAAAAATCACAATATCACAACACAAACTAAAATTCACATCAGAATTCACATCGTATCGGACGGAATCTCACCGTACCTCCGGCGCAGACCTCGTCGGAGACGAGCCCCGGCCGGCGATCGACGATCCGCGATCTCCGCCCCCCCTCGATATCCCCGTCTCTCCCCTCCGACCGATTGAACAAGTCTCAGAACGGGACCTCCGATCGAATCAACAGCGACGACTCTCAAAAAAATAAAAAATTAAATTAAATCTATAGAGAGAGAGAGAGATGTTTTTCTTCTCAAGTGGTTCTCTCGCCGTGTTTTTTAAAGCGGCCCCTCTTAAGAGACCCGTTTTTTTTTCACGGAGGGGTAAAAACGTCAATGTAAAAAAACTGACACGGTGGCGGTCTCCGGTCCGCACGTGAGGGGGTTAAATTTAATTTTTTTAAATAAAAAAAAATCGGTTTTTTTAGGATAAAATGCACAAGGATCCCTGAAGTTTTTGAAACCTGAAAAAACTCCCCCCTAAACTTCCAAACATTGATTTACACACACATCGTTAAATTTTTTGTTAAGATGTAACAAAAATATTTTAAAACTATTATTTAACTCTTTATTTTATTTTTCAAATATTAATTTATGACTAGTATTTAATAAAATAATTAAATCTTTAAGTACATGTGGATGTAATTTTTTGTGAGAATTGACTTGTAGAATAGTTAATTAAAAAGTGAAAACATGATAGTGATTTAATTAAAATAATAAAACTGTATTTTTATCCTATCTTAATAGAAAATCCAATGAAGGGGTGCAAGTGCATTTTTTGAACTTTAGAAAGTGTTTCTGTATGTTTTAAAAATTTTAGGGGGTGAAAAGAATTTTATCCATTTTTTTAATTTTATTTTTTTCACCGCTGTTGGATAAGGAGCTCGTCTTTTCATAATTTCATCTCGCTATCGTCACGCCCGGAACCCGTGAAACTCACGCCTTTCCGCGCAAATTATAAGTAGTTTTTACGTGAATGCCCTTCCGAGTCATTTAAACTACGGTACCGCCACCGGTGCCACCTGGGGAGGACATTGACGGTTTTGCCCCTGATTGCGTCCTCTTTTTTCAGGGTACCTGACGAGTTGTACCACGCGGTGACGTCAGCAGACGGTTTCGTGAAGTACCGACGTTAGTTGCGGGTGTCGGAGCAGATCAGGACCGTCCAAGACAGGATCAACGGACAAGGCCTGTTTAGTGTGGATATGGATAACACTGTGACGGGCAACCAAACAGCACGGACTGTTAATGATGGCCCCGGAAAGTTAGTCTCTGAGGATTGTAGTATCCCATGTTTTTTTGGTACGAAAAAAAAAAACAGAGAGAGAGATTCTGAGATACAAGTACTCATAAAAATCAGTATATATATAGGTCCTTTTTATTTTATTTTTATTTTTTTGACACCTCTAAAGACAGGCCTGGCCCAGGCAAACCATAACAAAGTACAAGAAGGGCCTTGGTTTCTGGGGCTCCTCCTGCCATGAAATTAGGGTTACCAAAAGATGTTGTGATTATGTGAAGAGTTTTAAAAAAAAAAGAATAAAAAAGGAAGGATCTTTGGCAGGGGAGGGGGAGAAGAAAAAACAATGAATAGTTAACAGTGTCCTTGATAACTTGTTAGGGACACCGTGAGACAAGAATAATGAATATGAAGGCTTTATATTTGTCTTTAATTAATCATGGTTATGTATTACAAAAAAAAAAAAAAAAAAAAAAACATGGTTATGAGTGGGCTAGTTTCTTGTACCTATAAATATTTTGTCCTCAGTTTCAGGGTTTAGCGGTGTTACCGATAGGTTTTGGGTTCGAGTCTTGACGCTGACCTACCCACCTGTTTGATGACGATTATTCGAAAGAATTTTCCGTGAGACCAGAGCAAACAGAAAGAGATAGCCTTCCCAGCTCGACCATAAAGTCAGCCACGAGGGGTCTCTCTGATAACAAAAAAAAAAAATCTTATACCTAGATTGTGTGGGACTTATGAAAGGTCACTATGAAAATATTTTAGTGATAGATGAATAACGGTTTTGTTAATCATGCATTATATATAATGGTGGAGTAAAAAATTTACTCTAGTGGAAGCGAACTTTAATTACAATCTTTCTAGTCAATTATAAGATGATACAACTTTCTAGAGTAAAACTTCATTTTCATTAAACACAAAATTGATCAAGGGCCTAGAACTATAATATGCTCATAATAAGCAACAAAAGAAAGAAGCTAATTACACCATCCTATGGGATTGTGTATATATATATATATATATATATGTAGTTGGTTGACGACAAAATATACAACCACAAAGCTCTAGGTTCAAATATCGTTACTTATCTAGAAAATAATATACATATTTTACAACTATTCAAAAAATAAAAATACGAGACTTTATATAAAAAAAATTAATATAGAAGAAGATAAAGCAAATGTTTAATTATTTAACTATAATTATATATCTATGTTAGAATAAGCGATTTGTGAATAAAAGGTGGCTAAAAACCTAAAATTGGAATGTCCCATACTGCTCTTAAAAATGTCAATGTCAAACAATATATCAATAATTACAATGAATTATTAACCTAATTTAATTAATTAATATCCATTAAACTTTTACCAAATCAAACAATTTAAAAAGGCTCAAACATTGGTCCCCTCTGAGAAGGGGATACCTTTGGGGTACGTTTGGATGCAGTGATTATTTATACGTGTTTTTTTGTACATACAAATTTTATATTTCACGTGCAACGAAACTTTGTACACTGTTTGTACATGTTTGTCTGTTTTCATGTTGTGCTATCATTTACACACATTCTTGTTAGTAGTTGTTTGTCTCATATATGTAAAACTATTTGTATATATGCCAATTTATTATGTTAAAAGATAATAATATTATAAATAGATAAAATATTTGTTTCAAATGATTATCAGATATATGATTTTCTTAAACTCAAAAAATCTATGAAAAATATATTATATATAAAAAAAATTTAATTTAAATATTTCATATATTAGTTTTTTTAATTTATATATAATTCAATGTGGTTAAAAAAAGTTCTAATATAATAGAATATAAACAAAAATTAATCTGATTTCAACTAACAAATAATCCTACAAGGTTTTTTTTATATTTTATAAATAACAATTTCGTTGGATAATATCTATGATAGTTAATTAAAATTTCTTGATATATTTTAATATAATAACATTTATATTTTCATGCCACATTAATATTTATAATTCACACAATTATATTATTGTAAGTTATATAAATTTATAAAATATAATTATCTATTTTAATTCTTAAGATAAGATTAGGAGATGAAATATTTGTTTTGGATAATATGGACTTTAATAAATTTGTAAGATGGTAAAAATGTAAAATTGCTTTACATACACTTGAGCGGTGTGAAAATAAAATCTGTTACAAATGAAAACACATGGGTTGGTTGGGATTTTGTTTGCCCCATTTAATAGGGCAAATGAAAACCCTAGATTTTATTTGTTATACTTTAAATATCATAATCAATCAAAATATTATGTTTGACTATGTACAAATGAAAACTCACCCTTATTTGCACAATATCCAAACATGCTCTTACTGATTTGTGAAGAGGTGGTTTAAATACATCAAAATAATCATCAATCACTATCTGGTCTTATCCATGTTCAAGAACTAGAGGGAATAAATAATTTATATTAGTAAGATGAATATGATTAAAGAAAGACTCATGCAATGGTTTTCATTGGGAATAAGATTTTTTGGTTTATGTAACAGCTTCATTGTAAAATTTCAAGGATTAATAGTTAGTTTTATTATGCATTAGAGCATCTCCAACCATAATCAACAAATGTCTCAACAAATTTGTTGAGCATGATAAAAAAATTAACTTTAGAATCATGTCTATTCTAATATGTTCTCTATTTAACTAATAAAATATTTATTTTAAAACATAACAAAATTCAATTTGGATAGAGGAATAGGGAATAGGGTCGGATTAGTGTGAATAACCAAATTATGGTGTTATGCTAGAATAACATGGAATAAGGAGGTATAATTATGGTGTTATACCCTAACTATTCAATGGAATTGGACTATTCTGCCAATCCATTCTATTTGTATAAGTAGGGTCCATGGGTCTAATAAACTTTTTCCAATGGCCCCTATGCAAGTAAAAACAAAAAAAAATTACAGAGGGAGGACTTGTTTTTTCCGCTGGTTTTATGGGTGGATATACTATTAATGTATATCTTTAGTTGTGTCTCATCTACTACTTCTAACACAACAAAAAAATGCTGAAAGAATCTAGTTTATGTCAAGATTCTAAAAGAGAAGAAAAAATCAATTTTATTGATGAAAAAACTCAATGTGCCCTTAGGCTATAAGTCTCTTATGTAATAGTTCAATCAGCTCAGTTAGGAACCTAATAAAGTCAATATATTTTAAAATCTAAAAAAAATAAACGAACTATATATCTAATCATCATAGGGTCCTACAAGACATATAGAATTGATATCAATTAATTTTGAGTTCACTAACATGTGAATATCTACCATAATTGATAAATTCACTTATTTAAAGACCTAAATGAAGGAATTTAATTAGAATTTGCATTCTATATTAACTCTCTGCATCATCCCGACCTATGCTTGGGCAATCTGGCGATCAAGAAATGTGACAGTATTTCAAGGAGTGCATTTTTATTTTAAAAATCTATGGGAGATGGCTCATCATTAGATCGTAGAGTGGGGTACGTGCATTGGGTGGGTGGCCCAAATCCAACTTGAGGATTGTCTTATCGTTGGTGTCTAGTGCAGCAGGACTACATCTCTCCTTCTTCACTGTGGACGGTTGTATTGTACTAGTATATTCTCTTTATTCTCTCTTTTTCTCTATTTCTTCTCACATCAGTCAGACATCATCTATTTTGACTTATTTGAAATGGAAATGCCCACAATTTCACTGAAAAAAATGATCTAGAAGATTCATATGAAATACTTCAATACGGTTCGTAGAATTCTGATAACGTCTTGATTTACAATAACGAGCTGTCATTTTCATAATTTTCTTCTTAGAGCTTTTCTGGTGGTCCTGCAACGTATCAATCACTTGTTCTACATCAAACTTCCCATCATCTCCATCGATGGCAATCACCTATTCTACATCAAACTTCCCATCATCTCCATCGATGGCAATCACCTGTTCTACATCAAACTTCCCATCATCTCCATCGATGGAGACCCTCCTCCAAATCCCCTCCACCACTCACCACCACCAAAGTCGGTCATCGTCATTGTCGCCTCACCATGTCCAACACCATCAACACCTCCTCCATGGAGTTTGATTTGCTTCTGCTCCCATATAATTTTTTTTTTGAAAAATGATAAATCTTGCTACTTTCACTTATTTCTAAAGTGAGTTACAATTACAAGTATGGGGGGGGGGGGGGGGGGGGAGAAAAAAAAAGGACAAAAAACAAAAACAAAGGAGTGCTAAATGGAGGTGGATTGGGAGATCCTGCTCCCAGCATATTGCTTCCTATTGATTGTAATTTCTAGTGAATATATAGCTTCAGCTTCTCGAAATCGTGGTAGCAACATCTACCTTTTCTTTTTTTTAAAATATAACTTTAGTTTCTTGCTTTGCATGTGGATTATGTTGGTGCAAAGTTCTATGAGTATAAAACCACCGCTTGCAACATCCATTCAAACTTTTTTTTAATGGAAAATGTCATTCCTTTTTACATTTCAACACATAGACCACATATGTTTTCAATTTTTTAACAATAGTAAACATAATTTGACAAGGTACATGTTTTGATGAAAAATTTATATCGCTCTATTTTAAATTGAATGAATCAATTTTTAGTAAATATAAAAAAATAAAGAGGTATATATACCTTATATAAAGATATATATGTTTCACTGAATTTTTAATGATATATATGAGACTGCATTTTATACTTAAAAAAATTGAGTGCAGAAGTGTCATTTACAACCATACACATGTCCAGGTCTACATCATATGACCAAGAGTAAAAGAATACTCAATTGAGAAGGTAAAACTGTTATTTAAGAAATTATAAATCATTATTCACATAATTTATTTATAGTCAATCAAACAATAATTTTTTTTGTTATTATGTTTCTCTACGAAAAAATAAAAACACAAACAAATAGAAAATATCTTATTCCACTAATACATTTGTTAATTATCTATCACGAAAAATATCATTCCTTCCAAATGAAATATTAAAGTTTAAAGAACAAAAAAAAAAGCCACTAAAAAAATCAAACAATCTCTTAAAGGCCCGTTTGGGGTGTGACATAAGGTTATTCGTCCTTGATAGCTATACCGGGATAGATAACAATCCATGTTGAATAGGTAAATTTTTGTTTGGCTGTCTTTTCTGTTATTCTCATTGGGAAACGTAAAATTGATTTTTTTGTTGTTTGGTTCACCTTGAATAAAGTAAGGATAAGTGGTAGATAAGAGATGGATAAGAGTTTATGATTTTTAAATGACAATTATACCCCTGCATAAATTATTTGTGTTGGGGAATAAGTATAAGAGATATGAGTGTAATATGATAGATGTGACAGTTTTTGGAATGTGTGCAGAGAGTGTTAGGTGAGATAAATATTTTAAAATGACAGAGAAGGGTATATTTATCTATTGGCATAGATAAACCTTGATAAGCAATTCCACCATTTTCTTAGAATAGTTATCAGGCCTTATCCTAGCTTATCCAGACATAACTATCAAGGTTTATTCTTGTCAAACAAACAGCTGTTTGGGGCTTATTCTACTGTATTCTCCCCAATTCTTGGTTTATTCTTCACCCCAAACGGGGGGTAAGAGATTAATAGAGATAACATTTATACTTTCATATTATCGAGATGTCCTACGTCAAGTCTTGCCTCTCTTGTCAAATAATAAAATTTGATTATAAAAATTATGATAACAAAAAAAAATTACACGTTCTTTAAATTTTTTTTCCCTAATCAACAATAAAATAAAGAATTTTAAAGTAATAAGGATTCATTTTTATAATGCGCATATAATAAAAAAAAAGTTAATTACCACCGTCCAATACCATCAATGAACGGCGCTGATCAACAGACGCCACAGAGAATCAATGAAACAACAACCATCGTCCCACTCCCCTGTGTATGACGTCATCAAACGGAGATAAAAAATCCACCGTCCATTTAAACGTCCTCCATAAATCCCCCCACCACCACCCACCGATCCCAAAACCGTAAATAACCACACCAAACCAGGGGCATAAATGTCATTTCCTCATCCCCCAATTTGGGTTTAAAAAAAATTCACGCCCAGATTCGGCCGTCCATTTTTCCGCATGTGGCCATTGATGCTCCCACTTCCTCTCGTGGGGTCCACCCGAAAGCGACCCTTGTCGTCTTTCGAAACCAAAGAAACCTCCCCTTTTCATCTAATTTTCAAATCTGCCACCGGTCTTCCGAGGCTTAAACGGGGAATTTTACAATAACACCCTCAATTATTATAAAATTTTCAAATATTCAAGTATCATTGGAGTCAAAAGTATGATATATAAATAAAATCACGAAATCTTAATTTTATTTAGTACATCAATTGATCATCTTCTGAATATCAAAAATAGTGTACATGTTTTTATCTCAAAAATATTTATATGCTAGTTTGATAAGGAATTAGGGTTTTGACAATAAGTTGTTCTAATTTTAAAGGATAAAAAGTCCATCAATGTTGTTCATATTCACATTTATCAAAATTAAGATAAAAAATGAGGATAAATATTATCCTAACCTTTATATGGAACAAAATATCAATATTTTTATTTCAAAATTAGGACAACTGTCCAAATTTATCCGGTTTATTTTTTGTACCAAATAGAAATAAATTATCTTCTGACTCACTTGTTCATTTAATTATCTCTTATCCCTTTGCCAAACCAGCCCTATAGTATTTTAGTTTCTCAGTATTTTTTCTAGCAGAATTTAAAATATCATACTTTAATTTACCAAAAACATGAATTAGCAGCAGATGATCAAACCAAATATCGCATCAAATTTGGTTTATTTTTCTTTGCTTCTTACCTAATAATATATTTATAGATTTACCAGATTCTTAGGTAAGTGAAATCTCTCTATCCTATACGTATTTATTCCTCAACTATTGAGAAAATATTATCTGAATTGAAAAATTAATATTTGAATTCAAATTATTTAGGATAAGATATAAATGTATCCAATGAAATCCGTTGAAAGGGTTAACCAATCCGTCCAAGAGGGTAAATTCGTCATTTGACAAAACAGTTTATCAGGGACATTATGGGTAACAAAGTTAAACCGAATCTGGGCCGTCCAAATACCGGGTCTCATCGAAAAATAGAATCCAAGGCAAACCACAGGGCCCACTGATCAGAGGACTCAGAGTAGAAACCTCACCAAATCAACGGCTCCCATTAGATCCATTCATTTCCTACAAAATTGCACACACACATATATATATTTTAATGTCATGTGCAGGCATGTGAAATGCTACAGTGAGATTTGATTATTTTTGGAGGGAAGAGACCCCACCAAAAAAAAGGCACCACTTTCTTTGGCATGCACTTATGTTTCCTTCCCCCCTTGAAAAGATTGAAGGACCCCCCAAAAAATATTAAAACAGTGATCCCCCACTTTTAGATCTAAATCTCAACCATTGATCATAAATCAGACGACCCACAAAGCTGAATCCAGTGCTCTTGTGGGTGGTCCCCCAAATGAAAAAAAAACACTGTTTGCATGTTGGGGCTGAGAAAGCTGGATATCAATCAAAAAAATTTTTGCAACTGCTTATACTGTTTTGTGGTGAAGGCATATCCTGTATATAATGCAAGGTGGGGCCATTTTAGTTGTCACAATTCCACTATGGGTCCCTCTATTTTTTGGGCTTATCTGTTTGATTTTCAATTTCATTCATCATCTGCTGGAGCAAAAAAAATTACATTTAGAATCATTCGTTATTGTGTTTGACATTCAAGGTAGAATTTCTCTTTTCATGAAAAATCTAAAAGACCACATTTCTCAAAAGGTTTTAGATCAAAGTTATTAAACTAATTCTAAGAGCCATTGTGGTGTTCAATTTCATTTTCTTTCTACTTGAACATCCAAGTAAATGATGTTTGAAATCTTTCGTCATTTATGCGCATTCCAAGCAAAAAAATTCCTCTCCTTCCTATGGAACCCAACATAACTGCATTCCTTGGGAAAGAAGGAATTTTCCATTCTACTGACTGATCCTATGTCCATTTTGCAGCCTCTTTTGTTGTCGCCACACTATTAACGCAGCATATGAAATCGCCTGTAACATATTATATACTCCACTATATCAATATAGACTTTGTCATGAAAAACATAAAAATATATGCATTCAATTCAAATGACATCGACAAATTAGAATATACTTCATCAGTCAAGTATATACTTAAAAAAAAAATCAAAACCCTATACAGATTATAAATGGGACTGCAAATAGGACTAAACATAACATTTTCCCCCTTTTTTGTAGCTTGTTGTAAAGGATTTTTTTTTTACAGATCAAGAAACATTTGAATTGATGAGTCATTTTTCACTGGTGGATCAATTATGAAGTGTAGCTGAAAATAAGAAAACATTGGGGACATTGATGTGGTGGACTTACCGTATTCGGAGACGTCGATCCGGTGGACCAGGTGACAGGGATTCATTGAGGCATACCTGAGAGGGAGTGCCCCATTCAATGAGGCACAACCAGATATGGCTGCACAAAAAGGCTTCACTGTTTGTATGAATATGGGTGTGATAACATATTAGACAATAAGAGGGGGACCATTAAGTGGATCTTCCAAACCATGCTCCATTAATACTAACATGCGATTGGGTGTTGATACACTCACACTTCTTACAAATGTGAAATCTGTAATAGAGTAAAAATATATGCATTCAATTCATCATAACATGTACTTTGCTTTTTGTGAAAACATATACTGAATTAAGCAAATATATGATCTTAAAAAAATTCAAAACATGTTCAGCCTACAAAATTAATTGGAGGGATGACTAAATGTGATATTTTCTCAAGTGATTTCACCTATAGGCATGTTTGGTTGGTGGTATTGGATTTTAATTCCATCTAGATATTATTCTTAAAAGAAATTGTGAGACTAGAATCAAAATCAAGGGATGAAAGAAGATAGGGTGGAATCAGAATACACCAAATTGGTGGGATTCTGAAAATGTTGGTGGATTGCTTAGTGGGCTTCTGAATTTCAATATGCCCTAAAAAAATAATTTGACCAAAAATACATCAAATAATTTAATTAATTTGGGGTGTACTAGATATTAAGTACAATATTCTATTATCTTTTAAAGTTAGCAACATTCTATTTTAGATACATGCCTTTGAAAAAAAAGGATTCAGTTAAGTTTTAATTATTTAGAGAGACTTGATTTGATTTATTGACTATTGTGTTTGTCATTAGTCATCACACACGCAAGGTGTGATAAAGATACATGGGGAGTTCTCATTTAAATAGTATAGATTCTTAATGTATAATAAAAAAAAAGATTTAATAATTGACACTTTCACCAACGATGAGAAGCCTATCGTGCTGTATGATGCACATGCAAAACATGGGTAGGCAAATATAATTAAAAGTGTCTTAAACTTGGTGGAAAACATGGCATCTTACCTTCAGTATATAACACTCAGTAAAGTTTAACATACTGCTTTGAATGAATCTAGACAGGTGCCAAAGGAGCTTCTCTGTAATCACTGGAGTCTTATTCAATAATGATCATGAAGAGAGATGTCGATCATGCTAGTCCTTCGTACCTTGAGAATGAAGAACATGTTTGTTTTAGTTTGGTTTCTTAAAATCCAGGCGATAAGAAGCATTGAAAGGAAAAAAGAGAATTTGATAATAAGTAACCCAATAGAGGATGTTATACAGATTTTTTATTTTTTATTTGTAATCACATTACGTTAAAAAGGGTTTGACCGAGTCCATTCTGCTCATACTGAATGTGAATGACAAACAGATACTTATGTCTAGATAAGCTAGCATAAGTTCCATTAATAATTTGAAAGGAAAAAGAGTTGGAATAATATATCCAAATTGCATATACCATAACAAAACGCTAAAGACAATAATAATTACGGAATAAGAAAAATGTAGTCAAACAGAAAGAAATTACCCTGGTCGCTATCTATCCCAGAATATCAAACTATCATGGGTAAGATTATGTCGCAGCACATGAAGGGGGGTAAAAGTTAAGGATTTTTAAAAGGGAAGACAAGAACTCTCACTGTAAATGACGTGTTGATTGAGTTGGTTATCTTATAGGCCTCTAACAACCTTATTTAGTCTGAGTGACATCAATCAATACCTGAACAACAATCGAACATAGTGTTTGACTAGGTTGGTTCAGCTAATGACACTGGTAACTAACATAGTAATCTTGCATCAGTTTTAACTTTTAACAATAGATCAAACAAAATTAGTCTCTAAGAATGAATTCTTGAGGATAACACAAAAAAAAAAAAAAAACCCTCACAGAATTTCCTCACAACACAGGCGCTGAATCTGCTCTATAACATAGAGATGATATAATTTTCAACTTTTTGGTAAAGTATATGGCTGATCTTTAACTTTCCATTTAGATCATTCTATAGGTTAAAGAACACAATTTCCTTGAAATAAATATTTAGGATCTAATCTTTACTCCAGTGCATGTGGATCTACACACTAGGCATTTTACATTGTCAGGGCCAACGTATTTCAATCTACGGAAACATCCATTACTATAATCACAATATGATTAATTAAATCCTCCTTATTTCACTCATAAAATGAAGAGCAAATAGTATACAAGAGACTTCAGTAAGACATCCAATCTACACATCCAAAAGGTAGGACAGTGCCTAAAATTGTCTGATGAAAAGTCATGAACTACAGCCAATGGGGTCGGTTATGCTTCCAGTGAGGAAAGTTTTTTCAATCAATCCCACAAATATCCTAATGGAGAAAATCAAGCTCTCATCTTGGAAGTTCTTTTTAACCTCACATTATCAAGGCTGAACCTTCAACTTCGTGGTCACAATTGCTGTAACTTATGTGAACAGAGATTAGTTAGCACAACTAAATAGGGAAAATATTAAGGTTGTGTGTAGATGATTTCATGGATAAGAAGGATTGGTAAGTAAAAAGGGGCACAGGTTCAAATCTAAATCTCCATTCAAATATAAGACTTGTTCTTGGAAGAAAATGGAAACATTAGCAATGAGCAAACATGGGAGGATTGTGAAAAAGATGCCCATGAGATTTTTTATAATTAAAATAGAGATAGAACTATTAGCTGAAGGGAGAACATGATAGGGTGGCCACAAGAGAGAAAGAGGGGAAATAAAGATGGGTTGAGAAAGGTACAGATAAGGAAACAAGAGGACAATCCATGAAAATGAATTGTTATGAGAAATTATGATGCAGGGAGGATTCTTAAAGCTAAGTCCACCTCTCAAGAAACAATCTGTGTGGGTGGTAAAATGGTTCTATAGTTTTACCTATTAAAGATAAACATATACCCACTCACTAATAACTAATAAATTTGGGTAGCTGCTCAACTCCTGAAAATTCAATTGTATGATACAAGTACATAACTGTTGACATTTTCATATATTCTCAACCTAAATTTCAGAATTCAAATAGATCAGAGACAAGGACATAGAAATAAATAAATCTACTGTGAAGTACATAATATATGTCAATCGCACGTAAAAGAGAAAAAGCTAAAGTTGTCCATATACCTTTGCAGGGGGGCAAGTGCCGAGCTCTTAATACTTCCGAATGACGCAGAGCTGATTGTGCATGATGTGATATGCTCCTTTTTATTTCATTCATATCAAGGTTCCAATTTAAAGGAAGATTGATATTAAAGCTACTGAGCTTTGTGCTGGCCTCTTTCCTCAGACAAGAAATATTTCTTGCACTATAGTTCCAACATTCACCTGCTGCACTCCTTACAGTGAAAAGAACATTGGATCTTGCAAACTCCAAAATATTTCCACTCGTTGCTGCAAAAGCTGAGTGGCATTTCAATCTGTTAAGTTAGACAACCAGAAAAGTTCATAATGAAATTTCACATACATGGAAAGTGGGAAAGAAAGCATGGTCCTCGAGAGACAATGAACAAAGTAGATTTAAAAATATTTATAGGTTAGTGATCTAATGGGGAAACAAATAAAATAACTTCCCTTTCCATTTTTCTTTGAGAAAAAAAAATGCTTCAGCTATCTATGGATGTATCTGTGATATGCAGATATCAGAGTTGTGTACATGGCTCATAACTTATCCATTCCAACATGGTTTCATCCTTCCATTTATGCCTGCACATACATGCATTTTCCCTTGTATAGTGGAGAAATTCAAGTTGGTGGAAATGTATTGATAATACGAAAAAAACAAATGAAGATGAGAATAAGCATAATCCTGCTAATGTTTCAAGTACAGTTTGATCAATGCATGCCTTGTGCGAGTTTTGTCCAAATTCTCAGCAACATTGATTTCATACAAATGAGGCAGAGAAATATGCAGATCACAGTTTAACAAAAGAAACCACTTATGTGAACAATTCAGCATGTCAGAACAAAGGGGACAACAAGTCAATAAAACACACCATTGTAGGGCGCCTGAATGAGGAAGTTTGCAGGGAGGCCTAAACCAACACCAGCAAATGTAATTCCAACGTTAAATCCAACACCACAGCCTGCACCAACATATCCAATGACATCAGGACCAAATCCAGGGCCCCATCCCACACCACATCCAACACCAATCCCCATGCCCCAAAAGGCTCCCGAAGTAGGATGCACAGGGTTCCATCTCTTGTATCTCCTACAAAGCGCTTTAATAATCATATGCACCTACAAATGGAGGAACCATGATCAAAATACTAAACAAAAATTAGGGACAAGATCCGTAGTGTCAGATCCCATCAGTTTACACCAATCCCCAATCAAGAACTAACAAGTGTCACCTCACATGTTAAACACGTGAGTTCTGTGATAATTTTAGTCGCGGGTCAGTTCCACGTTGGGGATTGATAAAACTGATAGGATCCGGCACTAATTAGATCCCATCTCCAAGAAATATGTAAACCTAAGTAAAGTTCCACCCAAAGAATCAATCAGCAAAACCTCATGAGACAAGTGGAATCTTTTTTACAGATAACATTGGTTTACTGTACATGTAAAGTTTAAGTTTCACGGGAAACTCACTAAAAAATCACTAGAAGAAATACTAATAGTTTCCAACAAAATTCAAGGCTGCATCAACATTCACAACTCTAAGTTGGAAATTCTCACATACAATTTCTATTCACAAAATGAAAGTCTTCACGCTAACTCATTTAAAACTAATTGTACTTTTTCACACAATCTTATATGTTCTTGATAGTTAGTATGTGTGTATGCCTAAAAAGCTAATCAAGCTCATACATAAATAACTAAACTCGCATCATCAATAAATGAAAAAATTGGGGGTTGGACCCATAGTTCAATGGTTGACAATAAATGTTGCAACCATGAGGTCATGGATCCAGATCCCATCACACCTCTATTAAAAAAAGGAAAAAGATAAATAACACCAAAAATGGATCAACTATCAAAACCTAGTTCACAATACACAATAGTCACAAAGTTCATATACGACAAATATTCATCAAAGTTATATTTAGTACAAGTGTATATTCGTGAATGATATGGGATAAGTATGGCAAAAGTACAGAGATAATTAAACTATTTTTTATACGTCTGATAATTAGTAAGAGAAATACACCTAGAAACTTGTGTAAAGATAGCAAAGGCAAATAAGTTTTTTAAATTAAGGATATTTAGTATATGTAGTTATTTTATTTTTTTTAATAATATAGGAGAATTTTATTTCAAGAAACCCCCAAAAGATTGCAGATGAGGGATCTCCTTACATTTAAAAAAAATAAAAAGGAAATAGAAGGATAATAAACTATCTCAGATGATGCTAATCCTCTCCCCCATTCAACACCCATTAATGAAGATGGCGAAGGTTCCTCTAGAATGTATTTGACCCAATCCAACAGCATAGAAAGATCTAAGTATTCTTGCAATACACGCTTTTTTACAAGAAGACTCCCTCATTGCGTGCTATCCATATGGACCAACAAGTAGCATGAGGAACCAACCATTGAAACTTAACACGAAAACTCCGATCACCTTTCTTCCAACGATCTAGGAACCACCTCCACAAACCTTCCATATCTAAAAATGGACAAAAAGTCCCAAGAGCATCCCCAACCTTCTTCCAAATTTGGGTGCTAAATGAACAAGTGAAGAATAGATGATCTCTCTACTCTTCCTCAACTCCACACAAGCCACATAATGTATCCCCATCGCAAAGCCATTTTGCCCGATTCATTTTGGTTAGGATTTTGTTTATAGAGAGGAACCACATAAACCCCCTAATCTTCAACAGAGAGAGCGATCCCCAAATCAACACTGATGAACGCATATTATCGCCAAGCTTTTACTAACATTTGAAAAGGCATACCTTGCGAGTATGCATACATAGCCTACAAAAAACAAAGCCTTTCTCCCCAAAAATCCTATTATTCAATGAAGCAAATCAAACCCAATTGGACAAAATCAACAACAACTCTTTTCACAATATCATACCAAGAAACCAAACACGCCCACAGTTGCTTAGGATAAGAAATCCATTCTGAAAGTGAAAACTATGAGAAGATAAAACCCAAAAAGCCAATGCTAAAAACCACTAGGTTCGCTAAAAACGCCCACAGATATCACCTTTCAAAGTTTGAGTTCACAATATGGATTCAAATTCGTATAAAACTAAACATTTCAATCAAATTAGAAATCTTTGGACTTTAATACCCAAAAAAAAAAAAGTTTAAATTACCGTATTGCCATTACCATCACGAGCTCCTCCTCTGCTCTGCGCCGTCTTCGTTCACGCTTCACAAAAAAAAAAAAAAGTTTTTTCGGGTCAGTGATTTCTACACAGGTGTTGCTTCTTTAATGGCCATGTGATGATCTGATCGCAGCCGTCCATTTGATGGGCCCCGTGAGATTGGATTTCATTGGGCTGTACTGATATGACTTGCAATGGCCTTTTTGTTTTTGGGTCTCACGAACCTTAGGACCACGGGTGAATCCAAAGAGAAGCTAATCATAACATCACATCAACAATCAAGATTTGGAATTGATTCAATGTATTCAAAGTCTATCAAATGAAGAAAGGGTAAAAGATTATACGTGAATAAAAATTAGTTAGTTTTTTTTTTATTTTGAATAAGTCAATTAATTTTTAAGATGATTAATGATGTAGATTAAATCACTAAATTAGTTTATTATTTAATTATGTTGTCATTGAATTTAAGTGATTGTAGTATTCAATTCAAACCGTAGATTTTTATGATGATCAATAACATCGATTAAATCACTTTATGATTATATAAAATTGTAATATTTAAAAATTTGCTACTATTGAAGATCCAAACCCTTGCTGAGAAACACCTCCAACAGCCCCTGCTGCTGCTACCTGGGTCTCCCCTACTCCTGCTGCTACTGCGTGAACCTCCAATAGCCCCTATTTGCTGTTGTAGGCTGTTGTAGATGCACCACAACCTCGATGGCCTCCCGATTGAGCATCCTCGCTGTGAGTAACCTTATTTTGAGTGTTAATCTATGATTTAGTGGAACAATCTCTACATTAATTATTTACTAGCCCTAGATCTATCCTGCAATGTTCTACCCATCACATTTAGGCTTAAAAATGATTTAATACTATGGGTATGTAATAGGCCCGTGCTTAATTAATGCCTTGCTAAGATCTGGTATGTTTAAGGTGATGATAGCTGAATTAATAGATCTCACGACTTATTGAATTATCATCTATAATCTCTACATTTCATAGCATGGTCCTGCATCAGAAGTAGTTAACAAAAATATATTATTAAAAAAAATTTGAATTGCTTTGAGGTGCAAATTGTAATTGAGTTTTGATATATCCAGCTCCAAAAATCTTCTTCATAAACATTTATTTGGATATTATATAAATTTTATAAATAAAAAAAAAATCAATTAGAGTGCATCTGAACTCAAAGTATATGATATTTTTGAAGATACTTTTTAGAGATGTACATCCTTTTTATTGCAATTTGTCCAGATACTGAGTCTGAATATGTGGTAAACAATGAGGTTTTTATTTTTAAGAAGGTGCATTGTAATTTATTTATCTGAA
The DNA here is from genome assembly GCA_030737845.1 of Acorus calamus. Lineage (NCBI taxonomy): Eukaryota > Viridiplantae > Streptophyta > Magnoliopsida > Acorales > Acoraceae > Acorus > Acorus calamus. The sequence goes on along the minus strand of CM060858.1, from coordinate 10,354,160 downwards.
TATGACGGCCATACACATGATGCTTATACTCAAAAGAGTGTTGATAAATTCAATCTCGTTTGCAATCTCTACCCCAATGGACTGTACACTGCATTAGCAGGGCATATACAGCATATAATTGATCAGTTTTTTTATTTTTCAGAAAATATAAATATTTATTAGTTTATATAGATATATGCTTCATTTTTCATAATAGCATGGATCTTCATTATGAGATATCAATTACATTTGTCACAACTCACAAGCAAAAAAGAGACCATTTAAAAGCTCCAACAAGCTCTCTCTCATACACCTGCAGATTGAGGTCCAGTTCAATAAGAACCAATATTGAAGCTTACCAAAACATGCAAGAAAATCCACCACTCATTTAATTATCTTAAGAACAAAAAGGTATACTAAAAACACCACCACATTTTATATGAACCAAAAAGGAAGTTTTAGTTTTACTGATTCAGGCTAACATGGCACTTTCAACTCGAGCCTGTGATTAATGATGATATACATGCACTTAAAAAACTTCTATATTCTGACAAACTCATAAATCATAGAACAGCATAATATTATCTCATTGACCACAAAAAAGGGGGGGAAAAGGCACAGTACAAACCCTTAATATTGTCTCACATATTGGCCAGTATCAGGAGGCAAGGAGCTCATTTTCTCTGCATTTGCGGGAGAGGAGCCATCTCGAACACCGCTGTAATTCACAAGATGTTTTTTTATAATTACATCGTTGAAAAATAGTTTCTGGGGTACTCTGCTTCATTCATTTCATTACCTTCCTAATTCTGTTCCATGGAGAATTTTGCGGCTGGCTTCTGAAGTAACTTGAAAGACTGAAACTCCCACAGCTGTCTAATGGAAAAATACAGGGATGATATGAACTTAAAAGAATGTCAAAAGAAAAAGGTTCTATAAAGGGCAGTATAGAGTATGAGCTCACTCTGGTAAACACCTTCAACCCTTTGATTAATCGCCAAAACATCGAACAGTGTCACCATAACCATCACCCCATAATGGTTTAACTATACTTTCACTTCCCCACTGTTGGAAATCACTTCTTTGGTTTCTTTGGGGGGAGACCATTTTCACCCGCATCAGACCTACGCTTAATTCCCATAAAGAGTTGAACCTGGAAAAACATGCTCTTGAATCAAAACATGTGCAACGTATTTAAAAGGTGAATAAAACACAGCTTGAAAGAACAAGGGATCATAGGTTCAGTGCTAGAATAAAAAATACATAGTGATGTCCTGATCGTGTTTATATATGTAGGCGAGGGTGTTCAGATAACAGACCTTCTCCTCCCCGGACATGGGTGTTTTTTCAGCAGCCGCGAAACCACTCATTGAGTCACTTGATTGCCTAAAAGAAAGAAAAAAAAACAGACTTTAAAATATCTTGCCACAAACGATAAAAAAATATGAAGACCAACAAATTGACTTCTGCTGACTTCTACTTAAAATATTGAATAACAATAATTGCCAAAAGAAAACAGGATCCGATTATATTGGACTTGTCTAATATTTGGGAACTTCAATCTATTGGTAAAAAAAGTGACGTTCACTGATTGATTACATAGACTTATCTGACAAGCAGGAACAAGTAGTAGTAGTGATTAGTAAAGAATGATGAGATATACCCCGGTTTAAATTTTCCATCAAGCACGATATATGGACTTTGTTGCTGGGCAGTCATTTCCCTCAGTCTCTCCATCGAATGGAATGGTGTATCTGAAGAACTCATTTGTTTCAACTTCAGATCTTCTTCAAACTTTTTCAACTGCTTTTCCACCTTCATTTTGCCTGGTCCCTTGCCATGAAATTTATGGGAAAGTTTCCGGAATGCCTCTTTCGGAGTCATCTGATCGACAGAATATAATTGCTCAAGATAGAATGCTTCAACAGCCAAAGGAAATAATGAAAAAAAAAACGCCTTATACCAGGAAATGTCTAATCATCAAAAGTCAAAATGGACAAGGAAACTTACAATTCGACCAAATTCATCAGTCCTCTCAATATGTATCTCTTTTGCCCCCTTGTTTGGCTCATCATTAAAGATGCCAACAAGTTTGCTCTTCTTTTTATCCATATTACGGCCCCCCAAATCTACAGTTTCATTAAGTGCTCCCCGATCTTTACAAAGCTTAAGAACACTTGCTAATCCCTTTCCTATAGAAATTTCATGAATCGTCTCATCAGGTTTGATATCTTCTTTTTCCACATTATTGACCATTTCATCCGTAGCAAGTTCTTTTACTTCTGCCCAACCGCCAGCTTCATCTTGTACTTCCTGCTCCATTGGTTTTGGAACTTCCTCTTCGTCCTTGAAAACATCTTCAGCGTCAGGCTTACGGAAATCTAAGATTGCAAGACACCACCAATTATTAGGGGAAAAAAATACAAAATAGTGAAAGTAAGAAGCAAAAGTTCTCAAATATATAAATTAAGAAGCAAAAGTTCTCAAATATATAAATCACAAGAACAATGGGAAAACAGTTTACCTTCATTAATTTGTAAACCCAGCACAAATTCTTCCATCTCTGTGATGACAACCTTATTATCCTGCACGTCCCCAGATGTGGGGTTAGGTGCACTGTCTATTTCTTTGCTCAGTGTGGGAACAGGTGGAACGGCCTTAGGTACAGAAGCTGCTTCTTCATCCTGTCTTCTAAGGGCAAGTTTTCTTGCCTGTTCAAGTGACTTCTGTAGATCTTCATAGTCTTCCCCAAAAACAGGAGCATCATCCTGCTCCTGTTGGACAGTCAGAGTTTGCTCCAGTCTAAGAGCTTTAGATGCCTCCTCTGCTCTAGTATAAGCTTTCTGATATGCATTACTCCTTTCAGCCTCCCATTTTTCTTGTTCCGCTTTTGCAGATGGCCTTTGGCTTTTGGTCCTGGAACCAACGTCCCCAACACCTAAACCAGCAGCAACTGCTTCTGCTTCAAGAGCATCTAAATCCAACTTATCTTTTTTCCTCAAGGACTTCTTTTTCTTGGGCTTCTTAAACTGAACCATTTCTTCCTGGGTATAGTAATCTGACGTGATCTTTCCAGAAGAAGTGAGGTCTTCAAAGCGATTTTTTGCAGGACCCCCCTGGATTCTTTTACGTAACTGAAATAAAATAAGAAGGGACATAAATACAATTGATTAAACAAAATACCCTTCCGCAACAGCGCTCTACTTCACTTATGATGCAAAAACATATATACTACTGACCAGAAGAAATAAATCAGAAAAGTAAATGTATCAGATGCCCAACAATGCTAAGGTTTGAGTAATAATAGAGAAGAGCATATAAATCAGTACCTCTTCAAGTTTCTTTTCTGCTTCTCCACTTATGCGCCCACTTCCATCCAAAGTTACTCCCTGAATAATGAGTAGATCAAAAATATATATCATAAGTTAGAAAGCATGGATACAGATGCAAAATCATACACCAATACAGGAAAATGAAGTCACAAGTCACAACTTAATCCTAGATGTCAGGATAATGCATAACAAATTTAACATATAATGCCATTTTTATTTATTTACTTATTTAGTAGAAGGATAAAAAAAAAATCCCTTAATCAATGAAAGAGACATCCCCAAAAATGAAATGAGGGATCTCCCATGGTTCTTTATCCCTCATATTTGGTGCTATCACTATAAGAGCTTCTTCGCTACCTTTCTCACATATATACAGCGACATTCAATCGATGGATGCTGCAACATCTAGAGAATAAACACTGCCTGACATCACCAAAAAAATATAAGAAAAGGAATCAAAGGAAAATATCCAACAGAAAATGTCCTACCGGACCCCTAACTCCACTCCATCGCGCTATACAATGGCTTACAGCAACTACCACCCATTTCCCACTTCCTCCAACATTGCATCTGCCCCAAAACATGCCTTCCATCCCTCAATAGATCAAACATTCTCCCAATATGCTTGCCTCCTCAAAAACAATTTTATATTATTATGTTTTTTGAAAAATGGTGCTCCCCGGGATTTGATCCAATGACCTCTTTCATAGAGGTGGAAGGTTGTTACCGACTTAACCAAAGCTCGGTTCGCAAAACCAATTTTATATTGATCTGGGCATTACTTTACATCAAGGATAAGCACATTCAATCAATTCCATTTTACAGTCTTGTAAATAATGTATCAGACGTAAGCACATCACTGTAACTTAGGTATACAAGAAAAAGGAGTAGCATGCAATATGAAGAACATAAATGTGATGTTGCCATTCAATAATGCACCACAAAGATGCATGATGAAGTTAAACACTGGAATTTTATACCTGAGGGGAAAAAAAACCTTGCTATTCATTGGCTGATTATCAATCCAAACTGTTCATGCATGCCATCTTATGATATTTGCCAAATAAAGCAAGTCAGATGCATGTGAATGCGCATGAACTTAAACTTCACTAATAGCCATTTGGACGCAAGCCAATCGATTGGTTTCTATTGATAAATAGTATTTCTAATCAATATAAATAAAGTAGTAAATATTTTACCTTTACAGCCGCTGCACAGAGTACAAGTAATCGATTGGTTTCATAAGACTGGATGGAGTTTTATTATAATTTTGAATGGAAGAGGTGCAAAGATTGATCAGAGGCAGGTGTGAGTTAAGGAAAGATTAATGGGAACAGGAAAGAGCACAAGAAAGGCAAAAAAAAAAAAAACAGAAAACACAGAAAAATATCCCCTTTAATTAGGACAATACATATTTTCCAGGACATTCTAAAAATTAGGAATTGATATAAAACTTGATCCCTGTATTCCTCATAATTTTTTTTTTGCAGAATAAAATAGAGATAATCCAGATAAGATTGTTGAATGATTACATTCACTGTATGCTTAACAGTTCAATAGATCATGTCATAAAGTGCGGTTCTGACTGATTTAACACTTCTTTGCAATCTATAAGGTCAGCAATCTCAACTGGGCGTTAAAGTTACATACATCACATTACCAAGGCAAAAGAGTTGATTAAATGATCCTCGATGATACACCCACAAAAGAGGGAATCCAAAATAAATATACCAAAAAACAACAACAATGCATTAGGCTGCATAGAAATAAAAAAAAATGAATGAATTTTTTATGAATATACTGTCAATGTAGTGAATTGAAACTGCTAAAAATAATGCAATATGATACATGTAAACAAACATGTAATGCACAATGTAATTCAAACTACATTCCTGACACCACAAGGATACCATACAGATAATCTCATGCCTTGGGAATTTAAAAAGGTAGAATGCGAAGCATATATAAGCATGGTAAGTAGTACATTGACACCCATGTAACAAGAGCTACACGCTTCAAGAATATACTATTACTTGCCTCATCTGTCTTTGGATCGTCATATTGTGGTAAAATGGTCTTTTGAGATCCGTCATCATCAGCAAACCTACAAGCTCACAACCAGACCATGCATCAAAATTAATCACACAAGGATTTCTATGCAGTTTTGGAACAAATAATTCCTGTCTTACTTATCCACGTAAATCCCTGTCTTCTTTTTCGCATCCCTGTAAGCCTCATCTCTCTGTTTTTGTTCTCCAATCTCCACGTTCTGTAGCACATCAATCTCTGTACATATAAAATCTGTCAGCCTATGATTGGGCATTGGAAAGAGCTAAAGACATAGATCTACCTTCATTTATGTCACCATTTGCAAGTATACTCTGATCTTTAAGGGTCAGAACAACTGCTCCACCCTCAATCACTTTATCAAGTCCATGAAGAATTTTTACCCCAGCTAAATCTGTATGCAACAGAAGCATTTCAGTCAGAAGGGCGGGATATAGAAGGATGTCTCTAAATGTGACCATGATTAACTTAAATACAAATAGACATGGATAAGTTAGCCAAAATTGCCATATATAAGCTAACAGCATCAGAAAACTTTACGTCCAGAATCCTGCATCAGCTCCTCATCTTCACTTCCTTCTTGGATGTTATCCTGATGAAGATGAATGATGCAAAAAGTTTAATAAATTACAAAAAAATGCAAACCAAATTAAGGAATTGACAAATTGAGATAATGTTCACCTGTTCATCCAAAACTTTTAAACGGTGTGATGCTTTTTCCTTCTCAGATTTCATCTTTTCCTCAAGCTTCCGGCTCTGATTAACCCATGCTGATATCTCAGAAACAGAATCATTCTTTTTCTTTAGTCTTTCTTCTTTCATTCTGTAAAATAGGACCAAAGAAGATGAGCTTCAATCAAAGCAGCAAAAAAAGAAAAAGGAAAGAATCGACACCACTAAGCAAACTTCAGTTTCAACAGTTATGAAAGGTCAAATATAGACATTATATTATTCTTTGAAGAAAAACATTATGTTCCTAATGCATCTAAATAAGAGGATATAGAAAATGCATGTCATGTTCTTAATAAGTCATTAACTCATTATTACAAGAGAAATGGGTAATCTCCTCAGAAGTCCTCATATTGCACCCATCACAAGCTCCTCTTTCAAAAAAGATATCATCATGAAAGGGATAATTATGTTCCTAAAGCATCTAAATAAGAGGATATAGAAAATGCATGTAATGTTCTTAATAAGCCATTAACTCATTATTACAAGAGAAATGGGTAATCTCCTCGGAAGTCCTCATATTGCACCCATCACGAGCTCCTCTTTCAAAAAAGATATCATCATGAAAGGGATAATTAGCAAATGAGTTCTACTCTTTACAGATCACCGCAAGGCAAAGGCTTCTAAATAGGAGGTAAATGGAAGAACAGATGATGTGAGGATTCGTCTATCAGCTACTATCCAGTGTTCAATATTTTATCATCTCCATATGCTAGCACGCCACATGAATTCACTTGTGAAGGGTTCTCCATCTCACCGGTGTCAGATGCATTATATGTTAATACAAGTATCAGAAAAAATTGACTTGGAAGCTTCCTGTACAAATTGTTTCCCAGGTTTTTAGCCATCAGTGTATACAAACAGAAACAAAGCATTTTTGACAGCCAGGAATGGAAGGAAAACGAATGAGAAAATATGAAACTTTTTTTTTAGAGTGAGAGAGAGAGCTCTACCACAAGAAATTATTAACGGGTAAAAGAAAACTTGGTAACAAATTTTAAAAATCCAAGTTCTCAAATCTTCAGGCTCAACTCAATTTTTTTTTAACAGCTGCAGAAACAGATTTATGGAAATAATGGAAACCAAACTCCAATTATAGAGGTAAAAAAAGAACCCATTTTTCTCAAAAGAGTGACATGCCCAATGTAATCTTCAAAACAAAACAATAGCACAATTCCTACAAAATGGAACAGAGGAAACCCAACTCCAGGCTGAAGCAAAATTAGAACTAGACCAAACTTGTACTAGCGCTAGAGAGAAACATCTATCAGATACAACACTACAACAACCAAAGCATCTTAACTCTTTTTTCCTCCCTCACAGTCTCACATATTATGTCGAACTGATTGAATTACATATCTGAGTACCAAATCCCACTAATGGAATACAAGAAAGCCAACCCCACTCTCCTAACTTCAAAAAAGCAAGAACAATCTTTTTTTATTGGTATTTTTTTTCCTGGTCAAATCTTCCCCTTTCGGCAAGCGGGAAGACTCAAACCCAAGTCCCCTCACTAAAAGGGGGGTAACTCTCCCATCCTACCAAGAGGAGGTTTGGCAAAGCAAGAACAATCTTCCGCTGGTAGAATGCAAATTCAGCAAACAAGACATAAAAAGAAAAACCCAAACTCACTTCGCTATACGATCGATGACTTCCGTGGTCGAAGGAAGTGGCGGAGGCGGCGGCAGCTGCTGCTCCTCTCCCGCGTCCCTCCTCTCCTGAATCTCCCCCTCCTCATCTGGGCTCCGCCTCTCCCTCTCATCCCTCCCCCTCGCTCTGCCCCTGTCGCTCTCCCTCTCTCGATCTTTCCCTCTCTGTCGATCCTTCCCCCTCTCCCGATCTCGATCGACCTCCCTCTCCTTCTTCCCCCTCTCCCTCCCTCTCTCGTGCTCGCGATCCTTGTTGTCCCTCGACCGCTCCTTGTTATCTCTGCTACTCCCGTGCTCCTCCCTTTCCCTCTCCCTGTCCCTCGATCGCTCGCCGTCCTTGGACTTGTGGTCTTTGCTGTCGTCGCGACGGTCTTTCTTCCTGTCCTTGCTCCTGTGCTTCGCTGAATCCCTCTCTTTCCTGTTCTCTTCTGGATCCTCCATTGTTTTTTCTTCTCTCGTTTTTGCTCGCTTGAAACCCTAGCTTTTCAGTCTCCCTTCACAATCAGAATCGGAAATGATTTTTATGATTTCATCATCTCCGTCGCAGTATATGAAAGTGGGGGTCGCTTGCGGTGTTACGCACGTGACCTGCGGATGAGGGGTATCTATATGTAAATATTTTAGTTTAGTGGGGTTTTTGGTAGTACTACAAGTTGTCTCTAAATTCTAATAATCGTGTGATATATAATTGTAGTACTACATATAATTGCTGTAGAAAAGTTATGTTTAATTATTTTTATAATTACTTTTATGGACAATGCACAGTTTAATTTAAGTTTTTTATAAATACATATTTCATTGATAAAATACATACATTTATAAATATATATATAATTGAATCAAATGAATTGCATAATAAGTATATATACAGACATGTTAGAGTGCATATTTATGTTAGATGATTTCATAAACTGTGCTTCGATGTTATAACGTAGTATGTAGGAATGACAGTAAAAGTGTTTTGAGTGTAACAACACATTTATTTTATTTTATTATACTATTTAAAATTCACGAGACAAGAAAAATAAAAATTGAGTCATTAGGGGCCTTCCAAAGGTTCTCTTAACAAGAAACGAGAATGATAGGCTTAGATGATTTTATAAAAATAAATTCCAAGATAAGAATTTTTCATTCTCAACAATCCTATTCGAAGAAAATTTTAGTGTGATATTTAAAAATGAACATAAGAATATAAGATTCCAAGCGCCATTTATGTGGATGTTTTTTAAAAAATGAGAATGAAAATGAACGTTAAACTGACACTTAAAAGTGGATGCCATTAGGAGAAGTCATAATGGCAGTACTTCATATCTACAACAACCATGTAAATCAACAAATACAATGTCCATATAATAATACTACATACATATAGGAGAGGAAACATTTCATACTTGACAAATCGAACAAGCAAAAAGAAGGGGTAATATAGATTCCCTTCATTCTCTAATCTATTCAGCATTCCCTTTGTTCGCGGATGGTGGATTATGAATCAGATGCGTCGAAGGGATGCCAATCTCTTCTCCAGGTCTTCAACATCAGAGGACTCCTTGCTGCATCATTAAACAAGGGATCTTTAGAATGATATATGGAATATGACAATCCACATCACATAGAATCTTCACCAGCTTTTTAAAACGCTAGAGAATAAAGAAAAGGTTGAGAAAGAAAAGACCAGAACATAGGAATAAGAGTAACTTCTCATCCCCGCTTCAGACTTGTACTTCTACTTCTTGAAATGAAAATGAAGGTAGCGAGATATACCATTTCACAAAAAAAAGGGTAACAATTCTTGATTGCAGCTCAAGTTCCATTCAAATTCAATGATGAGAACATAAAATGATATATAGGGTCATGATATTTTTCCTCCAAAATTTGGCTTCCCTATTCAATTTCATTGTGTCTAAAAACTACTGCACCTAAAAGTGAAACATATAGATGAGAATATAAAGTGAAGCATATAGATGTAACTCTTCTCGGTGAAATATGTTGTTTAAGGAAATGATAATACCCATTCCTTTATAATAAAATGGTTATAGAAATACAAAAGCAACACCGAACCTTGCAACATTTTCAACTTTCTTCGTCGCTGTAGCAATCCGACCTTTAGGAGCTGAAGACAGCTGTGATGCAATATCCACACCAATCTCATCCAGCACCTAAAAAAACAACCATGATAGTTATTGTGAGCAAATGTGGGAAATGTAACAAGACCATACAATCTTTGTATGGTCAAAGCCTCATGGGGGGAAAAAACCCAAAAAAAAAAACATATAATTTTTTAAATAGCTTTATTGAAAAAGGTCTTCATCTGAATCCATTTAATGATTACCTGGTTAGTGAGCTCTTCTGTCTCCTCTTCAGCTTCATCTTTGTCCAGTGTTTCATCGATGCATTCTGACATCATCTCAATCTGCATAAAGGGTAAAACAGACGAAACTATTATTTTGATTCATATCTTATGGTTTTGTCAGGCCCTTCTAATAAAAAAAATTATTTGATGCACTATCGTGCATCACAAATTATCTGCAAAGCAAATTTAATGAATAATTGTCCGTGCCATTTATCATAACTATGTGGAGCATTCAACCAAAAGCAAAAACAGAAGATTCACACCATTCAACAAAAAGCATGGGATCAGCAAGAAGCATGTATTTTATGATAAGTAAAAGCTCTGTTTCTGAAGATATATTGGCATAATTTACTTTTACCTGACCCCTATTATATATTCTTATGAATTTTTTTAATTTTTTTTTTAAAAGAGGTAGGAACTTTTATTAATAAAAGCCCCCGAACAAACGGAGACAAGGGATCTCCAAATACAAGAAAAAGGAAAAGAAATTCGATAAGGAACAACCTCCCAATCGAATAAAATACAATCCTTATGGATTTGTACCCCTGATTATTCTCTATGAATGAAGGTGGTAGGTTTCCTACATATTTCTATCCCATAAAAAAATTACATTGCCACCCCTCATATATGGTCCTATTTGCTAACATAGATGTTATTTAAAAAGTGGAATGTGTATATTAATTATATGCAGCTCAAACAAATAAATACTGGACAGCCTCCTTTAGCACACCTGTAAACTGACTGTAGAAGATAAGCCGGAGATAAATATGACAGTTGAAGATGGAAATGCATATTCTCTTTCAATCGAAAAGCTGGAGAACCCCATGGAACAGAAAAAATGATAATAAAATGCAAAAAGCAGGACATTTTCAGACACATTAAACATACAAAAAGCAGAAATTTGGTTTCCAAATCCCATCACTCATGGTTAAAAAATAGGAGGGGGATGAAAATTGCAATGGTCCAACAAATAATTAATGTTTCTAAAACTTATAATATAATCATTTTAGTAAAGATCATAGAGAACTTAAGCATATAAATTAAGCATTAATGAAACTCATTTGATCCATACCGTCATGTCCATCTGTGCTGATTGCTTCTGGAATTCTTTCATCACTTTTATCTGCTTAGCAGGCGCCATTTCCTAAACCATCAAACCAAATACATGTGATAAAAAATTGAATGTGGCCTCCCAAGGGAGGTTCAACAAATACTACAAATGAAATCTACAAAAAAAAAAAGAAAAAATTTGTTTCCAATGCCTACGGCGAATTAACAAATTTATATCAGAAAGAAAAACCTTATTCATTGCCGCCATTGCTTTACTTGCTCCTTTCATTCCAACAGAAATTGAAGTGTTAGCATACATTGCCTGTAAAAAAACAAAAAGGGGATTCAACATGAAAAGTTTATGAAGATCAAGTGATTAACAACTAACAAGCTGTTGGCATGAAAGCATTTCATAGCATATAATGAGTAACCTGGGTATGGGTTGCTACGCCTCTGATCTGTGCACGACTTCCTTGCAGATTTGTGATTTGCTGCCTCAGCCGAACAAGTTGGCGAGCCAAGATTTTCGTTGCTGCCTATAAAAAATATACTATTGTTCAAGCATCAAAACCAAACACAAGTAAAAATGTCGGTCTCAACCATGGAGGAAGACTGATAGAAGCTACAGGACTCTTCAATTTCACAATATACACCAAGAGCAATACAGATGATGCAAGTATCACTAATTATACCAATCAAAAAAAAGTATCACTAATTATGATGCCAGATTATTAAAGAAAGAGAAAGTAAGAACTATAGAGACCATGCAACAAAGGAACATGTTAGCTTCCGAACATAGTATGCCATAGAAATGTGGATAAAGAGCAACTTCCTAAATTAATATAATTACCATGGATGTCCACAGTTAAGAATTAAAAAAAAAAGGCTAATAAACTTGCCTCATTGCCAGTTTTTGCTGTCTTCTTAATCTCAGCAACTAATTTCTTCTCCTGCCATCGTATATTTCCAGTGAGGATAATTTTTTCCATCAAGCAGAAAATAAATATCATTACATTCAACCATCCATTAGAACAAACCTCCAGTTGTAGTGCCCCAATCTCCTTTTCAATACCTAACAAAAACACATAAAATGAATCAATCATTTTTGAATAACTACAGCTTGGCACTAAAAGCTACCCTCGGGAATAAATTAGCTGCTTATTCTTTGATTTACTGCTTGAAATTACGTTCTAACCAAATATAACCTGTCCTAAAGTAGTGATTCGTCACTGGTTTAAATAGTGATCCAAATTATATCATATCTAGCATTCATGGAATAAATGTAAAAGCAACGGTTATAACACAACAAGACTGCAGTTGACACCATATTCAGGCCGTAAGTAATTTGTTCCACATCCATGATTCAATGTAGTGTAGCCATACTACTAAAAAAATGTAGTGTAGCCATAATTCAATAACAACAAGTCCGTTAAATTCAGAAAAAAATCACCCACAAAATAATGTTTATTTGATTTCAGAAACACAAAACTCATGAAGAAAAAGATGTTCACCTCTTGTCGCGACCGTCATCTCACGTTTGCTTGTCCTGAGAGCCTCTGCAACAACAACAAAAAAAACAATCTAAGTTTCAAGACCCAAAAAATTTGGTCACACAATTCACGAAATCAGTTACTCCCATTACAAAAGCAGCAATGCCCATGTCAATCCCACCAACAAAGAACTACAGTAAAAATCCAACATAGAGAAAAACAAATAAAGCCTCAAAAACCCACAAATGTAACAATCCATGAATCCAAACACAATTACACTCCAAAAGAAATCGTAAACACCAATAAAAGCAAGAACCCGTGAAACCCCTTACAACACAAACCAATGCAGTTCAAACAAACCCCAATACAACAGAAAAAGGAGCCACCTTTGGCCGAGGTCTTCTTCTTGAGGAAATTCATGGCTTCCTGACGGAGAAGACCCGGGGATCTCGAAAATGTCGGGATCGATGGTACTGAAGGGGCCACTGACACACACACTCTCTCTCTCTCTCTCTTACCTGATATCGGGCAATCTAGGGTTTTTACTTCTGTTTTTCGGGGAGCACAAAAGAAACAGCGGTTGTGGAGACTGACTCGACTAGCCGTTGCGGCTGCGAATTTACGGTTCTGCCCTTTGTTTCATCTATTTATCTATGGTAGGGAATTTTAATGACCTGGTTTGCCCTCTGAACGGAATAAATTTACGGACGGATCCTTTTTGCCGGCTTGTCAAATGGACATGTTAAGGGTCCTTTTTTGCCGGCGTTTGAGTTGAAACACAAGTTATTCAGATATTTATGATTATGTCATAAATAAGAGTTAAGACAGATATATTCCTATAAACATAGATAATTTTATATAAATCTGTAAAAATTGGGATAGACACAAGAATCCTAAAAACTCACAAAAACTTAATTATCATCATCGAATTAAATTTTTATTTAAATTTGACAGAATATATTTATCATCATGTAATTATGTAAACATTATAGTCTCCATAAACAATCATAAAAACAAATTAATTCATGCAAAGATCAAATTATTCTTGTAAGGCTTTTTATGTTTCTTCATTCCATTGAAGTATTATTTGAAAACGGTTAAAAATTTTAGGATAATTTAATCATTTCATGGTTATATGTTAAAATTAAGTAGTGTAGTTGGGTTATGATTAATTTTTGTTGAAACCAGGGATGTATATGGGTTTTTGTGAGTTTTTAAGGACTTGTACGTCTGTCTCAACTTTGATAAGGATTTATATGAGATTATCCATGTTTACAATGACTTAAATGTTTTTAACCCTATAAATAAATAATTATACTAGTAGAATAAATTATTTTGTTTGGTTGTGTTTTTAATTATTGTCATTAAAAATATAATAATTAATTTTTTTGTTTAATTAACAGTTGATAAGTTATGGATAAAATATGAATAAGATATAAATAATAATTTGTAAAATGTAAAAGAATTATTTGATATGTTATGTAGACCCCTTGATTTATGAGGCGATGATGGCTGATTAAACTTATGAGCTCATTTTATACTAGTGGAATAGATTTGGTAGAGTAACACAATTTTAAAGAAAACTTAAAATACAGGTACCAACTTATTCCCCCATATTTTGGTATTCCTTCCACCCAAACAGTCTTTTATGTTTAGTCTCCCCTTATTCTCATCTATTCTCCCCCTATTCCACTACCCAAACACCAGGTGGATATATCTATGCCAGAATAAATGAGAATAAGTTAGTATTGATATTTCAGGTTTTTTCTTGAAACTATGTCATTCCATCCAATCTACCCCAATTATATCAGGGGGCTCACATATAGAGGTGTCAAACGGTACGGGTCGGCACGACACGACATGGGCCGTGCTGTGGGCCGGCCCGTTTGGGTGGCGACGCGGGCTGGGCCTGCTCCTCGGCCCGCGGGCCATTTCTGGCACGGCCCGCTAGGCCCGCGGCACGGTTTGTGCTGCGGGTCCCACCTCCACGCAATGTGACAAGATAGTGTCAACCTAGTTGGGATGTATTAAATCTTCTCATTATTGTATTTTTTAATTTTTTGGAAGTGTGTTGCAAGTGATTAATAGTTTTAATAGGTGTCAACCTAGTTTAGATGTATTAAAAACTATAGTAATGAAATTATCACTCACATTTTGTGTTATATTAATTTTTTTGTATTTGTCAATGTATTTTTTAAGAATTGTACAATTTATTTTTATTCATTTATTTATTTATTTAATTAATGTTTAATTGTTCATGTACTCAAGAAATTCAATATTCAATCAAATGAATATTTGTATTCTTAATTCCTTTTAGTTTTCAATTTTCATGAATGATTTATGTATATTTTTTTTATTTTTCAACTTAAAGGAACTAGTAAATTAAACATGGAATTAAATATTAAACTTTAAATTTTTTTAAAAATAAGCATTTAAATGGGCCGGCCGTTGGCCCGTTAATGGACACGGCCCGTTTGGCCCACCGGGCTAGCACGGCACGGCGGTCCACCGGACTGGCACGGAGGGCCGTGCTGGGCGTGCGGCCCGTGCGGCCCGTGCCGTGCCAGCACAACACGGTTACATGAAACGGGCCGTGCCGACCCGTTAGCCCAGTTGGCTAGCGGGCCGGGCCGGGCCAGGCCGGCACGGCACGACCCGTTTTACACCTCTACTCACATATAGGCTCACATGCCATTTTTATTTTTATTTTTTATGAACTCTTATCAACTTTTTTTAACTCTTTTTTTACAACTTATACATGGTCAACTAATTAACACAAATTTCATTAATTACTTTTCCAACGAGAATAACTAAAAAAATAGCTAAACAAAAAAAAAGACTTATTTTTATCTATATCAGAATAGTTAATTATCTATATCGAAAATAGTTTATGTTGCTATCCAAAGTGGGGATATATGTTTTGCCGCGTATTCAGTCTTATTTACTTTCAACATCTGTTTTGATTTTTTTAATTTTAAATATATATTTTTGTTAGTAAAATATATTTAAAAAAATATACATGTTTCTACAAATTGATTGCTTGTGGCTCCGTTTGAAAACACATATTGAAAAGTAGATTTTGGAATAAAGCTGTTTTTTAAGATGATTTTAGACCTTGACTTTTTGGGATGTTTTTTTTTAATTTAGGAATCAATATTTGAAAGGGGTTTAATGTTTGGTAGAGAAAATTGTTTTTCAATTCAAAAAATCGATTCTGACTGAAAATCACAGTTTCTGAGTTTTTTAAAACACGGATTTCGAGAGAGAAATTAAAAGGAATCCAACTTTTGATTCCGTCGGAATCCAACCCGTTTGGCTGCACGATTTTGGGATTTTAACTTTTCAAAAAGCAAAATCATCCTAAATCGTGCATCCAAACGGACCCGCATATTTTTACATTTTCATAATGTACTAACAGTAGAGTAAGAACCATATTAATAATGGTGATCGCAAATGGTGCCACAAAACAAATGAATGTTTTAACGTCTTCTTTAGAATTAAAAAAGAAATAAAGATAAACCACTTTTGAATCTCGTGCATCAAATATTAACCATATATATTGCATGTAACAGAGTATTTGATCAATCCTAGCGTATAGAATGAAACATTATCTCAAATAACTAATTGCATGTTAACAATCTATATCTATATCTATTATACAAGTTGAGAGGGAAGATAATTTTTTTTATTTTACTCTTTAAAATTAATTAAAAATCTTATCTAACAAGTTCCATTTTATCTGAAAGATATGATTTTGAAAATTATTTATTATTTATATAATCCACTAACAAATCTTATCTATATTATATTAGATTTTATTTAAAAAAACACATTAAAAAACAGTTCAAATTTATATTCATTTTAATTATTAATTTTAAAAAAAGTTTTTATCTTATATAGAATTGTTTAGTTGATAAAGTCATGAAGCGCATCTTAACCATATATATTGCATGTAACAGAGTATTTGATCAATCCTGGCGTATAGAATGAAACAATATCTCAAATAACTAATTGCATGTCATAAATCTATATCTATATCTATATCACAAGTTGAGAGGGAAGATTTTTTTTTCAATTTTATCCTTTAAAATTAATTAAAAATCTTATCTAACAAATTAGATTTTATCTATATTTTTAATATACTAGATTTTATCTAACAAATTAGATTTTATCTTAAAAATATGATTTTTAAAAATAAAAAATAAAATGTTATTTATTATTTATATAAAATCCATTAACAAATCTTATCTAATTTATATTAGATTTTATTTTAAAAAATACATTAAAATACAATTCAAATTTATATTCATTTTGATTATTAATTTTAAAAACAGTTTTTATCTTATATAAAATTTTGTTTAGTTGATAAATAGCTAATTTTGGGTCAATATAATTTTCAATGTTTAATCTCACTTTTACCATCCAAATGGTCATTTTTGGAAAACCACTATTTCACAATCATAATTACACATCGCAATTCTCTTTCAAATGAGCTATTAATAACCCTGATCAAAGTTATGTTTTGAAAAGTTATGAAGTTTTTTATTTTTTTAAAATAATTTAATTGTTAGTAAGTTTAAGATCTAAACATAATTTGTTATGATTTGATAATATAATTGAAATTGCACGTGCATTATACATGCCTATAAATAACCTAGGATCCACCAATCTTTCACATTAGCTTTAATATCCAAAGTATAATTTTTTTTAAAAATGATGAGAAATTTTTAGATCAAGGTATCTCATCATTTACTTATTTATGTGTTATTTATTTATTTTACATAGATGTTAATGATTTCTAAAATATTTGTCATCTTCTGATGTGATGCAGGTATCACTTAAATGATATCATATTTTAATTTTCAATCTCATATTTTGTAAGAGGAAAAATACATAGAAACAGAAAAGGTATGAATATTAAATTGTATTTTTTTTGTTTGCTCAATTTCATATATGTTAATAATTTGTAATGTCCTCTTAATTTAACTCAATGTTGAATCTATTTTAGAACTTTAATCGAATATGTTTTTTAGAATTTTAATTGAAAAAACAAGAGAAAGAAAATGTATGGATATTAATTTAAGGTTTTTGTTTGTTTATTTATTTTATTATTTGCTCAACTTTCTATATGTTAATAATTTATAATATCCTCTTAGTTTAATTTAATGTCAATTTTTTTAGAATTTTAATCGAATATGTTTATCAGAATTTTAATCGAAAAACCATAGACACATAAATGTATGGATATTAAATTTTTTGTTTGTTTATTTATTTATTTTTTGTTTGATCAATTTTTTAAATGTTAATGATTTTTAATATCCTCTTAATATAGAATTTTTTCTAGAATTTTAATTTTTATATTATTTTGAATTTATTTTAAGTTATTAATAGGAAAAAAACCCTTACAATTTGTTAAAAATGTGAAAAACCTTATATGTATGATGATTGTATCCCTCTAAAAAGATTATAAAACTCTATCCGGAAGGACAAAATCAATATTTATAGATGGTTTTTTATATTTTTAATACATTATAAGAGTTTTTAAATATACAATATTCTCATAATAATTTGTCGAGGGTTATATGGATTTCAGTAGTTGGCAGGGGGTTATTTGTATGTTTCCCTTAAATAAAATACAACAATAATTAACAGAACCCATTAAAAATCCAACTCACGACGAGGCTTCTCTTTTCCTCATCTTCTTCAAATCTTCTCATCGTTGAAGTATTCCGAAATAAAGCGCGTCGAAGCGGACAAGAATCCAAATCCATTTAGTATTTGTACCAGATCGGTTAGGGTTTCCATCTTTTGATCCTCTCACGAACGAGCGCCGGATTAAGTAACCCTTTCCATCTATTCTATCGTCGGGTGCGATTTTAGGTTCTTCTGTGTTTTTTTTATTTTGTTGTTTTGTTATGTTGTTTTTTGAGGGAACACTTAAGAATCGGTTAGCAAAACATGGAAACATTGGGTTTTTGCTTGTACCAATGAAAATTTGAGTTTGCATGGTTTATTAAGCTTTTCTTGATTCAGTTATGTTGAATTCACTATCTGTTTTGGATGTGGCGATTTTTTTAGCGTATATGTTTCATTTTTGTGCGATGAAGTACTTGATACATTTTGGTTGGAGGGTGTTGTGAGGATTGTGTGCTTGTAGTTGTATGGTTGGCTAGCGATGTATATAAAAAAGGTATTTATGATTGTGATTAGTGTATATGATGTTTGGTATTTTTTCGCAGGGGTATAAGATTTAAAGGATAAATTTTTTGAATTTTAGGGGATAATATTTCTATCAATTGTATCAGTATCCATATTTGTCTTAATCGGGATAAAATGAGGGGATAAAGTTATTGTTTATACTAGACAAAAGATCTTCATTCTCAATTAAAAATCAGGGCTACTGTCTGCAGTGTATCCTGGATTTTTTTTATAACAAGCAGGATAAGTTGTTCTCGAACCCCTTATTAGCAAACCAGGCATAAAAGTAATGGGTATCTAGGTATGGATCTACCACAATACATATTCAGAATATCAATCTCAATTCACAGGAAGATGAGAGAATATTTGTCATTTTGGAATTTTTGTAATGTGGTTTTGCTTGAATTGAATTATTTAAGATACCTGAGGATACTTTTTTCTTCTTTTGCTGAAGGTACCTGAGGTCAAATTTTTTTTTTTTTTTGAACATTTGGTTTGTCATTGGAAATTTTTTTAATGGCTGATTCCAGGTGAGTGATTTAATTTAATTTTGTTTTTTTTTTTATAGGAAATCACATAGACTTCTGAACGTTTTTATTTTTTTGGGTAAATGTGAAACATGGCAGTTGAAGTTCTTATCGTTGTTAGGGAAACTTTATGTATGGGAAAGGTTATGGATGCAGAAAAATAGTAGCATCAGTCAAAGTTTAGTTATTGATGATATCATGTTAGTTTGAAGCTTGTCAGGATGGACTTTTCCAGACTCAACACACTGCGTCCATGCTTAAGAATTATTTAGTTTGAAAAGAAAAAGGAAGCGCCTGCCATTGTGGATTGCTTATATCACTGCCCTAGGAGCTGCATTGCAACTTTATGGAAGTCTGGACCATAGTTTGAAGTGCGGCTGCACGTACTGGTATGTGCGGCTGCACATGCTGATGTGCGCCCCCGGGCACACATTCCCCCCAATATGCGGTGCACGTTCGAATTCAGTTCGAACGGACTTTGAACAGTAAAACCTACCTCTGAGTTCGGATTGTCGTTTGAACGGTAATTCGAATGGCAACATATCGTTCGAAAGCCGTTCGAACGGTTGCCTTACCCTATGTGCGACCGCATGTTCGGTACATGCGGCCGCATATGCCATGTGCAGGCCCCACCGCACATGGTTTTGAACTTTGGTCTGGACGGTGATCTCAATGATTGTATAAGTTTGATCCACATGCAATAGTTTATACTTGAGCATAGGTTTGAGGAATACATGAATTCATTTAGATAAAGTTGTTGAAAAGTTGTTGACATATTCTGACAAACAGTGACATTGATATCATTGGCTATCTCTATAAATTTTCCAGTAACTTTCCACATGTGACATATTATGCATGTTGCAATTGTATCCGATAGGAGATGAGCTAGTATAGTCGATGCATCTTTTGCACTGTTGGATGATAAAAATTCACCATTCAGTATTGCCCGGAGTTTATGGGTTTTTTTGCACTGTTGGATGGTTACCCAACAAAATTCTGCAAAATATATGTGATATTTAGATGTGGAATCGATTGTAGAATTTACCAGGAAGGCCTGTTTTCTGTTTTATTTGTTTTCTCATGCTATGTTGTTGCACCTGCTTTAGTTGGCTTATGGATGGTTCATGCTTGTTTCTATGTTATAATCACATTTCTTACTGCTTTGTTTTGAATGCTGTATTCACTTTTGCAATTGTAATTTGTTGCTAATATTAGGCACTACTGATAAGTTTTAACTTTCAAGTACAAATGATAGGTATGCAGAGCCAACTTGTATGTGCTGGATGTAGGAGAATTCTTCTCTACCCAAGAGGAGCCACAAATGTTTGTTGTGCAGTATGCAATACCGTAACTGGTTCTATTCTTTCCCTACCATGCTTTTTGCCTGTATGGTTGTGAAATTTACACTTATTTATGCTTTTAGGAATATTTTTTTTGATGGAAATGGTAGACAATCACCTTTGTATTAATAAAAGGCAAAAGCCCAAAAGGAAAGTAGAAAAGGAAAATGAAAAACCAAAGCAGAACCAATACAAAGCCCTTGCTTTAGGAATTTTGTATGTTTAAAAATTATGGTAGGATGAACATTTCTTTCAAAAACTAGGCTCTAAAGCACTGTACATGACAGTTTTCTTTATTGATATTTAGAATAAACATTGATTTATAGGTTCTGCCTTAATATCTTGGCTGGTTACAATCATAAATAAATGGTGAGAATATTCATTTCATATTTGTCTGTGCGTGGATATGACACAAATGATGCAGATCTCCTCATTAATAGTCTCATCTGAATTTCTTTTGAAGAAATGCAAACTTTTTTTCTTTCTTCTGAAACAAACAGCTCCTCCATTCAATAATGCAACAGAGAAAAGAAGAAGACAGTAACTACATAGTTCAAATAAGAGATACAGAGGCAACCGTGCCGTTTGCCCCACTTGTTCTATGTTACCCAGTGGGGGTAGTGGACTCCCACCACTTCCTTGACAATAGACTACTTACTCCATGTATTCCTTTCTCCTTCTATGGTATCATGGTCAATCCTAGATTAGATAATCAACAGCTCAAGGACCCCCCTTTCCTCTTGCATTACTTTTGATCTTGATTCTTCTACCCTTGTAGACTGCATCTACTAGACCAGAATTACTAATGGTTCTGTCTATAGCTTTCTAATGTCTTTCCATTTCGTGTTAGAAATAGATATTCTTATCTCACTGATTCTGGCCTCAGTCAAACCCTTTTAGCATGCCATTGTTCCTATTCCTCCTGAAGGTTTTCTTTGCTTACATTTTCACTTTT
Source organism: Acorus calamus (assembly GCA_030737845.1). Lineage (NCBI taxonomy): Eukaryota > Viridiplantae > Streptophyta > Magnoliopsida > Acorales > Acoraceae > Acorus > Acorus calamus. Next base: position 10,332,494 of record CM060858.1, on the reverse strand, counting down.
CTGCCTGAGGTCCTACTCTAGATCATTCGGTTAATCAAAATTAACTCTTACTCAAGAGGTTCAGATTTTACTCAATTTGATAATTCTCCCCTTTCCCCATTCATCTGACCAGGACCTTAGATTTCCTATTTGAGCAACTACAGGGTACATCTGGTTGTGAACCACAGGCCCAACTCTCTTGATTTTTTTTGCACATGAATGAGTAAGTTCCTTTTGTAAAGAAAACTAAATTAAACTAGCTTCACCCAGATAGAATTGTTTTTGAACAGTGTAATTCAATGCACAGCCCTGATTTTGAATTCAAGTTCGAGATGGAAATATTACTAGATCATGTTTATAATACTTCAAAACTTGTTTCCGAAATGCAATACCATCTCTGACATCTACAATTTACCTTTAAAGATAAGCAGAGGATTCCTCTGAGGAATTAATTGTGGCATAAACAAGAATTTGAGGAGGGGAATACCGAGACTCTTCATCGTCTTTTCCATCCCATCATACTTGTTATAAATCATTAACTTGTGGGATGGAATGCTCAATTATAAAACATTATTCCCCAGAGTGTTTCAGTATATACATAGGTTTCACTTGCATTTGTATAATTTTGAATAATTATTTGTGCAGGAGTGCCCACGGCACGGCTTGTATGTGCAGGTTGCCGGACATTGCTAATGTACACTGAGGGGGCATCAAGTGTGAGATGTTCTTGCTGTCAGACAATTAATCTAGCAAGACCAGGTATCTTTTAATTTAACTGTTAGTTTTTTGGCATATAGTCAGCCTCCTGAGAAAGAACAGCCCACCTAAAACATATATCTGAAAAAACCCCATAGTTTAGCATCTATTGCAATTTCCCCACCTAAAAAATATTAGGCTGCTGTTATAAGTGAAAGAAGGGTATTTTTTGTATTTACAAATAAATTGAAGACATTTAGATTATTTTCTTTAGAATACGCTTTTCCAGTTGGAAAATTAATATGTTGAAATTGCGATTGATGCTGAAGTATAGATGGTTTCTCAGATATATGTTTTAGCTTTTAGGCAGGGGATTTTTTAGATATACCAGATTTTGTTTGGGTAAACTTATACGCAGAAAAAACACCTAATCCTTGATAAAGCACTTCACATAATGTTATAAGTATATGGTATATATTTTTGAGGAATGTATACAGTATAAAAATTTAATTGTGGTTTGTTGGAGTTGCGTATAAACACTATGCGAGGATTACAATGAGGTGGACAAAATTCTTTGGTAGGTGTTGTATCCCTGTTAGACACAAAGTCATCTCCCTTATTACAGCACAATATAAATCCATCTGGAGGTGCTGGGTTGACACAGTGTGTCCATATATGTGTCATGTGGATTAATTCATCTAGCTCATATCATTTCTGTTCTGTACTCTGAATCAGATATTATGATCTACTTTAATCAAACTTAAGCTTCTAACTTCAAATTATTTAAAATATTTTTTTACTGATAAGAACTTGTTAGTGATTGACATTAGTACCAATCCATAGAAAAATTTAACTGTTCCTCTAAAATCAGAAGATTCTTGTAGCGAACAAAATGTTCTTACAAATTATAAAGATAGATTGGAGAGCAATCAAAATATAAGAATCCAGGTGAAAGTGGGTACAATTCAAATCTACTTGATCCTTGATCTCCTTTTATGAGGCTTTTTGAGAATTACAATTTCAAGGAATTACAAGTATAGGAAAAATCTTAAAGAAAGGAGAGACTTGCGGTGCACGATCCTTCGGACTTTTGTGCCTTGTTGTTTAGGACTAATGATGCTTTGCTCTTCACTCCTTCTCAGATTTCTTGACTTAGAACTTGATTTTAAACAGCTTCGACCTGTTGAATACTTGACTTGATCTTTCTTTCTCTGGACCTTTTTCTTCGTGAACAGAGTGAAGATTGTTCTTCAAATACGTGGAATTCTTGGAGAGTTTGTATTCTCTCCCACTAGAATTTTCTCCACCTTTTTTTTCTTCTTCTTGTCTTCTCTTTCTTTTGCTCCTTTTCCTGTCTTCTCTTTCTTGTGCTACCTTTTTCCGTCTTCTCCCTCCCCTCCTATTTACAGAGGGATGAAGGAGTGGGGTGGTTATCTCAGGAATGTGCCCCAGAGGTAGTTATTTGAGGAATAGCCTCAGGGGTAGTTATTTTAGGAATGATCCCCTTGTTCTTGGGGTAGTTATTTGAGGAAAGACCCCCCCACCCCCTCAAAGATAGATTTGATTTGATTTTTTTTTTGTGCGGGGTGGCTGACAGGGCCGACTTGGCTCTGCAGCAAGGCCGGCCTACCCTCACCTCTTGCGGGGCTAGTGTCTTGGCCCTGCAGTAGGGTCAAGCTAGCCCTTGCAGCACGGTTGGTTGGGCTTTGATGCAGGGCTAGCTTGGTCCTTGTCATCCCCCCCCCCCCCAAACCCCTTCTCACCATATATATAATTATTTAAAATTTTGATATCTACAAATTGCCCTCTGAAAGATGAATAAAAGAGTCCAAGGGCGAATATTTTTATTATCCTTGAATTATTTTTTTTAGACAGGGATGATATGATTTTAAATAGTTTATTAAGATAGTTATAATTTTGAATTTGATTTTGTTAAGACATGGATGATACAATTTTAAATAGTTTGTTAGGATAATTATAATTTCAAATTTGATTTTATCTGTTGAGATAAGGATAAACTTAGAAGTTTAAAATTAAGGTCATTTTTTTACCTTTTCTGAATCCTCCCTTTTTGGAGATGGCGCGAGGAAGCTTTCGTGTTGGCTCTTCTTCTCAAAACACCTCATCTCCATCTAGTGAAGGAAGTATAGAATATGTTTGTCTCCCTTCTGAGGATTATGTAGTGGAGGAGATGGTCAGAGGTGTGAAGTATTTATTCTTCCTTGATGTGAAGATTGCTCGGCATGGGACAACATCTAAGGAAAATCCTGCAACATTGTCGTATATGAAGTTGATAGTTCATGAATAGTATGACCTGGACAGTACAACTTATCCCAATCTATCCATGCAATATATAAGCGAAAACATGCGTTCTGACAATGAACTGTTTTCATCTCCTCCAAGACCTCTTTTATCATTCCCTTTTCATCATGCTGAAGTAAAGAGTCTCCCAGTCCCTAGGGTAGCATCTCGGATTTGTTCTTGTTTAACCCGTTGGGGTGAAGGTCCTGAGAGAATAAGGAATCGAGGTGCTATTCAATATCTGAACGGCTTTTGTGAATGGATGACTGAAACTCATAAGGAGTTATTAGCTCGGAAGAAAACCAAATCCTTCAGTTATTTCATGGAGCCGGCTTGCTACGAATATTGTTGTCCCGATGGAATGTATAGAGCACCTTGTGAACTTTGGTACCCAGAGACAAATTCGTTCATTACGAGCAATGGGGAAATTAATATCTTGATTTTTTAGATTAATTTATTTTCGGATGTTATATAGAGGAAATTATTATGAAGAATATGTGCTTGACCTGAAGTATATGATGGAGCTCACCGAGTCATCACATGCTTGTCTTCTCTTATATTGTGAAATTGCTATTCTTGCCGCCACACACCATTCTGAGAGGATTAGGCATTCTGATTGGATAGAATTCTGATATAAGGGTGCATTCCGTACCCCAAATCCTTTGAGATCGTATGTGGTAAAGAATGCGAAGATGAGACAAGTTTCTGCTAGTGACATCAATAGACCTTTACCCGCTTGTAGAAGAGAAAAATGTTCACAATCTGGAAAAATGGATCCATTTGATCTACTTAATCTTCATAAAGAGAATAAAGAGGACAGGGCAATATATGAAGCAACTTACATTGTTCTTTTCCTTTGTCGATTTGCATTGCCATGGAGTGGAGATTTAATTCGCCCATATATCTTTGTTTCTACTGCGCGTATAGTGATTGGGTTTGCTCAGGGCAATATATCAAGCCTGACCTATTTCACCCAGAGCAAAAGATTGGGTTGACAAGCCGGTGTATGTATGAGATAACCCTCTACATAGGATATAGAGGATGGCAGGCGCAAAATTATATGTGAACCCTATCACTATATGCGCAGCAGAAACAAAGGTACCCGGGCGAATTAAATCTTCATCACTCCATGGCAATGCAAATCGACAAAGGAAAAGAACAATGCAAGCTGCTTCATATATTGCCCTGCCCTCTTTATTCTCTTTATGAACATTAAGTAGATCAAATGGATCCATTTTTTCAGATTGTGAACATCTTTCTCTTCTGCAAGCGAGTAATGGTCTATTGATGTCACTCCCAAAAGCTTGTCTCATATTCACATTCTTTACCTGTTAGAACGGCGTGTGGCGACAAGAATGGCGATTGCATGATATAAGAGAAGACAAGCATGTGATGACTGAGTGAGCTCCATCATATGTTTCAGGTCAAACACATATTTTTCATGATAAATTCCTTCCATAGACATCCGGAAATCAAATTAATCTCAGAAATCGAGATACTGATTTACCATTGCTTGTAACGAACGAATTCGTCTCTGGGCTCCAAAGTTCACAATGTGCTTGCTCTATACATTCCGTCGGGACGACAATATTCATAGCAAACCAATTCCATAAAATAACTGAAGGATTTGGTTTTCTTCCGAGCTGATAACTCCTTATGAGTTTCAGTCATCCATTCACTAAAGCCGTTCAGATATTGAATAGCGCCTCGATTCCTTATTCCTTAACGAGAACAAATCCGAGATACCCTAGGGACTGAGAGACTCTTTACTTCAGCATGATGAAAATGGAATGATAAAAGAGGTCTTGGAGGAGATGAAAGCAGTTCATTGTCAGAACGCATGTTTTCACTTATATATCACATGGATAGATCGGGATCAAGTTGTACACCGTCCAGGTCATACCATTCATGAACTATCAACTTCAGATGCGACAATGCCGCACGATTTTCCTTAGATGTTGTCCCATATCGAGCAAACATCAAGGATGCGACAATGCCGCATGATTTTCCTTAGATGTTGTCCCATGCCGAGCAATCTTCACATCAAGGAAGAATAAATACTTCACACCTTTGACTATCTCTTCCACGATCTAATCCTCAGAAGGGAAATGAACGTATTCTATACTTCCTTCGCTAGATGAAAATGAAGTGTTTTGAGAAGAAGAGCCAACGCGAAAGCTTCCTCGTGCCATCTCCAGAAAGGGAGGAGGATTCAGAAAAGGTAAAAATGACCTTAAAAAAAATCCGAATTTTAATCTTCTAAGTTTATCCTTATCTCAACATATGAAATCAAATTTGAAATTATAACTATCCTAACAAACTATTTAAAATTGTGTCATCCCTATCTTAACAAAATGAAATTCGAAATTAAAACTATTCTAAATAGTTGATTTAAAATCATATCATCCCTATCTCAAAAAAAAAAAAAAAAAAAATCAAGGATGATAAAATTTTTGCCCTTGGACTCTTTTGTTCATCCTTGAGGGGGCAATTTGTAGATATCAAAACAGGGCCAGCTTGGTCTTTGCCACCCCCCCCCACACACACACACACCCCCCAACCCGACATATATAACTATTCAAAATTTTGATATCTATAATTCTCATAAATCGAGTTGGCATTAGAACATTCACTCTTCATGCAATGATGCATTTTCTATTTGTACTTGTTCAGCTGACCAATCTTTTCTTATTTCTACAATCCGCTAGTTGGATTATTCACATTTTTTTAGTAACACCCATTGCCATAGCATGCCCATGTTCAGTACTTTGTTCACCTCGATTTGAGGTGAGAAGAAATTCCCCCGTCTCTCTTTATTGTTGAGTCTCACGCATCTTGGTGTTGAAAAATCTTGCTGAGCAACTCTGCAGTTCTTCGATGACCAATCAAAGGTCAGGCACTCCCACTCATAGTTAGTTAGCTAGTCTCTCTCTCTCTTTCTCTCTGTGGGGCAGATGACAGCATGTCACATTGTACTGGGGTTCCAAATCTGCCACTGTCCCAGATTTTGGACAATATACTTTCAGTTGCATCAGTTCCTCATACAAACAAGTGGGCCAATGAATGCTATCTTGCCAGCTGATTGCACATGTACATATTTTCAGTTTAATACATTGAGAAACATTAAATTACGTGACAAGACATTTGACAATAATCATTCAAACAATCTTTTGTTGTTTTTGTGTTATTTATTTTTTGATGTATGCAATGTTTGATTGTGCGTGGGAAACTGCTATGTAGGCCAAGTGAATTGCGGTAACTGTCATACAACTCTCATGTACCCATATGGAGCACCATCCGTTAAATGCGCAATATGCCATTATGTGACAAATATTGAGGTTTGTAGAGCTCTCCAGCTCAATTTCTTCCCAATTTTGGTATGATGTTCGTTTAAATATAATAATACATCTGTCTGGAAATTAATTTTTTTTGTGGCGATTAGCCAAGTTTTTTTTTACTAACCATCCAAATTCTAAGTATTATTGGGTTGCTAGAGGCACTCAATTCATTCTTTTTTGTATGGATGTAACTATTATGTATTATAGAGTTTTGATCTAAATTTAAATAAACCTGAAGTGGACTCAATTGCAGAAGAGAAAAATACATTGTACCTATGATTGTTTACCAGTTGTCTGTAGTTGATTGCTTAGAAGATCTTTATCTTTGTGTGTGTGTTGTCATTTTTATCTCTGCCTAATTCTGTGTGCTCGTTCATATTTTCGTTAATGAATAGATAATCAGGGACAAGATTTGTCTAATATGATTAGAAATAGTTGAATGGAATGGAGAGAATTTTGAATGCCATGGGGCAGATCCATACCACTGAGGGTTAAATGTAAGTTTTGGAAGGCCTTCATAAGACCTAGTTTGTTGTACGGACTGGAGTACTGGGCCATATAAAGACAGCCCCTGCCCAATATAGAGTGAAATTAGGTGGGAATTGTATATGGTTGAAATGGGTGCTTTGTGGTGCAGTCTGGTGAATATGTCTGACCCTAACACAAATAATAGATAGGGCAGGATTACTGTTTGGTGATAATTTGTAGTGATCTTATTGTTTGCATTTGAGTTTACTTCGTGCATAACATCTGCATTTCTGATATTACTGCATTTTTTTTTTCTCTCTATATTGTGTTTTTTTTTTTCATTCATCTGATCGCTAACTAGTCTGCCAAGAATTAGGCAATACTGCATATGCACCCAGTATATCATTGTCGCTTTACCATCATCTCAACTGGCCTTAAGTAAGATTGTCTATAAAATTGTGTAAGATTTTTTGCATTGATAAACCTGTTTTGATGGGATAAAGTTTATAATTTTGTCTGTCTTTGCGATAATAACTTAATGGCAGTTTTGTCTCCAGATGAGTAATACGGGGGTGTCGAGTCCTGTAAACAGACCTAATGGAGTTGTATCTACACCACCGTCAACTTCAGCGGTATCTCCTACCTATAAAAAAAAATAGTATTTATGTTTCAAAAACTCTAAATATTGTTTGTTTTTCTCATTATATTTCAATCTCTTTGTTGCAGCCTTCGTTGAATGCTAGGAGCCAAACCGTCGTCGTTGAGAACCCCATGTCAGTCGATGAAAGCGGCAAATTGGTAAATATAAATATACTTTCTCTCTGTGATTTAGTTATACATGTTTTTTTCTAAAGCAGGATAAAAAAACATTTCATGAAAGAAATAATCACCTGTCCCACTGTTACACAGGTGAGCAATGTTGTAGTTGGAGTTACCACCAAAAAGTGACCATGGATGTTATCTTTGTGGGTATCAAAAGAACATATCAAGATCATTGTTTTCGGTCCTGTATGGATATTATTTTGCCTCTGGTTAATGTATTTGTATATTCATCATAGAACATGGAAATATAGAACACCAGTAGCATATTATTTTGCACATACTAGTATTTTGCAAATGCACATAGTTGTTAATGATATGAACATATTGGATTTATAATTGTAATAGTTTACAAAAGGTTTGTGTGAACTTATCTGTAAGTCAATTTTTATCCATCTGACTAGGGTGCGTTTGGTTGCGCGATTGCAAAATTGATTCTGCAGGAATCTGCAATTGCAAAACTGATTCTGTAGGAAGCTCATTTTCTCAGATTTTTGAAATCGCAGCTTTTGGACACTATTTGCCTGCAATCGCTGGATTTAAAACTGCGATTGTAAAACTGTTTGGTTGCATGATTGTAAACACAGCTTCCTGCAATCGCAAACGCTGAGCAATTGCGCAACCAAACGCACCCAAACCATGGGGTTTGGCTCCAATATGTCTTGAGTTTGAATCTTTTAGCCCCCGTTTCTTTTTGGGAATAAGCCCCCCCCCCCCCCCCCCCCGGATAACCTCGGATAAGGGATAAAGGGTGTTTAGAAACTCCGGATAACCCTTGATAAAGTATGTCTGAATAAACTGATATAAAGTGTATATGGTTTTTAACCAACCCTTGGAATTAAAGTTATCATAGGTTATTCCACTCAAATAATATGTGGATTTACTGTTAAATTAACTGTCATTATTTCTTATAAATCATCTATCAAACTAATTATCACTATTTTTTCACATTTTATAAATTCTTATCCATACTTTATTCATATTTTACCCAAACAACAAAACATTTATTTTTATGTTTAATAACGAGAATAATTCAAAACACAATCAAATACAAAATCATTTTATCCTTATTTATACTCACTTATGCTTGGATGAATATATACCCAAGAATAAATCATATTCCCTTTTCAAATGGGGGCTTAGGCTTAGTAGATGCAGAGGTTTATGAGTGATTTTTTGCATCTGGGTTTTTTTAACTAATGTGATATAGAATGATCTACGAATAGTGTTAATGTGATATAGAATGATCTACAAATAGTGTTAATGATATAGAATGACCTACTCATTAAGTTCATTTTGCAATCTCATTGCCTAAAAGTGGGTCCCCTACGACTTATACATTGTGATGTGCCATATATTCACTGTGTTATCGGAGTGTATAAAAATTATATTTTTTTATTTTTTAAAAATAATTAATATATTTTAATGTATACTTTATGTTTTATAATAACATATATTTTAATAAGAAAGTTTATATTATAAAAAATCACTGAGGGATGGTTGAACGGACAAAGTGCTAAATTGAGCTTCCACTGCATATAAGTGGTTCATATAGATTATAAATGGCTCAACATGGGTGCCATACCATAGTAATCTGTATAAGGCTCTTTAATAAATTTGTTAAGTCATAACTTGATTTCAATGCTAAAGTGGATTCTATTGATAAGTTCATCATAAACTTATTAATAATATAATTAAAAAAAAACAATTTGTTTCCATATAAACATACATATTAATAGCATATCACAGTGACTATAACTTCTAAAGTTCTAATGCTTTTCTCAAGTTTTTAACGACATTAATCAATTAAAAATGTGAATTTTTATATAATATATAAATTAATTAAAATTTATAATTGAAAATACTAATTTTCTTAAATTACATTAAATTTAAACAAACAATTTACTTCTACATAACTCTAATTATTTAGTTAAAAAATTAATTCATGATATTAAATAAACACAAAATAATCTACTAAAATTTAACTTCGGTCATGCTTTGAAATATTTTTGTGTTCATTTCATTTAAATCTGGATACTCATTTAAATTATAAGGAGCACAATGGTATATCTCGACTAAAACATAGAAACTAAAACTACACAAAATCTGACAATTCAATATCCTCCGCTATCTAAAAAATTTATTGAAACCTCAAATAGAAAAAAGAAATTGATACAACTTATCAAATCAGTCATCCAGGCCTCAAATAAAACTGTCACTGAGCAGTAAAAATTAAGTGAAGGTGCTTTTATGGCAATACATATCATTAGATTCATATGTTAATTGTTACGGAATATATTCCACACCAATTTCACTGTGCATGTATCCATGCCATTTAGGTGTCTTATTTCAATTTTTTTTTAATCATGTTAACCAACAATTCATGCAAATCTAGAAACTCAAAATTCCTACCATAGTTGATGAGAATCTTGTAAATTGTATAAGTTGGTTGCAGCTGACATCGATTTGCATAATCTTGCACTCACTGAATCTCTCCACCCAATCTAATCAAAACACATTTTTCTGCAGCTCACCTAACATTAAACCCACATCACTAAACAATTTAAAACAGTCACACCAGTCAGAGAATTCACATCCACTGCTACACTAAGCTTGCATTACTGAACATAAAATACTAGTTGCTTTAAATTCATCCTACCCTCCTCTTCAAAGCCACACAAATCAAATCCATCAGCCTCATCTTCCACTCTAGATGGCCGTCGAAAATGGCGAAAAGCCCGGCCCGGCCCCGGTCCCAACGTCGAATGGGAGGCTCCGGGCCCGCCTCTTCGCGTCGTTGAGGATAGTTTCTATGTTCGCAACCATCTCGGCCGCGCTAACGATGGGGCTCAATAAGGAGACCATAAGCATCCCCGTTGCGATCGTTGGCACTAACCCTATCAACATTTCAATCACCGCCAAGTTCAGTCACACCCCATCTTTCATGTAAGTGATTATTCATCAGTCGAAATCTCTATCAATTGTATAATCTTATGTCACTATAAGTGACATTTTACTGTTTATTTTTCATTTATTTCGATAATTGTATATTGGCTTCTCATTGAAATCATGCTATTTTTGTGATGTAGTTATTTCGTCATAGCCAACGCGATCGCGAGCTTTTACAACTTCGTTGTGCTCTTGGTGATTCGTTTTGTTCGTCGCAAAGAGTTGGGCCTTTTGATCCCCCTCTTAGACATGGTAAATCATGTTTTGTAGTACTTAGTATCATAATAATTTAGAGCATCTCCAACCGGTATTCAATATCTACATTTTAGAGCATGGTTGAACTCCAATCCTGCTCTAAAATGAGATCTTTATTTTAGAGATCTCATTTTCATATTTAGAGATTCATTTTGGTTGGCCTATTGTTTTCTTAAATCAATGTAATTGTAATTCTTGCTAAATTGATGTCACTAGAATGATAGTGAATCATTTTAAAGATAAACCAATATCGAATGTTTTAATATATATGGTAAGTAACAACAGAAATTTTTAAAATATCAGTGATTAACAATTGTATTTTTTTATTAATATTCACTTAATTCAATTAATATTTCCTTACATTTATTTGTCAAAATATTCTGATCATAATTACATCTATAAATTAAGTTTGCAAACAAAGTATGTTTACAAGATAAAATAGACACAAAAATAAGGACGTTGGACTATATTAGATATCACACTCTAAAAACATTTTTTTAGTTTTTTAAATATATCTGAAATCTTAAGACAGAAAACCTCTAAAAGTCAAAACCCATAAAGGGTTGACTATTAGATCTCGAACTTGATGCACATGATTCGTGAGTGTTGTTTCCACCATTGTTTTCTAATTAAAGAGTTAGTATTCATGATGAAATGTATCATCTCATGGGGGGTTGTTGACAACACACACACAACATATATAGGCAATGGTGGCCTTGGTGGCCACCGGAGCTGCGGCGGCAACGGCAGTGGCGGAGGTGGGGAGGAACGGAAACAGCCACGCGAGGTGGAACAAGATATGCGACAGGTTCGACGCCTACTGCGACCGCGGCGGTGGCGCCCTCGTCGCCTCCTTTGTTGGCCTCATCCTTCTCATGACCCTAAACGCCCTCTCCACCACCACCCTCTACAAAAACACATCAAAATAAAACTATATATACATAGCCAGAATCAACCAACACTGTTGTAGTGTTGATAATTTAAGATGCCTATGTTGTCATCTCTTTGTGTTTGCATTGCCAAAAGGAGATTTGTTTTGTGTTGGGGTGTGTTGTGGTTGTGTGAGTGAGTAAGTGCCCAACATGGCTGTTTGTTTGGTTTGTTAAAGCAGAAGTGTTAAGAGAATGAAATTGTTAACTGATTTATTTGGCGGGTGGAAGTTTGTTGTTTAGTACATTAAGGCAGCATACTATATGTTGATAAAAATTTAGTGTGATATATACTTTTTAAGGAAAAAAATACGTATTTACGTATTTAGGTATATACTTCACTTTTCATAGTAACGTGTATTTTTCATTAGTTAAGTATATATATCGATTACTTATTCATTTCCGTTCTTACCCTCCCATAAATTCAGCCATTACTTATATACTGTATATTCAAAATTTAAGATTTTCATTTAGATTTAGATAAATCATAATATATTTTAATATTTTAAAATCAGATTTAAGTAAATTATATCAATATATTGAAATTTTGATAATACAAAATTAAACAAATAAATTAAATCTATCTCAATTGATTATGTAAAAATTTGTTACGTTATTTTATTATAATATAAAAGAAATATTGTAGTCTACAAATTTATTATCCTATATATTAAATGGAATGAGTTTTTTTGAATAATTCAATATCATACAACACGCACACATTATATTGTGATATTCTTATCAATATTATAGATACATATTTTATATTTAGACCAATTCGTACTTGCGTATATATAAGGGAAATTCTCAAAAATAACCCCTTAAAAAATTTTAATTTCACTTTTAACCCTCCTCTAATTTTAATTGCAAAACCTAACCCTCGACCCGGTCAGCGCTGTCACGTCAGCGCTGACTATGTTTTTTAATTTTTGCATTTTTTAGGGAGACGTGTTATATATAGCACGCCTCCTTTGTAAACATGGAGGCGTATTATATATAATACGCCTCCCTGTAGGGCTCGTCGATACGAACGTGTAAACATATTATAATAGCGATTCTGATTTACAGTTTGAAAGTTATGACCATTTGAAATGACGACGCTTCCAACCATTTGAAGTTATGACCATTTTCATTTTTTTGTCATTTTTTTCTTGAAATTGTTTGTCATATTTTTTTGCACTAAAATGGTTTGAGTTCAAACATAAATTGTACACATCCATGTCATTTTCATACATTGTGTAAGTTTGTTTATTGAAATTATTTGTATTATTTATTTACTTTTTTCATCTATAGCCCTAAATTTTTTTAACATTCAAATGGTTGTAACTTCAAATGGTCATAACTTTCAAACCGTAGATCAGAATCGTTATTATAATGTCCACGCGTTTGTATCAACGAGCCCTACAGGGAGGCGTGCTATATATAACACGCCTCCCTAAAAAATTTAAAAATAAAAAAACCCAGTCAGCGCTATGACAGCGCTGACTGGGTCGAGGGTTAGGTTTTGCAATTAAAATTAGAGGAGGGTTAAAAGTGAAATTAAAATTTTTCAGGGGGTTATATATGAAAATTTCCCTATATATAACTAGGGAAAATCCATATAACCCCTTGTAAACTGACTGAAATTCATATAACCTCCTGAGTTTTCTTAAAATCCATTTAACCCTTTGAAAACATCTAATAAATCCAAATAAGCCCCTGAAAAAAATTTATGTTTAAAATGATGAATATTTTGTAAATATTATGTTTGATTAACCATGATAAAAAAACAGTATACCAAAAAAACCTATAATGTGTTAAAAATGCAAAAAATCTTCTATAAATAACGATTTTACTCCATGTGGATAGAGTTTTATAATATATCAATAGAGGGTAAAATCATCATTTTCATAGGATTTTTTGCATTTTCAACCCATTGTAGTGGTTTTTTAGTATATCGTGTTTTCAATCAGAGTTAACTAAACAAAATATGCAAAAAATGTTCATCATTTATTAACAAATTTTTTATTCACGGGGTTATTTGGATTTACTAGGTGTTTTCAGAGAGTTACATAGATTTTAAGAAAAGTCAGAGGGTTATATGGATTTCAGTCATATTTCAGGGTGGTTGTATGGATTTTTGCTATATAACTAATATATACTTTAAAAATCAAGATGATTGGGGATGCCGAAGAGACTAAACGCTGGGCGGATCTATCCTTATCGAGTGCTGTTACACAGATTTTTTTCTAGCGCCAATTCTAGTCCTATATGCATCGATAGAAAATTAACGAAGCATATACTCAAATTAACGAGGTATACGTGTTGAAAGAAATTTTTTATATTTTCTATAAATGCATCAATGCAATTCATTGGAGTATATGCTTCATTTTTATAAAAGTATATACCTTGTTAGAGATGAGGTATAATATATTTTTAAAAAATTCAAAACATATATAAACTGAAAAATGAGACTGTACATTAGATTATCCTTATTGTTTTATGGGATTGGGAAATATCCATGGATTTTCACAACTCGTTCCCCTAAAAGGCCCATTTGATGAAGATTGTCAAAGAAGCCCATATACGAAATGACTACGCCCAGCCCGATAGAGAATTGAGTTATTTTGGAATATATACTTATATCGTGTGAATATGAGATAAGTCATTTTCTATTTTATTGTGTTTTTAATTATTTTTATTTGGAAACGTAATAATGAGTTTGAATCGACATTTTTAGTAGGCAAACAAATGAATTTAGATAAAATGTGTGGGTAAGTGATTATAATTTTGAATCGACATTTTTAGTAGGCAAACAAATGAAAAAAAATAATTTAGTGTAGGGCTCACTTATATTAATTTCAATGAACACATGAAATTGATATACCCATTTATTCTCAGTTATTCCAGCAAATACCATTTTATAACCCTCACCCAAACACCCTTTTTTTTTTCCAATTTTGGCGGTAAAAAAAATATTGTTTTTGTCGAAAAATGGTTTTCTGGTATGGAAAAAGCTGTTTGGGTGGAAGCAAATGTTGTTTGGGTCGAAAATTGATGTTTGGGTCAGAAATTGTCGTTTTGGGTCGCAGAATGTTGATCGGGTCTTAAAAATGATGTTTGCGTCTAAAATTGACATTGATGTCGAAAAAATGGCATTTGAATCGAACAAATGGCGTTTGGGTCATGTTTGGGTTGAATTGTGCTGTTTGGGTTGAAAAAATGCAGTTTGAGTTGAGAAATGTTGTTTGGGTCTCAAAAGTCATGTTTGGGTCGAAATGTGTCGTTTGGGTCGAAAAAGTGCAGTTTGGGACGTGTTTCGATCGATAATTGGTCATTGCCTCGAAAAATGCAGTTTGGGTTGAAAAATAAAATGATGTTTGGATAAAAAAAAATATACTGTTTAGGTATAAAAATGAAGTTTGGGTCGTGTTTGTTTCGAAAATATCTATTGAGTATAAAAAATGCGGTTTCGATCAAAAAATGATGTATGGGTGGAAAGGTGATGTTCGGATCTGGAAAATGGTGTTTGGGACAAAGAAAAATTGTTCTGGTCCAAAAATGCTGTTTGGGACGGAAAATAGTGCTCGGGTCGAAAAGTGTCGTTTGGATCATGTTTTTTTGAAGAATGGAGCTCCCGTAAGGATGACAATGTGGTGGATTTTATTAGTTACCCGACCCAACCCACCTCTATTGGGTTGGGTTTGGATTCCATAATTTTCTAACCTGCCTCAACCCACCCCGATCCATGTAATACATGGGTTGAGTTTGTGTTTTATGTTTAAAACCTGACCCATTCACTAACCCAACCTATATTCAGCCATTAAGGTTTATGAACTATAAATAAAAATTAATTTTTATATGATTAAAAGTTAGAACTCTACTATCATCGTCATTTTTTCTCTATATCCATTCATTCATATTTATATTACAGAAAAACTCAAAATGCACACTCCTTCGTTCAATCAATCATTTGTCACTTTTAAAATACTTGAAGTTGTTATATGAATGTAACTCGCATTCATGTTAAAATTAATTTAATTTTTCATATAATTTTTAAAATTTATTAACTCACTTTAAATGGGGTTGGTGGGGTAGGTATGGATTTCAAAATGTAAAACTCAGGTGAGATGAGTTGGATATGAATTTTAAAATGTAAAACCCGAGGTGGGGCGGGGCGAGTATGGAGTCTAATATTGGAGAGGTGGGTTGGGTTTGGATTATGTTAAACCCGACTGTAATCCGACTCATTGTCATCCCTAGCTCCCTAGAATTTGATCTCTTAACCTCTTTTAATGAGAGGGAAGATGCTTATCGATTAATCAAATTTGATCCATTGACCTCTTTCATGGTTAATTTCCAGTTATTCCAACCCCTATTCTCGAATCAAACAATGACTCAAGGGTTTGTAGCCAGAGGTCATCCCCCAGCCGTCTATTCATTCTCCTAATGCAGTATAAAAAAATATTAATTTTTTTTATTTCATATAAAAAAATATATATTGATTTATTTAGATGTATACTTTACTTTTTATAATAGTATGCTCTTCATGATGAGTATACATTTAAAAAAACTAAAAACAACTGAGGGCTACAAACGGACTGCACATAGAGCTGGACAAATCAGTTGGGGGTGTACGTCATACATGGGATTGGGAGTATGACCCCCTACCCATCGAAACTAGCTTATGATAACATCCATTTATTCACACAAGTGATACAACCCAAGATCCAAGTTGTACATGAAAATAATGCATAGAATCTCTTTGAATGATATTGAACAGTTGTTCTTTAAAACATATTTTTTTAATAATAGCCAACATAATAAACATCCTAAACATCTTGAATTAGTCTTTCACTAATAAAATATGATTGTTATGAATTTAAATAAAAATTTTACCAAATAATATGTTTTTTAAAAAACAACTCTAATATGGGACATTGAATGAAGTTTAACTTGATTTTTTATTAATTTGTTCTAGCTTGTCCTACATCTAACTCTATGTGGTACTTAATTACCAAAAATATTGACAATGTGAAATGCGTATTTAAAGTGTTGTTCATTAAATAAAATAGTAGAACCATCAATACAAAATGTTAGAATAGTTTTCATCAATATTCAAGTAGGTTGCACATATTTTTATTTTGCATGTATGATGTATGCCTATAACTGGAGGACTTATTAGCTTCGTTTCTTCAATTATGCAAACTTTTCTTCCATGGGTATGCTTTGGATACTCGTCGAGGAGATGGTGCAAAAAAATTTGTTCTCCTTTTTTAATTACATAGAATCCCATGATTTACCCTCTAAAAATACATGATAGAATCCCATGATTTACTTTATAAAAATTAATCCTTTGATTATAACCAATACTAGTGTAGAATGTACATGAAAATTTAAAACGGAATCTATCAAGGATATCGCAAGTTATTATATCCAAGGAATTAAGTACATTTATCTATCACTTACTCATATATGATATCATGTGTCAAACATAGCTGAAATTTTACTTCAGCACAAGTGAGAATATGTTCCAAGGCATTAGATTTCTCTAGTTCTTTGACCCTTGCCAATTAGGCTAGTAGGGTACGAGATATATAACTGGCTTCAATTTGGATACTGAAACCAAGTGGTTAATGAATTTCTTTATGCACCTTTAATATCTTAGGTTCCCTTTGACAATGGGTTAAGATTTATAGGCTAAATCATAGAGTATTATAATATTTAAGAACTTAGTTCACTTTTATCATTAGAAACTAATTACTGAACTAATCTTTTGTTTTATAAATCGTTTTTATAATTTCTGCTAACAATTGGTATAACCTTGACATTATTTAAATACCAACATTTTACTTCTAAGTGAAATGTGTAGTAATATAAAAAAAACCATGTGCTTGATGCACCAATTTTTATTAGCGGTTTATGGAAGAGTATTTTCTTTATATTATACCAGTTGGTTAGAAAAATATAATATATAATTCTTAATCCATAATTAAATAAATGTTTGAAGATCATAAATGATATTCTTTGTTGTCAAATAACATTAGAATATCATTTTAATTTTATATCAAAATCCATACTACTAAATATTTTGGTGCATAGACTAGCTAGGTACATAATAATTGATATAATTAGAGTCACTCTCGCATCATGATTTCGAATCCCCAAGAAAATGACCTGAGAAAGGGCTATCTCATATACTTAAAGAAAAGAACTAGAAACTAAGTGAAGATTCACTATAGAATATGGTTTAGGGTTGACTGCATAGAAGGGGTTATGTGACACAATTGGGTGATAACTGTGTGCCTAATTTAAGAAGCAAATAATTGTACTGAAGCATAGTGTCTCTTTTTTTCTTACAAGGGCCCCCTAATACATATAATCTAGTATATGTCATTGTGAATACCTACCCAACAAGAAAATGAAGATAGCGACAACACATTCAAGTTTACAATGGAAAAAAAAAGTGGCCAGTAGTGGGCTTTCATAAATCCTGAGATATCTCACTAAATGCATTCATAGATATCCCACCTACTTCAGCAATATATTAGACACTTGAACATTTTTGTGCCATATGCTATGCCATCTAACATTAGTTTGAAAAAGTTAGATGCACAGGATTACTCACAAATCTTGCACATCAGATAATTCTTAGGGATTAATTCAAACTTGAGACCAGTAGAGAACAAATCAATGGCTTATGCAAAGAGCCAACCTGTTATACCATGATCTCAATTAGAACTACATACATTTCTAGGATTGGGAGTGAAATAGCCAAACCAACCGAGTTCAGTTCTTCTCATATAAGTCAGTCATGAATTAATTATATAATCCCAAATGTAACTAAATCACAAAGTCTTGGATGACAGAAGATGTACTTATCTCCTCTCCAATTATCAATTACACATTAGCATTGTCTACACTAAATTCTTTCATGGAGAATATGTGGTTTAACAAGTAGATTCCTATGTCTAGTTTGGTAAGGAAATACATGTTAGAATAAAAAGATACGTGACAAAAAGATACTTGACATAATAAAAGATAGAAAACAACTCATCTTCCTAGTTTTAATAATAATAATAATAAAAAATAGGATGTAGAAAACTGCTCTAGCTTTAAATTGTAGATTTTCTGTTCCACATAACAGATAGAACAACATTTATATCAATTTTCTTCTGCTTTGCATAAATGTAATTAAAGACAAAATCGATATTCTTTTTATCCTCCAAATTTGTGATTTAACTTATATTTAATTTATTTCTTACCAAACTAAGTCTCAAATCTGCAAATTCATGCAGTTTTGGTTGCCGGTGGTTGGAATTATGCAACGCATGATCAACGCGCATTGATATCAATCGATCGGACCCCCATGAATTATTCTAGCTAAATGATATTGCGAAAGGGATTGGTAGATGAATAGCCAGGATTAGGGATGGCAAGATTAATTATTGCCACATGAACTTGAGTTTGTTCTTCATGAGATGCCAAAAGATCTCTCCATGCATGGTGGGGCTTCATCTGGTCTGGATGTTAGGTGCCCCAATTCATGCCAAGAACAGAAGCCTTTTGTTTCTAAGTATCTGGTGGAAGGTTGGTCAGTCTGTTGGTGGTGGTGTCTCCATTTCTGGGTGCAATCACATGCACATTGAAGAGTTGGAGGCTTAATTTATGCCCAGATGAATAAATGTAACCAACTTTAGATTGCCTGACCAGCGACTAGCTATGTTGGGTGGGGTTTGTTGTCTTTACTGTTGTTTGGTGGTCCTAGAAGTTGTATAATGGTGCTTGACTTATTTTATTTTATTTTATATTTTTCATGTTTATCAATTTATTGTAGGTCTTGGCAGATAGTGGTCATTAGAGTAACAGGGAAAAATAGAGAAAAGAAAAGGATTATTTTTATCATTTTTCTTTAGACAGGGGTACATTCAGGCTCGTACTTGAGATTAATTAGTAAGCCGGATAGATAAGGCTCTGGGTAAAAACTTTTAAGCCGCTGTTTGGAAAAAAATAAGCGAGTATAAGGGTGGTATAAAAATGGATAAAAAAATAGTTGTTTGTTTGCTGGGTATAACTTGGTATTACTAAGTCAGTTTAAACGAGTATAAGATAATATAACAATTCTAAGTAACTCTTATGATAAGTTATACTCAGTTTATCTATTCATATGAGCCTACATGTCAAATCAACTTTTTACATCTTCTCACATCAAATCACCTATCAATATCTCTTATACATCAAAGGGCACATATGTCAAATTAACTTTTTTACACTTTGTTTATATTTTATTCTTTATCAACCAAACAATTCAACATTTATTCTTACATTTTCCAATGAGAATAAAAAAAAATACAACCAAACCGAAAATCTCTTATTCATATAGATTTGTTATCTATACTGACATAGTTATCTATCTAGAATAACTCAATTCCGTTATCCAAACAGGGACTAAGTGGCCCCACTTCCATTATATGCATTTTAGTCTCACGTGCAGATTCGACGTGAGTCGTCCGATCGCGGGTCCATCGCATCCAACGGTCGAGATGAATCGCCCCCGACCGTCTGATGCGATGGACCCGCGATGGACCCGTGATCGACGGCCCGTGGTGCACCTAATCACTCCATAGGGAAGTGATTCGGTGCGGGAATGCGGTCGTGCGGGAAGCGATCACGGGCCGTCGATCACGAGTCCATCGCATCGGACGGTTGCGATTCACATCGACCGTTGGATGCGATATATATATCCCGCATTCCCGCACTGAATCACTATATATATATATATATATATATTGTGTGTCTGTGTTTTTTTTTATTTTTAAAATTCATATAAAGATATATAACCCTGTGAAATGAAGAGGGGTGATTATGTGGGGGCGTGGGTGCGGTAGCGATTACAGGCCGTCGATCACGGGTCCATCGCATCGGACGGTCGGATGCGATTCACGTCGACCGTTAGATGCGATGGACCCGTGATCAAACGGCCCACATCGCAGCCGCCCCGCCGTTCGCCGCACGTAATCGTCCGCGGTGAAATGAACATGAAACCTATACTACAAGTCTACAATATAGTGGCCTCCCTTTTCTCTCCAATACATAGGTCTGACCAATCGTAACGCTTCATTTGGGGAGGGTAGAGAGTGTGTATTTCAATATTCATGCATTTCATAAACTACTAGTTTTGGAATTCCATCTTTCCTTTTTAATAAAAAAACTATGTCCCATCACATCCTATTTTGGTGTCCTAACATGCAAGAGAAAACTAAAATAAACAGTGGGGATTCAATGTGGATATCTTAGTCTTGACCAAAAAATAAACAAATGAAATTGAACAATGATGAGTAAGGTTCTGTCATGCATGATATATTGATAGGATATATTGATCATACTTTATAAACATTATTAAAATTGACAAATCTGATGAGAGGCAGTCACCAACTGGAAGAGGGTTTGGCAATCAGTCGCTTTCAACTCAATAAATATATAAATAAATAAATATAAATATAGGTTTTTATAGGGCAAGTGAGATTCTAGTCCAACCCAAGTTAACTGTAGTTTTGTTGGTTCATATATACTATATATATGCTATACAGAGATAGATGATATCAATGATAAACACCTGTAATTATTTGTCTACGTATTACACAGTTGTAAAACATGCATGTGACAAAAAGAATACCTGTGTGGCCTATAAATCACAGCTGTACCCTATGAGTGACATACTACAGATGAGGAGTTCTTTGAAGTTTTCTTGACATTAATTATTTTGCCCCAAAGGGTTTTTTCTTTATTTAATTATGTGAACAAGTGGGTGTATAAGAAAGATATATAGATAGAGAAATGATTTTCCAAACCTCTCTCTTTTGGGATTGGATATAATTATGTTAATGTGGGTGTTTGAGAAAGAAAAAGAAATGATCTTCCAAACCTCTCTCTTTGTGGATTGGATCTCACTAGGGTTGTATTACGTGACTAAAATATCTCAAATCTCATATATATGTTATACATGTAGCTAGTTTGGTGAGAGTATAAGATATATTTTAAAGATAAATTATTCTAATTTCATATAACAAAACATCTATATAAAAAAATTTATTTGCAATTCTTAAAATCGAGATTAAAAAATGTTATTTTAACATTTAGGTGAAAAAAATCCTCGATTTTACTTTAAAATTGTGATAATTGTTCATATTTTATTATGATATTTTGTTTAACAAATGAGATAATTTCCTTGTTCTATAACTTATTCCAATTACCAAACTAGAGAATGAGCCAGAGATAGATGGCTCATCACCCTCTCCTCTAGTTTTTTTTTTTTTTTTGACAAGTCAATGGATTGACTAGTGTGAACAAATTATCCTAGTTTTTTTTCTTCGTGGTTTAATAGAATTCTCCATTAAAAAAGGGAGGATTTTTTTTTAATTCAAAGAGAGATCAATGATGAGGTAAGAGAAAATCTAATGAGAGAGAATTGTTTATTAGAGAGAGGCCATGATTTGATCCGGTTCCCCCGCAACCGAGCTTACAAAAATTCCAAAGAAAAATTAATCCAACTTTTTAAAGCATGGGAAGGACAAGAGATATTTCTATATACATAAACTGATGTCATTGGATTGAATTGAAGGGGGTAGTGAGTGAGGGGGGAGAGATGCCTTTCTTCCTTTTTGAAATTCAAATAAAGTTTGAGCTAATGGAAAGGAGGGCGTACGATTAAATTGGAATCTAATCAGGGTTAGTTGGACAATATTATATTCTATGTGGCCTTATGGTGACAAAAGTCATAGGCTTAATTAGAGCCTATAATATATGCTACAAGTTGAAATAATTTAGATTGGGAGTGGGGAAGAAGCTAGGGAATAAGCATTCATGTAATGAGTGTTGGCTTTGAGTAGTTAAATCATGTTTATTGTTTGAGAACACACATACCATAACTTGGTTAGACACTATCCTTGTACTAGGCTTTGAATTCGGCTCTCATTGCCTAGACTGCATCGTCTGATAGTTTTTTAGTTTTAACAGGCATTGATCATGAGTTGGACTCTTTCTATAATTATCAAAAGCTTGATAGAGGGAGAGATCAAAGTGAGATGCATGTAAATTGTTTTTATCGTGGTTTGAACTCATAAAATCAATTGCATGGTTGATAATAAAATGTACAATCATAAGATCATGAGTTCGAATCACAATGTTTATTTAACAAAAAAAATATTTATAGATAAATATCCGGAAATGCCTAGGTTACCACTGCATGTTTCGCTTTTGTATAAGTTGTTGTTCAATAGGGTTTACCAGGTGCACTGAGCAATCACTAGACAATGTCCTTCACATGTATAGTTTCTAAGGTGGGAGCTAGAGGAGAAGCCATTGAGAACTGTAAAATGAAGTTTGCTTGCATACTATACATACATATATACTTTGTGTGTGTGTCCCCTGCTAACAAATAAACCCTGGTACTCTTTTTTTCACATGGAAGGCTAAGATGAAGAAGACATATTGCATGAACATGGAATGCCTCAGACACAGTCTTGTTAAAAAAGAATACGTAGTCCTTGAATTACACATAAGTTTGTTGTTTATCACCCAGTGTTCTATAATTCGTGCATACCCTTCTTTTCCCCTTTTTTTTGGGATAGTTTTGATCAATCAAACATAAGCGAGGGTTCAAATATCCTAAGATTATCTCAATATCAAAATATTTAATCTCCACAGATAAAAAACTAACAAAAACATAACAACAGAGGACCATGTCACAATATTAGCCTACATTTTTCATTTTTGTATCTTGTTTGACTTTCATTCTGGGGTTGTCACATTATCATAATTAAAATAACACAGTTATAAATATATATATCAAATCATGAATGTGACCATGTGTGATACATGTATCCATTTCATATGATGAATTTAAGCTCTGATTAATCTAAGCAGAACAATCTATTCCCCTTACAGGTTTGGATTCATCAAAAACTTTCCATTGATTGCAGCATAACATCTAAGAAAACAAAAACATGCAGTACCAAAAGGAAGCCAACCTAACAATTTAACCACAATACATATGTACATAATTCAAATCATTCCAAATCATCATCAATACCCAGTGTTCCACATAGAGGAATTCAATCCTTGGTCAGTCAAGTAGCTCTCCGAGCTCCCCTCAGCCAAGCTGACCGGCGTCGTCTCCAACGCCTCCACCTCTGACGAGCTCTTCATCTTAAGGTGATCAAGAACAGCTCTGATGACCTTCTTCTCACAAGTGGAAGTGTTAAAACATGAACCCAAATCGGAGAATTGGCTGGCGAAGGCCGCCTTGGTTGGCGTGTTAGGCTCCATTAGCACCGGAGGCGGTGGCGCGTAAGAGAAGGCCGAGATCAAACGTTGGTGGTGGTTGTGATGGGGGTGTTGTGATGCCTCACTTAGAGAATAGTTGGAGAAGCAGGGCACTTGCTCAAACCCTAATAGTTGGTTGTGAGGGACCTGGTCAAAGGTGATGAAGGGTTCCATCAATGGTGGAAGAGAGGAGGAGCCTGTGTCGTCGTAGCAGTTCTCTGTTTGGGTTTTGGTGGCTGTTGAGTCCCCACTGGACTTGTAGAACACCCTGCATAAGACCCAGTCTTCCTGTGTAATTGTCATGGAAAAAAATTGTATTAGAAGAAGAAGAATGAAAGAAGAAACATATCTTGATTGTTTGATGGCAAATATATATAAAATTTGAGAATTAAAGTGATAGGATAGCATCTTACATGCATGGGAAATGAAAATTGTAATGGACAGTCATTTCTGTGGTTCCTTTGTGGCCTCTGACATGTTTTGAGCTTATTTTTGAAGGTATATACTTACAATGAATTACATACGCAAAACTATATAAGTTAAGAATGGTGAAAATTCTAAAAGGAATGGTTGTGTATCAGCGCCCTACGAAAAAAAATTGGACATGTTAGCCACTTCCATGGTTTCTAACATGTTTTGAGTTTTTTAAAAGTTACATGCTTGTGTAATAAAATAAAAAATGAAGTGTATAGCTGAATATGGTTATGAATAGTGAAAACTATAAATGGGATTGCAAGAATGGTTGTGTATTGGTGCCCAAGAAAAATTGGATTTGTTAGTCACTTCTAGTAAAAGAAGAAGAATAACTTAAAACCTTGAACTTATTCATTTTTTCTATGATTGGTTGAACCTTAATTAAACATACATTATGAAAGTCCATGTGCTTGGTTTATCAACCAATACCCATGTGTATACAATAGCTGTTTATGAATATCATTTTAACAATTATATATTATGTTAAAAATAATTCATGCTAGCTCTTACCATATATGGAAAAAAGACTTACTTACCTAACAGTCGAATCATTCAGACTATTCTAGGAATAAATTTTGTCATGAGACATTTCACACTTTGAAAAGGCATAAAAGCTCACTTTCTGAGATAACATGATTTCCATAATGTAAATAAAGTAAAGAAGTCCTCCATTGCATAACATATTTTCATTATAAAATAGCAGAGATGGGGCAAAGCAAAGAAAAAGAACCTTGAGAGAGACTTTGGGGGGTTCATTGGGACCCTCCAAGCGAAACTCATGCATGACCCAGTCAGTCTTTCTTCCTTTTGGGGCTCTTCCTTGATAAAAGACCAAGGTCTTTCTCATCCCCACCAACACCCCTCTCCGGTGTATTTGTCTGTCCTTCCCCGTCGCCTTCCAATACCCTGATATGGTCGCCCGATTCGTTCTCTGCCCTGTCGCATATTTTCGGTCCCGAAGACTGTAGAAATACCACTCCTTTGCTCCAACACGCGCATTTTCTGCCCATCCATCATCACCACATCCACTCAAAACAGGAAAATTCTAATCGCAAAAAAGGTGTTGTAAACATGTTTTTTTAACTATAAGTATGTATTAGTTAGTTTATGATATACTAGTTCGAAAAAATTTAAAAATATACATGCATTTAAGCCATTCAAGTTTACTTTAGCTCTTTGTAAAAAATGCGTACTTGATTTGCTTGATAAGCAGAGGATGAGATGCATGCAATCAGTGATGGATCTCATTCATCAATGAGTGTTGTCACGTGTTCATAAAATTTTACAAACTGATTGAATCTTATCAAAAAAATATTAAAAAAACATGTTTAACAGTAAAAACGGATGATCTTTTCATTTTTTTTCTTGTGAAAAATTACAAATGGCATGGGACCAAGACTTTTCAAGAAGAGAGGAGAAGCCCTTGAAAGAGATAAGATTGAAAGAAAAAAAAAACTTTTTGTCAGGACATGAAGAGTGAGAGCACCTGGTCCTAGGCAATGGAAAGATTAGCATCACTTTCATAATTTCAACAATCCCCCCTCACCCCCATTGACTTATTAGGATCCCTCAAAAATATAATGGAAAATTATCACACAAAGTCTCAATTTTATAAGACCAACGTTTGATATAATAGTGAACAAAAGGTGTCGTGGTGTAGTTGGCGACGCCATTATCAACTTCTTTTCCTCTCCTTTTTCTATTTTTGCAAAACTCAACCTTTCATTTTTATTTTATTTTTACAAAACATTGATAAATCAACAAAGAAAGATGGGACCTTCAAATAGCCAAAAAACAGGGGAAATTAAAATAAAAGTAATTCAAATGAAAAAGAATCAAGAGAGATCCTCAAAAGAATTTTGAAAAGAAAGACTGACCAGGGAGGTCCCATGGCTCACACTTGTTGAGGTCGACGTCGATCATCATTGGACAGTCGACGGATGAACCACCAGCCGCCGACGAGACTTTCTTTGCGAGGTAGTCATAAACGAGCTCCTCGTCTCTTGGGTGGAACCTGAATCCAGGTGGGAGTCTGGACTCCATCATGCTTAAGAAGCTCTTCCTTTCCATGGTGTAGTCTTTTCTGTTGTATTGATTAATATTGGTGAATTCTGATGTCTCTGAGTGGTTGTTTGGGTTGGTTGAACATGAACATGTAGAGAGAGAGAGAGAGAGAGCAGAAGGGAGAAGGGCAGGGTGTGAGGGGTGTGTATAAATAAAGCCCCCAAGTCAAACACCATTAATGAGGGTAATTGGAGTTTTTAACAGTAGCAGACCTTGTTTTATAGTTTTTTAAAAAATTTGAGTCGCAGCCACCACAAGATTTTTTTACATATTTTTGTGAAGTATATAAACATCAGCATTATTGGTCGATTACACTTAGTTTTTTTTTACAGCTTAAAATATAATTATATATGTTTTATTGGAGATTCAGTGAAACAGTTACATCACTAACGATTAGTATACCTTGTAAAAAAAATATACTTTCTATAAAAGAGTTCATTCAACTCGAAATAGAGTGATGTATAATTTTAATCGAAGCATATACCTCATTAGATGATATTTACTATTAAAAAAAAATATGTGTGATCTGAGTTTTGAACGGTAAAAATAACCAAATCCCAATATTTTCTTTTTTTTATGTTTTTTTTATGTATTGGATACATATTGAGATAGTGGAGGAATAGTTTGTCGATTTCATATATAATATATTAGTGACGTAGAGATTGTAAATGGAGCCGCCTTTTAGTTTTTCATTTTGGAAGGGAAAATAGAAGTTGGTTGTATATTCGGTCATTTTTATAACCTTATTTATAATTATTATATGCAGACCATTATACAATAATGTTTACGTTCTCATATACCTCGTTAGTCACTTAGGGTGCGTTTGGTTGCGCGATTGCAAAACTGATTTTGCAGGAATCTGCGATTGTAAACTTGATTCTACAGGAAGTTCACTTTCTCAGTTTTTTAAAATCGTAGTTTTTGGACACTATTTGCTTGTAATCGCTGGGTTTAAAACTGCGATTACAAAACTGTTTGGTTGCGCGATTGCAAACGCAGCTTCCTATAATCGCAATCACAGCGCAATCGCGCAACCAAACGCACCCTTAACCTCAATGTATCTCGTTAGAATATTTTTTCTTTATTCTATAAATAAATCTATACAATTTATTAAAGTATATATTTTATATTTTATAAAAATACAGACTTCATTAGACAATGTATATTATTTTATAAAAAAAAATCAAACTACTAGAAACGAGACGGATTCTAATATTTTTCATGTCAATTATACTGTTACAGCTAATCATAAAAAATGTATGTAATCAATTCACTTCATTATATATTTTATTTTTTTTATTATAAAAATATATAATTAAAAAATGAAACTTGTGTGAGGTGAAAAAAAAGTACATGACGTGTCCTAAAATGAAAAAAAAATGAATAGGGGGAAGGGGAAAGAAGTGATGCTGACTTGGAAGATGGTGACGTGGATACCCCATTCGTGGGTTTGATGTTTTCTCAATTTTCTCCTTCTAGCCCCCATTTAGATAAAGTATTAAATTATCCAATGATTCATGACTATTCTAAAATAAATAAAGATAAAATAGTTTTCTATTTAATTGTATTTTAAATTATTTTCATTAGGAAACGTAATAATGAAATTTTTATTATTTGTATAAAATGTGAATAAGATGTGAATAAAAATTTATACAAAGTGAAAAATGATAACAGTTAATTTATAAAAGGTAATGATAGTTGTTTTAAGAGTTGTCTCATATATTCTTTTGAGTTGAATAACTTAAAATAATTTAATTTCAAAGGTTGTTTGAAATCCGTATAGCAGTTTATACCAGTTAATTATGACATAGATATTCTCATTTATTCCAGTCTTTTAGACATTCATTTTAAGACTATTCTAATTAATTTTTACTTATTTTGATCATATTCTCGAACCAAACAGAGGCCTAAATTATTTTTTAAATGGTGTGGTGGGATTTGCATATCGCTAGATATTTGGGTAGAGGTTGGAATATAATAATTTGTTTACGAGGATTTCTTATAGATGTTTATGAGGGATCATTTTATATACACAGTTTCATGTAATTTACATGCAAACATGATGTCACACCTTAATTATATATTTATTGCACGCAGCGTGGAATGGTCCGAATGGAGATGTTTTAGTTTTGGGAGGGGCTTTCCCCCTACATCTTTCTTCTGACCCACCACCTAAAAAAGAAGGGTGGTGGGTTTGAAAATATGAGAGAGAAGAGAGGGGAAGAGAAAGGGAAGAAGAGGGAGAGAGAGAAAGGTGGAGGGGGTGGCGGCGGTCGATGGATGCCAGAGAGGAGGGGTAGAGAGAGGAAGAGAAAGGGGTAGTGGTAGGGGGAATAAACCCTCCCTTTATTTTTTTAGATAAGATAGATATTACTACTATGATTTCATTATTAAATTACTAATACAATTCTGAGATAGATGAGAATGCACAAAAACAAAGTGAAAAAAAAGAGAAAAACATAAAGATTGCCAACGACCTTTTGGTTAGAAGAGACATCAAACTGAGAAAACATCGTTGGCGATATCATAAGCCTCACTCCTCAATAACTAATCTCCCATCGAGGAGTTTCACCCCTTGCCTCCACGATGCAGCAGCCCCACTCTTGGATGGATGTTCAAAACATTTCTCACATGTTCACCTAATAGATTCTATCATCTCTAAAAATAATCTCGGTACAGGTTCTTCAGATCGCCCACATGCCTGTGGGGACCATGGATAGGAATATTTAGTTATTAGGTTCATATTAGCATCTTGACACAAAAAGGAATTGGAATAGAGGAATTTTACATTTTTATAACAATTCTTTTATGTGAGAGGTAATTGTATTAGGATTAGGTAATGTAAAGTCAATTTTTCAACTCTAATTCTAGTCTACATGCATTTTAATTTTTTTTAAATAGTATACTTTATTTAATAAAACATATATTTTTATAAAAAAAATTAAACATATATTTCAATAAAATGCATGGATGTACTTATAAAAAATATAAAAAATTTCTATTAAAGCATACACCTCGTTAATGTCTCTAGGGATTTTTTATCGATTCATATGAAACTGTAATTAGGGTTGAAAAAATATTGTGTATAATAGCATTCATTGTATCATTGTATTAATGTACATGAGTTATCAATACTCCTATTCGAACTTGTAATATCATTTTATTAATGAAAGTGAAGGTGACGAGTATAATTTTTTCAAAAAAAAGAAAAATACACCCTTTCATTTCTAAACGCTCCCTAATTTCTCTCCCACTCCAAGCACAAAAAAGATAGCAAAGAATCCAAACCCTCCTCTTCATCGTGCCCATCTCAAACTATGGACATCGCCACATATAATGTGATCACATTTTAAAAAAAAAATCTCAAATTATTATTAACCTAGCCCACCAATGACCCCAGCAACACATCAATTAACCTTGTCTGATCCATATTTCATACTTAAAACCCCCAAATTACTCATGTGACTGTGTTACCCTAATAAACAATTAAATCTGAACCATCTCTCTTTCTCTCTCGTCTCCTTTATTTGATGGTTTATTTTTTTGTTAATGTAAATTATTATTATATTTTCAAAAGAAAAATTTATATTTTTTTTATAAATAAATGATAAAAATAGATTTTTTTTAAAAAAAAATTGTAAAATTTATTTTTTTAAATGACTCCATTTATAAAAATTCATGGAGCTGTTGGGGTGGAAAGGGGTGGGGTTAATGTTTTTCCCATAAAAATTATATTCACATGTGTTTTACATTTATTGGGTGGATTCAAATATACGTGGGGTGGGGATAATAGTACCCTTTTATCATAGAATCCACTACCCCTTCTGAAAACCTTATTTTTAAAAATAATTCTCAAAAGTAGTGCATAAATACCATTTTGAAAACCTTAGTTTTAAAAATAATTCTCTTTTATTTTTCTACATTGTAGGAAGAGATTGCATCTCTATGACATGTAAGAAGTCATTCTATTTTTGTCATTTCAAAAGTCTCCTTATTCTTATCCCATCTTCATTCAAAATGATTAAATATCCTAAGTCATATCCATAAATTATAAGATGTTTAAATATCAAATGAATAAAAGCATATTCTAAAATTTATCAAATATTGACTTGGAATAAAGATCATTTTAATAAAAATTATTAATAATGAATAAAAATTAATTAAAAATAAATTAAAAAAAACATGAAAAATAAATAAAAATTAATTATAATGGATAAAATTTAAATATTAATAATGAATAAAAAAATTTCATGCAGGAAAATACTCATCATCTCCATATAAAGAAACAAAAAATGAAACAAGGGGAAGATGACAATATAATCTTTTTTATGTAAAGATGGGGAATGGTATGTGGCTTCCCATCATAGGGAGTGTGTTAAAGAAAAATGTAGTGAGTGAGGGTTTAGAAAGAACTTTGGACCTAAGTTTTAAGAGATTTGACTCTCTGTATAACGAAAAAAGTAATGTATACTTTTGGAGATGCTCTAAACAACTTAAATATGTATTTATTACAATGGAAGAGCATTCATACATAATTTAAACCATTTTTAAAGATATTTTTGAAAATATGATTTTAGCAAGGATATTTTTATAAAATAAAAAAAATTGTGAGTATTATATAAAAAACCCTTTATTTTTGTGTTTTTATTTTAGATAAATGGCATCTCCAAAGGTGGGGGCGCTTTATTCGCTCCTTCAACTAATTGAGGGAGTTGGGGAGCTTGAACACTCATCAAATGGGGGAGGTATTTGGGAGCTCTGAAATGTGGGGGGCCATATTTAAAAAAATCAAAATAATTTTTTCTCTCATTCGGTGGGTTCCACAAAAAATTTTAAAAAAAAGTTGAAATTGATGTATATAATATATTATTGTAGGAACCATTGAGGGAATATGGTTGGTAGGGCTGGTAAACGAACCAAGCCGCTCTGGCTCGACTCGGTTTGAACTCGTTCAGGCTCGTTCAATTAAACAAATGAGCGAGCTTGAACAATTTTTAAAGTTCGGTTAGGCTCGGGACCTAGATCGAGCTTCATTTTTTGTTCAAACTTGACTTGTTTGTGTTATAAAAAACTTAGTTGAAGTTTGATTCAACTCTTTTATAAAATCAGAACATTAAATCAATACAAATTATGTTCGTTTAGGCTCATGAATTTGGCTCATTTAGGCTAAAATTTGGTTTTCAACCTCTAAAAACCCTAAAATGAAGAAGAATGCTAGGCTCGTTGAGGCTCATGGGTTCGGCTCAGCTCGACTCGGATCGACTCGTTTATAAACGAGTCGAGCTTGAACATGTCAAAGCTCAGCTCGTTCGGCTCGTTTACCACCCCTAATGGTTGGAGTGAGCACTCTCACCAAGACTCTTTAATTAAGTATTTGTGCAACGTTCTACCAAATGAAAGAAGCATTTGTGGAGCACCCCTTGGCCCCCGTTTGGATATGGAATATCTCAGAGAATAAGTGAGAATAAAGCAGAATATGTATTTTTATTGTTTGAATGCAGAGAATGCCCATGGATAAACTATGTCAGAATAAACTGGTATAAAGTGGTATATGGATTCTAACCAATCCTTGGAATTAAAGTTATTCTAAGTTATTCCACCCAAAAGATGTATGGATCCACTGTCAAATCAATTGTCATCATCTCTTATAAATCACATGTCAAATAAACTATCATTATTTTTTTTACCTTTTATAAATCATTATCCACACTTTATTCATTTTTTATCCAAACAATTTTTTATTATTATTACATTTCTCAATGATAATAATTCAAAAACAACCAAACATAAAATTATTTTATCTTTATTTATACTCATTTATGACAAAATAACTGTATACTTAATAATATATCATATTCTACATCCAAATGGGGACACGAAGAGATGCTTATGGAAGAGATGAGTAGATGGCCCTTTACATGGGCCCACAGAAGATGATGACAGTACATCTTTTATTCCCAAACTGGCAGGTTTAATTTGTTCTCCTCCATTTGTGTACAGAAAACTACCTATCCATCCCCTGTTTTAGATTCCACTAAATCCTGCTTTATTCCGCCGGGTATAAACTTTTAGGGCTTGTTTGGGGTGCGACATAAGGTTATTCGTCCTTGATAGCTATACTGGGATAGATAACAATCCATGTTGAATAGGTAAATTTTTGTTTGGTTGTCTTTTCTGTTATTCTCATTGGGAAACGTAAAATTGATCTTTTTGTTGTTTGGTTCACCTTGAATAAAGTAAGGATAAGTGGTAGATAAGAGATGGATAAGAGTTTATGATTTTTAAATGACAATTATACCCCTGCATAAATTATTTATGTTTGGGAATAAATATAAGAGATATGAGTGTGATATGATAGATGTACAGTTTTTGGAATGTGTGCAGAGAGTGTTAGGTGAGATAAATATTTTAAAATGACAGAGAAGGGTATTTTTATCTATTGGTATAGATAAGCCCTGATAAACAATTCCACCATTTTCTTAGAATAGTTATCAGGTCTTATCCTAGCTTATCCAGACATAGCTATCAAGGTTTATTCTTGTCAAACAAACAGCTGTTTGGGGCTTATTCTACTGTATTCTCCCCAATTCTTGATTTATTCCTCACCCCCAAACGGGGGTTATTATATTTGTGTGCTCAAATATAATTACACATAACATTATTCTTTTTCAAAAAAAATTGACTCCTCAATCATAAAGGGGGCCCCACTTACCAAGCATGAAGCATGCTAGTTTTATATATATAAATAAATAAATAAACTAGTTGATCCCTTAAAAAAAACTGACCTTTTATTTTTAAATAATAATCATTGGAAATTTAATATTTGCAAACTAAAAATAATAAATAATAATAATTTTTTATGTTTTGATATATTTGGGAGCCCAAATCAACTTAAATTGCCTTTCACAAATCGTATCAGACCTACTGATTCGACTGATTTTTTAAAGCTTCAGTTAACCCTTCAGGAATCCAATAATAAAAAAGTCAACTTAAAATTTAAAACCAGTCAACTCACCAGCTAAACCATTAGATTTTTTTTATTACAATTGCTTTCACTAAACCATAAAAATATCAATTAACATTTGTTAAAAGGAGCTTCAAAGTGATGTTATATAAATATTCAAATAATATAAAGGGGTGCGAAAATAATTTTTATAATTATTTTAATAATTCTTCATTAATTATTAAAATACTTTTTTCTTTTTTGTGTACTGTTAATCTGTTATACTAGGTCCATTTTATAGTCTTATATACCATTTTTTTTTTAAAAAGTGTATATCTCATCTATGGAGGAAAAAAAAAGTATGAATTACAGTTGAAATTGAAAATAGCATTGAACCTAACATTTTCCTTTTTTATATATATATGTTGTATATATGAAACAAGAACATGTGCTACTAGAATGCACTGAGCCATTGAGTACTAAAGTTTTAGATGAACAGTTTCTTTTATCATCACATGACATTTATTTTGGAATAGTGGCACTAGCATATGGACATCTCTGAATTTTAAAACTTTTATTAAATGCATGGCTCGAGTGGGGGAAGCAGTGGTGGTGGGTTGAGTTTGGGTAAAGTATCACTTATGACACACACAAAATGTGGTGGTCCTTCTGATTGTTGTGTGTGTGTGTGTTTTTGTGTTTGCTTTCTCCAACTATAAATGAAGGAGATCAACCGGACACGTTTGTTCTGAACACAAACCGAATCGCTACCTAATGCCCCAAAATGGGACACCCAAAAATTCTGTTGAATGATTTGTCCAACTTTCCTATCAATATCGAACTGCACACAATCTATGAATCAAACTACACAATCTATGTTAGGTATAAGAGAGTGATCCTATTGGATTCAATCATACTTGGGTTTGATTAATACCATTAGTATCCAATATGAGAGTTACATATGTACCCAGCAATTGGTTGTCTAATTCGATTCATAAGTTGTGCAGTTCGATATTGATTGGTATTGACTAAACCCAGGCTTGATTGGATATGGATGGACCCTTAATTGGTTTAATATCTATTGGACATTGACACAGCTTTCCTGTTTGTGGTCTGTCTCGTCACTAATGCGTGGTGCATGAAATCACTAAATAGTAATGTTTTAGAAAACGAATCGGTCATTGAAACGAAAAAATGACCAGGTTAAGAATTAACTGGAACCAAACCATGCGATCATTATGAACTAATAAATATAGTAGTTATATTATTAATAGTTTAAATTACAAAAATATGAAGCATTCCAGAAAAAAAAATTCACTGTTCAACTTTTAAATCTTATTAACTTTTCAAGTATTTATATAACATAAAAGGTTTGCTTTTATTTATCATTAAAGTTTTGATATGAATAAAATTGTATTAATTTTGAGTCCAATACATTTATATATGACATTCAAGATAAATAAAAAAAAATAACTAATTTTTCTAAAGGAGATACCATACCTATTGTAAAAAATCCAATCGTTTTCCCCTCTTTGAAGTGCAATTAGGCAAACAATAAATCATAAAAAAAAATTTAATTTTAATGATGAATTAATTAAGTTTTAATCTTCTGAAAACTCTAACCATTAAAATTTAGAAAGACTATTTTTCACATATTTTTGGTAAATTATTTTTTTTAACATTGATTTTAAGCATCTTAACAACCAATTCACCTAACCCAGGACCAGTTATCCAAACCCAATGGTTTGAACAATTTTCAAGAGTGTTGTTGTACTTAATTTTTTCTTAGTCCAAAACACAGTCTTATATACTTTTTTAAAAATTCAGTGAAACATATACCTCGTTAGATGTTGTATATAATTAAATATTTTCTTACACTTACTTACTAAGAATAAGTTCATTTAACTCGAAATAGAGGGATATGTACTTTTTATCAAAGCATATACCTAATTAGATAATGTTGACTATTTTTTTTAAAATGAAAACATGTGAAGTCTGAGTTTTGATTGGTGAATGTGACTGGGTCTTAACATTTTTCATTTTTCAATCATGGACCGGTTTTTAGAGTGGCTGGTTTTGGTGGGTTAACATTTGAAATCTTAGTCAACGAGTCCAACCAGTTGAACTAGCCATCTGGTCCAATTTTTTTTAATTAAGATCTAGATATATGGTGGAATTTGGCTAATACAATATTTAGTAAATACTCTTTTACAAAAAAAACTTTAAAATATATACATTCAATTCATATATATTTCAAAATAAGTAAATAAATGATGGGTGGGCTACAAATAACGCTGTCTATACAATCCATATCCATTAACTTGCGTGTGCATGTAAGTAGTGAAGAAACCCGTTCCGTTTTAACTTAGGACTCAAATTGGACAGGATAACAAATTAGATTGTAAAATATTATTGTTTTATCAAGACAAGAAACAATGAAACATAGAACTCCTTAAAAATATATATGAATCTAAAATATGTTTTAACGTAAATATAAAATTATATATATACCTTAATAAAAGTACACAGATCACATAATCCATCCACCCGTCAATAGATTGGCTCAGAACAAAATGAGTTTTATATTTGAAACTCAAACCTGCCCATTCTTTGGATTGAAATGAGTTGGGTCAAGACACGTATGAAAACTAAGGAATCCAAATGTTGCCATCCCTAATTCAAGTGACTAGTCCTCCACAAATTGAAGTCCCAATCATGGCAGTCAAGAAAAAAAAAGAAAAAAAGATGTGGTTCCAAGGTACCCATGTTTATTATCTTTTTTTTTTTTTTTTTGGTAAAACAGCCTTGACTTGGTCACTCTCCAACAAGGGGGAGGTTTCAGATGTTTTATCAATCAGAGTCACGGGAAAGCCATAAGAGGGAGACATCAAATTCACAACTGATAACACAATTAATTAATGTCCCTCCCTCAATTAGAGGAGGGGATTAAGGATAAGAGTTTAAAACAGTGGGGGCTCTCCTAAGTATTTCAAGTAGAGACTGTGCTGTGTTTCATAAGAATCTGCCAAATACATCTCTCTTTTCTGAAAGCTACGTTGTTGTCATCATCTTCTCCCCCCGCACACAAATTTAAAAAAAAGGAAAAAAAAAGATGAAAATGAAAGGAAATCCACCCAGTCAAAACTCTACAACAAAAAATCATGCAAATACCAAAATGAGAAAGTTCACATTCCAGCCAGACTGGCCAACCCATCATCATCAGGTCACAAGCCACCACAGGGTGACAACAGGACTAGAAATTAATTAGACAATAAGCATAATCAAGGGCCCCCCAAATCGATGTTTACAACATAGACGTAATCAACCACGTGTCGACCATAGATCCAGCGATAGACGCCACGGGGCGATGATCGGGTGAATGACACGTCAGACCCCCCCCCCCCCCCCCCCAAAAAAAAAAAATTGATGTTAGGCAGTGACATAATCTCATGGTAGGTCATTGCCAGACTCCGTTACGCCTAACGTGCAACAACGACGACTTCAAAATTCATCGTCAACCACCACACGTGACACTGTTTTATGTTGAGAAATATAATAAATTCCATCCCCCCAAACCTAGATCCTCCCTACTCTTAATAAAGCCAAATGAATCTATATGTATGTATGTACATATATATATACGTATATATAAATGACATGTAGTGCTGTTTGCATCCCCACCTATTTTATATATATATATATATAGAGAGAGAGGGGAATGATTAGGTGCGACGTGCGGACGCGTGCGGCGTCGACCACGGGCCATCGATCACGGGTCCATTGCATCGGACGGTCGGGTGCGATTCACATCGACCGTCGGATGCAATAGACCCGTGATCGGATGACCCACATCGCGTCCGCACCCGTCCGCACGCCGCACCTTATCAGTCGGGTGTATATATATATATAGGGAACTGATACGGTGCGGATCGTGCAGATGTGCGGCGTCGACCACGGGCCGTCAATCGCGGGTCCATCGCATCGGACGGTCAGGGGCGATTCATCTCGACCGTTGGATGCGATGGACCCGCGATCGGACGAATGACGTCGAATCCGCACGTCCGCACGACCCGCATTTTATCACCGGCGTGTGTATATACATATATATATATATATATATATATATATATATATATATATATATATATATATATATATTCCTCAAAGGTATATAATTTTACTAAAAAAGTATATATATATAATAAAGATATATATTGGACAGTGACCTATGTATATGGAAATGTAGGCGGGAGTATAAATGAGACTGTATAATAAACAAGAAATAGACAAACACTTTGAGCAAGTGTGCGCATTTCACACAAAACATGAACATCGTCACGCACCACTGTCCACCATGATCTACTTCCAATACCAACCAAATTAAAAGTTGTTCACCTGGAAGATCAAATCATAGTGGCTTAGTCATGTACCTTTAGCAGTTTCACTAACATGAGAAAAGGACAGATAGACATGGAAAAAGTAAGGCCTTTACTTTGGTGAAGCTGAAGAGCTCCACCTCAAAAACAAGCATATCCTCCCACAAGGATTAAACAAATGGAATATGTCAATCCAATACATTCTTCCTATAGCAATTGCTAATAAAGAAAGAAACAAAGCATTATAATATCATTTCTATGGTTCTTGTGGATGAGGGCCTCATGGAACATTGGGGGACAAGATATTTTAAAATGCAAGGTCAAGATAGTTAGGTAACTAAATGGATATAAACATAAGGGTCATCCTCATACCAACCTACTAATAGAGTGCGTGAGAATACTTTATTTGGAAAACCAAGGCAGGTAGGGCAGAGTTTCCATTCATAAGGGGAGATGAACCCAGCTTACAATCATAAAAAAAATTATCCTAATTTTTTTAATAACACAAAAATTAACAGTCAAGAGCTCTCTCCGTTAGCAGCCACAAAGAAACCCATTTCTTTAGGGTACCCAGAGTGTGAAACCAGAAATCATGTAATGTTTCCTCAATGAACTAGTGTACAAAAGATGGAAAATTTGTTGAAAGCAACTTTGACAATTAAAATAATCATGTTTAAGACCAATTATCATACCTCAAATACTATTTTAGTTGTTTTTGTATGTTTTGAATACGGTAGGTCATATAAAATCCTGATCAAAGAGACGACTACAGAGCTTTGGGAAAGTCGGTTTACATCTCTCTCTGTAAAAAATGACCAATGATGAAATCCAGAGAGCACCCAATTTTCAAAAAAAAAGAGACTACAGAGCCCCAGGAGATGCATATTGCTCAAGGTAATGGATTTCTCAGACACGTGAAATAAACGCAAGTGGAATGAATGTGAAAATGAACGGAAGCACACGTAAGAGTGTAAGACGTAAGAGGATGATGACAGGGTTTTCCAGATGAGACACAAGGGTTGGTTGCATCTTGGGCCTAAACAGTTTTTATGCTGAGCTGCAAATACCAGAGAAATTTTTTCACATAATTATAATAAAGAAGAGCATGTGCATCTAAATATGGAGAAGAATATTCTGTTCCATTGATGTGGTGCTCGAGGAATATAATACACAGAAAATAAGGAGACCAAGTTCACAACGGCATGTTAAAATATATGCACTACAGACAGAATGTCAATTCTGGAATAGATATGGGCATGAACTGCATGGGTCCAGAAAAGATAAGCATATATAGATTTTGGAACTTGGGAGGTGAAAGCAGGTAATTATTTAAGCACAATATCATAACTATGCTAGTCATGTAATATTTGTTTCTTTCAATTGTTTTATTATCTCATATCTAACACAAAAAAAGCAACTCCCAATAGCATAGAAGTCATCTTTGAGAATGATTACAGAATTTTCAGCAACCAACAAAGCTGTTAAGAAGATGTCAACGTTTATGCAAACAAAAACTCCATGCAAAAGGACCTTAAAAAAACTAATAAAAGACGATACCGAAACTACAAATCATTTAATAATAAAAGAACCTAGAGGCCAGTTTAGTCAACTTTAGAAAAAGTAATGGCATGATCAAGGAAAAACTGTGTTCACAATGGATTACTGTCATTCAACTTCCTGTATGAGAGAGTAAGCTCAGAATGTACCCTTGACTTCATCATCAATATGTGAGAGCGCATCTCCCCATCAAAGTGCCCTCTCATTCAACAGAAAAGGGGAAAGATCAATTACAAGGAAGAGGTGATGGACATCTTTTAAAATCATTAGAATTGTGAGAAAATTTTGGATTGAAAGGAGGCCAATCTATTTGGAAAAACCCAGGATATAACCTTTCGATCACTTGGTCAAATATTAACTAGAGAACACGAAAATTGAAAGTCATGCAGGGAGGCTCATGTAGCAAATTGTTGTTATCACATAATTAGACAAGATCTGACCAGTAAATCCCTCAAGGCATAGATCCAGGAGAAACTTGTTGAATTGGCCTATAAAAAAATCTGACCAAATGATAGATATCAATTGAATGATGCCATGATGGAAACATCAAAGAAACAAGGACATAGAACAAGCATTATTCTGATTTAATCAATAATTAATCTGATAGCAAGTTGCTTAATATTCAAATGCAAGAGGTTGCTCTTCTCCATTCTATAATTCCTGGAGAATGAATCAATAATAAATTATTCATATCCACATTGACACCACTTCCTATTGGATATGAGGTAGCGTGTTCAATGATTCAAAGGAAGTTATAGTTCATAGATATCAAACAATATTTTGGCAAAAATAATGAAACAACAAGTACATGTAACCACTAACATTAGCCTGACTCAATCGATAATAATCTGATTACAAGTTGCCTAATACACAAATGCAAAAGGTTGCTCTTCTCCATTCTATATTAGTGGAGAAAGAATTGATGATAAATTTTATCATATCCACATTCACAAAACCTCAGAACTCATATCTAAATATTGGATACAAGCTAGCTTGTCGAATAATTTTAACAAGTTCCATCTCATATATCACATTCATATAATTTAGTCACCTGCCTCACCAAACAATACAAAAACAAAAACAAAAGGATATTCAGGTGACTTAGAAGTCCATGAATCAGCTTAAACGACTTACTGCAGTTACAACGATTGTTCCATTCTGACAGCCAACACGCCACATGAATGCTGTGGATGCAAGAGCCAATCAAAAACATTGTGCTATCTTCGCCAGCCAAACTCA
Source organism: Acorus calamus (assembly GCA_030737845.1). Lineage (NCBI taxonomy): Eukaryota > Viridiplantae > Streptophyta > Magnoliopsida > Acorales > Acoraceae > Acorus > Acorus calamus. The sequence goes on along the minus strand of CM060858.1, from coordinate 10,291,804 downwards.
CCTACCACAAGAAAAAGAATAATCCTACGCAATTTCCTAACATTGGCAGTTGTTAAGATTAGACTTATAGATAATGGTGATTAAAGTAAACTCTTGCACAATTTATAAAATTATTGCAAGTTAATATAAAATACAATCACCTGTACAAGACCTGGCCTAAAATCAAATTACATTGTTTGCTTACCAGCTACCTTAATTACCTGCCATGCTATGAAAAATAACCTTACATAACTTTTTTGTTATCACCAATAAACCTATGGAAGATGGAGTTGAATTCAAGGATCATCGAGAGCTTTAACAAAATATTCACAGCCAACAGTAATGATATAGTTTTCAGAAGAACAAAATGAATGGAAAGTACACCACTAACTACAGATGTGATTCATGTTGCATCCATGAACTAATTTTATCATTCTCAATACCTCATGCATATTTTTCAAAGAGATGGTTCATTTATAAGCTGAAAAAGTACCTGCAAAAGTATTTCTAAAAAGCGAACTCTCTGCCCAAAAAAGGTCATCTTTAAAATAAAAAATAAAAAAAATTGACGCATTAGAATCCATGGATTCCAATGCTTACCAACAATTTTTTGATACCCTGAAAAATATTCCAACAAGAAAAAGTTCAAATTTTTTGAATTTTTGACATTCCAAAGATTTAGTAGTGCAAACTGAATGACTACACAATTCCATCACACTATAAAACAGCTGTATATACAAGGCACAAGAATGAATTCAGAAGTAAATCCATTATGGATGACTAAATCATGCATATAGCATTAAACAGCCTAACTGTTGCAGCAGGGTAATTACCATGTAGCGATTTAATAGAAAACATTGCCATCAGATTTTTTTGAGCAATAACAGCGACATTACGAGGTGATATTACAGGGTCAAAGAGAGGTAATATAGCTGCTTTTATTCCCTGTTCCTGAAGAAACAACAACTTATCCAGCAAAATAAAAGTTTCTATCAGTGGTCCCAAGGCAGCCCGAAGAGTCCAATAAGGCCCAACAAGTACCTGCATGAATTGAACCTCAACAGTCATTTAACTAATGATTTGAAAGTTCAAGAACCAGATTTAGGTTATGCATTGCCACTCCGGATGCACGATGTTAAAAAAAAAAAAAAGAATTTGAAAAGAAGGCATCATCAGTGAATCGATTCTTTAATTATTATTTTTTTGGATCCTTTCCTCGAAAACACAGACCCCAAAATGATGTGTATGTCTCACATGTCATGGACGTGAACACATGGCCGACAGGTGTCAGACATGTTCGGGCCGTGCCCGTATTAAAAATCATAAAATTTCAGCCTGACACAGACCCTGATATGGCTCGGACACGGTTGGCCCTGGTTAAGAAATTGACCTGAAAGAAAGAAAGGAAAAAACCATTTCCTTCTTGAAAACTATTCCAAAAATCATCTCCCTCAAAAAAACTCCTTCCTCAAATGGGTCTGTGAATTTGAAAGGGGGAACTAGGACTCCATGTCCTAGTTTTTCAAAATTTTCAATGTTGTCATGTCCATGTCAAATCATATTCTTTTCCTGTGTCCACGCCCATACTGCATAGAACCCTTCTCTATAACAGAACATTGAACTTAATGTTTGATGGTATTATTTCATAGAGATTCACATCACGATACTAAAAATTGCAATAGAACGATAGAGGAATACCCATACAAAAATGCTTTGCACAAATCTTAATGCACCTTGTTAACTCTGTTTGTTTATATAAGTTACAAACAAGAGGGCCATGAACTGAAGCAATTATTTCTGGCATCAGTAAGAACCAAGATCAAATTACCTTTATAGAAGAAAAGAAACAATACAAACTTGCCAATCAGAACCTTGATACATGGAAATTTCAGAATTCTAAAAAGAAAGAAAAAAGAAACTGCTGATCCAAAGGAAAAGGGTTATTGACAGGATACAGTGGGTATTGTGTCACACATCATGCTCAGTTATTTGGCTCACAAAAACGATAACATTATTAATGGGAAGACTTGTTAGGTAGAGTGTATGGTGTTTTATTGTCACAGGGATTATTAATATCTGGACCACAGAGATTAATGGTGCCTCTAGAATTGTTATTCCTGAAGCGTGATTTTATGGTTGAGTAGGTGGATAGGTTTATTGTGCAGTGTGCTATTCTAGGCCCCTGGTTTTTTTTTTATTTCTTTCTTCCCCTTATCTGGACTGGAAGAAGCCTTATCACCTAGGCCTCATATTGTTTTCTTGTATCAGGGCCAATGTTTCAAAGTAATATGCGGTCCTTATGTGCGGTCAGGGTCCACACTGCATGTGCGGCCGCATATGCTATACATGCAGTCGCACATTGACAGTTCAAACAGATTCATATGTCCATTCAAACAATCATTTCATTCCTAAAGCATTTATTTTTTGGACATTTCAACCCCGTTCAAACGGCATTCAAATGGCCGTTTGAACGGTTTACTCCAAAAACCGCATATGCCAAAATATGCCTCAAGATTCTAAAACAACATGTGCAGCCGCAAATGCCGGCATGTGCGGTCGCACTTAAATATATGATAGGGGCTTTCATCAAAATAAAATTTGAGTGGTGAGTTTCCCACCATTCACTCAAAAAAATAGAAAACATAGGTATAGAAATAGAGAAGCAACACGATTTCTTCCTTTTTTTTATCAGTTACTTGAATAGGAGCATTGTGTCTCATTGTCATGTATTATACATAAATGTCTACTTTAGCATGTTCAACCACAAAACAAATCAAAGAATTAACACTTGGTTGTTTAAATATGAAAATATGAATTTAGAAATTAGACAGCTTTGCATCCATAAGCTTTGAATAAATAGTCCATTTTCATCTCTCTTTTTTCCCATGTTTTTTATGAAATTATTCCTCGTGTCCTAGCTGTATTTTTCTATTAAAAAAAAATTGGTGGAAACCACAATTCTATGGAAAAGAGGGAAAATCATCTTGGAAGCCATAAGTCTTCTATGCTAATCATTTCTAATCATGGTGAAAAGCCTCGAATGAGGCAGAAAAAGAGCTCCTGAGTAGAGAGTGAAAACAAATATTGAAGATAAATCATTGAACGGCTGATGTAGGGTGAGAAAAGATCATGCTTGGCAGCTCACAAGGTACATGAATACCAAAGAATGAATTTTTTCAAGGAAATCTATGATCTTTTCCTTAAAAGGGTAAATGATGGGATCATTTAAACTTCCACCAATAAAAAGGGAAGGAGGTTAAGGTTCCTAGTTGACCTGTCCTCATTATGGATAAGGAAAATAGGGAGAAGTACTACTTTGGAACCAGTAGATTTAATGTCTCCAACCTCAAAGGGTCGGCAATCACCGGTGTGGAAGGACATTATTGATACGTCTCATGAGGTGAAAGAGGCTCTTCTTTTCAAAACGGGACATGGCGTCACAATTTTTTGGGACAGATCACTGGCTTCATCATTCTTCCCGTTGACTCTACTTTTTAGGGTGGCAATGAACAATGATGATCTTGTGAGCATAGTTCAAAGTGCGGCCGCACGTACTGGTACGTGCGGCCGCACGTGCTGATGTGCCCCCCTCGGCGCACATAACACCCAAGTGCTGTCAAAGTGCGGTCCAAGTGCTGTCAAAGTGCGGTCATGTGCGGTCATGTGCGGCCATGTGCGGCCATGTGCGGTCAGCCGTTCGAATCCAGTTCGAACGGGAATCAAACGGCCCTTCAGGCGTTCGAACCCAGTTCGAACGGGATTCAAACGGACCTTACGCGTTCGAACCCAGTTCGAACGGGATTCAAACGGTCCTTTGGCGTTCGAATTCCGTTCGAACGAGGTTCAAACGCCCATATACTATTTTTTTTTTTTTTAAAATAAATATACAATGTGCGGCCGCATGTACCGTACATGCGGCCGCATGTACTGTATGCGGACCCCACCGCACATGGGGTCCGCACAAGCTTTTTAAACTATGCTTGTGAGTGATACTAACGAAATGATTTGTTGTCCAAGATTCCGTTGGAACCTAATCGATGAGGAGGTGGAGGAGCTAACATCAATGTTAACTTCCTTGCAACAAGTGACATTGGATTTGGAAGAGGAAGGCACGGTGAGTTGGAAGATATCTCCATTGCATGGGTTTCTATTAAGTCCTTCTATAGTAGACTTAACAAAGATCATTATCAGGTCATCCCCATCATCAAGATATGCTCATCAAATTCAGGGTCTATTGCCCCTTAATGATTAAGTGTTTTTTAAGTGGTTACTCGCAATGACAAAATTCTTACAAAAGTGAACCAATCAAGGTGGGGAAATGATGGAAACACTACTTATAAGCTTTGTGGAGTGGATCAAGAGACTAGAGACCACTTGATCTATGGGTGCCCTATAAACTCAAGCATACGAATAAAGGTCAGAAGGGCCCTTGGATCGTGTTGTACCTTCACAAACTTCAAAGGTATGTTGGATTGATTTCAAAAAACGAGGCAAAGTGGAGACAAAACTGCTAAGGCCAAATTAAAAGGCTTCATACCTCACTTTGTATGTTGGGAATTTGGATTGCATGTAACAAGTTTATTTTCCAAAGGAAGCGCATCTACGTGGAGAACATTTGGATGTCTATTACAATTTGTCTTTGAATTGAACAAAATTTCTCCTAGGTGAAGACTTGGATAGCTCTACTACAGGTGCAAATTGGAACAGGTTGTAATAAGTTGGTGATGTAGTGTTGGCCTTCCTTTACCTAAGGACCTCTCCTTTTACTTTTTCTTTTTTATTCATTTAGTTTCGCCTTTTTTGGCCCTTTTTCCCCAGAGATCCCTCGTCTCCAATGTCCAAGGGGCTTTACGATAATAAGGCTCCTATCTCTCTTTTTTTTAAAAGGCAAGTATGATGCCTAGGCAGATAAACAACAACTAACTGAGCAAGTAAGCAATAGCAAAAAAGTAATGGAGACAGATACAGAGAAAGGTTTAACTTGCTTCCAAAATCCTTGAAATTTGATGTCCTTCACAGGCAGGAGACCAAGGCGAGTGAGGCCAGAATAGCAAAATTCTTCAAACTTTGCATATTCATCAGATAATCCAAAAGCACAAGCTCCTTGATATCCTGCATAGAAGTATGATCATGTCATAATTTAAATTAATTATGAAAAGGGGAAAATGCGCCAACAAGATCAAAGTTCGATAGAGTAGAACAACAAACACTACAAGGATCAGGGAAGGATCCACTAATTTTGTTTGTTATTAGATGGAAAATGAGACATTTGCCACTTTAGTACAGTACAAGAACCTTCTAGGTCTTTCTCATTGCATTTTCCATATACTTTCCCAATTTCAGTGAGCTCCAGGGCCTCCTTTTTGCAGTCAATCGCTTTGTTCTCTGTAACTCTCTGTGATTGTTTGCGACGCAAAGCTTTTCCTTGCCGCCCGATTGATGGGCTCGATGCCATCATGTCCGGATAATGTTTATCAATTACCTTCAGAAGAGAGAGATTGTTGTTTAAGTATGTCAGCTTAAGTATAAAAACTTTCATAAAGTGACCAAAAAGACAGAAAATTCTGAAGAAATGTTCGACACACTGTGTAAATGGATGATTTTTCATTAGTCAATGTCTAAGTTATTCTGTATTTTTTTGTTCTCATCATTCAATATATGACAAACTGTTATCTAGTCAGAGGTGTACAAAATCTTTTTTTTTTCATATAGCTCAGAAATACTGATTCAGGACAGAATAATTAATTAAGGGTTAAAGCAGAGTATGCATAAAACAAATAACACGATCACATATTCACCACATGGCATAATAGACAAAACCGATCATTCCTGATCCAGAATGAATCACAAAGCAACGACAAAACCACAAGATACATAACTAACACAGTAATAAAAATATACATGTTCCTCACAACCATGCTACATATTGGTTGATATCTCTGCACAAAATGTTTTTTTTAAAGGTCACCATATATCGATATATATAAAAGATGATGTCATACAACTCAGGAACCTATCAATTTACATAGACAAAATGATTTCAGTGCATAGATGTACCCCATAATCAATTCACCCAGTCGGATGAATCCTTTCAATGCCTCTGAACAATATATTTTGGACTGAAAAATTGACTCCAATTCCATAAGATGCGAACTAAATAACAGGATATAGTTATTTGGAGAAGAGGGAGAACAATGGACTATGAGAAAAATAATTTTCCAATAGAGAATGTCTTCAATTAATATCCAGTGCAAGAATTAGGGGCATCAGGTAAGTTTTCATTTTCTTATCTTAATATATGAATTATTTGATGGAATCAAATAACACATAGAAGCATGGATTTACCAGATCAGATATTTGAAAAATTCTTGTTCAATATATCTTAATTAATTCTATGCCTATCCATTTAGTATGTCTACAGTGTCCCTAGCTTTTCCCTTTCTCTTGTTTTTTATAGAGAGAGAGAGGTAAGAATGCCACCACAAAAAATTTTGAGATGATTTTTGCCTCCTTAAAAGATGCAACATCCCTTATTCCCCTCACTGCAGCTTGAGAAACAGTCCATTGGTTTTCACAGGTACAACATTCTGATTGTTTTGACATGAAAATTTTGCATCGGTGTATGCTCCAAAAAAAAAAAGGCATTTTGCATGAGTGTAATAAGCAATAGTTTATGCTCATAGGAAAGCTAACGAAGAGGTGCAACAATAAAGATTTTCAGGCTGCCTAGAAGTCACCTCAATTGTCAAATTAATCAATTCTGACCACCAAACATATCCATAGCATTGCCAAAAGTCTTGATTCCATCACCAATCAATACATATATGGATCAAATAGAATAAAATCATGATAGACAATCATTGATAATATTGCACACATAATTAATTTTTCTACAATAGCATCAAAAGCCCATCCCTTAGTTGCATCGTGTGGCAAAATAAACAGGAATAGGGAAAGGCATAAAATTAAAGAAGGGGGAAAAACCTGGAGAACATGGGAAATTTTGGCAGCCAAGTACTCTTTAAATGACAAAAGGAAGCTACATCAATTGCAATTGAACAAAACAACCTACCCCTTGACCTAGAGAATGAGCAGGAAAAGTAACTGAAAAACAGAGGCTAATGTGATACTTACGATCTGAAAGGCAGCACGAAAAGTGTGTATTCCAAAATTTTGCAAAGCAGTATTATTAGAAAGGCCTCTCCATCTTTCTGCACTCTGATACAATAAAGTGAGATCATAAATCTTGCGTACCTAACATGCACTCACAATAAAAAGAGAAATAAAGACCACACAGATGTACAAAAGACTTGTACAGTTCATTGCATGCTATATGTATGCCTCCAATTTAGCAAGAATATAAACAATCATCAAATTCCACCATACATCCAGATCTTCATTTATCATCACTGGAATAAAATTGACATGTATAAATCAGTTTTGTCATTACTGGATTTCATTACCTGCAAAACATAGCAAAAATAAAATGACCTCATCAAAATTCAAGATATCACGCTACATTAACAATACACGGCACAGCATCTTAAAATAATGGTGTATAATGAATCTTAAGGCTGGAAATGTATGCCCAGACAGTGGGCCAGGTTTAGGTTATGTAAAGCTTAGGGGTGCGTTTGAGTGGTCAGTCTTCATGCTACTATGCTAGTGACTGATTTTTGTCTTAACGAAAGATTTTCTCTCTCTTTCTTGCGTGACCAATCTAGACACAAACCAAAAAAGGACATACGGCATCATCGAGATTCAAAATAATTGTCTGATTAAAACAAGTATAGTCATTCTTGCCACAAGTATGATCCTTAGATCCTTAGGCCACAAGTATGTATAGGTATTACTGTTCTTGGTTGATAGCACATAGCACATAGATCTTCAAGTAACTTCACTTTTACTTGTGAGTGAGAGAGCCAACCAATTCTTATACAAACATGTATTTATGACATTTTCCTCCAAATATTAGTTTTTTTTTTCATTTAGTTTTTTTTTCAAGTAACTTCACTTTTACTTGTGAGTGAGAGAGCCAACCAATTCTTATACAAACATGTATTTGTGACATTTTCCTCCATATATTAGTTTTTTTTTCATTTCTTCTGCAAAAGATGATGGAACCATCACCTTAAGAAAATGATGCCCCTCGAAAATCGAAGACTAGGGATCTATAAAGAAAAAACCACAAAGCAAAGAGAAAAGGTTAAAAAAGAACAAAACCATCAAACCAAGGGGAGAAAGAAAGCCCCAGCCCAAATGATACACTAGGTTCCAACCAAAATATGTACAATTTCAAAATTTCTTTAGTTTCGTCTAATCACTTCAATATAAGGATATAAACAAACAAACAATCAGTTACAAATTTAATCCCTTGATATTTTTTTTGAATAATGGTGCTCCCCAGGATTTAAAACCAATTTATGACATCCTGACACAGCCTCATAATGGAAGACAAAACGCGTGTAATAGAACATTGACTGTGTTTTCCTTTACTGTGTGAGAAATATTGTTACATTTTAGAATATCAACATTTTGCAATTGATTCTATCAGAGAAATCAGAAAAGTTCCGAGTCAAACATAACACAAACTTGGCAAATTAATATTACTGAACATAACAAGAGTAGGATTCTGTAGTATTGAAACTTGAGTTTAAAAAAAACAATTTTATTTTATCTAAAAGAGGTGCAAGTAGAGGTACCTGACAAGCAAGATCACGTGCATTTTTTCCAAAATTTATGCCAGTCAATTTAGCAACTTTGCTTACAGGAAAACCGGATTGAGAAGAGGTCCCTTCCAAGTATTCTTCAGATAAAAAAATTATAACAACAGCCGATACCAACCAGTGCTTTTACGTCTTGGCAATCAACAAAAGTCCTGAGTTGTCGAGGGGAATTTTATTGTCAAAAGAAGCTAAATTATGAAATAAAATATTGAAATCTAAAGATAGAAGTCAATGAATATATCCAAAAGACTACCAAAGGATGAAAACAAAAAAGCAGAAGTGAAAATTTTGGCATATGACCTTAACATGTTCACTGATAGATCTCCACAAGCGTGAAGGCCAGCAAGGATCAATGGAGGCGCAGCATTTTTTTTACTGCATGGAAAATTTTGATCTTCAGAAGCCTGACCAATTTCCCTCAACTCGTCAGCAGAATCAGTCTCAAATAAAGTCGTAGCCAAGGATGTCAGCATGTTGCTTGAAAGAACATGGCAGGTTACTGCCTCAGGCCCATTTAAATGTTTGTTTTCTGCTCTGGAAAATGGAATGGCATCAATTATTAGACTCGATGGAGATGTGAGGAAGTATCATTGTCACGCTTCCATGGTGAGAAGAAGCATCTATGGCAACCACAGCAAGCTGATACAGGAAGGATAACACTTGTGCAAGATATCCCTGGCCCATTAAGTGAACAAATATATCAGGTCCCAACACATCACAAGTATAATGAATCGAAATGAGCAAGAAACCAGCATCATTGAAGTGAACCAAGGATATCAACAGAAACTGCACAAAGATTTGCGGCATGCATTTGGTATTCAACTATTTTCTTCTATAAAGAGATAACCTGCAGATTTATGCTTTATACCTGACCAGAACCAACATCAATTATCGTCCGGGATCCAACATTATCAGCTATCTTGCTAATGACTGCTGACAAAATTTCTACCTGTTAAACAATAAGCACAATTGAAAATAGAAGCAGAAAAAGAATGGCAAGATAAAGTGTAAACTCAGTTCTCTAGAATCTTTTCTGCTTGTGAAATAATGTTTATATTATGAAAAGTAATTAGAAAAATACTATAATTGACTAACAAGAAAAGGTCCTACTTCATGTTTCTTCTTTGGATTCATGCCTTGAGAAAGAACACTGCCAAGAGACATCACATGCAAATCAGGCATAATCTGCAATAAAATGAGAAAACAGTGATTTACTCAATCGATATTAAGGTCCCATAAATGTCCACAATTATTGCATCACAAAATCACAAAGACACCAATTACCAGATACGTCTAGTCAGAATAGAAGGATGTTGGAACAGCAGTCTCTGGAAGGAAAAAAAAATCTATCATTATGCGTTGTCTTATCCATGACCATGTATAAAATTGCTGTATTTTTTGTGAGTTTGGCAACAGCTCAACTTGCCCACCCCCCCCCCCCCCCGGAAAAAAAAAAAAAAAAACACATGCACACAGAGCAAAACCCAAACAGGTGCCTCTATGACTGCAAATCGAAAGGATATCTTTATCTAAAAAAAAAAGTTTAGCAAAAGCGCGGTGATAGAATTGAACTGAAATGCATCAGGGGAAGCTAGAGGGCAACTATTTTAAGGGAAACAAGATTACGTCAAAAACATCTAGATGGAATTTTGGGCTTAAAAACCAATTTGTCTGGTTTTGCCTATTCAATGATGGGAATGCGCTCGCTCTAGGATTTTTGTTCAGCCTGATACTTAAGGCATCAGGTCATGTTGGCAAATCCTTGGTCCTTCCTTTCTTCTTTTTTTCTTTTTTTGAAGAGAGAGAGAGAGAGAGAGAGAGAGAGAGAGAGAGAGAGAGAGAGAGAAACTTGAGTCTTCCTTTAAAAGGATTTTTTTAATTATTCCAAGTCATATCACCATTCCTTCACACCGCCTCTATTGGATCCATCCAGTTTCTAAAACAGGGTAGGACAAAATAAATAACTAAATGTAATCTTCAGTCTTGGTCCATGCTATATAATAATCTGTTTATGGTTTCATTACTTTTAACATTCCATATTTTATCTTTCCTTGTTTTGAGGAGATTCCTTATCTCCTTCATCTTTGGATGTTTACAATATGATTAAAATTTGGTGGATATACCATATTTCACTTAATTGCTATGTGCAATCGATTAAAGCATTGAAACAATGGATGTCTTGCATTTTCCAGTTGGTATAAACTACACAGTTCAATCATCCCAGTTCATAGAACTTGCTTTGTTTCCTAGGGCATACCAAATTGGACACACTTCAAACTAATTTCTCATCAAATTACATGAGATCAAGAAACAGACCTCAGATTTTTCAGCATGCAAAAGATTTGACACTAGCTTCCCAAATTATTGGCACTTGTGATCATTTATCTACATCATGAAAACACATTATTCTGAATACAGAGACATGATGATTCTCTAATTTGTGACTTGTTTGTTTAATCTTTGTCAATCGTTTTTCGTCTGTCCTCATCAATAATGAGCATGACTGTAAACACCAAGATGCACATTACTTTCCCCCACATTTGACTCTCTCGTCAGATTCTTTAGACAATAAACCTTGAAAGGTCAGAAAATGATAATGCAATGTTAGCAACAAATGAGGCACATCTTTCCAATATCAGGTTTTGCATTGCAACGGATCATGCATCTAAAGAACATGCATACCTTGTGTAATTGCTTGGCTTCTCGAGGAAGACAGAGGGAATGTAGGGTATATATGAAATCCTGGAGTGAAGAAGGCCAATAATCCTACAATAGACATTGATTATCATTTTGATAAAAAGAGAGCATACTGAGTTTGAAGAAAAAGACAAATCAGTGCGAGGAGCAGAATACTATTGATGTTCAAATGTTCGTCAACACAATTTTAATGTTAAAAGAAAATCAAATAAATAATAAAAAGTTGAATTCCCTAATAATGGAAAAAAAAATTATGTAGTTTAAGAAGAGGTCATACTGCAAGAAAAATAAAAAAAGGGTCCCACTCCCACCGGTGGACAAACAAGATACACAAAACCATGCAAAGCAACAACTATCCATATGCATGCTCTGATATTGATGTGAGATTGATCGGTTGATGGATTAATGACATCACAAAAGTGACCCATAAAACGGATAAATTTCCAGGGTGTTACAAAAAAAATCTCTTGTTTTTTTTTAAAAAAAAAAACATATACTCAGATGATGGGGAGAATATTTTCACTAAATAGACATAAACCCAAAGCATTGATAGATAACTGTAAATTGGATTAGAGTCAATAGACTGAAACTCAAATGTATCATCAAAAACAAAATGTAAGCCTAAAAACCAATACCATAGCAATTTCCGAGGGGATGTTGATGAGATTTGCAATATTACAGAAACATAATTTACAAAAACATAGCACACGCTCAAGAGATGGGGACAAAATACTTTCACAAAATTCACATAAACTCAAACCCCCTCCAGTCTACACACAAATCTAATTCGACGTGAACAAGTGATTCTGATCACAAGTCAACACGTCGATAGATGATCTTCAATGGATTAGAGTCATCTCCACATAAATCTAATCACAGGTCAATGCATTGATAGATAACTCTGAATTGGATATCATTGGACTGAAACTGAAAATGCAATAATGCATCATCAAAAACAAAATGTAAGCCAGAAAAAATAGCATATGCTCAAAAGATGGGGACAAAATACTTTCACAGTTTCACTAAATTCACATAAACTCAAACCTCCTCCAGTCTCCACATAAATCTAATTCAATGTGCGAGTGATTCTGACCACAAGTCATTGCATCAATAGATGATATTCAAATGAAGACGCGAATGATAGCGAAAAAATAAATACCATAGCGATCCCGGAAGGGATGTTGACGAGATTCTCAACGGACTCCTCGTGGAGGCAATCCATCCATTCCTCGACGATCGACTCCCACAGCCTGTCCTGCAAGAAACCAGAGGAGGTTTCGTGAGAACGGAAACCCTAGATATCGACGTCGAGGGAGGGCGAGATCGGAAGGGAAACCTTGAAGAAGTTGACGACGTGAGCATCCATTAGGGGCTTGAAGGGCTTGAGGAAGTCGGCGATGGCGTTCATCCATTCTAGGGTTTCGGTCGCCGACTCGCACGAGAACGGGCCTCAACGAGACATTTTTTTTCCGGTGGCTTCGAACGGGCGGGATGTAGCACTTTTTTTGGTGGGTGCGTTTTAGGGTGCGTTTGGTTGCAGTTTTTGCAATGGTAGGATGCAAACAAACAATTTTAATGTATCAGCTCATAATTTTTAGACAGATAGTATTTAAAAACTACAATTTCTAAAAATTGAGAGATGTGAGTTTCATTCATAATCAGTTTTAAAATTTGAAGGATGTGAGTTTTCTACATAATCAGTTTTAAAATTCAGATTTCTACAAGTAATCGCACAACCAAATGTTGAGTTACAAACGGACACTGATAACAGTCAGTTTGTCAGGTTATCTTTAATATAAAAAAAACAAACAAATAAATAAAACTCATTTAGCTATTTTAGAGAGAGATGTAAGTTACTTTATGATAGATAATTATTTGTATAAGTAAACTTATGTTTGACTAGTGATATAAGCTATTCTAAAATTGATAACTATTATAAATATAGAATAAATCATCTTTTTATTGTGATTTTAGTTATTCCCGTTAGAAAATGTAATAATAAAATTTTGAGTACAGTTACACCTACACCGATATTCAAGAAACCCACCCCTGGTGAGAGACTATCTTGGGTACTTCATCGGCCTCGTCTGGCTCGAGATCGCCATCCAGTGGCCCCTCACCGTCACCGTCGGGAGGGAGCGTCATCGCTAGTGGTACCCCACCATGTGTTTATTGTGCGGCGCGTCCACCATGAGCGAGCGGGATGGGATATTTGTTTAAGCTTGTTGTGTTGATTTTAGGGTTTTGTTGTTGATGATGATCTAGGCGGTGATAGTGGGGAGAGCTGGTGATGTCGGGGAGAGGGATGAAGGAGTTGATGATGGTGTACTTGTCATTCATGTTTGTGTATGTTTTGGCTGTGCTGAGAGGGCTCGTCTCTTGCTCTTGCTCTTCCATTGATTATGGTAGTCCAAAGGAGGGCTGATTGAGCTTATTTGTTATTGATGTTGTTGTTTTATTTATATTGTATTCTTAATTTTTATTTTTTTTTATTTTTTGCAAACCCAAGATAGTTCAAGAAGGTCCAAATGCAGGTTCTAGACTTTCTTTGACCAAAGACAATCTCTGCACTCGAGAGGTCGACTGAAATTGGTTGATCTAGATATTAGAAATTTAGAACTAACATTTTGAAATTGTACGATGGTCAGCAAGACATGTATGTTTTGGACCTCCGTTTGATAGTTTATAGTCGAACACCACCTCAAACGTCCGACTAAATTTTGTAGTCTTGGGATGTTATCATCGACCTTGGTAACTCAAACCTTAGGTGAAAAATACAAGAGATGGGGTCCGTTAAAATGAGGTGGGGTAGGTCGGGTGGCTTTCTTATTCTTCAAATAACAAAGACACTGGTTTTTTTGTTATTTTTTTGGTGTGGGATTCTCCATCTATGGTGTGGGTATATCCGCCCCTTAGCCCCGTTTGGATACATAATAGGATTTACTATTGGGTGTACAGTTATTTCGGCATAAAGTGAATATAAATAAGGATAAATTGATTTTGTGTTTAGTTGTGTTTTGAATTATTTTCATTGGTAAACGTAAGAATAAATATTTTGTTGTTTTGGTAAAATGTGAATAAAGTATGTATAAAGATTTATAAAAGGTAAAAAAATAATGATAGTTGATTTGACAAGTGATTTATAAGAGGTGATGACAGTTGATTTGACAGTGGGCCCACATATTTTTTTGGTGGAATAACCTAAGATAACTTTAATTCTAGAGGTGGGTTGGAATCCATATACCACTTTATATCAATTTATTCTGCCATATTTTATCCCTGGGTATACTGTGTTGCTAAACAACCTAATAAGTTTATTCTGACTTATTTCACTGCTTATCTGGGTTTATTCGGCATCCAAACGGAGGCTTAAAGTTTTTGTTGTTTAATTGATAATGAATAAGTCGTGCATAAAAAGTAAATAACATATACATAAAGAATTTATAAAATGTGAAATTTTTTATTTTACATGTGGATCGCATTATTTAATAGAAATAATGACATGTAGACCCGTTTTATATCAATGGAATGGATTGAGCGGAATAACACAATTCTAGAAACTCGAGACCTGGAATACTAATATCAATTTATTCTCCCTCATTCTGGCATAGCTATACCCCTTATTCTTTACAAACAAACAGTTTTTTTATCTTATTCTCCTATATTTCTGTCCATTCCTCCTCATTTCTCCCATCCAAACAGGGGTTCATATTGTTTGGATAGAAGAGTTGGGAAAGAATAGGAGGAAACAAACATTTATTGGGGGGTCTAGAATATCAATATTAGTTTATTCTCACTTATTTTGACATCATTATACCCTCTTGTTCATTGCAAACAAACATTTTTTTTATCTTATTCTCTTCTATGTTTCTCCTATTCTCCCATCCAAATGGGGCTAAGTTATTCAAGTGATAACACCCATGTCATTTTTGTTTGTAACGAGGGACAAAATTATAATTTGTATTGTAGGTTGTGAGAAATAAAAATTATATTATTAAAATAAAAATTATAAGAAATATTGCGAAAGCTATAATATTAAAAACATTTCTAATCCAACCTTTTTACTATAAAATGTTAGGGATAGTCACGATGATAATCCCATGGATTGTCTCATGTTCTAATTTTTATTAAAATAGTAAATATTTTCTAATGATATATTTACTTTGATGAAAATATACATTATTCTATTTCAAATTGAATAAACTCATTTTTAACAAATATAAAAACAAAATTATCGGGTTATGTACATCAACTTCATTACCCCTCTCATTCAACTTCATAACCCCTCTCATTCAACTCCATAACCTCCATTATTAATCACCCCACTATCTACCCCCTCACCTCTATAGACTTGTAACTCCTCACCTTTGAGATTTCTCCAATGACCTTATAAATTGAGGGGTTTGTAATGTATTCCATAACTAACAATAGTGAATAAGAAATCTCTCTCCACTTATCTTCTCTATACGCCTTGTGTGCTTTGTTTATGTATACTTCTGTATATGTATTTTATTTAGTTTACAACACATGGATATTTATAAAATCATTTTTGTGTGAATAAGTATTTATGGCTCATTTATTTGCTTTATTAAAATTTATCATCTAAGAGTGGGAGGCGTATAAGATTCTCAGTTTATTAATATACAAGGTTATAGACATTAGAGTCCCTGTAAACATCTATAAACCCATACAAGTTCTTGCAAACCTGGAGTTGGAAATACAAGTCCTTTAAATTGTTATGGTTAGTCAATTTAGTACATGAGTTAACATTTTATCCAATTTAATAATATATTCTTGTAATATTCCATCTGTGTGAAATTAAACACTCATATAAATCAGTGAAAAAATAGAAAAAAATATATCCTTTTAAATAACCATTTTACCCATGATCAAACTCATTTTCATTTTCACTTTCTTTTTTTTGCGGAATTTGATGTTATTGTTGCGCACTACTCTTTTTTTTGTGTTTATTTCAAACAATTGTAATGGTGATGATGATTTTATTTATGTATTGTATTTAATTAGTATGCTATAAATATTACTTAGATTTTTTATTTAACATTTTTACGAGGTAATTACACAAGTTAAAAAGATCTTGTTATGTTGTGCATTGTGAAATGTATAATAGTAAAATCACACCCATGATTAATTTTAACCATGATAGATTAATAATGATTTAACAATAGAGATGTATTAGACATTTTTCTGTGTTTCTATAGATCTAATTGTCTTGCCCGGTTTATAAGAACTTATATGGGTTCATAAATATTTATAGGGATTCAAACATTTTTAACCCTAATATATAATATATAAATTTTAAATAAATCTAACTGATTTAGGAAATTCTGTATTGAAAAATTCTGGCATTTTAACATGAGAAATTAAAAATATTTATAAATATAAATATATAAAACTAAAGGGATTTTTGCACATATACCATTGTTGTTGAATTATAATTTTGTCAAAATACCTCTAAGAAAACTTACAGTGCAAAAATACCCCACAAAAACTTTAACTTGGCGCAATCGTGCCCCTGTGGTCAACTTTCATTTTATATGTTCAATATTCTTCGTTTTTATTTAGTTATAGGCTCCTTAATGACCCCCATACTCTTAGGTTGCCCTCTTATTTTTTTCTCTACCCATTCTAGGTCTTTCTTCTCTTTGAAATCCATTTTTTACATTCTTTTTAGCTCATCTTATTTCTCCCAAACCCACCTGTTCATAGAAGGTATCAAATGACTCCTACAAAAGCAGCTCTTCTCAAACCTTTTCAATAGTGGATGTCCAAACATGTGATTTAGGGTTTGAGTTAGAGTTTTGAATGAAAAAGGGGGTAAGGGATCGATCTGCAATCAAATGTTGGCGGCCGGGGGGGGGGGGGGGGGGGGGGGGCAGGGCTAGGTGTCATGGGAGATTGAAGGGAACTTGGATCGAATGGAGAGCTTAGGTTTAGAAGAAGACGTTTTTTTTTCTAGAATAACTAAGGGCATTTAGGTTAATGTAAATGAGGTTTAGACTTATTAACCATAGATAATCCAAAGTTTTTCAAAGCGTGTAGTATCGAGGTACAATTGCACTCAATTAAAGTTTTTATGGGTATTTTGACAGTGGATTTTTTCAAAAATATTTTGATATAATTAGAATTTAACAGGGTTGTATAACTCCCAAAATGAAAAGGATAATGGTATGTACAACTCTGTTTCCAGCTCAATTCCAGTCCACACGTATTTTGAAATTTATAAAAATAGTATACCTCATCTAATGAAGTATATGATTTTATAAAAAGTGAAACATATACTTTAATGAATTACATGATTATATTTATAAAAATTACAAATATATCTTTATAATTATTAAAAGTTATGAAATTTTTAAAAAAATTATAAAAAATTTATATGAAGACATATATATCATTAATATGAATATATGTTTCGTTGGCATTGCATCAATACATTAATGGGACTGAAAAAATAGGGTTGTATTTTGAAAGATATTCTGCAATCCAGTTTCGCCCTTCCGGAAACAAGGGCGTACGGTGCGTTGTCCCTTTTCAAACAACCGCCACGTGTACTTATCTTCACAGCAAGGATACCCCAGGTATCCCGGCACCTGACGGTCATATGTAGAAGATTTTAATACACGGAGTTCATGAAATCTCGTCCGTCAGACCGGATTGAAACGGACGGCCACGATGAAAGATTATCAGATAAGGCGATTTGGAGGCGAGGGGGGAGCCGTTTAAAGTCACGTGCATGGTGGGGTGGAATTCGAGGACACGTCAGCGTTGGAGTGTCAATTCGCGACGCGGGGGTTCCCGAATGCGTCAAAGTTTGTCGTGTAGCGAAGCATGTGTTATTTTTGTAATATAAAATAATGAAAGAACAGAAATTGAAATACACTGCGGAAAGGGACAGGATTAAGTCGATTATTCAATGCATTTTAGATCGTTTGATTTAAATATATAAAAATTGACACACTAAAAATAATTATATTTAAGTTATTATATAATTAATGTCTGTAAACTAAATTTAGCATTTAATTAGATTACAATTTTTTTTATTTTAAAAACTTTTCTATTCCTCCCCCTTCTTTCTCTCCCAGGCTCTTCTTCTCCTCTTAGATTTTTCAACACCTCTATTAACCCTCACGAATTTATTCTAATGAATTTGATTTAATTTAAGGATTGACATTTTTTATATTCTAGTTTGATGAAAACATATTTATTTCAATTTATAGATTAAATAACAAGTTTAGTTTTAAATTTTATTTGACTCTAAATCGGTAAAAATCTGAATCAAGCAGGAATGAATTACATTTTAATATTTTCACCTCCCCCTCCATTAACAAATATAAAATGAATTAATTTTACTCTGTATTCTTCCGTGGATGTGGGAGAGGTTTCGGCAACGTTGCCACTCGCCGTCAATAGAAGGGTTGAGCGGGAGTAGAGAAGATGTGTGACAATTAGTTTGAATCGTAGGGGTTAATAGAAATGAAAACTCTAAGCCCCCGTTTGAATGTAGAATATGATTTATTCTTGGGTATACATTTATTCGAGTATAAGTGTGTATAAATAAGGATAAAATGATTTTATGTTTGGTTGTGTTTTGAATTATTCTCGTTGGGAATCGTAAGAATAAATGTTTTGTTGTTTGGGTAAAATGTGAATAAAGTATGAATAATGATTTATAAAAGGTAAAAAATAATGATAGTTGATTTGACAAGTGATTTATAAGAGGTGATGACAGTTGATTTGATAGTGGGCCCACTTATTCTTTGGGTGGAATAACCTATGATAAATTTTATTCTAGGGGTTGATTGAAATCCATATACCACTTTATACCAGTTTATTCTGACACACTTTATCTGAGTTTATCCGAACTTTCCAAACACAAAAAAAAATTTATTCGGGATTATCTGGGGTTATTCGGAACTTATTCGGTATGCAAATGTTGGCTAAGAGGAGGAGAAAAAGAACGAGGGAGGAATAGAGAAGTTTTTAAAAGGTAAAAAATTGTAATCAAATTAAATATTAAATTTGATTTGCAAGCATTAATTACGTAATATTTTAAATATAAATTTTTTGATGGGTCAATTCTTGTATTTAGAATTAACGGTTTAAAACGCTTTATAATCCTCCCTACGAAAAATGACAGCATTAAATGCTCTCGGGGCCGTTAAAGTACTTCTTGATCGGTACTTCGCGATTGCATTCCGGATTAGCCAATTAAACCACCGATTACGTTAATGAAATCCCGTAAATACCCCTGATTAACGGCACGGAATGGAGCATAGTGAGGTTCTTGTCGTCATTTAAGTTCAACGAGGGTAGTCTTGTGATTTTGTGGATAAACCGGGGCAGAGGTCGTAGGGAACAGGACAAACCATGTGGCACTGAGGACGCCATGTGCCAACCCGTCCTGGTGATTGTGAGAAATCCTATAAAGGGCATCTGGAGATGCCTTCAAAAATGAAAAACTAAACTGGGATTCAAAGGTGTTTCTTCAATCGAATCGGTGGTCTTTGATGATCGACAATGGCGTCTGCTTGTGTTAACAATGTCGGTGTTTCGACGGAGGCGGCCTTCCTCGACTGCCCCTCCTACACGTCCTACGGATGGCTCAGCCCCCGCATCTCCTTTAGCCGGGACTTCCCCGAGGAGCCTCCCCGATCCGCCTTGTCGGCCGTCGACAAGGCCTCCGCCGCCGCCTCCGTCTTCTCCGAGGAGAAGCCGGCGATCCGTCCGGCGGAATTGCCGGATCTGGAGATCTCGACCGGGAAGGAGTTCGTCGACTTCGAGTTCCGCCTTGACGATCCCGTCGCGATGCTCCCCGCCGATGAGCTCTTCTCCGAGGGGAAGCTCGTCCCGCTCCAGCTCGCCTCATCGGCGGCGGTCTCGCGGCCCCAGCCAGATCCAGCGGCGGATGTTCCCTCCCCGCCGAATCCCGTTGAGATCCGGTCGGCGGAAGCCCGGGTGAGCTCTATCGGGGCTGTTGTTTCCGGATCGGACGGCTACATCTTCTCCCCCAAGGCGCCGAGGTGCTCGAGCCGGTGGAAGGAGCTACTCGGACTGAAGAGGCTTCAGAACCCTAAATCCGACCTCCAGAAGCCCTCTGTCACCTCCAAAAACGCTAACCCTCGATCATTCAAGCAATTCCTCCACCGGAACCCTAAATCGACCCCTTCCGACACCTCCCTCAGCCTCCCATTGCTCCGAGAAAACTCGGATTCCGAGGCGGTCTCCATCTCTTCCCGCCTCTCCCTCTCCTCCTCCTCCTCCGGCCCGGACCACGAGGACCTCCCCCGCATCTCCCTCGACTCGGACAAGCTGGTTTGTCAGCAGATCCCGATTTCAATCGGTCGGAACCCGCCTAGGGTTCGGGTCACCAAACCGAAGACGGTCACAGCAACAACCACCACCGCGTCCGATGCATCCAAGCCGTCCGTGGACCATCCGGCGGCGGTTCGGGTGGGCCGGAGCCCTATGCGCCGGTCGTCCGCTGATGCAACTCCGGCGATCCCTTCGAGGGGGGCGTCGGTGGACAGCCCCCGCATGAACTCGTCGGGGAAGGTCGTGTTCCAGAGCCTCGAGAGGAGCTCGAGCAGCCCGGGTAGCTTCAACGGGTCCAGACCGATCAAGTACCGTCCGATGGAGAGGTCATACTCGGCGAACGTACGGATCACTCCGGTCCTCAACGTCCCGGTCTGCTCCCTCCGCGGTTCGTCCAAGTCCGGTTCGGTCTTCGGACTCGGCCAGCTCTTCTCGCCTCAGAAGCGCGAACAGTCGGCGCAGCGACCCAACGGTGGCGCAAGGAGCAGCAGGAACGAACGGCTCTGATCAGAAGCTTGCCGAAACAATTTTTTTTAAAATCACGGTAAGTCTGAATGATGAGAAATTCGAACTTAGTTACTTTTGACTATTAGTTCTCTGAATTTCCCGTTCTGATTCTGTTTTTTTTTTTCGGGGGTCATGATTTGCTTAACCATATCTCTTTGTACATAGGTTGTTTCATCCGGGTTTTTCTTTTTTTTTATCTTGCCCCTCTTTGTTCGGGTAATTGGTTGTGCTGAGTTTTAGGATGTTTTTATTTATTCTTCGAAGTAAAAATTTGTTGGCAATGTCTGTTTTACTCCCCGTGCTGACCTTATGGTCGAGCTGGGAAAGCTACCTCCGCCTGTTTGCCCCGGTCCCACGAAAAATTCTTTCAAATAATCGCCAACAAACGGGTAAGTCAGCGCCAAGACTCGAACCCAGGACCTATCGGTAACACAGCTAAACCCTGAACCGTTATGCTATGGACACTGGAGACTCTTTTGATGGTGTTGAACATTGGGAAGTGATGAAATTGATAAAGAACCATGTGTGTTGACTAATCAGTGAATTCAGATTTCTCCTTTTAATTATGAAGTTTAAAATTTGTTATGGCCTTGATAAATTTCACCATTGTTGTTGAAAGAACTTGTAGTGCTCCTTCGAATCTTCTGCTCTGCCATTGTGTTGTGTTTTTATCCTCCATGTGGTGGTGCTAAAGAATCGTTGTTGCACAATGCACATGGTTTGAATTTTCAAAGAGAATTTGTTTGAACTTTTTCTTAACCTTTTAATCCCGGTTCTGTCGTATGTGGGCTGTTGGGAAACGATGAAATAAATGAATAGACGATTATCAGAGCTCCACAGTGTGTACAGAACAGCACTGCTGTAGTTTTCACGTCTAACCCTCCCTCGTCCAATCAACGGTTCAGATCCTCCGTCAATAATTACTTTTATTTTTGTATTAGTTTCCTGACCGTTGTATAGGTGGGGAGAGGGGGGGGGGGGGGGGGCTGTGTGTTCTTAGGCAACAAGAGATTCCTTCACTGTCCAAAATATTGTTTCTTCTGTACTTTACTTATACCTTGGTTCCTTTTCTTTCTTTATTTATAAAACAAAATATGGATATTATGTTTTATTTGATTTGAATATAATGGGATTTGGATCTGGTGGGGTTTTTTGGAGGTATGTGAGTGAAGCTCTGAGAAGATTCTCCCACTACCCACACCCCATCTTGCCAGTCCTCATTGTTTATCATGAGCCAAAACACATTTTCTTTGCTGTCTTGTCTCTCTCTGTCCCTCCCTTTTTACTCGTGGGAGAAGGGGGAACTGTGTGTGACACCTTTTAAAATTTTTTTTGGCATCTGACATCTTCTTTATATTAATGCATGTACACTGTATTATGCATGTGAATTATTGTATTAACTCTCCATAATAAACGACCTTTAATGGACCCCAGTGACAGTAGGGCATGACTTCAATGGGATTGATTGTCTTTAAATTTTTTTGATGCTGTTGACACACTGTATATATAGACTAGTAGAATCTTTAATCAATCTCTCTTTTTCTTCCCCCCCCACTGTTATCTGAACTTTTCATTTATTCTGTCTCAATTGCCCCCTGTTGATAGAAACAGAACCAATTAGTTATGCCACAGCCTTCGCTATTGGTAGATGAGGTTTTACCTACCCATCTCTATTGTGAAATTGGTTTTCCTTTAAAGTAGGGTAGGGAGCACTAGCTTTCACATGAACCCTTGCCATTGTGTCTTATTCCCCAACATTGAGAGGGACAAATTCAGATTTCCATATATAGTGATCCCTAGCAATAGCTTTCCCATCAATCACCAAAACCCGTTTTTATTAATTTGCATGGGACCATGTTATTTTTTTACTGTTAAAATGTGATAACACTCCCATCTTGTCACACCTTCAAATCTGCACCCCTTCATTGATTTTGGATTTCGTGTTTTACTTGGGAGAAGAGATGAGGACGAGGACAAGAGAGTGACCGCGTGAGACCGGGGGATTGGAGGAGACAAAGGGTTTGTCTTTGAGTCCCAGAAAGACGTCTGTTGGTCCTCTGATATTTTCTTCGGGGTACACTCTTTGTTCATATTCTGTTTTGTGTGAAATGATTATTAATTTTTTTTTTAAAGTAGGCTGGCAATGTGTGGTCTTGTTGCTGCAGCAGAAAGTCAGGGAGGTCCATCTGGTTTTGTGTGTATCTTTGTATAAAAGCTTTGAATAAAGAAAAAAAAAAGGCATTGATTAGGTTTTGTGTGTTTCTTTGTATAAGCAGGTTCTAGTGAGGGCTGCAGGTGGTGTCAGTTTGTTTT
The DNA here is from genome assembly GCA_030737845.1 of Acorus calamus. Classification (NCBI taxonomy): domain Eukaryota; kingdom Viridiplantae; phylum Streptophyta; class Magnoliopsida; order Acorales; family Acoraceae; genus Acorus; species Acorus calamus. The sequence goes on along the minus strand of CM060858.1, from coordinate 10,268,249 downwards.
TGGATTCTCTTTTGACCACCAACCTGGATGACCCTTCCTAGTTTATGGATAGATAGGTATAGGTGGTAAATATGTAGTGGTGACTGATTTTAATAAAAAGTGAACAAAGAGGGCAGGGCAGGGCAGGTCAGCTACATTGAATAGCTTTAGACCAAGACAAGTACCACTTTTTAAATGTATTCAGTGCACTTGGATGGTTTGAATAACCCAAAGTATCTGAGACTGCATTCGAGACCGAGCCTTTTGTTTTGTGTGCTGAGGGAAGTTCTGGTTGCTAATTTAGATGTACACTATTGTTCAGTAACTTTTTTTTTTTTTTTTTGACAAATCATGTCATAGTGAATCATAGCTGTCATGTGAACTGAAAATCTGCAAGTTATGAATGCCATGATGGGTGCATTTAAAAACATTTGCATTGTGGTGGATCCGAATCTTATGCAGATCCTTGTTGAGATCGATATGATTCGATGTGGATAGTCAAATCTCTCCACATGTGATGAGATATTGATAGAGTTGTGAGCTTTTTGGATCCTTCACTTCTCCTGAAATAGAATGAAGGGTGTTGATGTTGACACACTATGCACCTGTTTGGGTAGCATAATTGGAGAGGAATATGAAGGAATACGTTCAAAAACTGTTTGCTTTGCAAAGAATAGGTAGATATAAGTAGGGGTGGCAAACGATCCGAATGAGGAGTTTTGACATGTTCAAGCTCGGCTCGTTTATAAACGAGTCGAGCCGAGCCGAGCTCACGAGCCTTAACAAGCCTAGCGTTCTTCTTTACTTTAGGGTTTTTAACGGTTGAAAATAAAATTTTAACCTAAATAGTCAAATTTATGAGCTTAAATGAGCATAATTTTATATTGATTTAATGTTCTGATTTTACAAAGGAGTTTACTCAAGCTTAATGAAGTTTTTTTATAACACAAACAAGTTGAATTTGAACACAAAATGAAGTTCGATCCAGGCCCCGAGCCTAACCGAGCTTTAAAAATTGTTCAAGCTCGTTCATTTGTCTAATTGAACGAGCCTGAACGAGTTTAAACCGAGCCGAGCCCGAGTCAAGCCCGAGCGGCTTGGTTCGTTTACCAGCCCTAGATATAAGATGAAAATACGATATCTTTATTTTTCAGGCTCCTTATAAAATTATGTCATTCCACGCAATTATTCCATTAGTATAAAAGGAGTTCACATTAAATCATTTTTTTCTTTTTTATCTATATCTTATTTATTTTTTATCAATAACTTATCCATACTAGACGGTTACTCTATTTTCTCATCATAGACTGATTATTTTCTTCTTTCTATTCTTTCTTTATCAAAACTTTTCCAGTTACCTTAATCTAAATCTATATATAGTAAAAATTCCCCGATTCTTTAAATTCGATCAAATTGGTAGACTACTAAATTGGAATCAAATCCAATCGGATTCAAATATGTGCTATCTCTCCCTGTTCAAAAGCAATAATTTGAGTGTAGTAAGGACCACAGCCAATTTTTTTAGAATTAGTCTGTTTTTATGTTATTTCGTACTGTACAAAAAGTCCTCGTCCAAACGAGTATTTTACAGAAAGCCGGCAAGGGATTCCATTAATAACTGGCCGTTTTGATCCTTTGGACCAACTTGATGAATTTAGTAGATCCTTTTAGGAGGCCCCAATGACCATAGATCGAACCTATCCAATTTTTACAGTAAGATGGTTGGATGTTCATGGACTAGCTGTACCTACCGTTTCTTTTTTGGGGTCAATATCAGCAATGCAGTTCATCCAACGATAAACCTAATTAAAATTATAAAGCTATGACACAATCAAACCCAAACGAACAAAATGTTGAATTGAATCGTACTAGTCTATACTGGGGGTTATTACTCATTTTTGTACTTGCTGTTTTATTTTCCAATTATTTCTTCAATTGAAAAAAAAAAAAAGAAGAGAATTGTAGAAATTCTCTATAATAAAAAATTCATTATTATGTTTCCCTACTATTATAACTGAAAATACAATTAAACTCAAAATAATTTATTCATTATCTATATTAAAATAATGATCTAATCCATTATAGCTTATTTCGCTCTTCATAATCTTTATTGTTGCTCGCCTTTCTCTAATCTAGTACATGTGGTATTCTTTTTAGGTTATCTTAGCATATACTAGGTCTGGAAAATGTTACAAGTTAGTATAAATTATGTCAGAAAAATATAAATAAGTTAGGTTTTAGTCGAAGAAAGTTCTAATGTGATTATCCAATAGGCTATCGATATAACATATGCTGCAATCCAATATGTATAATGCGGGTCTATCAAGAGAATATGTGGGCGATGTTTCGAGGATGTGTTTGGGACTGGGGTCGACATATTGCAAAGGCGGAAGAAGTCGCGTTCACAAACGGGAAGCTATGCATCACGGGATGATCGCGGCCATTTGTGCCCCTCATCGGTTTAGAAACCTCTTCTAATCCGAGGGATAGTCGGGGCAACTGATCGCATTTTTTATGTTATTATATGTCGTGCATATCTTTTTTCTTTCCTTTTAGAGTTTGTAATTCAAATTTAGAAATGAAATCGGATAACAAATATCTACTTTTTTTTTAAATAAAATAAAATATATAACTTCTCTTGTTTTGTTTGGAGGGACACAACCATATATTTTGTTTTGTTACAAACAAATTAGAAGGTAATTGTGACCTTTACCATTGACTCATTTCAAGTCCACCATGGTGAAATCTAACTACAGAGAGGACTTAGGTATAGTTTGACAACTTGTCTAGAAGTATTTCTACAATTCTAAATAAGGAACTTCTTGTATTTGGAGTAGAAGTTGTTTAAGAACACATATTAATTAATATTTTCAAAAACTACTTTTCTAATAGAAATTATATGAATTTTCTAAAATATCCTATATCATTATTTTAATAGATAAATCTAAATAAATAAATATAATCAACTATATAGTCAAATGACCAAAACACACATATAACTATAATAATATTTGCATACAACATATTAATAATAAAATTATATAAAAAAATATTATTAAAATAATAATAATAATCTTATTAAAATCAATATAACATGATCAATGTAAAAGGGAATACAATATAACATTATCAATTTTTTAATTTTAAAATAAAAACCTATAATAAAAATCTTATACAAAGACTGAGATAAAAATTGCACCTTGTTTATATGTTGCTCTATATATCTTTTGAAATCCCCCTAAAGTTTGTTATAGGTTTATATAACAAATTATATTTAATTTTATATTCGTTTAGTGTGTGTGTGTGGTTGGTTTGCATTTGTTTTATATTTGTTTGTTATATATATATAGTTTGATATATATAGCACATACTTTTAGGCTATATATACACACACACTATTGTTATATACATAGTTTGTTACATATTTGTTATACATAGTTTGTTATAAGTTTGTATTATATATATATATAAGAGGAATTTTTTTTGTGTGAGGTTGTTATATATAATACATCTCGATCAATGTCACATGGAGAGGTGAGAAAAAAATTGTTATTTATAGTGCTTAAATGATTTTTTAGAAATTTATAAAATTTCATAAAGGTATTCTTATCAAAATATCAATTTTTTTAAATTTATGTAGAAGTAAAAAAACTCCTTTACAGAAGGAGTTATTTTCTCATTCTCGAAAAAAGGAGTTATTTTCTCTTTATCGAAAAATGAGTTTTTCTTCTTTTACAAAAGGAGAAGTGGTAGTTATCAAGTTCTCAAACGCAATTGCTTCTCATTCTACAAAGTCGTCTAGAAATACTTCTGAACAGTTGTCAAATGTTACCTTAGGAAAGGGAGCAAGCAAAATCAAGTTTCTTCAACATATTCTTATCTTCATACATAACTCTGGGCTGGGGGTCCATACATCTTCATATGTTGTCATGTAAAAAGGGAAAATGATTTGGAAATCTCTATAAATTACCTAATTTGATGACTCAAGCTGTTGTGGAACAATCACAAAAAGTGTTGACACATTCAAAAAGTTATCATCAAGGAAAGAGAGTAACCATGAGTCAAAATAAAAAAGTTAGAAAATTAAAAAACCATATATTGTCTGAAATTTTATGTTGATCACTAAAAAGTAAAAAACAAGTACTTGTGCCAAACATGAGAATTTTTTTTTCACTTTTTCTTACCTATTTTATTTTACTAGACCAGAAAAGGTTGAAAAAATCCCCCTCCCCTGTAGAAGTGAATGCCAATAAAAATGAGGTGATATGTTATGCTCAAACAACTTAAAAATATGTCAGAGCATCATTTTCTTTTATTCAAATTCCTTTATTTTCATTCATTTACATCCTGGCCTACACACAAACTCACTCCCTAGCTTCCAAAGTTATCTGACATTTTCATTTATTTTGGCTCAATAGCACTCTGTTGATATAAACAGAACCAATTAGTTATACCACAGCCTTCACTGTTTTTAGATGAGGTTTTACTACCCATCTCCAATTCGTAAAATTGGTTTCCTTCAAGTAGGGTAGGGAGCACTTGCTTGTACATGATCCCTTGCCAATTGCCATTGTGTCTTATTCCCCAACATTATGTGGTTGTGTGTGACAAATACAGATTTCCATGTATAGTGTTCCCTCCTCTATACCCCTAAGCAAAAGCTTTCCCATCAATCACCAAGAAGGCAAGAACTGTTTAAATTTGCATGGGACCATGTAATCCCAAAGTTTTGACTGGCCTCCTATGATGGCTTTATTTGCCCACAGTTAAAATGTGAGAACACTCCCATCTTGTCACACCTTCAAATCTTCTCCCTTATTTGATTTTGGATGTTTTTAGGGCTTTTTTTGCGTATATATCCTTGAAAATTTTCACTTTGTTAAAATACCCTGGTGAATTATTATTGCCACCAATATCCCTCAAACAATGATGCAGTAATGCTCTTTTTAATAGGTATTTTTGTAAAACTTTAAATATTTATAATATGCATAAATACCTTTTGAAAGGATGTTCATGCAATTTTTCACCGGGATATTAATGGAAATAAAATTTCAAGAGGGATATTTTGATAATATATGATTTTTTTGAAAGATATACATGCAAATAATCCTTTAAAAATTCATATAACCCCCTATAAATTGTCCGAAATATATATAACCATCTGAAAACACATATTCAAATTCAAATAGCCTCATGAATTAAATTTTTGTTGGCGGATTATAATTATTTTGTGAATATTTTGTTTGGTTAACCCTGGATGAAAACATATAATAACAAAAAAATAATTACAATGTGTTAAAAATGCAAAAAATCATCTACGAATGATTATTTTACCTTTTGAGATTGAGTTTTATAATTTATCTGGAGGGATAAAATCGTTATTTATAAAAGGTTTTCTGTTTTTTAATAAATTGTAGAAGATTTTTAGTATACTGTATTTTCACTCAAGGTTGATCAAACATAATTTTTGTAGAATATTCATCATCTATCAATGAAAGTTTAATTTATGAGATTATTTGAATTTACAAAGGTGTTTTCAGATGGTTAAATAGACTTTATAAACTTCAGGCAGTTTGCACGGGTTATATTTTTAGATTGTTTCCTTTTTTTATATATTTTACTTGGGAGATGAGGACAAGAGAGTGGCCTTGTGATGTGGGGGGTGGAGGAGACAAATGGTTTTGTCTTTGAGTTTCAAAAAGACCTCTGTTGATCCTCAGATGTTTTCTTGAGGGAGAGCACTCTTTGATCATATTCTGTTTTGTGTGAATTAATTTATATGTATATATAATTTTTTTAGAAGAGAGCAGAATCCGATTTTGCTGGGCTGGCATTGTGTGGTCTTGTTGCAGCAGAAAGTCAGGGAGGTTTGTCTGCATTTATGTGCACCTTTGTGTATGAAGTTTTATAGAAAGTAGAAAAAAAACTGAAACTTAGGTTTTACAGAGCAGGCTCTAATGAGCTGCAGGGGGTGTCAGTGTTATTTTGGATTCTCTTTTGACCACCGGCTTGGGTGACCTAGTTTATGGATAGGTATAGAATATAGATGGATAGATAAGGGTCAAGCAGCTAGCTATCCCTAATAATGAATAAAAGATTGATCAAAGTTTTATATGATCAACTATGGGTGGAGATATGATCAGCTACCTGGAGTAGCTTAGACCAGGACAAAGTACCACCTAAAATCGGATCCGGATGGTACTTTTATCCGTGATCAACATGTGAGAAAGTTTTTAATAGATTGATGGGGGAAATTGCATATAGCCCCTTAAAAGTTTGCTTGTATCCATATAATCCCCTAATTATTTGGGTTATTATAGCCTCTTCCATTAACACCTTGAAACTAGGATAATGTTAACTTAACCACATATGGTTAAATTATATTTTTACCCCCGTCACTTTCACCCACACCTAAGGGAAAAATTCATATAATTGTCTTAATGTTTGCAAATATCCGTATTGACCCCTTATTTTCTTGAATATTCATACAACCCTCTATATTTTCTCATGGAGAAAGATTTAAACATCTGAATTAATTTTTTATCAAATTTTATGGAATATTATGGGTATATTCTATCCATTTAAAGGTGCTGCAAATGCATTTATCTAAATAACCTCATAAGATTTAAGAAAAAATTAATATGATCTCTTTAAATGATCAAAATGTCATCCTTAAAAAAATATCATGTTATATTTTTTCTTCAATGTGTTAAGAATAAATTATTGGATACTGTTAGGTTAACCATATACAAGCTTTAACTGGGTAATGATAGGAGGTGATATGAAGTAAGCACGTAATTTCATGGGGTTATATGGATATTCAGAAAAATGAGAGGTTTTTATGAATATTCGCAATCTTTCAGGGGGTTCATATGAACATATATTTTTAGGGTGACATTAACTAACCGAATATTCCATGAATATTCTTCCTAAAATGATGGTAATTTAAGTTTTTTTTTTACTTAACCAAGAAAACTTTCAAGGGGTTATATGAATTTTTAGAAAAAAAGAGGGGATACAGATATTAGTGAACTTCAGGGGGTATATGCATTTTTTCCTAGATTGATGTGTTTGTATGTCCAATTAAAGGACTCCAGTAGGGATGCAACTTAGGGGATTGGGTTGGGTTGGGTTGGGTTGGAGTTAAATCTGAATCCAATTTGGAGTTGAAGAATAGCCAACCAAACCTACCTCAACATTTCAACCCAAGTAGGTCAACCTGAATTCAACTCATCGAGATTGGTTTGGGTATGATTCATTTTGAGGTTCTGTTTGAGGTTGGATATAACTTCAAAATAAGGTTATTTTAGACAATTTGAGTTTTTGTTCCATGTGGAGAAGACAATAAAGATGTTTTGGATGATGATGGAGAAATAATAGAGAAGTGAAATTATAAAATGAGGTATTTTAGGGTAACATAAATTGTACGATTCATATTTTATTCGATTTGAATATTCAAAATTGATCCAGAAACTCAATCCTTCAATCCAAACCAAACGCTAAAACTTTAACTTGAATCCATCCTGAAGTCTGAGTTGGTGCAATGTAAACTGTAAAGCCCCCGTACTCATTATCTTTAATTAAGGCATGCGATATAGTGCGTTACGTAAACAATCAACAAAATATCGAATAATATAAATAAACTCACAAACTCGGAGGTTAAAAGCATAAACCAATCACAGGATCTCAATAATTCATTCTTAAGTTCAAATGAATACACACGAGTTCATTTTTTTAATACTAATAGTATTTCTTCTGGTTTTGATGATAGGTCTAAGGACGTCCACTACATGTCAAGAAGAAACTTATTCGACACCTACATTGCAACGACGATAAAATGCGAACTAACTCACCAACGCCTCACCACGAGCGATGATCACTAACAACTACTCTAAAAGGTCGGAAAAAGAGGGGTGAGCTACCACGCGCTCAGTGAATAATAATAATAATAATAATAATAATAATAATAATAATAATAATAATAATAATAATAATAATAATATTATATTATTATTATTTTATTATTATTATTATTATTATTATTATTTTAAAGAACAATCCCATAAAATCCGAAACGAGCAGAATATAACATATATTTTTTTTCACAAGTGTAAAGATAAAACATATGCATATCTTATAGAGGAATAACCACAAATCACAACACTAACTGTATGATGTGTATGATGCAACGGACACGCATGTCTATATGGTACGCAGTCAAAAGGTGCTCCATCTAGAGCTCTTGGTCCCACTGCAGACTAGGTCTCACTAGACTAGGTCACGCAGACTGGTCGTCGCACAAACAGATGATATGCATGCACGATCAATTCATCAACCCATAGTTTGCATGCAAAAATAACATAGTTTCCAACATATATTTCATACATAAAATAATGTTTCAAAACGTGATGTCATGCTCATGTATATGGAGTACTGTATATGGACAAAACCGATAAAGGGCTATTTTATCTGGCTCTGATACAGAGTGGTATCAGAGCATAGGTTCAACCCTCAGACTGTAGATTATGGATATATTAGTTGACTTTAGAGCTTAGATTTACGATTCCTGTAAGCTTAGGCTTAATTATCCTCTGGAGTTATGGAGTACATGCATTTTATTTGGCTCTGATACAGAATGGTATCAGAGCGTAGGTTCAACTCTCGGACTGTAGGTTATGACCATTTTAATTGACCAGTTGAGTTTAGGGTATAAGCTCTAATAACCTAAGGAGTTACGTTTGACTGCCCTATAGAAGAAAAAAAATTGATTGGGCTATTTTGTTACCTTATAGTGTTGATTAAGGAACTAGGGTAACGCAACCGGACTTCGCGCTTCAAAACGGAGTCGTGGGTTCGGTTGCATTACATCCATACTCAAAATAACAGTTGTATTCATAACATAGGCATGATGTGAATATGATATAAATATAAGTAATTTTGAAATCTACATAAAGACTAGACCCACTCACCTCTGGTCCAACGATTCGCAACCCACAACTGAGTCTTACAGTAAATCTAATCTCACAAGAAACGATATGGCTAGGTCACAATATGATCAAACGGTACGGAAACTGATGGGACCCGTACCTACCGAAAAACTAACTGCTCCTCCAGAAACCGTACGCGTAAGAACTGACAGCTCCTACAAGGGCCGTCCCAAACAAACTGACGGCTCCTCTGGGAGCCGTCAAGAACATGCCTGACAAGCTCTCAAAGGAGCCGTCCTAGAGACAGAAAACATGAAACCCTATTTCCTTTTTTTAAAAAAATATCTAACACATTCTATCATCGAAAACCCTACGCAAGTCATTTAAACGTTGTAAAACAGAAAATAGTTTACATCGAAATCAAATCATACGTACGAAAAATCCGATTAAGACCAATAAAAAGTCTTTGAAAATATCTTTGAAAACTCTAGGTTTAACATAGGCATAAATAACTAAGTATGGATCTATGTTTAAAACTCCAAAAATCATAATAATATAGGCATTGGTTCAGATCTAAGCGCATATATAAGGTTTAAAATAAAGTTTAAAGATCATAAACATGATTTTTACATCAATGAATAAAAAATCCTAAGCATGAGGCATACAATAACATATTCTTTCTTTAAAAAAAACAAGGCTCATACATTATTGAAAATCACATAATATAAAGGTTGTAACATAAGATCTAAGAGTTTTTTAAAATCATATAAAAATCATAAGAAATCCAACAAGAAACTCATGAAATCATCAAGTCATATACCAATATCTTTGAGACCTAATACTACCATATAAAACTTGTAAACATATCGTAAATCATTGACATAATATTGGTAGAACACAAGGATCCGAAATCATATGAAGTTTTCGAGAATAATGAAAGAAGGATCAATTTTTTTTTGTTTGAAAAACCTAAAAACGAATTTATAAAGCAAGAACCTTCTAAGATGAATTAGTCATCAATTAAAACTTTTCATTAATTAAGAGAAATACTCACAAGAACCTTATGTTCGAACCCCTTCCCGAGCTCCTCAACAATGTCGCCGCAAACGGTAAGAGAAAGAGCTTTTACGATTTTTAGGTTTAGGGTTTCAATACAAGGAGAGAGAGGAAAAGAGGTTTATAACCTCTTACACTTGTGGGGGACAAAATATGACTCAATTAATTTGAAATAATTCAAAATCAAAGTATTTGTTTTTTTCAAAAATGGACTAAATATTAAAAAATACAAAGTTTTTTTCAGATCGACGACTCTGGTTGGGCCCGTCGCTAGGCCTGTCAACGGGTCGGGTCTAGACCCGGACCCGATTACACGTGTAATATACCCGATCCAATTTGGACCCGACCCGACGGACCTGAACAAACAAACGGGTCTCCGGGTCCACCCCGCCCCGACCCGTTGGACCCGAGACCCGATTATTTTATTAATATATGGACTATTAGTATTAGTTGATACATAATTTTATTTCTTACAAATGTTTGTATATGTTCATAAATCATAATCATAATCATAACAATGTTAATGCAAGAACTTGATTGTTTAATATGAAAGTAATGTATTGTCGTCGGTTTGTTTTCAATTAAATCAAAGCATGATTTATGTTTATTATTTTAGTTAATATGTTAGTGTTTATTGTTTTTGTTTTTAGGTTAAAAATGGACTGAATATTCAAAAATACAAAGTTTTTTCCAGATCGACAGCTCTGGTTGGGCCCGTCGCCCAATACCCGACGACACCTATAGGAGCCGTCAGGTTCAGATCTGACAGCACCCTCACGAGCCATTAGAAACGCAGCTCGACTCCTTGTTATGGTTTGATCCATAACTTGATTAATACACATCCGATTTACGATCCGTAAGAAGCGTTGGAAAGTCAACGAAGCAAAGAATTTAACCATGCCACATTATCATAATTTGGAGTACTAAACACACTACAAAAATAGATTAATTATGTCATAAAAGTCATAGTAGTTACATGCAGGTTGGGTCAGGGGTTTAAGTTGCACCCATTACACCAGTGCATGCATGAAAAAAAATGAGCATTTCTTTTGTAGGAAAGGTAGCTGTTTGCTACCCAATTTCATTTCTGATTTCGAATTACAAACTCCGAAAAAAAATGACACAATGCTATCGATCCCTGAGGTTAGAAGAGGCATCCAACCCGCAAGGAGGCCGCTCCCCGTGCTTACTCCATGATACATATCCTCCTGTCTCAGAAGTGTACCTTCTCCGCCTTTGCAGTGAGACGCCTCCAGTCCCGTATGCACCATCGAAACATGTCCCACATGTTCTTTTTGTGCACCCTCGTTCCTTGAAGATAACATTGTTTCTCGTACACCAAATTATCCACGTCTCCGCTGGGACTATAGACTGCGACGATAAATACCAATATGTTGTCCATTGAGTTCCTCAAGCCGCAACATTCCACCCACAACTCATCTAGCATCTAGAAGGTGGTCCGAAGGCGAGTCTGTGTCCCCACTGCCTCCCAGAATTCCTTTGCCACCTGGCATATACAAAATAACTGTTGGGTGGTCTCCATCAAATCTGCACAAAGGGGGCATGCTATGGAGTCATTTGGCGCCCACCTAGCTTTGTACGACCTTTTAAGGAGTCGTTTGAGAGACAAGAACCACATAAATTCCTTGATTTTCAAAGGACTCTTCGGCCGCCAGATCTGATTGTACCAAGGGCTGATAAAAAAAAAATGAACATTGAGTGGCTTAAATTTAGATCTATTTCATCTAAACTCATTTAGAAAATGAAAAAAATGGTGTTTGCAATTCTATCGGTTGGTTTTAATGGGCTTTTAGCCCCCGTTTGGAATGGAAATAAGCCCTTGGATAACCTATTAACAAAAATTTTAATTATTTTTTAGTATATTATGTTTTTAGTCAGCGTTAACTAAACGAAATATTCAAAAAATATTCATCATCTATTAACGAAAATTTTATTCAGGGGGTTATATGGATTTTAAGAAAAGGCAGAGGGGTTATATAAATTTCGGTCAGATTTTAGGGGGTTATATGAAATTTTCCCTTTTTTTAATTTTGGGGGGGGGGGGGGGGGGGAGCTAAATGAAATGGAGCGCTGAAGGTGGTTCCTTTTGTAATAAGCCCACTTCTCACATGCAAAGGCCTCTCAAACTTGTTTATAGTATTTATTTTTCACGTGAATCTTTAGTACATGGCGTCTCTTTTTTTCATGGAAAAAAATAATTGAAAGGTATAGAATTGATTTACATGATATTTTATAATAATTTAAAAGCTTAAATGCAATAAAAAAAAATATATGTTAGTGGAATAAAAAAATATAAAATTCTAAAAAACACATAAAGAGGGTTTGAGCATTATAAAATTTAATTTAGCGGAACTAGAGATGTTGGAGAGAGATCATGCATCTGAAATACCTAAAGAAATTGTGATTTGTCATTATGATTGGAGAGATTTGGAGAGAGATTTTAGGTTTGATTTTTAGAAAAAAAAAATGTGTTGGAAGAAACTAATTCACTAGAGAAATGGTGATTTGTCATTATGATTCAAGGCCCTGCCTTGGTCACCTTTTCCCAGGCCTGGCTCTAAGCTTATTTATGGGATGGATGAACTCATCAAACTTGGCTTATGTATGATTTTGGGGAAAAAAATAATTTCCATGACAAACACTTCAATCATCTCATTTTCATAACATTAAAATTTGAGTACCTAGTCAGTGTATGTATATAAATTAATTGATTAATGATCATAGAAGATCTCCAAAATTTTAATACGTACTGAGCTTGTCTTTCTTGTTTTATATTATCATTGTCTCATTATTCTTTTTATATTGTTTGATCAAATCTGAATATTATGGAAATTTACGTCTTTTCTACTTGTTTGAATAAAAGTCTAGGCTTGATCCTCTTTGTACTTCATAAATTTTTAAATTACATAGATTTGTTGAAACTATAAAAATGAGTTTTGTAAGAGTGTAATATATATTTTTTTTGTACCTTCTTTGTAATTTCAGGTTTTAATTTTTTTTTAAATATTGTATGTAGTTGAACCCCCAAAGTAAATTCTTATCTCTACCACTGGATAAGAGAGACATTTAGACATGGATGGAAAATGCAGTGGACAGTGTATTTTTTCTTTGAAAATGTGTGTATTATGAGTACGGGCGCTGTTATACTCAGATCCATTTTCAGTCTCAATTCCAGCCCTATATGCATCGTTTATCGACGCATATGCTCACGTTAATAAAGCATATGCTTTGAAAGAATTTTTTTACACTTTTTATAAATGCATCCATGCAATTCATTGGAGCATATGCTTTATTTTTTATAAAAGCATGTACCTCGTTAGATAAGGTATATTTTTTAAAAAAAACTAAAAAACATGTAGACTTGAATTAAGGCTGGAAATGGAGCTGGATGTAACATTATCCTTATGAGTACACAATTAAAATATACAAACTTAAAAAATCAAAATAGTTGAACCTTAAATTAAAAGCTATAGCCTCCATTTCGGTATGGAATAGCCTAGTGAATAAGTGAGAATAAAATAGAATAAACATTTTTTTATTTTATGAATACAGGGAATACCAAGACATAAACTATGTTAGAATAAACGGGTATAAAATGGTATATGGAATCCAACCAACCCCTAGAATTAAAGTTATTCCATGTTATTTCATCCAAAAAATATGTAGGCTCATTGTCAAATCAACTGTCATCACTTATAATGAATCACATGTCAAATCAACAATAATTATTTTTTCACATTTTATAAATCATCATCCACACTTTATTCATATTTTACTCAAATAACAAAAAAATTATTATTATGTTTCTCAATGAGAATAATTCAAAACACAACCAAACACAAAATCATTTTATCCGTATTCATACTCACGTATACCAGAATAACTGTATACCCAAGAAGAAGAACTATTCTGTATCCAAACGGGAGCATAGACACGCGTGAGTTCGGTGTGGGACTATTCTAACATTATCATAAAGATAACTAATAAACTTAGTCAATTTTATGGTAGAATGTAATTCATCAGTCACTTATAATTTTTTACATAACATTTTTCAATCCATAAATGTATGTCTTTTAGACAAGAGCATTATTAAACTCAGTTTTTTTACAGTCTAAAATACAGTTCTATATAGCTCATGATAAATCTAGTGAAGCATATACCTCGTTAAACGATATATATATCTCGTTAAATTTTTTTAAAATTTACTAAAAATGAATTCATTCAACTCGAAATGAATCGATATGCACTTTATATTATAACATAGTAACATTTATTATTATTTTTAAAATAAAAGCACGTGTGATTTAAATTTTGTTTCGTAAAAATAATTAAGTTTAATATTTTCCTTTAGACAATGGACTATCCTACAGGCCGTTTCCAGCAACACTCAAAATTTTAGTCCCTCTGACGAAGCCCAATGGGCCGTGTCAATGGAAGGCCCACAAGTCACAAGTCGATAGTGCATGAACAATGTTACACAAGTAAAACCAGTGTGTGTTGATACACTTATTAATCCATTTTATAACCTTATTTGCAATATCATACTTTGTATGAATTGATTAAGTTCTATTGCAGTGTATGAGACTGTAATTTTTTTTTATAAAAAAAATTAGCGTGTCTGAGTGTATAATTTAATTTATATTATGGTATGTATTTTTCGTTAAAAATCTAGTGAAACATATACATTGTTAAATTTTTTCTTATATTTTCTAAAAATAAATTCATTCAACTCGAAATGAAGTGATATTCACTTTTTATCAAAGCATATATGTTATTGGATGATGCTTATTATTTTATAAAAAATGAAAATATATGTGATATGAGGGCATTTTTTCTAAAATAATCACTCCTAATTCTTAAATTACCAAACTAATCACCTTTTTTAATTATTTACCAAAGTAGTCACGAGACCCGGTCAAAAACGTCACGTAAGCTTTTTTGTTTTTTTTTTAATTGGCCCCGCTTAAAACACCAACGGAGGTGACGTTTTGAACACTTGTTATTTTTTTAAAAAAAAATTAACATAAAACGTCAATGTCGTTGATGTTTTCAGCACTTGTTAATTTTTTTTCCAAGTTTTTAACATAAAATGTTAATGCCGTTGGCGTTTTCAGCACTCATTAATTTTTTTTTCAAATTTTCTACATAAAAGCTAATGCAGTTAGCATATTATATTTTTTGAGATAAAAATGTCAATAGGATTAGCGTTTTAACATTTTAACACAAGAACTTTTGAATCCATGCACACGCCACTTGGCGTTTTGTGTTTTAATCAAAGTTGGATGGGACAATTTCTTTCTTTTCTTTGGTGCTAGGTGGAGCAATCACAAGGGACACGTCATATTTGTTGATGTGAAGTTTTACAGATTTCAGGTGTACTGCTAATTAAATTTTAGATGGATTTAAAAATCAATTAGAGCTTCAGTGGTCTTGCATAACAGTTTTTTTTTTTAAATAATAAGGATGGTAACCCAGTTTTTTTTACCCACATTGATAAACATCTCCATCGCTCAACTGATATAGCTCAAAACGCGTGTTTTCATAATTCAAAAATTCTAAAGTATCAAAACACCAACCCCAGTGATATTTTTATTTCAAAAAATGTAATACGCCAACAACATTAATGTTTTCTGTAAAAAATTTGAAATTTTTTTTAATAAGTGCTAAAAATGCTACTTCCATTGACGTTTTAAGCAGGCCAATTAAAAAAAATAAAAAAGCTTACATGACGTCTTTGAGTGGATCTCGTAACTATTTTAATAAATAATTAAAAAGAGTGATTAGTTTTATAATTTAAAAATTATGGATCATTATTTTGAAACAAATGCCTGAGTGTTTAAAAATGACCGAATCTAACACGCGTGCAATAATGAAGAATCTGTTTCATTATATGCAACCTGTACTTTTCTTTTGCACAAAAAATATATAATTTATTAAAGAAAAATGTCCAAATAACCCTATGTAAATTACATGAAATCCATACAACGCTCTTATGCCATGTTTGGATCGGGGATAAGGCCCCGGATAAACCCGGATAACCCCGGATAAAATTTTTTACTTGTTTGTTTACCCCGGATAACCCCGGATAAATTATGCTAGAATAAACCCAGATAAAGTGGTATATGGATTCCAATCAACCCTTGGAATTAAAGTTATCTATGGTTATTCCACCCAAAGAATATGTGGGCCCACTGTCAAATCAACTGTCATCACCTCTTATAAATCACCTGTCAAATCAACTATCATTACTTTTTTATTTTTTATAAATCCTTATCCATACTTTATTCACATTTTACCCAAACAACAAAACATTTATTCTTACGTTTACCAACGAGAATAATTCAAAACACAACCAAACACAAAATCATTTTATCCTTATTTATACTCACTTATGCTTGGATAAATCTATACCCTAGAATAAAATCTATCCCCATTCCAAACGGGGGCTTAAAGTCCATATAACCCTTGAAAGCACTCATGTAAATCCAAATAACCTCATAAATCCAAATAACCCTTTAAAAATACTTATGTAAATCCAAATCCATACAGCCCTCAGGCTTTTTTTAAAATCCATATAACCCCTTGAAAATACTTATGTAAATTCAAATAATCTCTTGAAAACTTCATTGATAGTTGAAGGCTGTTATGCGAATATTTTGTTTTGTTAACCCTGACTGAAAACACACTATACTAAAAACCCTATACAATTCATTTAAAATGCGAAAACATTCTATACATGACAATTTTACACATCTGAATATATTACAAACCCTATCAGTTGGGGGTAAAATCGTCATTTACAGAGAAAATTTTATCTTTTTAATAAATTGCAAGAGATTTTTAATACATTATGTTTTCAATCAGGGTTAACTTTAATCAGGGAGAATAATCATATTCTATCAACAAAAATTTAACTTAAAAAACTATTTAAATTTACATAGATGTTTTTAAAGTGTTACATGAACTTTAAAAAAAAGTCAGTAAGTTATATGGATTTCAGGCGGTTTATAAGGTTACTTGAATTTTTTCCTTTTTTTTAAATATGTATTTTATGCTTACTAAGTACATAGTTCATTGTATAAAAATATACTTTTTAAAATATTGAAACGTGGGAAAAACGCGCACTAACATTATCCATCATATAAAAGTGTATCAATCATTATTAATATTATATGCAATAATGAGCCCTTTTAGAAAAATAATTTATTTAGATAAAATCTAAAAAGTCTCTGAAGAGCCGGGTCCAAATGGCACTTGCAAACTCTACCATGGACTTTTTGTCTTTCAGACCCACGATTTTAGCTGACCTTTACCCTTTATTAACTGTCTTCATATGGGTTTGTTTTAATTTTTATCAACTCCATTTGAAGAACAAATAATATTTAATTTAATAATAAAAAGAGAAGGAAAAAAAAAATCACTTGGAGAAAACTCCATAGAACATAGCCTGTCTCTAAAGAAAGCAACACAACAGGTCAACAGTCACCGCAAATATATTTAAATTTTGGATAAAATGCACTCCCCTGATATTCATATTCTATTTTTATTTTTATTTTAAAAAAATTCATATAATCCCGTGAAATTCACATAATATTGGAGTTCCTTATCACACAATAAGCAATCAGGGAGGTTTTTTTTTATCCCATCTAAATTCCCTCTCTTCTTGTTTATCAAGATTTGAATTTGTTTAATGATTGAATGACCAAGTTGGTATCCAATCTTCTTGTTTTCAATTTTTCCAATGGTGGGTCCTCTTATCTTAATTTGCAACTGCCCAGAGAGATCTAGTTTTGTAATGTTGGTGACATGATCAACAGTGATCATGAAAAAACAAGGAAGTCAGGGGGCCACCAGCTTTAATAGAAAGTTGTTCATTTTATTGTATATATGTACATCTAAGTCATACAAGAGTGTATGCCGTATGGTACTTGTCATTCCATGTTATGACCTGAGGGTGCTGGGAGACTGAGTCAATACTATAGTTCTAAGGTCTCATTTAGAAAGCCGATAGAGAAGCGTTGTTTTCAAAGCTTTTCTACCCTAAGCAAAAATGGCTTGTGAACGCAAAAAAATCATCTCCACCACACAGATGAGAAAAGTGTTTGGATCTGCAGTACTGGTGTTACGTGGTGTTTTCTGTCACGAAATCCGCCCCACTGCAAATTCAAATGTTGCCTAAGTCAGTATATGAAATTTCTAATAAATTATACACTCGACTAGATGTGTATATATAATATATGCATTCAATTCATTCAAATATATACTTCATTAAACAAGTATTTGTTTTATACACGTGTCTAATATACATGAACCTAAATATACAAGATGTAACTATAATATGATATATATGATATGAATAATACAAAATAGATGAAATATTTATCAAATATTGAATAATTCAAAAAACATTTTTATTTAACATGCATACAGGGTAATAAATATATATATGATGTAATATATTCTTTCATATTATAATAAAATAACATAAAAAAATCATTATAAAATGCAATTGATATGTATTTAATTTTGAATTACTAAAATTTTAATATAGATAAAAACGAAATGGAAAAACTTCATTATGTGTGTGTTTTTGTGTGTGTTCAGACCATACAAGTGACAGGAGGAAATATAATCATAAGGGGGGAATGGGGGATGAACAATGAAAAATTTTGACTGGGTGTCATTTTAAAAAAAATTGGGGTGTGGTCCTCTCCCACAGATGCATGAATCATCATCAGTCATGCATGAATCAGGGGAGCACATCTGTGACTTTCAATGAATGCTAGAACATGTTCGGATCCAATTTGGACTGTTCAGCAATTATTGGTGTGGGAGGTGAAAATATCCTTCTCTTTCAGTTGGCCGGACTCGAGGACGGTTCAGACTTGATTTGAATGGATTCGTAAAGAAACGACGATTAGGGTCCGCCGTGAAAGAATTGACGAGGTTTGTTTGGACTGAACCTAATGTAAATCAGGCTGCCTACGTACATTTTTTGAGAGATCAAGTCACATTTGGCGAGAACATCCGACGATGAAGCTCAATCTCCATTAAAATAGAATTTTAAGTTTGGGTCTTGGGTTCTCTTATTTTTTAGGGAAGAAGAAGGAGTCTCTCCCTATCTCTCTGTTTCTCCTCTCTCCATCCCCTCCTTATAAAAGGGATACCCTTCTATTTATAGTGGGAGGGGGTGTACCTATTGCCATAAAGGTGTGAGCTATCAGGGGATAAAATCTTTCATGTGGCTCTTGGATCGGTCGACACGTGGGATCTTGGGATCAGTGCCTCATAACCACTTTCTGACAGTTTATTACATGCACTGTGTCAATGAATATTTCTTGGGATTTCTAATGTCTCACCGATGTGGACTCCATGCTTTTGATTTAAATTGGCCAATAGTTATGCCCCCATTCACCCAGGTCTGGTCGGGAGTCCGACTTGATATGGTGCTATGTTATGACGGAATGTGATGGGTTGAGACAGTATGCCTTTTAAACGGATCCTAAGGTGTGATAGATTTTGGCTTCTACAATTGAATTGAAATGGACTCAATTTCCAGAAATGTGAATTAAGTTTTGACTCACCAAATTTTTTTATGTGTTGCAGTGATAGCCTAAGAGAGATTGGAAAATGTTACTGGATAACTCATTGGATCCGTAAAAAATAGTATTTTATTATTTTATGAATTCAAATAATGTATTTTTTTTCTAGTGTGGCAAATAGTACACAGACTCTTAATTATTTATTTTACAAAAAAACTGTTAAAGGTTATTATTATGATATTATTGCTTTCCTAGTTTTTGTAGAGTCATTATTATGATATTATTGATTTTTTAGTTTTCCTAATTTTTCTATTATGATATTTTAGGTTTTTTTGTGTATTTATAAATAAAGTATTTAACTGATCAATTGATACGACGAGAAGAATTCATTTATTTTATTTTAACAAAAACTAAAAATAGTAACATACAATGACAATTACTAATAATAAATTTGTATAAATAACCAATTTTCAAGAAAACTCAGTTTCTTGAGGAACAAATTAAGGGAATTTTGAAAGGACAATATATGTTCAGTAATTCGTCCCACTTCTCCCTAATCTAGTATTTACTAGTAATGTATAATAGATTGGAAGAATAGAAAAATATATGCATTCAATTCGATTATATACTTTATTTTTTAATGAGGTATATATTCATTAGATAAGTATAAACATTAAAAAAAAATTAAAACATGTTAAGGACTGCAAAAGCGACTACAACAACGACTGTCTTAATATTTTTTTATTTCTAAACATTGAGTGGTCCGCAATGAGCTTTCATAATCTAACATATGAAATGAGCTATTTCTATGTCCACATTAAAAGTTATGACTGTTAAGAGTTGGACAACCAATACTACATCACCATGTTATTCAAATCATTTTAGACCATGTTTAGAATGAATGATTACATCTATGATTAAACAATGATTTCAGAGTATCTTAACTGATTATAATTAACATGTACAAGATCATGCAGGGACTACTGTCCAGAACTTTTTTTTTTATAAAGCAGAACCATTGTTTATTCATTTCAACTTGGATTGCAAAAGTAACTGAACATAGGAAAGGGTCACAGCATGAGATGAGGCAAACAACAATAAAACATTGCAGGTCAATTGTAAGATAAAGACATCATGAATAGAAGAATCTGACCAAGAAAACAGACGCTGAAGTCCAAACTGTGGATAGAGGAGGATCTGACACATGAATAGTGGATGGGGGGACCTTCCAATGGGATTCCTCCTGGCAATGCCACATTTAAAATTAGGAAATATAATGGAACAGAAAGAGAGGGGAAGAGAAGAGTTGTCCACAATACAACACCACATAAATGGCTTCTGCTGAGGAGCCATTTTTCATGGTTAGAATTGTAGATGGACCCTCCTAGCATTCCAAGATGGACCCCTCTAAGCATAACTCATTACAGAATTCGTTGAACCATGTTTTTAGTATCTTTAGAATCTAGATATCCATTTAGTTTAGATGGTTATCATATTCTTTATAATTAAAAAAACTATCGTCGTTGCTGAACACATCTGGAAAACAAGCTCGTATTTTTAGTAGAAAAGTAAGGTGAATCAATCACGGAAGCGATAGCACCCATAACAAAAGGTGATAGGATACATTTCTTTTAACTATTGGTTTTGGTCACCAAATCGATCAAATTTGTGGCCACTGGATCATGACTTATTTTAACATTGTTTCTCTCATATAATTTATGAATATGTTCTTACTGGCCCCAAAAATTTCAATTTTGGCATCAAAGTGAATTACATTTTGAATAAACTAAACTATACACTGAATGGTGCCCAAAGAGCAACAGATAATATATATAATGTGTAGTCAGCAAACCTTCCATATAGGCAAAGCATGAGGAATATTTTTTTTCCCCATTGGTTGGATGGGATATGGCATGAGAAACCTTAGAATTTCAAACCTTAGATTTCCTATAAATGATCAAAAAAATATTCCTCCCTTGTGAGCACCACTCACAAATGGGTAAAATATTTCAGCAAATTTTTTTTGTCCTTCTTCTCCTGGCATGGATTGACAGCAGACACTCCAGCACCTTGAAACATCACCAAAACCAGCAAAAGGAAACAGTTCAATTGTTGTTGGTTGTTCTAAAAGACATCCTCCCCTACATCCCAATCACGTGTGCCTCATAATAAGTACAAGTCCTTGTTGGTGCCAACTTTCAGCTAGTAGTCATCAAGTACATATCTTGTAGCACATGAAGCTCAGATGGAAGCTTAGGTGGATTCTCTCACTAATAAGGATACATCCATGTCCATTTTTACTTTCATTTTTAATTTTCAGGATATGTACATTTATATGAAAACATATGAATAATTAATGTACCACCATATGAATAAGGACGCTAATATTCAATCCTTTTTAGCCCTCATTTACAATCATTATATCACTAACACAGTATATGAATTTGTCTCCACAATGCATATATATACACTATTACAAAAAAATGTAAAAAGTGTATGCATTTAATTTATACGAATATGTATTAAGAATATATTTAATTAAAAGAGTATATCTATCAAAGAAATAAATGAAAGGGATTGCACACGAAACTGGGTGTAACATTTTACTATTGAATATATATACACACTCATGTAAATGTATATACCTTTTTTGTGGGGCTAAAACTAAGGCTGGTGTAATAGAATCTTTCACTTACTGTAGAGATTTTAAAGACAATCCCATTTGATTGAGCAATTAAAAGGGGTGATTAAAATTCAAGTAGTGGGGCTCAAGAAAAGCATGCAACTCGGCTTTTTCACTATGCCACTGAAAGGAATGCCAAACATTTAAACAGATTAATACAAAACAATGTTTTAACAAGGCAGATCCATTCAACCTTCTGGAAAAGAAAAATGAGATGGCCAAATTTATTAACAATTACAGCATGATCCAAGGCAACCATTCCACAGAAGAATGAAATAACACTATAACTGCTCAAGTGTTATTTAAGCACATTTTTGGACCTGAAAATTTGGTATTTAAAGTCTCTGACACACAAGATAAGGAACAGAGATTATAATAACATCAGCCAATTAGAGGACATGTTTAAAAAAATTGGATATATGTAATCAAGATGATCATATACTTGTTTAAAGATACATATATTATAACTTTACACAGTTGCTGCATTCAGCATGATGGCCTAAGTAAAAAATGAGAATTTTTTTTACAATAAATGGAATGTTTCTGTAATGGATAAGGCTTTATATGGTACCTGATTAGGTAATCCACAGATATAATACACTCGAATCGACATTTTCGAGTTGTGAACTCATCTGTGAATAAAATAGAAGGATGTTGTTTCCTGCCATGCATGCATCAAAATCTTGCCTTGTCTAGAGCAACCACACTTATTTTTGTGTGCGTATAAAGGAATCGGACCACAATATCTTCTTCAACATGCTACAATGGAGAATCTATTGTCGTGGTGTTAGGACCATTTGATTCATGATTCGATATAGTTGGACAATGTTCACCAGTGGCTTCTCATCACAAATTACCTCCAATTAACCTATCAATGTCAGAAAAGAAAACTTTCAAGAAAGATAGGCAAGTGTGCATAGATAATGACAACACCTAATGCAGAGAAAAATTTAACATCAATCCTTTTCTTATCCCCCCATTCTTCATTTGGCAGCCGAAGGAGTGGATAGAATAGTTTTAACTTTCAATAAATTGACCGATGACCTTTCATTCCTTTATCTTCAAGGAGAATCTAAAGAACCAATGAATAAAAAGATATAGATAGGAATGAAATAAAGATAAATTCACCACCAAATAATTCTGCATATTCTGTTTTGAAGTAACCTTTCATGTATTTAAGTAAAATGTTACAATTTTTTTTAAAGTATATACTTTTGTTTAATGAAGTATACAATTTTTTTAAAATGAAATAAATACTCAAATGAATGGAATGTATACCTATTTTACATTTTCCCTCATACAGTATATACCTCATTAGAGATTTCATATATTAGTTAGGACTGTAGGACTGAGTGTGCCCTATATTTAATGTTAAAAAAGTAATCTATTTTGTATAGAGAGTGGACTAAATACCTAGTTTTGCTTCACCTGCTGATCCTCTTTGAACATTTTTCGTAGTACCATCTAATGCCTCACTAGTCACCACATTAGCACTGGCCAATGCCCCCGTCTGAATTTGCTGCACCATCTGAGACCCATAAGGGTATAAATTCATCAGCTGCAAAACCATAACCAATATAAGCACCCTCAAAAGAAGCCAAAGCAAGGGAGGGAACGAAAATGCAGCTCGAACCTGATGTCCCAGTGGCATGTGACGGAAGCCCATATATTGAGCGTTTTGCATTGGGTTCTGAAAATTAACTGGATTCAAGGCTGTGGCTGAGCTCATTAGTGGCTGGTTCGGCGTGGAAGTTGAGGGCATTGATTGGTTGACAAGAGGAATTCGAGGCATCTGAAGGGAAGGGCTATTCATGGAAGGTAATTGGGCTGGGTTTATACCTAACCCCATGCGTGGCATGTAATGTTGGATGCCGGGGAGCATCATTGGAGCCATTCCGCTCCCCATCCATAATATCTGATAGACCAAAGGGAAAAATGTCATTATTGTGGTGATCAAACTTGAAAACATATATCTGAGAACTATTGTGCATGATAAGTACCTGAACTTGCATTTGGAGTGACTTGAGATATTCGATAGCCTCATCTAGCATTGATGCTTTGTCTGACTGAAGTCATTTTGAAATTATTTCATTAGAGGTTTATTTGGGTAATAATTCATTTTAGACTTAACACAGTGCAATACAAACCTTGTTGCAGTGGGGTATAAGTTCTTGCAATGCCTTCATCTTTTCGTTAATTCTGTCCCTTCGTCTCTGAATTAAAGTAGAGATAGACATACTGTAAATCCATGATCAACAAATACAAGTACATTAATTATAGCTTATAAGCCTACCCTTTCTGAGAGATTATGAACTTCTGCAGCACGACTTCTTCGGGCAGATTGTGAACGTTGAGGCTGCTTGCTTGCCTCAACAGATTCATACTCTGCCTCCTGCAAATTTCAGATACAATACTTTCAATAAACAAACCAAAGACATTGGAGACTTTTATTGATTATAAAGATTTTCTAAAGTTGGTGGTTGTTAGGCAAGAAAATTCAAAATCTCCTCTAACATCCATTGAAATTAAACTTTCAGTAACTAATATTTGTTGTAAATAAAAGAATTTGGGAAGCATAGTAGGTACACTTATACAATTCATTTCAGTGTTGCAATATTTGAATCAATGAAAAAAAGGGAGGGGAGCTAGTGATTAAATAAATGACAGAAAGAGAGTGTTAACCTCACTGTGCCATTCTGATTCGTCACCATCTCTGACCTTCCTCTTTTGGCAACCATTGCTGGTCGTCAGCTTCCCGAGCCTACCTAAGCTAGCCCCCGATCCCCCAGAAGATGAAGTCACAGTCGGCTCGAGCATCTCTGCATGGCTTCTCTCACTTGGGGATTGCATCTCACTTGCATCCTCCTTGGCCGTTCCTGAGAATGTGTTCTTAGTCCCTCCACTATCACTCATTAAATGGCTCGGCATCAACCCACACTGAACTTGATTGCTATCACAACGACTCGATCCCACTGTCATCACTGATGACTCTCCCACCTCTCCTCTAATGAAATTCTCTCTATTCGATGACCCCAAATCAACCTTGTTCATTCTTGAGAAGTGCGAGAAGTTTGGAATCCCATCACAAGCTTTCACTACAGGTGGAGGCATTGGATTGTCTTTGAAATGTGGAGTGGTGGGTTGTTTGAAAACAGAATTGTTAAGTGTATTAGTTTCTTCGGGAATTCTGAATTTGGTCGACTTGATGGAAGAGCTAATAGGATCCGAGATTGGCATTTCATAGAAAAAATCAGAGCAGAAGTCCTTCTCGAGAGGATCTGCAAGAGTGTAGTTGAGCCATGATGGGGTGTCAACTGATTCGATCTGGTGGTTAGAACTCCCCGAAGATCCATTGATGCATTTCGATGGTTGTTTTGTTTCAATGGGGGCGACTATTGGCTTTCGATGTGTCTGGCTTTGCATGACTACATGCCCATTTCGCCATAGGAGTTCTATGAGCTCATTGTCTGCACTGTAAGTTCAAGATTATCAGAAACACAAAAAAATAATGATAAGCTTGAAATGAATTATACAACACACTAAGTTTTTAGAGATGAAGTGATACTAACAAGTCGGATCCAAATTGATTTGTTGAGGAAATCGGATTGGCGAAGCTCTTTGGATCGCCATCCATGTCCCAATTCGGCACACAGCGATTCATTTAAATTGCATGTGAACTTCGTATAGAGACGGTTGAGGCAAAAAAGCAAACATCTTTAGATCAGCATGAGTGATGAAATATCAAACAATATCATAAAGGGCCTAAAAGAACAGTTTCATAACCAGAACAGTAAAATTAGAAGAGTATCTTATTTTGCATAAAAAAATCTTACATCAAACTGACAAGGATTAAATTCTCAATAAATTTGGATAAAGATCATTCTTTTATTGGACACCCAGAATCCAAATTCAAATACATATGGAATTAAAGATTAAAAAAATACAATATTAGATTTTTCCAAAGAAATAGAAGAAAAAATTAATGAAACCAATGGTGAAAGCTCAAAATTTATGGGTAGAACTGAAATAAAATATTAATAATAATATTAAGGCAGAAATTCTACCATGAAAGGAGAGAAAAATCTTTCCAACGAAGGACGAAGCAAAATGAACAAATATTTTGGATATTCAAAACATGGGTCCAAAAGTACTTACAAATACCAATTCAAATTTCCATAAAAGGAAAAAAAATCTACAATGGGAAAGAACAATAGGAGTTCAAATTGTGCAATCAACAAAAACTGCAAATGAGCAGAAGAAATGGAAGAACCAAAGTAAACTTTTTAAAGCAGTCTTCAAATGAACCATCAAAAGTTAATCAAAAGAGACCAAGAAAGATAAAACTCAGAATTTCGAAAAGAAACAAATCGTGATTCATATAAACCCATATGAAATGACAAACCAAGGTGTCCAAAAGACACAAAATTTCTACATAACAGAAATTCAAAAGTTATGAAATTATGATAAAAGAAACCCATGCATCCAAACAAATACAACCCCAAAGATCAGAAAACAATAGAAGAAACTCAAAAACTACAGAAAATCAAACAAACCCAGAAACCAAAAAACACAAAACAAAAAAACCCACCTTTTGCTTTCCACCATCACAAAAAGTCTAGTTCATCTTCTTATGAAACAAAGTCACAAAAATGTCAACTTTTCTCTCTCTCTCTCTCTCTCTGTCTCTCTCCCCTGTTTTCAACACAACAACTTCAAAAGTCTTATGTTCTTTCAATTGAGGTTAGAATGGAAAAGGTGGGGTGGAGGGAGACAAGGAGATCCTGTCATATCAAAGGCATTCATCAGTTATCACATTATGGAGGGAGTGATCAGAGTGGCATTTTGCGTAAATATCTGTACAAAACAGGGGCTTCTTGGATAGTTATCAAAGAAATGTAGAATTGTTTTGAGTGTGTACAGCACATTATACATTGTTACATTGTTGACCCGTCACTCTCGTGGCATTAGATGGGTGAGGATCAAATGGTAAAAACAATTTCCTAGAGTAATTCTGGTTCCATGGGTCACTGTGACTCTGTGACACCTATCAATTCTAGGCTCCGTTTAAAAACACATATTAAAAATTAGATTTTGAAATAAAACTGTTTTTAAGATGATTTTAGACCTTTGACTCTTTTGGGATACTTTTTTTTAATTTATGAATCAATATTTGAAAGGGGTTTAATATTTGGTAGAGAAAATTGCTTTTCAATTAAAAAAATCGATTCCGATCGAAAATCACAGTTTCTGAACTTTTTAAAACACAGACTTCGAGAGAGAAATTAAAAGGAATCCAGCTTTTGATTCCGCCGAAATTCAACCCGTTTGACTGCACGATTTTGGGATTTTAGCTTTTCAAAAAGCAAAATCATCTCAAATCGTGCATCCAAACGGACCCTTAATCATGATCCATGCAATTTTTATTTTTTGAATAATGGTGGTAGAACCCCCACGAGCAGTGCATGTTTTAATTTTTAAAAATAATAAATTTAATTTAATTAAGATATATAACTTGATAAAAAGTTTATATCGTTTTATTTAGAATTGAGTTGATCAATTTTTAATAAATATAAAAAAATTAATGAGATATATATTTTACTCAAAAAAATATATATCTCGCTTGATAGTTGGCGATCATGTATAAATAGCTCACCATATGTACAACCTAATTTATACTTTTACAATCTTTATTTTTTTTATTTTTTAAAAATATCTACTTATTTAATAAAATATATATTGTGAAATATATATTATTTTTTTAAAAAAAAATTGATCATACACCATATCAATGGAATATATAATGCATTATGACAATATATACACCACAAGTAAAGTGTATAATCTACTGAGAGACTACCTCTGGAAATCGAATTATATGTATAAGCACTTATTTTTGTTAGATTGATCTATGATATTTTTTAGTAGTTTACATATATTATGAGGATTTTGTTTGGTTGTACATTTGTAAATTACATAAACATTGTAAAAATACAAAGATAATTAAATTATTTTTAAATTAATCATGATCATTAACATAAAAAGTACATTGATTTTTTAAACCATGAAGAATGTGAATTTGTGTTAAAATCCTATCTATAGTTAATTTTAAAAAGAAAAAAATCTAAATAACTCTCTCTAACTTGCTTGAAATCTACATGATCTCCTGACTTTTTCTAAAATTCATGTAACCCTTAAAACACCTATGTAAATCTAATAACCCCCAGATAAAACTTTAGTTGACAGATGAAGAATATTCAGCAAATATTCTATTTTATTAACCTTGACTAAAAATACAATATATCAAAACCTCATCTAATTTGTTAAAAATATGAAAAACCTTTTGCACGTGATGATTTTATCCCTCTGCACATACCAAAACCTTATTCAGAGTGGTAAAATCATCTTTCATATATAATTTTTCACATTTTGAATACATTACATGGGTTTTTGATATATGATGTTTTTCACTAAATTAATCAGACATAATATTTATTGAATAATCTTAATATGTCAAAAAAAATTTAACTTGAGGGATTTTTTAGATTTATATAGATGTTTTTAAAGGGTTATATAGACCTTGAAAAAAATAAGAGAGTTACAAGAGGTTATTTGGATTTTTTTTCCTTTTAAAAATAAATTTTCATCAACAGTTCTCCATCAATTTTCAATTATTTTTAATCATTTGTTTTAGAAATTTTTTTTATTGGCAGTCAACATATACAACCCAAATTCTGGAACATTACAAAAAATTTTTTTAAAAATTATTAGGAACTTATTACATAAAAAAACTGATCTAAAATTATTAGGAACTTTTTTTGACA
This sequence comes from Acorus calamus, assembly GCA_030737845.1. Lineage (NCBI taxonomy): Eukaryota > Viridiplantae > Streptophyta > Magnoliopsida > Acorales > Acoraceae > Acorus > Acorus calamus. The sequence continues at coordinate 10,239,220 of CM060858.1, read as the reverse complement.
TTTAAAAGTTTGAAATAACTCGTGGCTACAATACATGCATTAAAAATATATATATTATTAAATTAAATTATGTAATTTATCTAAAATGAATGAAATCATGAATATCCGCACGCAATTAAAATTCTGTCCTTTTTGGTCCGAGTGGGTGATTGATTGAATAAGTTGTTCAGCTGGTATTCAGTGTCAGGACCATTTTTCAACTGATCAGATTTTGGATTGAAGTGATATTTGGTCAATGTTAAAATAAAAATTCAAATTGTAAACCAAAAAAAAATTCAAACAAACTATTATGATTTTCTTCCCCCCTCTTTAAAAACAGTATTTGGTGTGAGTTTTGAAGTACAGATGGGCATTAATTTTTGGTCTGGCCAGATTCACAGAATCCACCTGTTGAATTTGAAAAATATGATAGCTGATAAAACTTGATTTTTATGAATAAAAATATATTTTTTATATTAAAAATTGAAATAGATTTCTTAAATCATTATATTTATTAACTTATTTAAAATAAATTTGCGCTTTTCAATCATACAAACTCACAAAGTAACAAAAATATATTTTTGATAATAATTTGAAAAAGTGTAATTCACTTTTGTATATACTTGTATCTTATCATATAATAATTTTTTAAAATCCTTAAAAGTAATTGTACTACTAATTAAGTATAACATTTTACCAAAAAAATGATCTACGTATTCTCAGACATGTCGATCGAGTTTGATATGTGTTTTAAAACCCGATGTTACTTGGTTGGCTGAATCGGTGAAACTTTTACCTATTTGAATTTTAGTTCGGTTTACCTAAAATTCGATAGTATAGAAAATCAATAAAACTCAATCAACCCACTGATTGAACCAACAATATTATAGAATCGGATACGGATTATTAAACTGACTGATATGAATTGTGATTAAAAGTTTGTTAAAATATAAAAAACTAATTAAAAAATTACATTTTATGTAATAAAATCATGTTATTTTCAATTAATAATAACTTAAAAAATATTAAAACTAAGACTTAGTATTTATGTAAAGATTTTGTACATTTTTATATTATTACTAATTAATTTAGTTAATAATAATGATAATTAATAAATTTATTGTAGCATGATATTTTCACGATTCAAATCTAGTTTACTAGACTCAACTCGCAGAACCAATTATCCTAATCTCGTTAAAGATTTTTTAGCCTGATATAGCCGTTGAATTGAAGATTGACGGTTTGAAATTGGATTAATTTTTGGTCGGAGCCATCGTGTGATGCCAAGTGGCTGAAACTGCTTTTTCGATGAGGAGTCGGTTAAGATAATTGGTTGCTGCGGAAATGGAAATGTTTACCGGACCCACTGTTTTTTATAGTTCTGGTGTGCCAAAGTCTGATATATCAGTTGTGTCGGTGGTTTTAATTGATGGAGATCCAACGGCTGAAATCGTTCTGATTACGGATTCAGGTAAATCGGTCGGTTTAAATTGAATATTATGTCAAAGTCAACCAATGTCAGGTTTGGTTGTTTCTAAACTTGTTTGTTGAAATGTTACTGTTCTGGCTTGTGGATATGATTTTTTTTTTGTTTGTTATACCTTCTGATTTAATATATATATATATAGGAAGTGATTACGTGCGGTCGTGCGGTCGGTGCGGCCGCGATCACGGGCCGTCGATCACGGGTCCATCGCATCGGATTTTTTTTTTGGTTTGTTATACCTTGTGATTTAATATATATATAGGGGAAGTGATTACGTGCGGTCGTGCGGTCGGTGCGGCCGCGATCACGGGCCGTCGATCACGGGTCCATCGCATCGGACGGTTGGGTGCGAATCACGTCGACCGTTGGATGCGATGGACCCGCGATCGGACGGCCCACGATTGCGACCGCACGACCGCATATTATCATCCGCGTATATATATATATATATATATATATATACATGAAAATAAAAAATTATTTAATATGTGTATATTTTGAGTACATATACAAATATGTAATGTACAACGAAAACTAGTATACATGTCCATTTATGTCAATCATTTGAAAAATATTTTTATCTACTTCAAATCTATATGAGAAAATTATTTGACTACTAATATTTATATCTAAATTATTTATGATATGATATAAATTTTAGAATATCCATATAATTTATACATAATCATAAGAAAAAAACTATTTAATTGACTTTTTGTTATTCATAATCTTTTCTTTTTGGTTTGTTTTATTTTAATACATTAATGATAAGAGATGACTAAATATTTGCAATATTTAGGGATAATTTTACTTATATATTAATTCTTTGTATTTTGAGAATGTGTGTAACATATTTGATATATTTGGGGCGATACATGTGAGATTACTTTTTAAAAATGTAACGGAGGACAGGATATTCCAACCCAAACTTAAAATTAGGTTGTTTTAAAACTTTGGTTTAGAATGGAAATCACTTCTTATTTAGGAATCCAATCTTCATAGATTTTTTTGGAATTAGGGGTGCAATTCAAGTAAATTAGGTCAGGTTACAGCGTAACTCAAACCAAGTCAAAATTTGAAAAATGCAACTCAAACCCAACTCAATTTAACCCTCAAACTTGAAAAGTTCAACTCAAAATCAACTTGTTGGGTTTGATTTGGATTGATATGGATTATGTTGGGTTCATATTTTACTTCAAAATATGTCATCATTTTAAACAATTTGAACTCAACAACTGTCAAGATATCATGCAAAGAAGATGAAAATGAGAAACAATGATAGTAAGAAAATAAAGAAATAAAATTAGAAAAATATTATATATTTTAAATAAAATAAATCCAACAATTCAAATTTCATCTCACAAATTAATCAATGAAAATATGAAATAGGACATTAAAATTTATCACTCACTTCGGGTTTAGATTGAGTCTGTATTACCAACCTTCAATCCAAACTCAACCCGAGAATTAAATTTAGGTTCCTCAGGTTTAGATTAAACCCAAACCTTAAATCTCTTCATTTTAAACAATTTATGTTAAATTCAATCCATTTAAGTTGCATCTCAGCGAAAAATAAGAAATAAAAAAATTAGATCAGGATGTACATGAATGAACACGAACTAGCTTATAACATTAACAATCCCACCTCCTATTCTCGTATCTATGATGCCACATAAATGGGGGATAACACCAATTTTTTTTCCAAGGATAGATATATATAAAATTTTTACATGGATAGATTTAATAAAGTATAAAAACAATGTTTAACATTTTCGATTTTCATTTTGTGATGGACATATAGTGAGCCAGTATTGCCTAGAGGTTTGGATCCCCTGGGGTTTCTATAGCATTTTTTTTTCCTGTAACAACCAATGGTGATCCGCCACCTGGAGCATCGATTGCACCGTAAAAAAATATATTTTAATAAATTGTTACTTGCAAGGGATTGAACACTTTTTTTTTTTACATACGGTGCACTTGATGACTATCTTATACACGACAGATCACTATAGGTTGCTACATGATAGAATCCTGTAGCGAACCACCATGCATGGCAAAATACTAATAATAAAGTAATAATACATGTAGATTTAGGTGGGTGTTATATTAAGGTCATCCATCAACATTGGATCTAACGTTGAAATAAATCTGCTTTGAAAATTGAAACATGGGTCTAATCATTTTCAAGGGCTCGGATCATAAATTTGCCTTGCATACTCAGAAATGGAAATTGTCAACTGATTAAGATGTCATAGGGACCACGCGTGTAAGAGAAACATATATATAAATCTTGGGAACTTTAATTTTGTCAATTATTATCATTATTTACAACAGACTGTGTTCGGACTTCGGAGCATATAGTCATGACAACTTTTTTTCATGCAAAATTTGTTTCAAGGGCGGGTCAAAGAACAATGAGATCACTGTGCATGGCCATGAGTAGGTCTGTCAATAGGTCATGAGTCGACTCAGACCTGACTTGATAAAAAATGTAAAATATCTGATTCGGAGAATTTGCGACCTAATATGGATCCAACCCGAATGAATCGATCATCCAAATCGATCACCCGATCTCATGAACCCGATACTATTTTAGGTCTTGGCTAGAATCCTAATAATAATGCTTCTCTTTTATTTCTTTATGACCCAACTCAAGTGTCCAGGCCCAAGCCCACTAAATAATTAACCATAACAAACATAACTCTCTATCTCTCGTTCTCATTCTCCAATAAAACCCTATGATTTCGATGCCACCAAAAATACCCTAACCTCCATTGTCTCCTCTCTCCGTCTCTCATTCTCCATTTCTCCCATTTCTATCTCTCGTTCTTCAGAGTGTTTTCAACAAGATGTTGATCCCATCTCCCCCCATACTGACCCCATCCCCCTCAAATCCGACCCTATCTCCCCCCGACACCAACCCCATCTCCTCTCATCTGTCAACTCTCATTCTCCCGATTGAACAAGCGCGAGAGCCATTGTTAGCCTCAGATAATCGAGTCCGATGAACCGGATCACGCTTGATGGCGGAAGCCATTGTTAGGTTTATGCATATTTTATACAAATTATATATAAACATTGATTTTATTGAAAATCATCATTTTACCTCGGTTGATCCAGGCCCGCCGAGTCCGGACCCGGGACAATATTCTCATAGGTCCCCAGGTCCTATCTAGGACCCGGGTCCGACGGACTCAAGCACAGATCGGGTCCGGGTCCACCCAACCCGGCCCGGATATGGATAATACATGCGTGCTCTGTAGCATTGACCCCAATTACTTACACAATAATTGGGGTGATCAATGCATATATTTAAATTTTATTTGAATTTAAAATCAAATCCTCAATTAATGGATGGTCGATTTGGTCTATTATTCCGTTATATTTCTCTCCCCAAGTCAGGGAGATCCACATTGATTCACCTTAACTACAAATAAATGATTTTAGGGATTGCAGGTAGGCATGTCAACGGGTCGGGTCCAGACCCGGACCCGAACCCGACCCGAACCCGATTACACGTGTAATATACCCGACCCGATTTGGACCCGATCCGAGTTGGACCCGACCCGGCGGACCCGAACAAACAAATGGGTCGGGTCCGGGTCCACCCCGCCCCGACCCGTTGGACCCGAGACCCGATTGTTTTATTAATATATGCTCATATATTATAAGACTATTAGTATTAGTTGATACATAATTTTATTTCTTACTTAACTTAAGTTTGTATCCATAAGTTCATAAATCATAATCATAATTATAACATTTTTTTGTTGTGTTGATGTTGCAACTTGCAAGAATTTGATTGTTTAATATGTAATAAACTTAGTAATGTATGTCATCGGTTTGTTTTGGACAATTAACTTATTAGCTTTTGAATTTGTATAATTAATTAGTTTGTTGCATGATTTATGTTTATTATTTTAGTTAATATGTTAGTGTTTATTGTTTTGAATGTTGTTTAGGTTAATATTGTTTTGAATGTTTGTATAATTAGTTATCTTTATTGTTTAGGTTAATATGTTTTTTTATGTTAGTGGTTATTGTTTTGGATATTGTTTAATAATTAATTTACTTTTTTTGAATTGTATAAGATTATGTTCAAACATAGTCTTATTAATAATAATGTTTTATACAAAAAATTTCAAATAGAATGATAAAGCAAACAAATATATGAGCTCTTTCTCTTTTTTTTTTTGCCAACCACCCGGACCCGGTCCACATTTCCCCGGACCCGCCAGGTCCTAGATTGGACCCGGACCCGTCGGGTCTTGCCACGGGTCGGGTCCGGGTCCACCCCGACCCGACCCGGACCCGACCCGTTGACAGGGCTAATTGCAGGCAACAAAGAGAGAAAAAGATAGACTCACATGTACATCCCTCCCCGCGACGCCAATTAGATCCTCTCCTCTTGTTGGGGCGCTGGCCCGGATGACAAAATCAGACCCCTCTACACCTCTTCTGTCTATGCCCGATGATCACTGGTCTCTTGCTTGGGGCTTCGATTGCATGTTTCCATAACATGACCGAACTGTGGGAGAAGATGAGATTAGCACTCGGAAAGGCGACACTCACGAAAAAGTGACACAGGTCATCCTACCGGCATGCCTTTAGGCTGTGTGATTGACCCGAAATGGTTTGATCTTCACGGGCAACCAGTTTGACATGGAGAATATGTGAGAGTCCACTGAGCATCATCAAATCATGGTGGTGTACTATGCCGGTGGTACAACAAGTTACTATAAACTAGGGGAGTTTCAACGTTACTGGCTAGGTCCGTTTGGTAGCGCGTTTGGGGGCGATTCCGCTTTTTAAAAAGCAGATTCCACCCAAACGCGCAACCAAACGGGTCGGATTCCGGCGGAATCAAAAGCTGGATTCCTTTTAATTTCTCTCTCGAAATCCGTGTTTTTAAAATCTCAAAAAGAACGCTTTTTGGTCGGAATCGATTTTTTGAATTGAAAAACAACTTTTTCTACCAAACATTAAATTCCTTCCAAATATTAATTCCTGAATTAAAAAAAAGCATCACAAAAAAGTCAAAGGTCTAAAATCATCTTAAAAAGCAGCTTTATTCCAAAATCTACTTTTCAATATGTGTTTCCAAACGGACCCTAAAAGAAGAACTATGATTCCTCTCCTCTCTTTAATGCTGTTGTTTGTTGCATGATGCCCCATCTTCTTCTTTTTCTTGGCCTCTCATCTTGTTGGCTTGGGGATGATCACAAATCTCTTGTGATCCTCCCTTATTTTTGTTATCCTCGGAATTACTGTAACTCTTTTTATGGGTTATAAAAAGTCCATCATTACTTTGCTTTTAAAAAAGGACGGATTAAGAAAATAAATAAAAAATGATTTTTTTAATATATGCTTTTATTTTATTTGAGTTAAATGTATTAGTTATTTCAAATTTGTATATATGTACAATTCTATGGATTTTTTTAAATGATAGAAAAAAATATTTTTATCTATTAACATAGATAAGTCTTGATAAATAATTTTTTTTCTTCTTAGAATAGTTATAAGACATTATCATAACTTACTTAGACATAGTTATCAATGTTTATCCCAAGAAAACAAACAACGAATAAAGACTATTCTTCTCCACCATAGATGGGGTTTAACAGAATTCTTAGCCTCCGTTTGGAAATGGGATAAGATTTATGACAAAATATACATTTATCCAAGCATAAGTGAGTATAAATAAGGATAAATTGATTTTGTGTTTGGTTGTGTTTTGAATTATTCTCGTTGGTAAACGTAAGAATAAGCCACCGTTTGGATGTAGAATATGATTTATTCTTGAGTATATATTGTTCTGAGTATAAGTGTGTATAAATAAGGATAAATTGATTTTGTGTTTGGTTGTGTTTTGAATTATTCTCGTTGGGAATCGTAAGAATAAATGTTTTGTTGTTTGGGTAAAATGTGAATAAAGTATGGATAAGAATTTATAAAAGGTAAAAAGTAATGATGGTTGATTTGATAGGTGATTTATAAGAGGTGATGACAGTTGATTTGACAGTGGGCCCATTTATTCTTTGGGTGGAATAACCTAGGATAACTTTTATTCCAGGGGTTGATTGGAATCCGTATACCACTTTATACCAGTTTATTCTAGCACACTTTATCCGGGGTTATCCAAGCTTTCCAAACACATAAAAAAAATTATCCGGAGTTATCCGGGGTTATCCGGAGCTTATCCGGTATCCAAACGGGGGCTTAAATGTTTTGTTGTGTGGATAAAATGTGAATAAAGTATGAATAAAGATTTAAAAAGGTAAAAAAATAATGATAGTTGATTTTACATGTAATTTATAAGAGGTGATGACAGTTGATTTGACAGTGAACCCACATATTCTTTGGGTGGAATAACCTAGGATAATTTTAATTTGAGGGGTTGATTGAAATCCATATACCACTTTATACCAGTTTATTATTACATACTTCATCAGGGGTTATTCAGGGCAAACAAACACACTAAAAATATTATCCGGGGTTATCCATGGTTTATACCCAAACAAACGGGGGCTTAAAAAAAAAGGGTAAAACAAAAGGGCAATATCGTCATTCAGCTCGAAACGCCTTTTAAAGGGACTCGAGTGAGGGAGCGACCGAGCGACAGCAAACTAGGGTTTCGCAGCCATGTCAAAAGAGAGATCCCGATGCGCTCACGCAATGCCGACCAACTGTAAATCTCTCTCCCTCTATTTCTTTGTATCGTAATGTTGATTTTGTAAAATATTTACTTGATTTGATGCCATTTTGTTTCATACATTGCACATAATAATCTTGATCCAACCTAATCCCTGATGTATAAAACCCTAACCCTAGATTTCCATCAATACTTCGTCTTTCTTCATTCACTGAAGTCCTAATCGGATTATGAGTCATGATTGTTTGTGAAAACGGGGAAATGATTTGTAAGCAATGGCGGCTTAGGGTTTCCAACTTCACCGCTCGCTTTTTTCTTTCCCCAAAATGGATACAGAAGTTAATGCTCGCGCTCCTCTCTTTTGTATGGTTTGCGGGTTTGGCTCTTCTGTTATATCCACGCATTTCGTCGATTTTTTAGGAGTTCCCCTTGATGAGATCCTTTTGGTTCTTATTATGTAATGCAAGGAATCACCTTATGTATATTCTTGAAATCATGACATTTTTCAGCCTCAAAGAGAATCCTTGGAGTCCACCTATTGAATGTTGGTTCATAGTGATATATGTATATGGCATTTTATGTGTATTTTGTATCTTATACTCATGATGGTGGAGAGATTAGTAACGAAAACATATTGAATTTGATTTCTATGTGGTTCTATAATGAGAGATAGTACAGACAAATTAGTCTAGCATGGTAACAATGTCATTTCATTATGCATATATGATATAACATGTCGCTTGGGTGCGGTGAAATGTGAACGGGACGACAATATGCTGTCAATTGTTAATCTTGGCTCCTTCTGTACAACACATGTATTTTGCGTCAATTGCCCCAAAGAAAAATTGTCAGCTTCATTTTTTCTTTGAAAAATAATTGTGGTTTTTCAACGAATCACCTCTTTGATCCTTCTTTTCTTTTTGAAGTGCAGTTTAAATGCAGTTGTTGAAGAGATTATACAGAGCTATATATGGGGTTTATATTTGTTGTTGTCTCTAAGATCTCTGTCCCCCCCCCCCCCCCCCCTTTGAGTTTGTTTGTTTCCCCAACAGTTTTAAGTTTTCTTTTGGTGACAAGGAACCCCACATTGTTTTGAAAATCCTGGCTGTACACAATCATTCACAAACCATGTGATCGGGTAAGCCCGAATGGATTTGAACTTGAGACCTATGGGGAGCAAACCCATGATTCTATCCAAAGTGCCAACCCTGTTTGGGTTAATAGTTTTTAAGCTGTGTTAATGAGCATTCTTCATTTATTTGAATGGATTTTTCTTTTCAAATTTCAGAACATGGTAAAACACTTTTTTTCACTGTTAAAGTTTGCAATACTTTTCTCCCATTGTGTTTTATGGGAGACCTTCTTTTGAAGCAATAACTTTCCTAATATTAAACATACCATGTCTTAGTTTAAGATCACATTTTGCTGAAATTTCATTCTTGGTGTCATAACCACTTTCTCAATTGCAAAAATCGTTTTCGGTAAATTTATTAATCAAACTGATTTTTCTATTTTCTCCATATGTCCTTTCTTTGTTATCATGTTCATTTTTCTATGTTCCAGATCCCGTATCCCAAATTTTGAGGAAGATCAAAGTTGAATTGTGGCATGGTATTTTTTGACAATTCATTGGAAAACAACATAATAAGCATCCTAGAAATTTCGATATAAGAAGAAGGTGAGCGCTTATGAGAATGGGGAAGAAAGTGATATACATTGAAGTTGTTAAGTTCCACCTTCGCCTTTACTCTTCTTCCCCAAATAAATATGGAAGTTAATGCTCGCTCTCCTCTCTTTTATATGGTCTGCGAGTTTGGCTCTTCTGTAACATTCACACATGAAGATGATCTCTCATTGGCAAGCATGATTAGACCTTTTTATATTTAGAAATCCTCTTGATGAAACCCATCTGATAGTGTTGAAGAGTACCAATGATTAGACCCTTTTCTCTTATATTTAGAAAATTCTCTTTATCTTTCATACGCACATGTATGTCCTACCACTCTCTGATTAGAATTGTATATTAGTTTTTGTACTGGCAAAATATTTTCACAGTGCTCCCAAGAAAACATCATAACTATTGTCACACACAAGGAAAATAAATTTGATTTCTGCCTGTATCATAATTTCACACACCATTGTCTCTTGAGATGACAATCTTTATGCTCATACTCTTTCCAAGATACCAAGTTCACTACCCTTCTTTTTTCCTTCCCAACCCATGATTTGATCCTCATTGGGGTGCATGCATGGTTTATTGCAGGCATATTTGCATCACCATCATATTGATCATTGCAATGTGTTGATTTAAATTATGTTTTACAGTATACCTCTTTATGTTATCATAAATGTTGCATAATGGGCAATACACAGTGTTTTTGTTCCACACTGATGGATATGATTGAAATGTTTGCAGATTATAAGGCTTGCTAGGAACTGCAAAAATGGGTATTTTTCTTTGCTCGTGGCCGAGAGTCCAACTGTCCAAGGGTGATGATCCACTCTTGGATGAAAATGATCTCACCTGACATGAAAGACTGTTTAAATATGAACTGACTGTCACTGCTTTGAATTTACACAAAAATGAATGGATGAGATCGGTCAGCCCCCTGTATCACCTTGTGAATATATGTAATTGTTTGTTTTTAAAATGTTATTTGTGAAACACATCATTCCAGATTTATAGATTCACCATGGGGAATCAGATGGGTGGTTTTGTTTCTGAAGCCAATGAGTCATATCTTTTTTACTTCAAAAAATGAGTCATATCTTTGACCTCGTGTTTTATGTTTTGGCTCCTGGGATGGGCCATCAGCAAGTGCAGAGGCACATGTACGAGATATTCAGTTTTAACAGGTTAAAACTGATAAATCACAGGTTTCCATGTATGCTGTGCAGTGGACTAGGTACTGCTAACTAAAGTATTGTTTGGAACATGTCAATTGTTTATATGATGAAGAGATGGAATCTGTCTCGGAGTTCACTGGTAGCTCTGTCTATAGTATAAACATGATATCATATGTACATTATTTATACCGGTAGTTGAAAAACTGGTATAAATCTTAAAATCCATCACAGGTTTGCCATTGCAGCTTTGCACCTCCTGGAACTCATCACTGTGTCATTGCTTTATAGTTAAATTCATCAGTGTCACAGATTTCAATGGTTGGTTATAATGTATAAAATCAAGATGGTGAGAACCTATTTTAACACGCACACATTTTCACTGAAAGTGTACACATATCTTTCATTATTGATCAGCTGCATAAACTGTTGCACCTGTTGTCTAAGATCATTTGTACTTGTACTATCATTTGTACTTGTACTAATTATGAACAAATACATTAACCATGGATTCATGACATTTGAACAGGGAAGCCGACGACTGGTTTTGCTTCCATAGCGAGTGATCGAAGCTCGGCGACTTCATCGCCAGTGAGATTCCAACCAAGCGCACCTGTGAACTCTTTGGCCTGTTCTGCATTTTTAGCTCCAGGGATGGGCAGAACATTTCCCTGAGATATCAACCAGTTCAGAACCACCTGCAGAGATTATTCATTTGTTAGACCAATCTTGTCATTCCTCAACCAAAAAGAGACTGAATTTCAGTGTCATTGGACCGATGATTTCAAATAATATTCCCATTAGATTGCTAACACAGCTTAACAAAAAGAATGTCTTCTCTTGATTAAAAAAATCCAATTGATGAAACATTTTCACTTGCTGAACACAGGTTATGTGGTAGTAGATTGAACCTGTGTGTTAGTTTTTCCATAGCTTTGTCCAATCTCTTTGATTCTTTTCAGTAGGGGTTGGAGCTACAAAAAAAAGAAAAAGAAAAAAAAGAAGGTAATCCTTAGTTAAGATTATGTGCATACAAATCTTGCGTGGACGAAATAACATAGCAAACATTCAAGAGAGTCTTGCCTGTGTTAGGTACTCAGGAGTGTAGACCTTCCCCCTCGGACCACTGGGTGGGTTCTCAGGCGTGTATTTTCCTGTAAGCATACCTGAATCCACAAAAAGAGAGATCCTACGAACATTTAGTTATTCATGTAATTTTTTTTTAATAAAGTGTATACTTATTTGATGAAGTATATGCTTTCAGAAAAAGTGAATGCATTTAGTTTATGTATAAATGCCCTTGGTGGTTCAAAGGCAGGGATGCCTTGGTAGAATCACAAGCAAAGATTTGGTTGTATAAAACAGTAGTCGATAAAAATGCCAGGCAGAACACATTCGGGTTGTAATATTTTGTTTATCAAATCCTATTCAATTTTGAAATTCCCACCTGATGGAGATGCTACCTTGAACAAGTATTACGGAAACACAATTGTTGTAACTAAAATATGGGGAAGATTGAAGCTTCTAAAGCTGATCAAAGCTAATTCCAATTCCAGTCTCATAACCATTATTGTATTTATCCAGGACAATACAATGCAAGCATATAACAATATATAATACCATGCCTAAATCATTATATGTGCATGACTTGAGTAAAATAAGTTCTTCTTTAGTGAAACTGAGTCAATGTGTCAAGAATTGTACCCTGAGCCATGGGCGAATATGCGATGAGAGTGATGCCAAGTTCATCACAGGCAGCTTTCACTCCATTTTCCTCTGCAACCCTGTAAATTAGGCTGTAGTTTACTTGGTTTGATGCAAGTGGAATCCCTCTCTTCTTGAGCTGATTATAGGCATCTCTAAGGCGTTTTTCTGGTTCACACACACAAATAGATGATCTCAACTATGTTAGATTGCTAATATACCTTTAATCAATTGTCACTTCTACAAAATAAGTTTTAGATGATCGGTTTAACTTTAGTTTTTGGATTCTGGTTTTTATGCGTTAAAACTCAACAAAACATCTCTTTATGCAAAAGCTGATTGAGAGTAGCTTTTTTGAAAAAGCTGTTTCTGAAATTTGGTGAGGGGTTTCACCGCCGTAGTTTGATACGCCAACAGCCTTTACGAGACCCTGCTCGACAGCGTCCCCAAGCCCATCAATCCATCCTGAAAGAGTTCATAACATTATTCAAAATTGGCCACAATTCAATTTATTTCGACAAGTATATATGTTGCTAAAGATCAACCTTCATTTCCTAGTATTCCTGGCCTGAAAAAAATCATTCAAAGTATCAGTATCAGCTGGTTTGTCTATTGGAAGAATTCCACATGTACTAGTTAAAATTAGCGACAAGCTGACCAATGAAGCTGGTATAGATCGACCGATGAAAGACCAAGTCGAGATAATGAGTTCTTAAGGGCGCAGAGAACGCTCCCTCGGCCAAATCTCCAAGGAAATGCGGAGAATTTGGTGGCAACTGCGATTTCAACTGAGTCATTTTGTTGCCTTTCTTTGATGAATCTGTAATAAATCCAATGGGGATAAAGATATGCTTATCTTAGTCCAGGCATAACTAAACATGTTTGAAGTGTATTTGATACCTTCCAAGGAGGGACTCAGAAGTTACTGAACCTGGACTCTGAGAAAACAGAGAATTGGCAATTTAGATAAGCTGATTATTCACTTTAGTTTGCTATCAAGGAAAAGCACAGACATGAAGTCATTACACTAGTTCCATAAACTTCAGCAGTATCAAAGAAGGTGATGCCACCATCAACGCTGACATCGAAAGCTGCCTTAGCCTCCTTGAGCTTCTTATCTGTGGTCACAATTTGACATCATAGGACCAAATATATTGGAATCAATGAAAACATTTTGTATATCTTGATTAGTTAACATTATTGGTTTTGCTTGGTGAGTGATTTACATGTTGCTCAGAATAAATAGCCTTCTTGTTGGAACCAATTGCAGTATGATTCTTAGGCCCCGTCTCAAACTAATTTTCAAAAACAGATTTTTTCGTAAAATGTAATCTCAAATACGGTCTTTTATTTTATAAAAGTTGTTTGGTTGACTTTAACACATAAAAATCAAAATCCAATTATCATAATATTAAATTTGCAAAAACCAAAATCAGTTTTGACAATTAGTTCTAGGGGTTTTGGCGTCCAATTATTTGATAAGAAATGTAAATGAAAAAAAATCAAGTCATCATTTATAGGTGTAACAAACCGAAAGCAAAAACCGAATATTTTCCATCTTAATTTCATTTTCAATGATTTCATGCTGATAAAAGGACCAACAAGGTTACGACCAAGTTTGTGTTCAAGGTTACAAGCTAATTCATAAAGCTACCATACTTTTCCTACAATAAACATATTGATCTTAATATCTTATCATAAAACCTTTGACATCCTAAAATTGATGTCCAACTAAGAGTTCTTGGATTTGGTTTCAGTATTAGATGTCCCAAAAGAACAAGTAGAACAAGTACCTAAAGCCATAAAAGCAAAGGAAATCCAGAAAACAATATTATACAAAGCCTAGACTCGTCTAAATTTTCTGTGAGTTTAAAACATACCATCCCATTGGGAGTCACTCCAGTAGGAAGTGTCCCCCCATGACCAAGCACCAAGCCCAAGCTTTGAGACCATCAAATCAGACCCACCCAACTTCATCTTCTCTTCTCCTTTCAATGTTGAGACACTCTCAGAAGCAGAAACTCTTCTCATCTGAGTCTTCCTCTGCTGCAAAAGAGAAACCACACTTGTACTGCTAACTAGCAAAGCCATGACTTGCAATTCTGCCACAGAGCAAAATCTGTGGAAACCACTTAATGGGTTCTCAATAAAGTCCAAAAACAAGTGATGGGTGTATATGTGGGCAATTCAATTGCACAGTGAAACGTGAAAGGCATTGGAGATACTTGTTTCATGAATTTGAGGTGGAGAAAAAAAAAGCATTTTGAAGACTTGATTAGTCACTACAGTGGTTGAAACACAAGGAAAACATTTTCTTGATTTTGAGGGACTGAACGACATGTGGCAGAGATTTAAAAGGACAAATTTTTGGACTTTTTAGTGGTAGCTCTGTCTCATTCAGCTATGATATGAGATGAGAATTTCTTCCTTTAAATCTCAGTTTTTTAAAAGCTACGTTTTCACAATTTTTTAAAAAGTCAGAAAATATACAATAATAAACACAAATATGTGAGGTGAGGAAGCATAAGTGAAAAATGTGTTTAGATCCCGTTTAGGAATTCTCATATTTTGAAACATAATATCCATCTAAACTTTTAGTCCCCATTTGGATAGCGGAATTGAGTTATTCTGGATAGATAACTATGTCAGTATAGATAACAAATCTACATGCATAAGAGATTTTCTGTTTGGATGTGTTTTTTTTATTTTCATTGGAAAACGTAAGAATAACAATTGAATTGTTTAGTTGATAAAGAATAAAATATAAATAAAGTGTAAAAAAGTTGATTTGACATGTAGACCCTTTGATGTATAAGAGGTGTTGATAGATGATTTGATGTGATAAGATGTAAAAAATTAATTTGACATGTGAGCCCATGGGAATAGATAAACTGAGTATAGCTTATTCTATGGGTTAGTTAAAATTGTTATACTCTCTTATACTCGTTTAAACTGACTTAGTAATATCAAGTTATACCATGCAAACAAACAACCATTTTTCCTATTCATTCTTATACCATCTTTATACCCTTATACTCGCTTATTCTGTTTCCCAAACATGGGCTTAGTTTCAAACGGACTTTAGATTTCATTTGAAAGTGCAGTCGTGAAGAAGAGATTTTGAAATCTAGCTGACTTTTCAAAAACATTATTTTGATATATTTTCAAATGCATGAGAAATAACATGGTGAATACATTTGAGAAAATCGTTTGGATCATTATTTTGACATTCAAACAACAGAATCCATCCACCCAAATATGCTGCCATGTAGGGGATTTTTTTTTTGTTATGTAGTTTTTTTTTTTTTTTTGGTAGCATTGGACCCATTTAGATGTTTGTAAGCCTTTCCATGTGCATTTGTGCCCAGGAGGTTTTGGATTGTGTCATTCTGGGCTATTGTTATGCAGTGATGTGTTTAGGTTAATTTGATCATCCCAGATACTTGGATAATCTTACCGATCATCATGTCGTGATTGTATTTTATTTTGTACAACCACTTTAAAAAATGTTCTTTTATGGAAACCACTAAAAATCATTTGGATCCACGTTTCAATCATAAAATTTGTTCAAACACAGATATAAACGGTGTTTTAGTTGCATAGTTGAGTATTTTCTAACAAACACATTTTAATCATTTTTTAATGTCATGATAATTTCATTCTATCATTTTCTGATAAAAAAATATGCTTTTAATTTTTTTTTTAAATATACATTTGTTTGAAAAATACATATTTCTATTAAATAAATATGACCCATGTAAGCTATTTTTATTAAAAAATAAATAGCGTTTGTTACCATAACTTTTATTTCTAAATGTTTAATTACAAATTTGAGCTTTCACATATGAGAAGAATGGATTAAATGCATATTTTTATTATTATTATAATCAAATATATATTCACCTACCAATACACTCTGTTAAAGATTTCATGAGGTTTTGTTTGAAATCATAAATTAGATCCACCCCGATTAGAGATTTCTTGAATTTGCACATCTAGACTTATGAGGTCCCCTATCTGAACCTGCTCTCTTATATTTCTTAATCTCTTATTATATTTCTTATGAACGACTCTACTATTACTTGTTCCTCCAAAACTATCAAATGAAGAGATGGGTCTATCTGAAAGTAGAGCAAATTTTCTTTAATTTGAGTGGGGGGAAGCCTTGATTGATCACTATAGTGATTGGATGTAACAAGAAGAAAATATGTGGCAGTGATTTTGAAAGCGCAACAGTATTTTGGACTTTTTAGTGGTTGATCTGTCTTATTCTGATTGAACTGGTTTACTGGGAGGCTCTAATATGCAGCCACGTAAGTGGAATTGTTTTTGTTAAGTGGTTTTGTTATAGCATTAGACAGCAAAACGTTTTGTTTGTGAGCTTTGATGTGCCCCCGCAGTTTGGATTGTGCGTCTGGTCTACTGTCATGCCGTCATCAGTTTTGCTTATTTTGGTCCTTCTCGTATCATCACGTGTGATTTTTTTTAAGTTTCAATATATACATTTGATTATGAAATATATAAAAATATATATATACATTGAACTCATACGGGTATTAATTTCATTTATTATTCAAAAATATCTTTAACAGTGAAATATATATATTTCTAGAATAATTAAACAAATGAGACTGTGAAAATAACTAACGCTATATTTTTCTATTTTTATAAGAGGATTATTTTATAAGTTAAGGCCAAATAACATATTCTTAAACAAATGATATGTACAACTCCGTGTATATCCCAATCTGCATACCTCATACACTGTGTTAGTGAATTATACTGTATACGGTGTGATAACATAATATGCACTATACCATTGCAGTGTATAGGTGGCTTAAGGATCACTTTAATATTGTTGACTGAACTACAAAACGGACCAAGTATATTAACGGTAAAACATTTCTTGCGCATTGTTCTGTTGGTCCATATTTTATGAAAAATGTTAGACTTCGTTTTTTTACTAACAAAAAACTTAGATCACACATGCTTTCATTTAAAAAAAAAAGTAAACATCATTTTTAGTAAGTGTATATATATCGTTCCATTTCGAGTTGAATAAACTCATTTTTAGTAAGTGTAAGAAAATATTTAATGAGATATATATCTTGTTTAATGAGGTATATATAATTCACTGAATAACGAGGTATATAAGACTGTATTTTAAATCGTAAAAAAAAAACTAAGTGTAACATCGCCCATATTTTATACGCATATCGGGGCCTTTTCTACTGCTGTTCATTTGAATGGGCCTTTCATATTCATGGATATGATGGACTGGGCTCATGTTACTCTATTTTCTGTTGGAAAGTTGGCAAATGTTTGACAGAGTTCTGTTTAGAGCCCCATATGCACATCTATTTTGATCTTTCTAAAACTACATCTCTCATCGAGCTATGTCTTCTATAAAAGATGAAATATATTTTAATAAATTATATGAACTCTAATAAATTGTATGAACTTATTTTAAAAAATATAATTTTTTTAATGATGTATACATACGTCGGGTAACTATTGATGTACATGGGGTTGTAGAAGTTGTGTGTAACAACGCTCCTTCCTCCTCTTTATAAATGAACCCAAAAAAATTAACTAAGAGGTCCAACAATCTTCATGTTCTAGCAAAATATGTAGTGAACTGATAATGTATTGAACATGATTCTATGAATCACCAAGGATGAAAAACAGGATTCTATTCTATTTTTCAAAGAAACCAATTTGGATGCCCCCTCCTCAAGTAATTCTATCCAATTTCTGTTATTAATGTACTGTGGTGGTTCCTATAACAATTTTTTAAATTGAAGGTGGGAAAAAAGATTTATGGGTGTGAGCAATACATGGTTTATATTATTTTTGGTTGCGGACTTTTTATTTGCTCCATGAAAAAAATCATTTTGGGGTTCAATCCATAGGGCTGGTCAGTCTCCCATTGAACATTCCTTGAAGCTGAGATAACTTAAAAAATGATTTAGTTCAATTAATAAGTACTTATTCAATTTTTTTGATAAACTATTTAATTAAAATTTAAGATTTCATGAATTCAGTTCAACTCAAAGATAAAATTATGAGGGAATTGTGGAAATACCCCTGGACCGGACGACCCATTATTTCCATACCCCCTGACTTCTCAGAATTTTTTCTGTACCCTTGCAAAATTGTTTAATTGTTTTAATACCCCTCACCCTTGGCACCTCACATTTCCCTACCCATATTACCCCTGACGCCTAAACTCCCGCCCACGAATTCATCTCCCCCAAAATCGCGTCAACTTCTCCCCCCTCGAATCCCTCTCGCTTACAACGATTTCTCTCCCCTCCTGTGATCCTTGCGAAACCGTTTAACCTCTCTCTCTCACCGGCGACCCTCTCGAGCTTTTTTACCGTGTTCCGGAAGCCCTTTATTTCGACAGTCGCTTAACATTATCACTTCGTGGCGAATCCGGACGTCTCCCGGCAACCATTACTCTCTCCCGTCACTCTCTCACAAACTCCTTCGACAAAACCCTCTTATGTAGCCGCGATCCTTTCCCAAGCCCTAGTCATACCCAAACCCTAACCCTAGCCGAACCCTAACCCATTATGTAAACCATCCAACTATGACCGAATCACCCAAAATAGCATCAGAGAAGAAGAAGTCTGTCAATCCGAGGACAGGTACAAAGTTCTGATGTATTTTGCTGTATTTCCATATGTTATATCTGTAAATTATTACTTTAACTTTATAGATGGTGTGAAATTGTTCTGTATATTAATGAGATGATATTCTATTGGTATTTATCACATTTGTAATTAGTTTATATCTTTTTTGTTATTGGTGTATACTGATATGTAATTGTAGTTTATATGTAAGTGGATTGTTTTTGGTGGTCATTGTAAATAGATTGGTTGGTTGTGTATCTGAACTGGTTGTGTTATGAACCCTCACAGAAATGGACATGTTCTTGATGGTTGAAGTCATGCCTCTGGGCCAATTTGACTGGTGATGCTATGTAGATTATATCTGTGGACTATGTTTATGTTTACTCTTCTCTCCCACCATGAGGCACAATTTACATTTAATTAAAAACCTTAACTCAACTACAAGAAATGCGCGCATGCTACATTTATGAGAGAGAGCGAGAGAGAAGGAGGAGATCAGTGAACTATAATATATAATGAAGATAAATACATTTAAAACTTAGCTTATACCATCTCTATTGTTACATCAGCAACTCTATAAGGATATAAAAAACACACACACCACTGGCACACAATTCTTTTATATTCCACTTCATGGGAAATAAAAAAATCCCCATTCTCATATTCAACTCCCCCACACACTCACTCACTATATATATATATATATATATAGAGAGAGAGAGAGACAGAGACAGATAAGTCTCCATTATCTTCAGAGAACTCATAGAACAGTAGTAAAGTCTTAAAGTTCTACATGATACACATATATATACCCACTGAAACCACCTTCTCAGGCAGCGGGAGCCACATCACAGTCGTCATCATCATCACCACCTCCTTCATTGTCTTTGTAAACCCTTCTGAAGCAGCCCAAATCCTCAACTTTGTTCACCATGGCTGCACAGGCTCACCAAACAAAGAAAAATCTGTTGTAATATTAGTTTTCACTTGTGAACTGTGAAGTGAACCTGCTATTTATATGCATTGTTTGCATAAAAACATTATGGGAAATTTTTATAAATAACCCCCTAAAAAATTTTAATTTCACTTTTAACCCTCCCCCAATTTTAATTGCAAAAACTAACCTTTGACCCGGTCAGCGCTACCACATCAGCGCTGACTGGGTTTTTTTTTGTTTTCAAGTTTTTATGGAGGCGTGTTATATATAATACGCCTCCTTTGTAAACATGGAGACATGTTATATATAACACACCTCCCTAGTAAAATTCTAAAAATTGTCAAAAATAATAAAGTGACTACTTCTGTAGGGCTCGTCGATACGAACGCGTTGACATATAGCGATTCTGATCTACGATTTGAAAATTATGACCATTTGAAGTTACGACGCTCCCAAACTATTTGAAGTTATGACCATTTTCATTTTTTTTGTCATTTTTTTTTGTTTGTTATATATTTTTGCACTAAAATAGTTTGAGTTCAAATCTAAATTGTACACATCCATGTTATTTTCATACAAATCAAAGATACTTTGAAAATAAATAAATAAATAATATAAATAATTTCAATAAACAAACCTACACAATGTATGAAAATGGCATGGATGTGTACAATTTAGGTTTGAACTCAAACCATTTTAGTGCAAAAATATATAACAAACAATTTCAAGAAAAAAATGACAAAAAAAATGAAAATGATCATAACTTCAAATGGTTTGGGAGCGTCGTAACTTAAAATGGTCATAACTTTCAAACCGTATATCAGAATCGCTATTATAATATGTCCACGCGTTCGTATCGACAAGCCCTATAAGAGTAGTCACTTTATTATTTTTTACAATTTTTAGAATTTTACTAGGGAACACGCCTCCATGTTTACAAAGGAGGTGTATTATATATAACATGCCTCCATAAAAACCTGAAAATAAAAAAAAACCCAATCAGCGCTGACGTGGCAGCGCTGACCGGGACGAGGATTAGTTTTTGCAATTAAAATTAGGAGAGGATTAAAAGTGAAATTAAAACTTTTTAGGGGGTTATTTATGAAAATTTCCCAAACATTATTCTCCACCTGAAAAAAAGATAAGTCTTGAGAGTAGATCGACTGGCTTTCCATAAAGGACTCCATATCAGGAAAAAAGAAAAAAGAAAAAAAAAGAGAAGCACAAAAGCTGAGATGGTGAAATGAGAGAGACTCATCTTCACATGCTTTGCTTACGTGGCACGTGCATGTCTTCCAATGAGGGTTGCTCATGGAGGGGGCTCGCAGTGCACAATCTACACGTGGAAGCAACAGCCCATGCACGCTCTTAGAGCGTGCCACGTCGGACTGTGCGAGGTCTACGCGTGGTCAAATTGTGTTGTGTCAGTGTGGACTTTTGTTTGACTCCTGTCTGTCTGTCTTTATGAAAGTTGTGTCTATACTACGCAGCATCCTTGATATTTCATCATATAATAATATCAGCTCAGCATTTTTTATATATTTTATTTATTTTGAGGTGGAGGTGGGGATGGCAGGAGTCGGAATGTCTGTGGCTATGCCTGTGAACGGGTCGGACCCGATCCGATTTAGATTAAATTACATGTATAATATATCCGATTCGATTTGGATTTAACCTAATGGACTCGAACATACAAACGGGTTGAATTCCTATAAACTTGAGACCCGACTGTTTTATATATAATTCCATATGTTATCTCATACTATTAGTATTAGTTCACAAATGAGTATTGGTTCTATGTTCTAACTCTTATTTTTGGCCCAAGCCCATTTATCATAGAATGACTCAATGACCTCACCTTTTTTTTTTAACTCTCTGAGACAATATGACCTAGCCACCTCCACAGACAGTCAACTCTGCCGATTCATCTCATCTCCAGTCTCCACAGACACAATCCACTCTCAGCCGATTCATCTCACCGATTCTCCATCTCCACCATGACTCTCCACCTCCGATCTCTCATCTCTCACGAGTCGGGTCAAGGTCCACCCCGACCCAGCCCGAACTCGACCATTCACAGGCCTATATGTGGCTAGCTATATAGAAATATAGAATAGGGATCAGGTTAAGTATAACGCGCGTTGGACAATTTGATTGTCCTAATCGATCGTGAACTTATCATTTTAAGATATAAAATATAATTGAATCATAAAAAAAAATATTAGAATTTAATTGATTCTAATTTTTTAAGTTTAAAATTTGACATAATATCTTATTCATAATGATTCAATAAGATTGGACAATGAAAATACAACTCTATAGCAACCAATAAAAATGCGTCACATAAGACAAAATGCACCGTGAATAAATATATTTGAATACTCTTTCAAGTAAGAGTTTTTGTTGGGGGGTTTACATTGCATTCGACTTACGTGGCGTATTTTCATTGGCTGCTACATGATTATTCTCTGTAGTTAGCCAAAGACAATCCAATTCCACCATTTCATGTGGGTTAGGAACTTATGTGTTAGCAACACATGTTCATGTTAGTCAGTACTAGATCGTGATTGCCATGTATGCTGTTTTTTCACATGTTGAATATGAGATTTGGATTTTTTTTTTCTTTCGAGTGTTAGGGGGGAGTAGTCATTGAAGTAATTGGATATGATTTGGAGAGATGGAGCAATATGGTCGGTGTATGAGACATTCTTCGTGAAGAAGATAATACATGAATGGTTCAATTAAATTTATCATGAATCATATATTTTGATTAATGAATTATTCAGTTCAATTTAAAGTTTACATGAATTGAATTCATTTTAATGCAACATCTATTTAACTGAAATGAAAAAGTTCACTTCACTTAATGTTATAAAAAAGTTAGTTTTGTGGGCACCTTGTTTAATTGGACTCATGAGTTATCCAACTTGATTTATATAATTATTCAGTTAATTCGTTCGTGAATAATTCAAAAATTTTAATTGAGGAATGATTTATTTTGATTTATAGGGCACATTTCTTTAATGAATTTTCGGTTCAATACAAAATCTCCCCATTCAAAATTATATCTCATAACTAATGTTGGGTATTGTTTTTGTGGGTCAATTTAGAAAACCTCTCCTTGTGCTTGACTAAATTTAGATAACTAGTATTGGAATGATCCTCTCCTTGTGCTTGACTAAATTGAATATTTTTTCATTTCATCATATGAATAGGATCATGTGTGAAGATTGAACCCATCTCATTTGATAAATTTTAAATCGTTTGATTTACCCAAATACAAAACAGGATCCAACCCCGAAATATGATTGGAAAGATTATTATTATTTTTTTGAACGATTTGAGATGTATTTTGTAGACTAACTTCTTGTTAGAGTTCAATTATCTCATGTGTTTTTATTGATGCTTCATTTCAAATTGGATGGTACCTTAATTCTTAACCATCATATGTGAATTTAGCGCATGCATACATTATTTATCAATATTATTTGCTTAAATAAGTCATTTTGAATTTGCATACCTTTCTTTTAAGAGTAGTTTTAATATAGTGACCCAATTTTTACCTTAGTTTTAGGGTGTGTTTGTGCACAAAGTTGAAGGGAAAATGAAATAAAGTGAAGGAATTTTGGTCAAAGGGAAAGTGGTGGAAAGTAAAAAAATTTCTTTTTGACCAACTTTCAAGGTGTTTGTGTATGTGGTGGAAAAATTTTCCATTACTTTCTCTCAATTTCTCACCTATGGAGAAAGGAAAGTTTTTTCCACTTCTTCTTTTAAGACAAAATAGGAGAGGGAAAACGATGGAAAATTTTTTCTTTTCCTTGTTTGACACAAATGCTAGCTTTTTGAATGATCAAAAGGAAAAATTTTACTTTCCCTCATTTTCCTTCACTTTCCATCATGCACAAACATATTCTTATGATATGTGCTATCACTTTTGAATGTGTGAGTTGTCACTTTCTCATAGTCTGGGTCAAACTTTTGGTCAAATCTTTGGTCATTGAATCTTTTCTCCCTCATTGGTTGTTTGGGGATTCCATTATCAAGAAGTGTATCCATGGCTACTTGTATCGATTTTTCCGTGACACGTTACTAATTCCCTTTTATAACAACAATTTTTTAATGTTATTAAAATAATGATAGTTAAAGGGGTCATAAATTTATTTTATTTTTTACTTGATTGGTAATTGAAAATGTTATGTTCGAGACAATTAGTGTTACATCCTAATTTGTGTCATTTCTAATGAAAGATTGACACGTGTCATCTCACATGTTTTACTTAATGTATCCACATGTCACCCCATCTAATTTTGTTATGATTCACCCTTATCAAAAATAAAATCAACCCGAATAAATTAATGGCAACTAAAAAAACAGAAATCAAACCAACTAATAAACTTACATTTTTTTTCTTTCCGTAACAGAAGAGAAAGATAAGTGAAGATTGGTGAAGCACCAAGAGGAGAATTCAGAGACGAATTGAAGAAGCATAGGTGCAAAAAAAAAAAAAAACTTCTCTTTATGTTGCATTATGGAAATGGGGAAAATCAAGATGTATATATATTTGATGCCCCATGCATTACTAGGTTATAACATTAATTTGTCTTGAATTACATTATTGTAACATTTCTCCTAAGGTCATATCTATTAAATTCTCTAATTAATCTTCAATAAATTTATTTAAAAAAATTGTTCATAATTAAATTAAGTCTACCAGAATTATTATTAGGGATTTTTAGTTTTAAATCCCCGGAAACTATCGAATTTAGCGATTGATCCCTCACTTCTTCATATTTTGGTTTTAGTCCCTGCATTTAAATGATAATTTAGGAATAGGTCCCTCCCAGGGACAATAAATAAACTTAATATTTAGGAATAGTCCCTCCCAGGGACCATCCTAAATTGTCATTTAAATGCAGGGACTAAAATCAAAAATGAAAAGTGAGGGTGATCGCTAAATTCAAAGTTTCCGGGGACTTAAAACTAAAAATCCCTTATTATTATTATTATTTTTGGAATTGTGGTAAGTCTACGTTAAAAGCCAAATAGAACCCTTATATCACTCCTTTCTCCCAGCACGAAACCCAGTTTTCAGTGAATTTAAAAACTCAAACCGGAAGAAATATTTTTATGTGTGAATACTCGCTATATTTATAAAATATACAAACGAGAGAGAGAGAGAGAGAGAGAGAGAGAGAGATAATGAACTAGGATATATATATATATATAATGAAACTATGAAAGGTAAGTACATGTAAAACTTATACCATCTCTAGGTTTACATCAGCAGCTCTATAGAGAGATAAAATTAAAGCACGTACACCACAAGCCTGCAAACTCCTATTCTCATAAAAATAAAACAACTGACTCCTAGTTGATCACGTCATGGGAGATGAAAAATATCCTATATAATCTCATATTCAACCCCCACAAACACATTTTATATCTCACACACACAGGCAGAAAGACAGACAGACAGGGTATCCATTACTTCATAGAACTACCACATATGACAACACACACACACACACATCCTCTGAAACGGCCACCTTCTCAGGCAGCTGGAGCTACATCATTCCCATCATCATCATCACCATCTCCTTCATTTTCTCTCTTGTAAACCCTTGCAAAGCAGACCAAATATTCACCATCTCCCACCATGGTTGCAAATGCACACTAAACAAATTAAAGCAAATGTGATGTAGTATTAGATTTTTACTTGTGTTGTGAACTGTGAAGTGATCAAACCTCCAATTTATATTGATTACGATATTGTTTGAACGAGTGATTATTATTCCCCTAGCTACTGAAAAAGATATGTCTGAGAGCAGCTTTGGCTTTACTGTAAAGTGAGGCTGGCTCAAAACGCTTAGATGGTGAAGTGAGAGAGTCTCATATTCACATGCTTTGCTTACGTGGCATGTGAAGGACTTCCATTGAGGGTTGCTCATGGAGGGGGCTCGCAATGCACAATCCACACGTGGATGTAACAGCCCATGCACGCTCTTAGGGAGTCCTTGATTGGTGCCACGTAGGTTTGTGCGAGGTCTACTCGTGGTCAACTTGTGTTGTGTCACTGTGGACTCTTGTTTGACTCCTGTCCTTGTAAAAAGTTGGCTCATATTTCCATTGGATATCATGAGGTCAGCAACTCAGCATCTTTGCTCAGCATCCTTGATATTTTATGAATTATTATTATTATTAAGTGAAATTTATATTTTACATAAACAGTAAAAGGGTGAGATACGGAGAGAGATGCATCAGGCAGGGAAGGAAAAAATACAATATTTAAAATTAGTTGGTAACT
This sequence comes from Acorus calamus, assembly GCA_030737845.1. Taxonomy (NCBI): domain Eukaryota; kingdom Viridiplantae; phylum Streptophyta; class Magnoliopsida; order Acorales; family Acoraceae; genus Acorus; species Acorus calamus. The sequence goes on along the minus strand of CM060858.1, from coordinate 10,212,676 downwards.
TTTGGTCAGAAGGATAATTATCCATTCTTATTAATTCAGCTCTAGTTTATTTCTGATATATTTGTGTTATTTTATTATTCAAAAATTAGTGCTTTATACTAGACCTAAATACAACATATTTTGGTTTACAGATATATGAAGTACATTTCTTACGTTAGGTATTTTATGATGCAAGGGTATTGCATCACATTTGTAAAAACAAAATATGTAGTTTAGTATTTTACACTCCTACATACATACAAATAAATAGTGTTTGGAACCTCCATCAATGGACATCTCAAGCAATTTTTTTCATTTATCTTTCCCATGAAGAAACTATCATAATTAGAATATTGGGAATGATGAATTCTTTTTGTGAACTAGACTTATTAAATTGAACTTTAATACGTACGTTGATAAGTTGTAAAGACTTTTCAAATAGAAAAAGATGCGTTTAACATACTGGTCTACGAAGTTTAATAACTGCATGCTCCTAACAAGTTGTAAGATGAACTGTCATATTAAATAACATACAGTTTATATTAAATACCAAACTGTTAGCACCAAGTTTTTGTGGTAAATTAATGACATAAGTAGTGTAAGTTGTAAACTGTGACTATAATTGTAGGTAACATATGTCAAAATGTCACAATAAAAAAATGAAAAAAGTGACATTTGGTTATAAAAAAAAAAGAAGGTGTAATGGGAGTAATAAAAATCGGATCATCTTTTATCCTCCAGGGAATAACGTTTTGATATTTATTAATTTATTTTTCTAAACATAATCCTTTTTTTCTTCCACTCCCTCTAGTTCTCCACCTTCGTCCCTTCGTCTTCCCTCTTCCATGCACCATTGGATTCTAAAAAAAATTAAGGGGTTTCAAGAAGGTCAGCAGATATTCTTCACTCTTCAGACGATCTCCAGATATTCTTCACTCTTCATACGATCTTCACTAGGTGATCCTTTGATTCCTTTCTCATTTAATTTTTTATCATTATGTTTTGGTTATTAGATGATGTAAATTTTGTTCTACTGATTATAAAGTTTGTAATATCGGATATTGTTAAAATACTTTCTTTTAATTGATATTTAGATTTAATTTTTTTAATGCAAATAATAATTTCAGGAAATTAAAATATTTAAATGATGAAAAATGAGTATTTTATTATTTTTAGGGATGGTTTACTACCGTTGCCAAAACATTTTAAGGACATTGTTGCATTCATACAGTGACAATTATATATTCATCGCAATACTTTTTTCAAAATTGGATTATACTATAGCAACAGTTTATTATAAACCTTTACTATTAACCGTGATAAAAAAAAATAGTGTAAACCGTTACTGTATAGATTTAGATCCAACAATCGTGATACAAAAAAATTGTGTAAACCGTTACTATAGATTATGACCCCCATCTATGCTAACTCATATTAAACCATTACTATAGTTTTGGTAACAATTATACATTTACAGCAACAGTTTAAAACCGTTATTGCAACCCTCTTTTCTTGTGTAGTGAGTGCAAAATGAGAAGGGAGCTTGAGCTTATTAACTCCGACCATAAATAGCTGATGCGGGGGGAGAAAATTTTTGCAAAATGAGAATCTCTGTGTGGGAGCCCTAACATTCTTGAGTATTACCCACATAACCAATACATGAATTTATTAACAGTATATTACCCACCATGTAAAGGTTTTGACTTTAAGAGTTATAAAAAGCATAAATAACAGAGACATCTGATGCACTTCATTTGGGCAATAAAAAAAGGCCTTTATATGAGATGGTGGAAATTTTTGCCCAAAAATAAAAAAATAAAACAAATTAATTGAATATTATATATGTAAGCCACTAAATCAATCTATTTAAATTTTATTATTATCTCTGAAACAAATAACTCCCCATATCCCTCACACCCTTATTTTCCTCCCCTATTTTCCTCCACCACATCTGAATTCTCATTCCCACATCATATTCTGCCCAAATCAATTTTTCACCTTCTCCCTAAAACGTAGCATATTTCCCCCCAAAATCTTTTTTCCCCATAACCAAGGATAAAAATCCATGACTTCTTACACCAAAAAACAAAAAATCCATCACTCCCAAAAATCACGATTTCCTAACATTCTATTTTTTTTTTTTGTGTGAGGTTGTTTTAAAGAGAGCATAGACTTTTCTCATTATTACCATAATTGTTGATTTTTTTCATTGTTTATATTATTGATGGTGCTGTTTTTTTTTTCATGTTATGTTGATATGTTATATAACCGATTTTTTTTTATTGATTAAATGATTTGATTGTTTTTGGATTAATACATGAATTATAGCATGAGAAATCTAGATTTTGTTGTTACTTTTCCATCATAGACTAATTTTTTTATATTTGTTTTTCAGGATTAATGTTAACTATGATTTGAGTTATTTTTATTCCACATGAACCACAACATGAAGGTTTTGAACTCTTAATAATATTTTTATTATCCATTTGTATATAATTATGATATTTTTTATAAATGAATAATATATATTTTGTTAATTGTTTTATATCGGAGAGAAGTTCCTTAAGAGATTATCAAAAAATGTTATATTATGTGATACTATAGTTTCACTTATCAATGAATCTTATTTTATTCAATTTCTGGGTGTTTAATACAATTAGTCTTCAACAATGTTGTATTTGTAAAATAATGTGATTTTGTTACATTTATGGATTAAAAATATCAATTTTACTATTGTAATGTTATAATAAAATTAATTGAATTTTTTTTCAAAAATTGTTATGAAACAATTAAACAGATGATTATGAGAATAACATAAAATTTTAGAGAAAAGACATATTTAATTAATATGTAGTGGTAATTTTTTTATTTTTAACAAATAAAATTGTCAAACTTTGAAATGTCTTTCAGCGGCAAATAGCGGCGGAAATTGTCATCATCTATCCTTATTCAGTTTTATTTTTATTTAGCATTTTGTGTGCCCTTAAAGCTAATAAACAATTATATTTTTTATTTATTGTTATCTATCCCAGTATAGCATGATTTATCTTTAGTAAAGGGCAAATGCCGTTATTGTTTATCATATTTTTATAGTTTTGGTTATGTCACACCAATTTTGTTGTAGTCAAACGGATTTTCTGTATATATATCACCCCCATGTAAAGGTTTTACTCTTTTAAGAGTTATAAAAAGCAATCTTATGACTCTAGTTAAAAGAGACAACCCTATACCGGCTAGATTTTCTGTATATATTTATGTAATTAAGGATGTTGTTACACAATACACACAATCTTGTTTACATACGATGTGCAGTCCCACATGTGTCTAACGTGCGAGGCATGCATATATATACCTATCTCATACAATTCATTGGAATATCTCTCATTTAATTAAAATATATCTATGCATTTTTCATGAAAATACGCCATTAAACAAAATTAAAATTATTTAACAATTGCAGTGAGGCTATATCGGAGATACATAACATTATATATTTTCTCTAAATATATAGCATTGTGAAAAATGTTGTATTTTACATGTACAACATGTCAGGTGGAATATACACAGAAAAAAAAAGCACATGGACATAGAACAACCAATTTTGATAAATTAACTTCAGAAGTAAAATCAAAAGATTAGGAATTAATATTGCCCATGTACAAGTGTGAACATGAGTACTGCATGTTTTTCCCTTTTTTCTGATGAATTGAAAGAAAAAAAATTAAGTGGGAAACTCTGACAAAATGTGAGTCAATAGTTCATGTTTAGTTGATGCTGCCACAGTTTGAGGGTCGATCTACATGTGTTCTGATAATGCTATTTGTGTATTGCACGTGTAATTCTTAATTAGTTTTCGCCTTTGAATACTTTATATTCATCGAAATATCTGATCTGTTGATTGTGCAAATCACTTGAAAGACAAAAAGAACTTCCAACTGTTCCCATTGTAAAGAAACTTTGACATATATACAATGAGGCAACATGGGATAAATTATTGTGACCAGTGGAATGACAGATAAATAGTAGTGACCTTTCTAGTGGAATTACATATAAGTATAGCATCAAACATTTCTAATTTTCTTTACCAAGAAATTGTGGATCCGACAGTTTTGTATACGAAAGACAGTTTCTTTAATACAAATTCTATCACGTAAATTGAGTTTGGGGTTAGCCGGTTAGCGTCTTTCTATATTCGTATACAGTTTTGTATATGAAAGACACCAACTTGAAAAAAAAAATACAAATTCTATCACCCACTAAAAAATTGTAATTGATAGATTAATAATATATATGAATTTTCAAATAAATTAGCTAGAGCACAAAATAAAAAAAAAAAGAGAGCATAAAACATTTGTATTATGAATTCTTATAGAAGTAAGGAAAGTATAGGTATCTGGTGATCCAATAGGAGGTTGTAACAATATTGGTCCTTTATCACCTTATTGCATGTAACACTACATTCATCAATAATATATTAAGAACTCTATAAAAATCTCTATATATAACTTAAAGAAATTTTTGCTCGTTATTTTTGTCAGGGTGATAAAAGCCAAACAATACTCTTATAACACTCTTTTCTCCTCTGCATGAGGCACAGTTTTGCAGCGATCCCTTGCTCGTGAGAATACTTGTGCATGTATTTATACATTTCAAACGTATACCAACTCTGAGAGTGAGAGAGAGAGAGAGAGAGAGAGAGAGAGACGAGGATAGTATAATTAATGTAAATATATTTAAACTATACTACCATGATCTCCATGTTTACATCAGCAGCTCTATATAGAGATACACCTCACTTAACCCAAATATATAACTCCTCCACAAACACATCTATATCTCTCTCTCACTCTCACACACACACACACTCTCTCTCTCCATATATATATATATAGAGAGAGAGATCCATTGCTTCTTAAAGCCTCTTATAGTCTTACATGCATATATACATGACACACCAATTTAAACCTAAAACCATACACATGCATATATCCTCCAAAACCACCATCTCAGGCAGCAGGAGCTACATCCGCATCATCATCATCATCACCATCCCCTTCATTTTCTCTCATGTAAACCTTTGTGAAGCAGACCAAATCTTCAACGTCGCTCACCATGGTTGTACACAAAAAACTCACCAACAAAAGCTTAATATATATTAGGTTTCTTTTGTATTGTGAATGATGAAGTGAAGCTGCAAGTGAACCTACTATTTATATACAACAATGTATGAACAAAGTGACACAGATTATTCCTCACCTGAAAAAGAAAGTGTTTGAGTGAGATTGGCTTTTCTGTGAAGTGCTCCATGTCGGTCAGGGAGGTAAGAAAAGCTAGCTTGGATGGTGAAGTGAGGGATTCTCATCTTCACATGCTTTGCTTACGTGGCATGTGAAGGATTTCCAATTAGGGTTGCTCATGGAGGGGACTCGCAATGCACAATCCACACGTGGATGAAACACCCTGCGCACGCTCTTAGGGCATCCTAGGTTGTTGACACGTCGGATTTTGTGAGGTTTTCTCGTGCTTAATTGTGGTGTGTCAGTGTGGACTCATATATGTCTTTTGTAAAAAGTTGGTGTAGTTCATTATGTGTCCCTTCTATATCTTGGAGGGGTGGGACTCAATCCAAAATGCTATCCAAAGCTAGGAGAAAATCAATCTAAATCCAATTCGTTCTGATTTTTGAAATGATTCAAGCCTCATTTAGGACTGCGTTGTAGCAGATTATGCGTTGATCAAGTTAGTAAAACACAACCCTCTTTCTAAATAAAAAAAATAGCTTCCGCATTGGGTTAAAGAAAATAGTGTTTGAAGGTAAAAAATATTCACGATAGAAAAGATGTGAAAACAATACTTCTCTATCATGACTCGTGTTAAGAAATGCACACTCAATATCATGTGATCTTACTTTGAAAGTACAATAATCCATATAACCCCTGTAAATTGACTAAAATCCATATAATCCCCTGACTTTTTTTAAAATCCATATAACCCCCTGAAAACATCTTGTAAATCCAACCCCCTGAAAAAAATTTACGTTTACAAATGATAAATATTTTGTAAATATTATGTTTGGTTAACCCTGGTAGAAAACACATATATAAAAAAAACCTACAATGTGTTAAAAATGTGAGAAATCTTCTATAAATGACGATTTTATTCCTTTGGATAGAGTTTAATAACATATACAGAGAGGGTAAACTCGTCATTTTCATAGGATTTTTCGTATTTTTAATCAATTGTAGTAGTTTTTTAGTATATCGTGTTTTCAGTCAGGGTTAACTAAACGAAATATACGAAAATATTCATCATCTATTAACAAAAAATTTATTTAGTGGGATATTTGAATTTACTAGGTGTTTTTAGAGGATTATATGGGCTTTAAGAAAAGTCAAAGAATTATATGAATTTCAGTCAGATTTTAGGGGGTTTTATGGATTTTTCCCAATTTGGAATTAGGATTCTCGACAGGGAAAACCTTGTGTAGACTGTAGATGAGTCATGAAACGACATGTAGATGATGTAAATCACTTTAAAACGCACATACACGGGATATATATGTGTAAAAAAATCAAAAATATATCATCCTAGCATATGGCTACAAAATAGACTTCAGTTCAATCACATTGCCCATGTGCTTAGAGGATAAATCGAGGATGTGGTTAAAATTTGTAACTTATCAACTTATCCAACTTACTGAGGGAAAAACTTGTCACATTATCCCATTTGGTTACACAAAATGTATAATAAAATATAAAATATCACTATATCCGGAAAAAAAATCCAGAACACATTCCATATCCTCACTAGTATACATTTATATCCTATTTTTTATCCTTGAAAACCTATTATATATCTTGATTACGAAAAATTTTCACAATCAAACTAAAATTTGAATAACCAACGTATATTCATCAGAATCAAATAGTTATTCCTCATTTGTTTTATCATCCCCAAATTAAATAAAATTTTAAAAAATAGAAGACCATAAAAAAAAAAAAGAACCAAATGAAGTTCCAATAATAGAAAAAGAGACTCCTACGCTGCCTCAAGACCCTCAACAAGCCCACCAATTCCTCTCAAACTCCCAAACTAAACACATGCAACAAATCCCACCACCACCACCCACTTGGAGTCCCTCCCATTCAATTCTCCTCCCTTCATATTCAAAAAACCTAAAAAGGCCAACTTGACCTCCAAGAACCTTGAAACACCATTCCCATGACTTCCATGCAACTTCTCCTCTTCATAGTCCTCTTTGCCATCTCAACGACGATGATCGAGCAATGTAACACCATTCGAACCCTATCGGAAGCTCCGGTCGCTAGCGTTAATGGTTCGAGCTTCCCGGGTGACTTACTACCGGTCATCCCCACGATGTCGATGTCGACATTCGACTTCGTGTTGCCGCCGATACCTTCTCCGAGGATGCCTCAGTTACCAAAGTTTCCATTGTTTAATCTTCACTTGTCATGGATAAACCTGCATTTCTTACATGTCTTCCCTCTATCACCCTTTTTTGGTGACAAGCCTTGAAGTGGCCTAGTGTTTTTATTTAGGTTATGGTTTTGTTGATCTTTGAATAGGTGAGATCATCGAAAAATTGTACATATTTTGAGGATTTGATGACTTTGGTTGCTTCAACCTCTCCATCAAATTTGTAGTATATGTTTTGACCAAAAAAAAAAAGATTTCATCTCTAATGGAATGCTTGAAAATTGTAAGTAATATAATGTTCATTCAATGGTCGTAGTTGGGATATTTGTACCACCAACAAATTTGGATGCCAACAACGCTAATATTCATTTATTTGACAAGAAAGAGAAGCTGTTTTTTCATTTATTCAAATAATAGTGCATCACAACATATGTAATGACATAGAAGAGCTAATTCATATGTATATATTCCTCTCATCCCTTTCAGACTAGTGCGTATATTATTCCACTTTTCATAATAAAAGTGTTGGTAACAAACTCTATCTTATTTTATTTTTTAAAAAGAGTCACATAGGTGATAAAAATAAAAAGGTTAAAGATATTTATGTCCTTGCAAATATGAATAATCTCATATAAGTCATTGTCAAAGTTGGGGTAGACATACGAGTCCTTGAAAACTCACAAAAAAAACCCTCATACGTCCGTGGTGTCAATAGAGGTTAATTTTAACTTAACCAATCATAGTTAGCCCTAATATATGCCATAAAATGACTAAATTACCCTCAATTATTTTACCATTTCCAAACAGTACCTCTATGAGAATGAAGAAATATAAAAGTTCGTATAAAGGTAATTTAGTCTGTATGTGGACTAATTTATCTTTATGATTATCTATAGTAACTATAATAAAGTCCACACAATTACATGGTGATGGAATATTCTAATAATATTTTATCAAATTTGGATGAAAATTTAACACATGAATGATAATTAGATTTTTGTGTGTTTTCAAGGATTTGTACGCATGTCTCAATTTTAACAAAGACTTATTACCCATGTTTGCATAATGTAAATGTTTTTAACCCTTAAAAAAATCATGCATGAACACCCAAAATTTATTTTGCACGTCTTAGGTGCGTAACATAGCTATAGGGTCCTATGTGTTATATACCACGTAGGATTTCATCACCTTGCCATCAACTATTTGTCCAACTCCACAATTGTTGAAATATTTCTTAACCAAAGCACCAAATCAAGCCTTTAATCAGCAATTAAGGTGAATTATAAGTTATAAATATTGAGCCCATGTATAATTGTCATTGTTGAAGGGTCAAAACTAAATTATGAACAATCCAAATGGCATGTGGCTTTGACCCATATAGCTCAATGGTTGTTGACACCAGAATTTATAATCGTGAGATCATAGATCATGACTTCATGAGTCTCAACAATTGCCAAAAAAAAAAAATTTACAAATAGCATATACATGCAAAAATTCTCAAAATCCCTTTGTTTATCCGTCCTAAGCTTGGGCAGTGGATTCTAAAAATATTACACTTATTTTGGAAGATGTCACATCATTGGTAGACTTTTTATCTCTTGAAATTATGATAATATATCCTCAAACCTTAACTCTTACCAAACTAGCTGAGTATGTACTTCATTGAGTAAATAAATATACACTTCAAAAAATGCACGCATTTCATTCATTAATGCTTAGTTTGGTAAATGGATAAACATTTAGGATAAGTTAATATAATTTATGAGGATAAAAATATAATTATTTTTTATCCATATTTACATTTGGTAATGCATTTTGTTATCTACATTTTTTTGTGTTCTTATTCTTAACTTTGCTTTTGAATCACATGAAGATAACTTCAAAATTAAAAAAAAAAAAATCAACTCTACCATTAATATTGTTGGTTTTGGTTTTATGAAGTTTTTGAGTTTTATTTTTTTTGGAAAGCGCGCTCATAAATGTTGTCTATGTTTTACCAAATGAAATTAAAAAATTATGATAAAGTTTATTCTCATATTTTAACAAAATATCTCCACTTTTTCTATCAAAATACGGACAATTATCCATGTTTTATCATATTTTTTTCTTATACCATATGAGATAACATGTGATTTAATCCAATTATTTTCTTATTCCAATCATTTATCCCAATGTCAAATAAGACATAAGAGTATGTACTTCATTTAATAAATACACTTAAAAAAATTCAAATCATGTATCAATGTGCGGACTGCCAAAGTATTGCGGTATGCCAAAGTGACTGAAAGAATGACCAGCCATCATTTAGAAAATGTTACATTCAATTATTCTGCAGATCCATTTTCCGTCCACGTGTTCTAATTTTATTTTAAAGAATGTAATTAATTAATGAATTAAAATATATTATTTTATAAAATAATATGAATTTTAATATTATATTAAACAATTTTACATACTTTAATGATACGACACATTATAAAATGTACTGAGACTATAAGCTCCCAGGACATTATCATTTAGTTTGCAATCATTTGTATCTGGCCCAGTACCAAGTGGGATTCAATGCAAATGAAAGATCCAGTAACTCTGCCCTCGTTCCATATCCACATCAGCCCAGACCAGATTTTATAGTGGCTGATACAATCATACAACATATACTCGATTGATATAGTGTATCAAAAATTTAAATTATTTATTTTTTCAAGGAAAAAATATGTATCGGTTTATCTATCATTTTTTTATAATATATATATTTTAAAATAAAAATAATATTTGATACATTTAGTTGTTTCGTAATCCTATATATAAATAAATAAATTTATTTTTCAAGATAAAAACACTATCATATCGTATCTCAATGTATTGTATTTTATATAACACTGTATTTTAATGAAAGAATACATTTTAATGTGGTCTACGGATAACAGGACAAGACATTTTTACATCCCTTGTCCTTTATAAACGTTTTACAACGCGCATAACCGCTTTCCATAAAATTAAATGTGGTCCTTATTTACAAACAATGTTTATGCTCCACTTAAATATATGTTTTATCTAATAAAAACATTTGTACATGTACCTATGTTATTATAAAATAAAATAAATTACATGCTTCAACTAATTGTATAGGCTCAATTTTACTAAAGAAAGCATGTAATTTGTCTATTAGAAACAATGGATCTCTATGCTAGAATAAAATATGTACAAATAAGTTAGTATTGACATTCCACATTTTTATTAGAATTATGTTATTCCACCCAATCTATTCCAATAATACAAAAAAAAAATTACATATCATATCATTTATCATCATCTCTTAAAAATCAAATGAGACAAGTGTCAAATCAATTTTTTTACTTTTTATAATTTCATATCCACATCTTATTCACTTTTGTTCACAATTTATCCATGATCAACAACCAACAAAAACTTCGTTGTTACGTTAATAACTAAAAAAACACAATCAAACAAAAAATGAAATATTCATTATCTATACTAAAATAATTATCTACCTAGTTTTTTTTTTCTTCAGGTAAACATGTCAACCAGTCGTGAGAGAGGCATTGCGAGGAATTATGTGGTGCCACGTGGTCCAATCAGAGCAACCAAAACCCTATCCCCAATCAATAAAAACTCCCATCCCCTGCTTTCATCCAGTCCCCCAACATCTCAATATCCACCTCACAAATTCTATTACCCCCCAATCCAACAAACTCACACACACCCAATAAACACACCCTCTCTTCAGATATCTCTTCAGACCCCAAAGTCTTTTGTGTGGTGTGTGCGTGAGAGAGAGAGAGATAAGAGAGAGATGGCATCCACCTCCTTCATGATCCACCACCTTGCACCCTCAACCCAGACAAGGGTCGCGCCGCAGCGCCAGGGTCCCGTGGGCATCAGGCCATCCAACCTGGTCTGCAGGGCACAGAAGCAGGCCAGCCAGGAGGAGGACAGCAATGCCGCAGCCGTCTCGAGGCGGTTGGCTCTCTCAGTTCTCATCGGTGCTGCGGCCATTGGGAGCAAGGTCTCTCCTGCCGATGCCGCCTATGGTGAAGCAGGTAATGAATGAATCAAAACTTTTAGTAGGAAATCATCGAAACCTCCTCTTGGTAGGATGATAGTCTTGCCGCTTGCTGATAAGAGAGATTTGGCTAGGAAAAATTAATTACCAATAAAAAAAAGCTTTTAGAGGGAAATTTTGTTTGTGTTATGAGCTGTTATTGCACACTATAGATAGTTGTACTCCAGTTCATTTAGCTTCTTTGGTGATTTGTATATTGACTAGTATGACTATAATAAAGGGGTATATTGACTAGTATGACTATAGTAAAGGGGTATACCCATCTCAATTAAAATGTCTTTGATCCTTGAATAAAAAGTTGAATTAAGATTTATATCATTTTTCATCCACTGATCTAGATAAAATACTCTTACATGAAGTATTAAAGAAAGGTGCATCAATCACTCCTCTCTCTCCTTTATATTACTGCTCATTTCTCTTATAGTTAGAAATGGTATTAAAATAATGTACAAATTATATCTAAATGCAAGCGAGGGAAACAAAGTGGCTTATATATCAAGACCAACCTATTAAGTTTCCAAAGATAAATGGGACAAGTTTATTGATATTACACTACTCCACAATCTACATTATAGTATCCTTAGCCAAATAATCTTAACCAGCTATCAAAGGGGGTGATTTAAAGTAGTTCCTTTACCATTACAAACACACAAGTCATAGTAATGGCGGTTCATTTGATGACAAAGAACTGTGTAAATCAAATAACCATTCCTGACTTCAAATGAACATTGAAAACTTCTAGAAAAAATAAAATCACAGTAATATATCAACAATATCAATCTATCAAGGAAATAACATTTCCAGTGTCTGCTTAATGGTTTTCTTGGTACTAACCTGAGCATCAAATGCAGCTAATGTTTTTGGTAAGCCGAAGTCAAACACCGACTTCCTGCCATACACCGGAGAAGGGTTCAAGATTCTGATCCCGGCGAAGTGGAACCCCAGCAAGGAGGTGGAGTACCCAGGGCAGGTCCTGAGATATGAAGACAACTTCGACACCACCAGCAACGTCACCGTCATGGTTACCCCCACAGACAAGAAGACCATTGCCGATTACGGTCCCCCTGAGGCCTTCCTCTCCCAAGTATACCTGATTCTCACACTAAACTTTCCATCATAATGTCTAAGATGATCAGCTCAGCTCATCCTTGGTTCTTTGTTCAGGTTGATTACTTGCTAGGCAAACAAGCTTACTTCGGCAAAACCGATTCTGAGGTACAATAATGTGACATAAGAGATGGGATCTAGCATTAGTGTTTGTCAGTCCTCAATGAGAAACTGACATGTGTTTAAAATTATCACAACACTCACATGACATGTGAGGTGACATGTGTTTAAAATTATCACAACACTCACATGACATGTGAGGTGACATGTGTCAGTCCCTTACTGACTATGTTGATGATCTTGTAGGGTGGGTTCGACTCGGATGCAGTGGCCACAGCTAACATATTGGAGGCCTCCACCCCAGAGATTGGGGGCAAGAGCTACTACTCCATCTCGGTCTTGACGAGGACGGCGGATGGAGACGAGGGAGGCAAGCACCAGCTCATCACCGCCACTGTCTCCGATGGGAAGCTCTACATTTGCAAGGCTCAGGCAGGGGATAAGAGATGGTTCAAGGGGGCCAGGAAGTTCGTGGAGAGCACTGCCAGCTCATTTAACGTTGCCTGATGAGAGATGGAACTCAGTGGGAATGTAATTGAGCAAAGAAATGTTGTCCAAGACTGCCCATTTAAGTTTTGATGCATTCATTGAAAGAGAAATCATTAATGGGGTTTAGTACTCTTCTAAGCCATCAGCTGATATTGCACACGCATCTTCACAGATTGTCAAAAGCATCTGCTTGCATTATCTTTTAGGGAAACATAGAAACACAGGAATATTTAAATGACAAGATATAACTTAACGTAGATCAACAGAGCAACACTGAGATGAACTGAATCACCGGTCTCTTTCAAGTTTCAACTCCTCATGAACACCTAAAAAGGCTTAGATATGAAAGGGTTGGGGATGTCGTTGGAAGGTGGAAAGGGTGGAAAAGGAGGAAGAGTGGGCATGGGAGGGAGGTCAGGCATCATGAATGGTGGAAGCGGTGGTGGGAATGTCAGAAGCTCCACCCAACTTAAGTTTTGCTTTGCTGAAGTTCATTTTCCTGTCTCCATGTTTGCTCGTGGCTTCCTTCAGTTTACAAGCATGAGAAACCGAAAAATGGTTGCACGGCTAAAGCGGGGGAAACATGGGAACTGAAGACGGAAAAACCTGGAAGCAGCGTTTTAGTAGCCATGTGTGTTCTTCAAGAAAAGACGAAGCCTTCACATTGATAGGTAAATGGACCTCACTCAAGAAGTGTGTATTTAGTTGGGTGTTATAGGATATGAGAGAAGGTGTATGTGTCTTCACATGAGAGAGAGAGAGAGAGAGAGAGAATATTTCTAAGATGATCGACAAATGCAGAAAAAGTTGAAATTAAAAAATCAAAAACCAGTTAAACGTGGGCCAACATTGAAGGGGAGCTAAAAGGGGAAGAAGAGATAAAGTAAATATAACAGAATCAACATTGTTGATAAAAACTGAATGTGTTGAAAGGAGAGCAAATGTTAATGCCTGTGCGAATGCAATAGATATGCGAGCAATTAAGGTGTGATTTGATGGTATATATGTTGTAGCAGTTCATTCAAGAAATGAATTCAATACACAATTCTTAAAATCCGTGCTTGTAACAATAATACAAGGTAATATGAATATCACAATACTTTAGCAAGTATTTGATGGTAACATTTTCTGAATAAAAGAAATGCATTGTTTATATTGCATGCAGATTTCTTAAGCTGGTCAAGAGTAGTTCAGAAATAGTTAACAGAATATCCCCTGAATTAGAGAAATTTCAATGAGTTATTACATATTATTTAAACGCACAACAATGATCAGCCATAATCAAATTAAGAGACCAACAACCGCTGTCTAATGGTCATGATCATGTTCTACAGAAGAGACAATGGAAGGGTAAAAAAAATCAGTAACCAAAGAGAGCCAACATGATTAAGAGCAAGCAATAAAATTCAGTGAGCATTAAATGATGATTAGCATGTCCTTTAACTATACAATTCTAAACAGATTTCCAATTCAAAACAATATTCAATTTCCTTATTCCTTCACATTCATCTGCTACATCTGTTGCATTGTTATGAGAGATATTATTTGATGTTTCATAAGACTCTTATAACATATAAGAATCCACACATTCCGATATATTACTACTTGGCAAGGGAAAAAAAGGCAATACTGCATAAACAAATTGTGACAAAACTCATAGAGCTCAGAATTAATAATGCTAAATTTTGATGATCACAAACAATAAATATCAAAGGATAGACAATTCAAAATGAAATCTTTAGCTTCTACCCACTGAGTGACTGACCCAAAACAAGTATTATTTGGTTCTCTTAAACAGTTTCTACCATTGATTAAAAATAAGATTTTGATGAGTACCCATTAAACGGGACCCCCAACAATGCATCAAAAACCCTAAATCACAGATCGAATACGCTTCAGAGAATGGGAAAAGCAAATACAGGGGAGGGAGTTCAATAAAGTTACCTCCAGTGAGCCTATCAAGAGCTACAGAGAGATCTTCCTGGCTCTTGACGGCGCCCTCCGTCGAACAATCGAAGTCTCGATCACACACAGACCCGAGGACCGAAGATACCCCCCTCGCGAGGGCTTCGGGGCTCTCGCAGAGGAAGAGTTGCACGGATCCCGATGCGGGGTCTTCGGCGCTCTCTCCTCGGAGGGATCGCCGCCGTTCGCTAGGGATTTGGGGACCATTGGAGGAGGTTGGGGGGGGGGGGGGGGGGGGTGTAGGTTGACGAAAGTGTGCCGAAGGTGTAATTTATCTCCTGCTGCGAGGTTTGAATTACGTGAATAACTTTGTTCGTTGTGTATATTTTATGCGATAAAACATATATTTTGATGAAAAGAGAACAATACGCCAATTTTAGGTTTGAGAATAGGAACCGAATAAGTGGGAATTAATCGGAATAGCTTCCTTATGACATGGATGATTGAAATAAATGAGAATCTGTATGTCAGAATTAAGTAGTATAAAATGATATATGGATTACAGCAAACCCCTGGAATTAAGTTATTCCACGTATTTAATCTAAAAGAATATGTGTACCAACTATCAAATCAACTATCATCACCTCTTATAAATAAACTGTCATTATTTTTTTACATTTAAATCTTTATCAACATCTTATTCACATTTTATCCCAATAACAAAAATATTATTATTACATTTTCAAATAAAAATAATTCAAAACACAATCAAACAAAAAATTATTTTATCATTATTTATACTCAAATAATCATAAATATCATAATAACTTAATTCTCGAACCAAACGTTAGTGTGTTTTATTTAACAATGTATGTATCCATTGTACATATATGGAACTACACGCATTATTGTATTCTAAACAAAAATGTGTATCAAACAGACTTTTCATTTTTGGCGATGTGAGGAGTCCCTGCACACAAACACAACCAAAACCAAACTTTAATTGAAAAGACCATAAAATAAGATCCAGCCAATCTATAGTTAAATTCAACAAGAATTTAACATGGAGTATGATTTGTTGAAAGAGAAATCAAAATATTTCCATGTAATTATTCTTCCAATCATATTGTATATTGCATTAGCAGCTTTGGACTTTACAAAATGAACAACAACAAAAAAATCAGTCTAAAGAGCTGTCAACCAAAAAGAATTGTCAGCAGTTCAGAGGGCAGTCATATTGAATGTGATCTTCTGGATCACAGACAATGGAAAACTTGAGACGTGCCCAAGGTTCCCATAAAGTCTGATCCTTCCAAAGCTAGGAGCAGGGCTATTCATGGTGGCATTGAAAAAGATTGTCAAATTCTGTCTCTGACCGCTTGCAATGAAAAACCGAGTTGGTGTCACTGACATGGAAACTCCATAAGGAGCACTGCATCCCACACTGTATGTTTCGTTGTCAGCAATGTTCGTGACTGTCCTCGTAACGATCCTTGACTGATTCAGCTTCGCAATTGTAATGGAAGGCAAGTTTAAATCTGTGCCATTCATGGTGGAGACTCCGCCACAACTCTTACCAGTGTAGTTTAGAACCACAGGACCGGACCCGTTGATGTTGCAAAGGAAAGAGAAGAAATCATTGTAACCTGTGAATCAATGTACATTATAAACCAGGCTTAGGAAAAATGTTACATTGTCATTCGTGAAGTCAATTCTGCAATCCCAACACATTTTGATTTTTTTTCCTTTGTATATATATATATTTTTGATTGGTTGAAGTATATATTCTTGTCTAATGAAGTACACTTCTACATTTTCATAAATAGAGTATATACTCATGTAATAGAGTATATATCTATTACTCTATTAGAGATTTCACATACTGAATGAAGATAGTAAAATGACTATCAATGCCCTTTACAAAAATAAAGATGTATTGAAAACAAAAAGAAAAATAACTGACAAATGCTTACTCGAGTCAAAGATTAGACCAGGGTCCAATGCGGCAGTGGCATTGACAAAACCACTGCCCATATCAAATGAGGTTGCAGGTGTTTGTGTTGAATCAGGATTGCTGTAGGAGCGTTGTGCCATTATTGGACCCCCTTGCTTGTTGTAGAGTGAGGCAGTTGTGGAGAGAGCGGAACCGATGGCAGAAGGGCTGAGGCTTGGGAACTTTTGCTTTATCAATGCAGCAAGCCCAGCAACATGAGGAGCAGCCATGCTTGTTCCAGATATCATTGCAAAGTTCTCACCTTTATATCCAGCAAATGCACCAATATGAGCAGCAGTGACATAGGGCATGCAAACCCGCTCAAGAGTAAGAAGAATTATATGATGTAATTATGCTAAACTATCAATGCATGTTTGTTTATTGACAGATGATCCAAATGCATACGATATGTATTACATACATCCCATGGTTGACGTCTAAAAGAGTTTAAAATAGCGTTAGGAAACCTGTTTGAAAGCAGATTTTCACTTAAAGAATTTTTTAAAATTATAACCCAAGAAGCACACATTTTATAAATTCCTGAAAAGTTCCTTTTTTCACTGTTTATAACTAAACGCCATCTTAGGCTCTAAAATCTATGACTATTTGGGGCATTTGGAAATGCATTTGGGAAAAGTTGATTACTATAAAAGCACAATCAACCAAATGTGTTATTTCAACCACGTAGTCTGAATGAAGACAGCAAAAGGAGTGATTTCCCATAGGTTATAAAACTATATATTATGCCCCTATTAGTAGATATTGACACAGTATGTGCTTGCATCTGCTTGTATACAGGCACATCCATTACATTAATGCACATGCTGATACTGAAAAATTAGTCAATTGAAATGAAAAAACAATGTTTTGTCCTGTGGGGAAAAAAGATACTTTTTGAACTTTTATGAGAAGCCTTTACCTTTGAATTCTAGAGAATCGGTTCCAGCAGAACTCCAAGAGCCCCATATGAGATTTCCAGGAGCTATTAGATTTGGTTTCATTATATCAGCATTATCAAGCATGCCATCCTCTGGGTCAGGTCCTCTGGCAGAGTAATATAGCACTTTTGGTGCTGAACTACTGTAATTTGCTATCTGACCTCCAAAAATTCTAGCTACACCTCCAAACTTCTTGACTGCATTTGAAGATCCATCTCTAACTAAGGAATTGTTATAGTAACTGAGAAAAGTCTGCAAAAAATAGTATATAAAAATCGATACATTATGCAAACAGAAGAAAAAAAATGTTTCATATCCATCTCTTAGTTTGATTTAATTGCATTGATTCTGTAGTGTACTATGAAGCCAATGTACACATTATGCAGGATGCCTAATTGCCTATATAATCCCTTCCTCCCTACCTGCTTCATGCTCATTTATATATAAGATGATAAGAATAAGAAAAAAATAACATACCTTTGAATCACTGGGAGATGAAATGATCATGCCAGGCATAATCATGGGGTAGGATTGATCTGAAAACCAATGACATATGGGTCCATGTAAAATATGACACCGACTGCACTGACATTCTTAGCTGTTTGTAAGGCTTGTTTAATGGTGGATAGACCAAGCACGAACCGAATAGAATAGCTACAAACTAAGAGATTCCCTTGGACTATTTTCTGATTCAGGAGACTTGAATCTTGGCACTCACCCAAATACATATCATTGGGATCTGTCGTGTCGCTTTGCAAAGCATGGGTTGCAGATACCAGAGTGTACATTGAATCACCATTTGTTCCCGCTAAAGAAGTAAATCAAAGAAATCAGCAATTTTTCTGAATAACAGCAGTCACTTCATAAATATAGAAAAATGTGGAAAGACAAGAATTTTCAATGCAAGTAAATATGCAGAGTTTCCTGAGATATAGATTGGTTGAATCCTCCCTACAGGGTATACACAAGTATAGAAATAGTTTCTCTTGTTCTAGAAGATTATTGGAGTAGTTCATCATGAAAAAGAAAGAAAAAACCATTATACGAGTTTGAAGTGAATATTGGAAACATACGAGCAAGTCCAACTCCAGTAATGGTGAGACCATTCCCTAGTAAAAGAGAATTGCTGTAGATTCTGTCATGCGCAGCTGCACCCACAGTAAAAATCCATGGACTGAAAGAAGACATGCTTTTGGGCGATGGTCCAGTGTTGCCAGCTGCTTGGACAACAAATATTCCAGCTTTAACAGCCGAAAGAAGTGCCATGTCTATTGGGTTGAAGAACGTGGCCAGCCCAGGCGGACGTCGGTTGGGAGTGATGGACAAACTTACAATATCAACTCCATCTTGAGCAGCCTGTGCATGTCAACAAATAGTAGAGGTGAAGCATACAGCTATTTGATAAACATATACAACATCTACCTGCACCTTAGAAACACATGCAATTTTTAAAGTTGCATATGTCCACCTCAGAAACCAAGAGAAAATCAAGAGAAGACAACTAACTGGATCATGAGTAAGGCAATTCAAAGGTTATATCATATCGGATCCTATAATACATGTCAAATATCAATATTTCATGGCTGTAAAATATGTTCACTCTTCAGGAATTTCTAAGTGAGGAGCAAGGAAATTATGAATGAGAGTATTAGCCATCATTACTTCCAATGATATCACATTGTGGAGAAGTCTCAGCAAAAGCAGTATAACTTCAAAATACACAAAAAAGACAGCACACAACTGGACCATGTGACAATTTAGGAGGCTGCTAGCACGGGCATCCTATGAATACAAGTCAAATACCAGTGTTACAGAATCTGAAACATTGTCAGGTGAGGAAAACATAAAATCATTACTCCATAATCCTTGGCTGGTGACGCCCTCAGAATGCCATTACCTCATCTCAGCTAAAGCAATTGTGAAATATTTTCAAAAAAAATGGGGAAATAAGGATTCAACATTTGATGAGCTGAACTATCTTTGTTTCCATAGACAAGAAGCATATTACCAATACTAGGAACATTTTTGGTATTATAAAATATATGAAAATTGAGTTTCTCGTCTTGTCAGAATGACGGTAATGGCCATCTATTGGCTTTCACAAACAGAGGAAAGGAGGATATTGGAAGATGATACTTCTTTTTTCCCCAAATGTAGAAATGACTGTAATGACAAGTTTGCAATGAGATGAAAGGACATTGATTTGAAGCGATTGGCAAAAGCTGGAGATGCAAAATCATCAAACATGTTCATGTCACATCAAGCCATATAAACTCTACCTGATCAATTGCAGCAACAACATCAGCAGCAAAACCCCCAAATCTCTTATATAGTGCTTTATAAACAGCAATGCTGCAACAAATTGACAGATGATATTAATCAAACACTCCACTAGACTACATTCAGAGATTAAAAACAAAACAAGCAGTAAAATCAGGCTTAAAATGTTCATTACTGGGCACGAGGTGCCATGCCACTTGAGTTTCCATAATGATGCCCAGCTACAATGACAGGAACACCATGGTTCCCTGCTGCAATGGAGGCTGTGTGCCTGCAATTAAATAAAAACCAACAAGTTCATAAGCTGTGGAAACTGATAAATAATGACATGACAAACCATCAAAGCCACCCAATAATCAACAATGCTCCTATATAATACAGTTATGGGCTTCATTTGACATGAAAATGACAGTAACTTTTGCAAGCCAATGAAACAACCAAAAAACAGAATATCCTGTTATGCAAATTACTGAACAGAGAATGGCATTAGTCCTCTCAATATACCCAGACAAGCAACATTTAACTTTTGAGCAAAGCAGTAATATTTCTGGCTAAAATGATAAGATTAGAAAATAAACCCACGTTCCATGGCCATCACCATCAAATGGTGAAGCATAGTCCTGAGAAGCATTGAAGATGCCTCGTGTAATCGCAGATGCTGCAAAGTGACGGGCCCCTATTAGCTTCCTGTTGCAGGACCCAGATGGAAAATCCTGTGTAACTTCGCATGCACCATAATAATGAGCAGGAACTGGATAAAGGTTGACTGAAATCTCATCAGAAAAGCTCGGGTGCTTTGGATCGATCCCTGTGTCAATAAACCCAATCACAACTCCTTCCCCTGCAACATCAGGTCCTCCATCTTTTATCCAAGCTCCTCCGGGCAGACCCAAGAATTCAGGTGTGTGGGTGGTCGCCGTTCTGACAGAGAAATCCAAGACAACATTGGCTACTTCTCGTCTCATTGAAAGCTTATCTGCCTTCAAATTCACAATGGAAGACAATCAAATTGTATGAAGACACAGGTGTAAAACTTGTTTTAATAGTTCTCATATATTTTTAGTCTAGCCCATTTTTTTCAAAATTGTTTTGTCGTTGGAGAAGCATTATTAATTCCAATATTTCAGCTTTCACTTTGATTGTATGGGAACATTATTTTGTGAAATGTTTGCTGAACAAAATCGTAAGTTAATCATAAATCAAAATCTGCTTGGTTCTGTCATTGAGCTTAGAATAGAAATGGCATTACTGTATAGAGGTGATAAGCCTTACAATGGGCACTAATATTTGAGTGTAGACATCAGACTTTTAGATATACAGAAGCATCTAAAAACTCATCTGTAAATACCTGCTGAGGTGTGACGAGAACAGCAAATCCATTAATTAGGTAATTGTAGCTATATAGTTTCAGATAGCTCTCCCCCTTCAAAACCTTCTTCAATAGTGAATCATGGTATCGAACCACATACGAACCATAACTCCGATTAGATGTGGAAACATTCCTGCAATTCAGTAAAAATGATGAAGCAAGAAAATTTTATCAATACACAGACTCCTTTCATAGAATTCAACATTGAAATGCCCTCAAGTAAATATAGAGGATAAACTCCTAGGTAAATAACACACACATTGTCTCAAAAAAAAAATTGCAAAAATACGGGCACCCACTCTTGTATGGTAACTAAACTGAACCACACCCAACAAAGTAGACAATGGTGTAACACTTTATTAGAAGTTTTACCATTCAATCTAAACTGAGAGGCAGAAGATGCAGATTCTCTGATTAAAACATCACAAAAGGCAAAAATACCACTGCAGAATGAAACCTCTGCAAGCACGCAATGGCTAGCAGGTATAAATTCACTATGGCATTTTAGTTCACTATTACTAACAATTACAACTTCATGGATCCAGTTGGTTGGATCAGAATAGCTTAATATTCTAATATACATATGCATTGTTAAATCCAATGCTAAATACAATCTAGTGGAGTTCTGATCATGCTTCCCACAATGAAAAGTTGCAAATTAATAGGCAAAGATGGAACAATGTTCACATGTATTTTGCCAAACCTTTGCATCCACTCACAGCACAGTATTTTTGCATGTACATTGTCATGTCACAATGATCATAAAAATTGATCAATGCAACTGTCAATTAACTGAGAAAGTGGGAACAATCTGAAAGTAAAAAAAAAATCTCATTTTTCACCACTGTGAAAACAAGAATCCATAACTAAATATTCTTCAAACTGCCAATAAAAGCAAATGATGGATTCAACATTCTGTCGATATAGAGATTGCTTGTTCTGGAGATATCTAATGACAAAGATATTTTAAAATTTATAAATAGATATATCAATAGAAAATTAGAAATAAGAAGATAAATATAAACAAGTTAATAAGCAAATTACATTTTAACTTTAAACAACAAAACCCATCAATACAAAGCAAAACTAGTACAGGAAATCCAAACAGTACTTAAAACAAAAACAAAATCTTAACAAATACAACATGCCATTATTAACGAAAGAAAGAATTTAATGAAGGGGCACCCCACCTTGGTTTATTGAATGTACTGAATGACACAAAACCTCCACGAGAGACTTCACTGCTCCCAAACCTCCTCACCTCACCATAATAATGCACAGCTGGGGCTTCATTCAATGTCACAATGTACACTTCCGATGACTCCATCTCCTCCCCCCGACACATCACCCCCACCACCACAGACAAACCCACCAACACCACCACCATCAACTTCTCCACACATATCCCCTCCATCTCCAATTCACCACAACTTCACTCAATCACCAAAAACAAGAAGAACCCATAACAGAAAAAACCCTTCAAAGAACAGACCCAGAGAGAGATTTGGGTGCACCAAAGTTGCAAACACTGAAAAACATATAAGATGTGCTGATATTGGGTTGGTCTTGGAAGGTCAGATGGAGTGGTGTAGGTGAAGTAAAAGTGGTTATACTTACCAGATGTAAAACTTAGTTGAGAAAGACTTCATTGAGAGAGAAAGAGAGCACCTTTGTTTTTTCTCTGGGTGACCATTTGTAGTTTTTTCAGGTGGGGGAGGAGATGTTGACCACTTGACATGTGAATCCACTTGACTACTGTACAAAAGAAGAGATTTTTTCACTCGTGATGTGTTTGTTGTCCAGGATTCTTAAAGGACTATTGGATTTCTTCATCGGACGGTTGTGGTTGTATCTGGGTTTGATGGTTTTGTCTGTATTTATGGTTGGGGACTTGGGGTTTTTTGTTTTTAATGTTTGGGGTTCTGAAAATGTGAATACTTTTGATTCTGATGGGTCAAGGGGGGCAGTGATATGTCGGGTGTTTATGAAATTGGAATGTTTTGTTTATCATGAACTTTCGCGTGTTTTCATTTAGAGCGTTATTACATTCTTCGTATGTATATATGTTTTACAGTCTCATTTACACTCATTGAAACTAAGTGATATACTTTATTTTTTATTATTAGAGTACATTTTTAATATTTTTATAAATAAATGTATATCTTATTAAAAAAAAGATATAAGCTATATTTGAGACTGAAAATGAAGTTGATTCTAACATTTTTCTTGCATAATTGCATTTACAATCAGTGATTTTAATTTAACAGCATTGTTGCAAGCATTTTTCACATGCACTGTCATGTGTAGTAATGAGTTATGTTATGTTGAATAATATATATTAATTCATTAATGATATATTTTATTTTACATGAAAGTATATGTTTTACATTACTATGTGGAAACTGCATTTCATTTGAAACTTCAATTTATTAACGTCTACCTATAATATAAATTAAAGTTTTACTACAACCCCTTCCTTTAATTTTCCTCACAAGTAATTTTTATTTGGAAGATTTCATCTTTTGAAATATTTAATTTTTTATCTTACTGGTTTTAATATAAAATTTTAATTTGACCTTATTTTGCAAAATCAATGGTTTTTTTCCCTTAACTCTGACTATTTCTATCCGACATAGACAAATGTTGTTAAAAAAAAAAACCATGAAAAACTTATATGATATATAAAGATAATGCATGACAAAAAAAATAACCCCAAAATTCACCCACTTCTCAACCCAAAACATGTATAATGTATGTAACCACCCATAAATTCATAACAAAAAAATACCCACTCATAGATTATAATATGTACACTAATTCAATTGACTAGTCTCACTCGTAAAGATTTCTACAGTCTTGACCCTGAAGACCCTCAAAATTAAAAAAATATTTTAAGTATATTTATAAATAAATAAAATTGTGGATACTTATTTAAAAAGAGTTGTGTGAATATATATAGCCCCCGTTTGGAACGGGGATAAATTTTATTCTAAGGTATAGATTTATTCAAGCATAAGTGAGTATAAATAAGGATAAAGTGATTTTGTGTTTGGTTGTGTTTGAATTATTCTTGTTAGTAAGCGTAAGAATAAATGTTTTGTTGTTTGGATAAAATGTGAATAAAGTATGGATAAAGATTTATAAAAGATAAAAAAATAATGATAGTTGATTTGACAGGTGATTTATAAGAGGTGATGACAGTTGATTTGACAGTGGACCCACATATTCTTTGGGTGGAATAACCTTGGATAACTTTAATTTTAGGGGTTGATTGGAATCCATATACCACTTTATCTTGATTTATTCTGACATACTTTATCCGGAATTATTCAGGGTAAACAAACAGGTGAAATTTTTTATCCGGGGTCTTATACCCGATCCAAACATGGGCATACCCGTTTGGATGTAGAATATGATTTATTCTTGGGTATATATTTATCCAAGCATAAGTGTGTATAAATAAGGATAAATTGATTTTGTGTTTGGTTGTGTTTTGAATTATTCTCATTGGGAATCGTAAGAATAAATGTTTTGTTGTTTGGGTAAAATGTGAATAAAGTATAGATAAGAATTTATAAAAGGTAAAAAGTAATGATAGTTGATTTGACAGGTGATTTATAAGAGGTGATGACAATTGATTTGACAGTGGACCCACTTATCCTTTGGGTGGAATAACCTAGGATAAATTTTATTCTAGGGGTTGATTGGAATCCGTATACCACTTTATACCAGTTTATTCTGGCACACTTTATCTAGGTTTATCCGAGCTTGCCAAACACAAAAAAAAAATTATCCAGTGTTATCCAGGGTTATCCGGAGCTTATCCGGTATCCAAATTAGAGTTTGTCTTCAGTCCTATCTACACATTCAGGATAAGTTATGCATCGCTCCCAGGCCCCCAGCTCACTTGAGCCTTGACTCAGTTTTACAACTCAAAAGATAGTGTGTCACTGATACTTTGTTTGCTTTAAAAAAGGGGGGTGTACAGTTGGATGCAACATGTGTCTGGTGCTTTTAGAGTAGGGCTGCAATTTGGGTCGGGTTGAACCCGAACCCGATTTTTACATGGGTTGGGTTGATCAAATCGGGTTCGGGTTGGCCAAATCGGGTTGGGTCACAAATCGGGTTGGGTTCGGGTTGGCCTCCGACCCAACCCGACCCAACCCGAACCCGAAAATTAATATTTAAAAAAAATCATGGCCGTTTATTTTGTAACTTCTAATATGGGTAGTCCAAATTTTAGGTAAACCTAGCTAATCTTATGGGTTGGGTGGGGTTGATTTATTTAATTTACACATTATGTTAGAAATTCGGGTTGGGTCGGGTTGGTTCAATTCGGGTTGAAAATCGGGTTGGGGTCGGGTTGGTCCAATTCGGGTTAAGTCGGGTTGGGTCGGGTTGGTTTATTTAATTTCAGGTTGGGTTCGGGTTGGTCCAATTCGGGTTGAAAATCGGGTTGGGTCGGGTTAGGGTTGGGTCGTTTGGAATTCGGGTTAGGTTCGGGTTGGGGTCAACCCGAACCCAACCCGCCCGAGTTGCAGCCCTATTTTAGAGAGAGAGAGAGAGAGAGAGAGAGAGAGTTGCAGTTGCAGCAGCTTTAGAGGGGATGAGGCTTATTACAGGGTGGTTTGAGGTTCTCTGGTTTTGGTCTCGCAGAGGCTGTTTTGTGTTAGAAATGATAAATATGTTATATGTCACAATGATAAGGTCCACTGTGTATGGTTTTGCATGCCCAGGACGGGCCGGCCCGCAGCAAAAAAACAGGGCCCAGGCCCTGCGGGCGGGTCTACGGTTCCAAATTATAAATATCTTATTTCTTTTGATTTGATAATTTTAAATTGTTCATTTGTATGTAATGTTAA
Source organism: Acorus calamus (assembly GCA_030737845.1). NCBI lineage: Eukaryota > Viridiplantae > Streptophyta > Magnoliopsida > Acorales > Acoraceae > Acorus > Acorus calamus. The sequence continues at coordinate 10,186,173 of CM060858.1, read as the reverse complement.
AATAACACAAAATTTAAAGTATAATATTAGAAAAAATATTTATATCTATTGAATTTTTAAAATAAAAATATTAAATGAATTAATTATTTAAAAAATAAATAACTACATGTACCTAACTAAGTTGGACACCTACATAGATGTCAATTAATTTGTATAATTTAACCACAATTCAAATAAAAATTACATGTGGATTGCCCTCCATGGGCCTACGAGCTGGGCCGCAAGGTGCGGACCATCCGAACGGGTCCAGTTCAAGCAGGCCTGTGGGCTGGACCTGGGCCCCCAGAATCAGGTCCGAGCCCGGCCCGGCCCACCCTGAAAACGGGTCGGGTCGGCCCTCAAACGGGCCACGTGCCGGGCTTTCGGGCCTCTAGCTTTTTGATGACCCATATTGTAAATTGTATATATATCAGGCATAGCTATTCAAGGTGTCATAACAGCTTGGTGAAGATTATTAAGCAGTGATTGGGTAGCAAAACAAGCGAGGGCAGAGGAAAACCAAGGATAATATGTCATTTAATTCAATGTATCACTAAAAAGCCCTTGTTTAAATCTGTGTTTGGGCAATTCTACGTTTGAAACGTAGAAAATTCTCAAATATGGAGTAGGAATTAGGCCTGTCAACGGATCGTAGGTCGACCTGGACCCTATCTCAATAAGGCATAAATATCAACCCGAAGGACCCTAACATTCAAACGGGTCGCCCCGACCCAATCCTATGGACCTGTTGAACCCGATTGACCCAACCCAAATATTATGTGATTTTTTTAATTTATGATTCAACCTAACACTCATGATTCAATCAAACATTTATAACTAAATATTGAATAATCATTTAAAATTTTAAATATTTGAAATGTTTTTATAATATTTTGGCTTCACATAAAAGTATAATAATATAAATCGTATTCCAAATGTGTCCTCATAAAACATTTAAAAATCTAAAAATATTGAAAAACTATTTATAATACAATACATTCTATTAAAAAAGAAGAAAAATGAAACCATTGTAGGCATTTGAAAAGTTTTTCAACCTCTCTTTGTCTGGCCTGGACTTGTTAATGGGTCAACCCAACCCAACCCGAGATCCGATATGGACCTGACCCCTGAAGGACCTGACAATCAAACGGGTCGGGTCTGGGTCCACCCCCACCCGACCCGGACCCAACCCATTGACAAACCTAGTTGGAATTGACCCACAAAAGTCTTTATGCTCTTCAAGGGTGGGTAGGGGTCAATTGTCTGTCCAAACACATTTTCAGCGATTAGTTTTTCAATCATCATTTTGTTTTTTCAAACGAAAAGAATCTAGTGATTGAAAAGCTAGTAAAACAATGCTTTTCAAAAATAGAGTTTGACACACAATTTTAAAAATCTCAGCGTTTTAATCTGACATCCAAATGCAAGTGCAACCTAAATTGTTGATGAAACATCATTTATAAAGATGCATTTTGCTATGCGATTACAAAATTAATTATGTAGAAAACTCACCTCCCTCAACTTTTTAAAATCACAATTTTTTTGTACTATTTGCTATTGCAACAAATTGTTTGATTGTAAAATTACAAAAGCAATTTCCTGCTGTTATGAAAGTTACACAATCAAACGCACTGAAGAATCTAAGTATTTACAGATGTTGTGTAACAACAAAAATAATAAATTACTCTTATCAAGTGTTCCTTAATGCCAATGATATGATGTATATTTGTGGTGCTTTGTTTGATATTTTAAGTAACTTTCTTTTCAAAGTACTTGGATAAATTCCTCGGTCAACCACTGATAAGTAGAATGCGAATGAGTAGGATTTTCAAACTTTCCTTTACTCAGTTGTTTAATCCATTCAGTAGGTGCAACATAATTTTGAATTTATTGAAATATTAAATTTCAATGAAGTATATGTTTTCATAAAGACATAATTCTCCTATGAATTGATTGCATGCATTTTTACATTTTTTTGTAAGAGTATATTGACATAATTATATACTTTATGAGAGATTTCATATACAGAAATAAATTAGGCGGCTTCTACGCCCTTCTTTGTCTATCGATGTCACATTTGGGCGTTGATACGTGTTATAGTTGTTACTTTACTAATGTCATATATGAAATCTTCTAACATATTATACAATATGTTATGCCAGTATATATGTGCAATAAAAATAAAAATATATGCATTAAATTCATAAGAGTATGTGTTTCATTTTTATAAAAAGAATATACTACTCAAATATAAATTAAAAATCAAAACATGGGGCTATAACATGTATTGACAAAACATTTTTTATATATTTTCAATTTGGGTGCTGCTACACACGATCCTTTTTACAGCTTCATTTATTGTTTTATATACTCCATTAACCATATGCACAAGCTGTAACAAAGTATATATTCAAACTCAAGTATATATTTGTTAGACTTTTTTTAAAATAAATGAGTTCATACAATCAATTAAAGTTATTTTTTTTTCATAAAAATATATGTTTTATTATTTTTTAAAAATAAAATGGGTGTGAACTGTATTCACAAAAGTAATATTTTCCTTTCCACATAAAGTGGGAGAACAAAATGCCAGTCCACGTGAGAAGCCCCAGGCCTTATCCACCAACAAAAAAATACCCATAATTTATTTTCTGTTGGGACACTTATGTCCCCTGTCTGTTTTACAATTCGGGTTGTAATTCAGAGTTGTCCTCGAGACACCCATACAGTATACCCTCCCCACTAGTAGCCGTAGCTCATCAGGTAGGTTGTAATGACTTTATAGATGAGTGCATAGTTTAAGAAAAATCAAAGCGGTTGGGACTGGATGAAACGTTTTCCTTTTCCAATGACACTGTCCATGGAGTATTAATACTCTCAGTCTGTTTGTCACTCGTATATATTGCGTTATCATGAAATATGAGCTCTATCAAACATCTTCAATGGACATGTTAACTCATTAGTTAGTGTCATATTTTTATAAATGAGGTAAAAATGGTGCTCCAATGGAAGTGTTAAGGGTATGTTAAATGTGGGTCCCACCTGTCATATGTTAGTTTTCATGTTAATTTTAGCTAGTGCTTTAGCCAACCAAATGTGGGTCCCACCATTTAAAATATTTAAAAAAATATTATTTTGGGTGGGTGGAGAGCTTTGAGTGGGTGGAGAGATGGACCCACTATTGTTTTAACTAGTTATTTAGCTAGTCCATTGGAGCAACAATCACCAACTAAATGAAAATGTAGTAAATGAGGGTCTAGTTGATGGATAAAGTAATGACATGTCACTTTAACATCTTAATTAGTTAACATGTCCATTGGAGATGCTCTAATGTATAAGTGTTAAAAAATTTATTTTTTTTAAAAGACAACACACTATCGTATCTCATATATACTTTGATTTTGTATAACAAGTATTTCAATGGGTGAGTGTATAAAAAAATACATGCATTTATACAAATTATTATAAAATATGTTTTATTTTTTTTATAAAAACATATACTTAATTAGGTATACAATTTTTTTAAAGATCAAAACATACAGTAAAGCTGAAAATGGGTATGGAAAAAACATTGTGTGTAACAACACTAATCTTCTTTGAGCGCTAATACACTTAGTAGTTAGTTTTATAGCTCATTTTGTAACCTCATACACTATGATAACGTAATATATACTGTGTTATCAGTGTATGGAGTTCTAACATAGTGTGTGGCGTAAAGTTTTTTATCATTTTTTCCACACGAAAGAATATATATTAATGTATCTCAATATATATTTCATTTCATATAAAAAATTAGAACTGCAACTTGAGTCGGGTTCAACTCAAACCCGATAGGTTGAGCCCTATTTTAACATGGGTTGGTTTGTAAAAATTGGGGTCGGGTTAGTTAATTCAGGTTGGGTTTGAGTTGGCATAATAGACAACCCGACTCAACCCGAACCCGTAGTAGACACTCATATGATATTCTAAATAGGTCAAGTGCCATTGATATTTGATTCTTTACTCTAAATATCTACTTATCATAATATAATTTTTTTGGTGGATTTAAATTGTTTCAATGGGTAATTAAATTTTATAAAATGTGTGTATTTTTTATTATTAAAAATTAGGCTTGAAAATCATGTTCCGCGTGTTTGGGTTGTCACGGGTTGAATTCGGATTATAGTCGTTGGGTTAGAATTTAGGTTAGGGTTGAACAGTTTGAATTTCATATTGGGTTATGTTGGGGTCAACCCAAACTTAACCTGCCGAAGTTGCTGGCCTAAACAAAATGTACTTCAGTTTGGAGAGTTTTTTATTATAAAAAAAAAAAAAAAAAACCATGTGGACTCCTGGGACTGCACAGTGGACTTATCATCATATCATTTTCCTTTCCCTCAATCCATGTCATAGAAGAGCATGGGCTATCACACTGGCCACCTGAACTCGGCCCGGCCCAATAAGAAACCCTACCGCCTCAGTTCCGTTGAAATGACCAGAATGCCCCCTTCAAGATATTAGGGTTTCTCATCGCCAGCACCATATATAAACCGAGCGAGGGCCTTCTGTCATCCTCACAGTGCGAATCGCCGAAGCTTGGAGACACCAAGAGAGAGAGAGAGAAGAGTTTCGACACGATGAGGGCGAAGGTTAGTACTTCTTCGTTTGCTTCAGTTCGATCGGTTCTTCATGTATGACGCGAGTCTTAGATCTTCTGATTCTCGACTCGGTCGTTCTTGTTAGATCCTTTTTTGGAGGGGGTTTGGAAAGAATACATAAGATCGATTTGCTTACATATTTGTTGAATCGATGGGATTTCTTTGTAGTGTTGGGTTCAAAGTTGGAGTTTTTGGTCTGTTTTGGTTTTCAAAATATTTATATGATTTTTATTTGTTTGTGACTATCATTTGTGTGCTGTTGTGAGGTTTTCAATAATCTGTTTCGGGTAATTTGGATATGTAGGATTGTTATAAGTTCGAACTTCAAAGCAGATGAATTTGAATGTGACCCTTTTATATGGGAATCTTTATTGTTGATGTCTATTATTTTTATGGAAAAATGAATTTTTTTTGGGAGTACAGTAGGATTAGATGATGTGTTCATGTATTTGTTTCATTAGAGTTGGTTAATGACTGATCAACGAGAGAGGACCACCTGCTTGTTGAGATTTTAGAATTAGTAGGTTCTGTGGAAACTGTTATGGCTGATGGACTAAGATTCTAAGAAAAGATACTTTTTTTCTTCGTGTTTCTATCTCTGCATGTATAGCTTTGTTGCAAGTTGCAACTTTGAATGTGTATAACAATATGATGTTAGGTCATCTCCAGCCTTTACTCAAACCTATACCCAAATTTCATTTACAATTTGAGTAAACGCTTTATTTGGTATGGCGTGTGTCCAACCATTTACTCAAATCTTTTTAAACAATCCCTATTTCTCCTAAATTATTCCATGATTTGGCCTAAAATACAGTCCCCCTTGATTTGGTTAAATCTTTGAGTCTCCGGTTGGTTGATATGGGTTTGGGTCAAGGGTTGAATATGGCTTTATGGGATTTTTGCTCATATTTAAATTTGATATGGGTGTGGGTCTAGGATTGGAGATGCTCTTAGGAATCTGTTTGATATGAGTTCTCTGTATGACCTGGTTGCTTTCTGGACTTGTCAATGCATCATATTTGTGATTTTTTTGGTCGATAATACATTTCCTTTAGATAGTGATGAGTCATAAGTGTCACTATTTTCTGGTTATTGGCCATTTATAAGCCTGGTGAGTAGATGTTTCGCCACAGCTTTTTTTTAAGGTTGAAAATAGAAGTGCATTTGCTTACGTGCATGAACTGAGGGGAGCTGTTTGAAATAAAGAATTTGGTTTTTTTTTTATGTATTTCATTAACTTTAGTACTGTTTGAAATTATAACAGTGGAAGAAGAAGCGCATGAGGAGGCTCAAGAGGAAGCGCCGAAAGATGAGGCAGCGATCCAAGTAGTTCTGCGCTCAGGTGCCTTTGTATGCCCTTCTCCATCATCAGCGGTTTTGGGTGTAGAAAGGCTAAACCTTTTGCCCTCCTTTTTTCCCCTTGTGTTTTTCCAGTTCTAGGCTTAGGAAAGACTCAGTTCTGTTTTGCAGTCCTTTATTTTTGACTGAGGAGATGGTCCCAAGTTAAATGTCTTTTATTGTTGGATCTTGCTTTTATAATGAATGTTTATTGGGTGCTTCTTTAACTTATTTATGTAATGTTTAAGTTCAATTTTGTGATTGCATTTGATGAATGAGCTCGGTGACAGTTCAAATTGATGTTGATATGATGTGTGTGGAAGCAAAATGATTGAATGATTTACAGGTATTCCTCAAGCTAATACTTCTGATGACAACAAGTGGTACTCTGAAGCTCTTGTTCAGGGGACAGATAAGAGATCCAGTGTTGGGAGGGACCAAAGGAGTATATGATGTTACATTGTCTAGGTTCTTCCTTAAAGCCATCCAATTCCCATATTCTGATTTATCTATTGGCTATTTCGAAGCCATCACTACAGGTATCTTCCACCAAAATCTACCATTCGAAGTACAGAAGAAAAAACACACGATGGACATTCACCATTTTGTGTAGCAGTTGTAGCTCTCTCACTCTCTCTCTCTAAATTAGGGTTGCCTTTCAATCTTACGAGAAATCCTAGTTCGCAAAAGTAATGTGTACTTCATCAATAAGTGTCTCCTTGTTGGCATGAGAATTATAAGAAAAATGTTACATTCAAGCTCGATTTAGCTCAATTTTTAGTTCTACCATTTTGTTTTGAGGTCATGTACATTTGTATTTTGTTTTGAGGTCATGTACATTTGTATGAGTGCTGAAATGGTGGTGTTTGGGAGTGGAGAGATGGGATGACTTGGTTGGTCGGTGTCTTTTTTGTTTACAACTTTGCATGTAATTCTATAAAAACGATATATATTTTTTTCATTTTTTTCACAAATTAATTCATACAAGTATATATTTTGTTTTTATAAAAATTTAAGATTTGAAGTGTATTATTGTAGCGAACTGTAGATAGAGCTGTAAAAAGGAACAATCAGATCACCCAAACTATTTAAATCTTTGAATAGGATAATGGAGTCCACATATATTTATGATAAACAATGTTTCTAGAAAATACATTGTCATCACCACAATCAATTAATAACCCAAGCAACACGAAAAGCAGTCAAAACAAAAACTTTCATAAGAGAGAGCCAAAGCAATATTTTTGAATTTCCAATTCATTTGACAAAACTGATACAACCAAGCTAGACTGGATCCAATCAATAATTAGTACAACCACACCGGATAGTCTCAGGCTTTTAAAACTATGAAATAAAAATGCCTAAACACTTGAAAACAAAATTTCCACTGAGAAGATAAATAGTTTATGGTGATCTATTGTGATCAATATAATAACCAAATCTATCAAAAAATTTGTTGAATCCATGGCCGCCAAAACCTCTCTTCCTCGTGCATCTGAATAATCTAATCAAGCAGATTTGATGAGCATTTTTAAGTGGATTCATTTCATGGTGCGCGTAACCTCAAGCCTGAGTAGGCAAGCACAACTTAAACCAAAAGCACTTTCATCTGCTTCTGTTCATTTTTTTTTATATCAGATTCACGCAGATGGTACTGAGTCCTGCGTGGTTGGTCTCTTTTCAAGCAATGATGCCAAAAATGCTGAGCACAGCTTCGTGAGCGGCGGAAGAACATGTGATGGGCCACTGAAGATGGTCTCCCAAGGCCTCTCCGATGGGGCATATGATGGTTGTGTGACTTGGATTTCCCTTGCAGTGATTTCAGGGAGCTCGCCATATATTGATGCATACCCGAACGGCTCTGCAAAAGACGTGTGTGAGTAATTCATGTCGAAATAATATAAAATAATTAGTTTTTCACATGATGCTTGTCAAAATTTTGCTAATATACAGAAATTACCAAACTAGTTTAATTTATGTGTTCTAATCTGTCATGAAAAAATTCCTTCATGATATTATTGATATTTAAGATAATTGTTAAGGGGGGTACTATTTTTTTTTTCTCATCACAAGTGTTCTGATAAATATGTTAGGAGAGGCATCAAAAGTTGGATGATAATTGAAGAAATGGATCTGAAAAAATAGAAATCACCTGGCCCTTCAGAATGTACAGGGTTCTCCCGTCGAATTTTTGATGTTTGATGGTCTTCGTTGCCATATGGATCGAATATGACATATTCATGGTCACAGTTTATGTAAACAAGCATCAAAGAACTCACGTTCTCCTCCATTGTTTCCCCATGATGAAGGGATGGATCTTTTGAAAGAAATGAGAGACCACCTCCGCTCGCCTGAGTTTTAAAAAAGCAAGGCATGATCAGATATATAGTAGTTTCAATCCTCGTTGAACTAATAGAACCAATATTGGAGATTCATCATGCTGCATTTGCACTGGGAATACAGAAACAAAATATTTTCAATAGTATGGGTTTGACAAAAAAAAATATTACCTTCTTTACAAACCAAGAAGCTGCAGGAATTTGATCTTCCGCTTTAAATATCAGAATCACTCCATCATGATCTTGAGGTGCAGCGTCATTATTTGATTTGGTAATCAGTGACAGTACAGCAAAGTGAGAATTATCCACGGAACAGGTTACAGCTGCACAAACATGTGATTTGATTATAGTGTGCTTCACAATCAAATCATAATTTTCAACACCCACAATATTTTTTTTTCAGAGAGATGTTATGCCTACCTTCTACATAAAGCTTATATGACCAAGAAATTGAGAGTTTTGACAAGTTCCAAACTGAGAGTTGTGGCAGAGAGCCCCGGGATACCGATGCAAGATATTCCGACTTACCAATGAAAGAAAGATGTACAATTGGCTGCAAAAGAATGGAGATTTTATGTATAAGTCTGTCATCTAATGAAATGCAACGCAATAAAATTTAAATTGAAATAATTTCAAAGGATTACGTTGACGGTCTCTCCTATTACAGCTACAAGAATGTTTTTGTCTGGATCCCACAATGTAACAACAGTTTCTGCAGCAGCGGCTAGAACAGATCCATCAGCAGAAAAAGCTGCAGCAGTCATAGGCTTTCCCCTGTATAGTAGTCAATTATGAAGCACAAGATTAGTGTGATTACATTTCGAACTCATTTTATCAGATGTCATTATTTTCATTGTCATTATCCAAAATAATCTAGATCATATGCTTGTTAGAAATATATCAAATGAGAATATAATCTGGATGCTAGGATTCTTGTCATGCTTCGCCAGGACATTTGAGATACTCTGATAAATACCATTTCCTCACACACGCTGACTATTTGTCTATTTCACTAAAGAAGGTTTCAATGGTTTCCCTGAGGCTGTACGCACTTGCATGTTTTCTCAACTTAAAAATGGGAAAGGACATGTTCGTTTTTTTATGTTTCTATGAGTTCATGAATATGTCAATGCAGAAACTAAAACATACTTGTAAGAGCCAACAGACTGGCATTTCCAACCAGAATTTTGAAGTGTTTGGTCTTTCTGCTGATCAATGGAAGATGGACTACTCTGAACCCATATCTGAAAAACATAAAGAAATTGCCTAATCAAAACCCAATCATATAATATATCAATAAACCGTTGAAAGCATTTCGATTACCTTGAGTCACCACCATAAGATGAACTTACAGCCATGCTGCGACTTGGATGGAACGCTAAAGCAGAAATCCCAGCATCACTAAAAATAAGACGGAAAACAATTTTTGAACAATTAAGGATTAAATAGGCTAATGTATCCAAAAAATGAGTAGTTCTGGGGCTACGACATAATGAACCATAATATTCCTTTTTTGGACAGTCAATGAATTAACAGCATGAAATCATACATGAGAAATACGTGGATCTAGATTTTATTGATGAACACATTTTTTACCAATACAAATTTTCTTCCAATGCAGATGGAACATAAAACCACCCAAAGACTATATTCCCATTATTTAAGTTCTATAACCATATCACTATATCAGTAGTGCACCTGTCAAGCAACATATGTAATATCAATAACTTTGTCATTCAAAATATGACAAAGGCTGCAAGGCATCATGAAGAGACGGAATATTAAACATGGTAACTCCCATGTAATAAAGAATAAAGATTACTACTGATTTTCAAATCCATGTTTATTTATTTAAATTTTGGCACGCAGAAAGGTAAGGATGAAGATTATTGAAGTAATGAAACAAATATGACTTTGAAATCAGATGTGTCCCATTGCAAGAGCACAAAAGTTTGATAATAAACATTCAACATTTATTTCTTTGAGTACCTGTGAGGTTCATAGATGACTGTGGACAAGGAGTACTCCCCATTACGAGATTCAGATGCCCAAAATTTTAAGGTCACAAGACCACCTATTTGCTCTTCAGGAAGCTTAACTTCAACAGTAGACATTGTGGAGCCATCTGATGAAAGAGCTACCAGAGTCACTACTACCTGTGGTTTCGGATATTAGTGTTCAATCTCAACAGAGACAACATAGCAACTGAGGACAAAACTAGGAGAACTATTACATAGTAAAATAACATATAATATATATCCTAAATTCATCATTAACTCATTAACAACTGAATTTGCAGGAAAACACATACCAATAAGCAGAAATCTAACTCGCTATCATTTTCATCATTATTATGTTTGTCATAGAACAACACGACGGAATTTACAGTAAAGCACAAACCAATAAGTAGAATCACAAATTCACTATCATTTTCATCATCATTTGGGTTGTCATGGAACAATGCTATGATCACTTTCTCCAATCAAAGCCCATGCTTCAGACAAAGGTAAAGATTGATTATAAAAAGGTGACACTTGGACATAACAATAAGGATAAACTCATTACTGATGTACAATGACAATGCCAACCAGGTGACAGAGAGATAAATCTACCCCTAGTTTTTATTTATTTATTTGCATGCTATATTAGCACAAAGTAACTGTCCATTTTCACCCAACCAGTCAACACTTAGGTTTTTCTTTTTCTCGAATTCAACCAAAACACATGGTTTGTAGAATCATTCAGAAGTCGGAACATAATTCCAGAACCAAGGTGTTCAAATATTGGAACAACAAGAAAAATGGACTTGAGTTTTGAATGCTGATTGAAATCTTGGATCAATATTGTGCTCTACAGCCTACAATGTAAGTGACGAACATTATGGTGCACTAGAAATGCATTCCAAATAAGTAACTCTCCAATATCTCTAGTTTCTTGGAAGTAAAGGCCCTGAAGAGCAAAGCATTGTCATTACAAGCATGGAGATTAAAGTTATGATATTTAAAGATGTACTTTGACTTGATGGTTTCAAGGGCAAAAGATCTGATGGAGACGGTGAAAGAGAATATGGAGCTTCTGTAATGACAGAGAAATGATTTGTACACTAGTTTACTTATTTAATAGTAGAATAATATTTATTATTATAAAGAACCTCATTCCATAAATGGTTCAACAACGCTGATAATGCATTTTATTGGTTAGATAGATAAAAGGCCAACACCCAGAGCTAGGATAGGAGATACTGGAATCTTTTTTCTTTTCTTTTCTTTTTATATGCACGAAGTGTCCACTCTTAGGACTCAAACCCAATACTTTACCTTTGCTCTAAGCAATTAATATCGTGTAATGCAATGAGCCTAGGAAAAATATTAAGATATTGGATACCAAGAATTACCGTGATCTCATCACCAGGCTGGTAATTTCTTTCCAATACTTGAACCTGAAAAAACAAAGTCAATCACATCAAAAATTGAACACGGGTGGCATAATAATCCCCGAAATGCTGCTTCATGGGATGGTTGATACCAGAATATAAAATGGAGATCAGGGGGAAAACAGCTGGAAAATGCATTGAAACAATTTTAACTAGCTATCAGCTCCAGAAAAAGGTATACCTGTGAAGCTTCACGATCATCGTACAAACTGAAGAACTGTATGCAATAGGATTGAGTCCGTAAAGCAGCTAACCCAGCAGCATGATCAAAGGCAAATCCACAGTATAAACCTTCATATATGTCTGGAAACAAACAAGGAAGCTGCACATAACCTTTGTAAGAATTTCTGGAAGTGCTTAATTTTGGTTGTAAACAAAATGAACAAAATCCTTTTTTGCAGGATTCCTGGCACAACTTTTTAATGATTTAGAGTAAATTATTAATGCAGAATAACAGGAACTAAGAAGCACATACTTTGATTCCAGAAATGGACCTTGTAATATCCATCATTGGCATTTTCAGTAGGTGGATTTGATTATCCGCGCAAGAAACCTGAGAAAATCTGTTTCATGATGAATAATCCTAAAAAAAAGTGAAATTCTATAAATGAAATCATAAAGATGTCATGACATTAGTATGATGCGAACACATGCAGGGCTGATTTTTATCTTCATTGATTGCCATAAGAGAATGAGGATCAGCCAAAATTATAATTATAATTTTCCAAGTAATGCAACTTGCTTTAACTTTTTTTTGCCTTCCCCCTAATGAACAGTCAGAAATTATTTCAAATATGGTCAAGAAGCAGATAAAGAACAACTGTTAAACTTGAGCAAAAACAAAATTTTCTTACACATGACAGACAAGGATCTGGTGAATCAACAAAATATAACAATGGGGAGCCTATACGTGGCAGAAATCTTCTCTCTCCTGAGTCAAGCTGCCAAACCACGAGAACTCCCTCATTTCCACCTATTTATAGGTGAAAGAAACTTGTTAAATGATATATCAACACGACCATAATAAATAAAACAGGTTACAAACACTGAATATCACCATGGATAACTCAATAACTCCTAGCATGAGATAATGATCTGACATTCATAATAAAATTTTATTTCATCTACAATAGAATGAGACTAACATAAATGCAAACAATAAAGAGAGTTTTCACACTAAAGTATATGATACCTGAGTACAAATTAATTCCATCAGCGGAGAAGGAGAGGAACTTCACTTCAGTTGAATGCCAATGCCTCGTTGAGCAGGAGTCAGCATTGTCATTACCCCTTACCCCTGGTCTTTCTTCTTCAGTATGAAAATTTCCTTTATTGATTTGACGTTTACTTTTTGATAATTTTCTTTCACCAACTCCCCTCCATATCAAGATCCTCCCTGTTACATCACCCCCAGCAACAATCCTCTCCGTTGGATGAAATGCAAAAGCACTCAGCTTCTTAGTGTGATGCAATTTTATTTTTTTGATATCATACTTGGAATCTTCTGAAGGGACCTTCCATACAATCAGTTGACGCCTTTTCCGGATGCCAAAATATTCCCCACTTTTACTGACCACGATCATCTCTGGATATCGAGTCTTAAGAGAGAAAAAAAAAACTCAGTTTGATAGAGAAAATCTGAACTAGCAAGTTCTCAATAAGAATGCTATGGAAATAAAGATTTCACAGGAACATAAAAGGTAGAGGTGATGAAGATAAGCGCAAGATAAAAGACAACTTTGAAGATAATGTACAGATGCAAAATACAATTTTTCTGAGTTTATGCATGTTCAATGATGTATACATGTGGCTGTATATTGCCTTCAGATATTGTGAACCCAATTTAATTGTGTATCCACAGGACCACAACCACTCATCCAAAGTTTTTCAAACTCTTGGCGAGATAAACAGTTGCTTCTTAGTTGCATAATCTAAAACCGCATAACTAATAAGATTGATTTATTATTTGCCATCTGATTTTGGTTTTGTGGGAGGTCTCTCTCCTGCCCACCAAAAATGAAGCACCATGTGCATAATGTCAGATTAACAATAGGTAATAACTTTACAATCTTATCATAAAGCTTTATCGATTTCATTGAGATGTCTCCATAACCAATTTATTTCCTATTACTACACATGTCCACTGAAAATAAAACAAAACTTTATGATTGCACATATACAGTACTTTGCGCACTATTTATCCTGTACATTATTGATGAAGTATTATGGCTTACAAATCAAGTATTAATCATCAAGTTAACCCTGAAGCAATATTTTTTTGGCTTAATTGCCAAAAGATCTTACAACTGGATAGCAAATTGAGAGGTTGTAAGTTGCAAAACTAATTATGACTTCAAAACAGATGTCCCAGTTGATGGAAAAAGATAATGCACTTGTCAAAATATCACTAGAACAATTTTCTTGCAGATTGTGTTATTCTAATGATTTGTAAAAGAATCTTCCAGGTTAAACAACACTGTGCGGAGAATATCTGAGAGGAAGTCTCTGGATGTCTAAAAGCATGGTGAATCCATTATGTGGAAGGGACAGCAATTTGATGTAATCAAATTGTTGTTGTATTTTTAGAAATTCAAATTATTGTTGTTGTTTATCCAGTTTTTATTTTGTTAATTTGCCCTCACCTAACGGATCACCTTTTTCAGTCGAGGAGATATCCTAAATTCTCATTCGTCTTTTTTTTGGGATGTTCAACGATCAATAATATTTGGCGGATACCCCACATTTCTTCATGATAAGAGTAAAATAATATTTCCAAAACATATCAAGGATCATGTGACCATTACAGTTTGTGCAATACCTTTGGTTGAATATGTTTAAACCACTTCCCATAAAGAAGATGTTAAAAAAAATCCCCCTACATATAATACAGGTAGTAAATGTAGAACCTATCTGATGTACCTCTGCTAACAATCCTCCAACCTTCCGAGACCTCTTTAAGTCATACATCTGGATCTGTCCCCGCAAAGCTTTCGAGTCACCAAATGGCTTATTCTTATCTTCAATTGAAATGAATGCATAAAGATTGGATGGCTTCTTGTTGTCATCATTCTCAAGTGGACGTTGCAGTAAACTTGGAATAACCTGCACAACAACATATGATATAATGCACTGGTATGAGGTGGAGAAAACAATAGAATATCAACATAAATACAGAAGAAAGAGCTATTATACATAAGATGCCAAAACTGTAGCATGACAAATCTAGTGGATGAGCTATTACACATATGTATCATGCCATCAACTAATAAGGGTCTATCGACAATTCCTTTTGCGCAGAAAAACGGGATGATACCAAAACAGTAATACAGAAATAGTATGCTCCTAAAAAATATTGCAATATTTTGAATGAGAAAACTTAGTAAAAAAGTCTATTGGAGGTCAAGTGCTCACAGGGAATATTTTTTTTTTTTAAAAAAAACATAGATGCAAAAACACAGTATTGAATAAGTATATAAAAAAACCCTAGTCAAGGAGCTCAACAATTTGAAACGAATAGGATTCACTATGTAATACAATGCACCCTCATGGAGCCACTAAAACAACACTATGAATAATCAAAATTTAAGACCCAATTGAATTTTCTGTACAATCGTCTCAACAATCAAATGTTCAATAAAAATTAAGAAGTGGAACAACATGCTCTTTTCAGGATTTCATTCACAACATATACACCCACATAGAACCAAAAGGAAACCAAAACAAAGACTATGAAGATCTCACCATAGAGTGGACTGGGTTCTTAACCTCCACCTTCTTTATCAATTCTGGCACGGCAAAGTCCCAATAACATATCGTACCGTCCAGCGATGAAGTCCAACAGAAGTTCATGAACTTGCTAACATTGTCGGCAACCGGCTCTACAATAACGCAGGTAACACGGTCTGTATGCCCCTCCAACTCCGTTATCTACAAAAACCCAAATCAACAACTTCTCCCAAACAATCAACAATCACCCAAATACACGCATCGGAACACAAATTGAAGTCACCTGCAAACCCGTGGCGGTGCTAATGATTGAAACCGTGTTCCCGGAGCAAATGAGCAGCTTTTTTCCATCGTTAGAGAACGCCGGAGGCGACGATACCAGGCTTTTCCCACCAGTGATCATGGCTTTACTATATGGAACGAAAAAAAGGTTTCTTTTAGACAAAAGTATGAAAGGCAGATCAAAGTACATTCAAACCCATAAAAAGTGATTTTTGTTTCTTGGGTTTCATTACTCTTGTCCTAAGAATATGTTAAGCATCCAAATTAGGGTTTTTATTATGACCCATCATGATAAACCCTCAAGCAAGTGGAATAGATGCAACGGATTGGAAAAAAACGACAACTTTACCTTCACAAAGTCAAGATTTTCGGATTTGGAATGTTTTTCTGGCGTCTACCGTTGTCTCGCTCTTCTTTTGCTGGGTCTGCAAAACCACCCCAAAAACCCCAAATATCAGTCTCTTCTATGGCTGCAAGGTTTTTGATAGAAAGAGAGATGAGTTTTAATTACTATATTTCAGACCAGATTTCACTAAACCGACCTTAGCTCAGTTGGTAGAGCGGAGGACTGTAGTTGCAAGACAGATAATCCTTAGGTCGCTGGTTCGAATCCGGCAGGTCGGATTTTTATATTTTTTATAGGGAAATTTTTGAAAATAACCTTAAAAAAAAAAGAATTTCACTTTTGACACCAGTGCCAGTTTATTTGCAAAACTGATCTAGGGTCACTTTTGACCCCGATCCACAATCACGCCTCCACCATTTTACCCCGCGCACGGGGTGATTATTATTATTATTTAAAAAAAAAATCAACTAGAGAAAATAAAAATTATAAAATTTAATTTTATAAGATATTCATTTATATAAAAAAATACTGAAACAATAATATTTCAAATTTATTTTAAAGCAACCATTTATATATATTTGCATGTAATTTTTTTTATAAATGATAGTTTTATAAAATTAAATTTTAAATATTATCTATATTTTAAATATAATTTAAATTATAAAATTTAAGTTTGATCTTAATTTTAAATCAAAGTTAGTTCTTATCTTTCTTAAATTATCTCTAATCTAATATTATTTTGAAAGAGATAAAAAAAATTATGATGAATATTATTTGAATTTAGGAATAAATCATTTGCTTTTTATTTTATGCTTGTTTAATATTAAATTAGAGATAATACTCATCATAATTTTTTTATCATCCTTTTTATTTTATTCCCAAATTCAAATTATACTCATTATAATATCTTATAAAAAAAATTTAATATATAAATGAATATCTTATAAAATTAAATTTTATAAATTTTTATTTCCTCTTGTTGATTTTTTTAAAAAAAATTAAAAAAAAAAATAATAATCACCCCACGTGCGCACTAAACCGTGCCATGATTATTGCACACTTATTACATACAAAAAGTGTGCCGCTATATTATATATGTTGTATTTTTTTGTAGCATTTCGCTACAAAAAGGTGCACTCTTTTCACCTTCAAACTCAGGCTTCAAACTGATGAAATCCAGACAACATTTGAACTGAGAATTATTGTATTCCATCGACAACATTAAGCTGAATAGCAGCAAGAGAAATTTCATGAAAATCAATGTGTGGTTAGGTTTATGGGGATGAGGAAGAGCAAGTACATCAGAACTTACATTTTTGAGGTCAGTTATGAAACAAAAAATATGATCAGTACATAGCTTTACAATGGATCCTCATAGTCATCTCGTTCTCCTAGGCTACTTCCATTGCTATGGCCTATATACCACTGCTGATTGACATTAGATATTTAGATGTACCCCATATGCGGATCGTTCCGTCCTCGCTAGCTGATGCCAACATGTGAGGATTTGCTGGATTCCAACTGACACTGACAACCATTCCCGAGTGCCCGGACAATATCTGTATCAGCTCCCCTGATCCTTTGTGCCATATATAGACCTTCAAATTATAGAGAAATGGTTCTAGAAATGAGACTGGGAATCAAAAAGATATCACTGGGGGTGTAAAAGGTGAACAAGTCAATTATAGAATATAATCAATATAGTATACGATATTACATGGAAATGCGATGAACCACCCAAAGTAACAATGGTTGCAAATACCTGTTCAGGCAGAGGCGCTCAATTCCAGATTATCATCTATAGTCCACCAATTGAATAAAGACTAACCCAGTCATGTCAAATTCTACATTATTAGAGTTTATAAAAAAAATGGCCATCAGCCTTTCTGCTTGTCCTACAAGGTGCAGCATAGACTATATATATATATACCATTAAAAAAAAAGATTTGTAGCTGCAGAAAAATCTGGAGAGGAATAGATATGAACATATTGAAAGCTTCAGGGCTTTATATAGACTAGCTTTATAAGTAAAAAGAGGCTCTGAACTCTTGTTCTGGGTTTACAATTTAGAAAATGAGGACTCACCATCAATTTGTGTTTTAGGAAGATCCAATGGACTCTTGAGCAAAAACACCATTTTTTTTTATACCAATGATCTCCAGTGATTAATTGTCAAAAAACAAGAAATAACAAAATGGGAATCATTAGAAATGTTTTGTACCCGTGAATCCACGCTTCCACTGGCAATGAAAGCTTGCTCAAGACCTCCCATGCGGGACCTTATAACATAACGTTTGCATTTGCGGCCCTTATATGTACACATGAGCTTTGGATTACTTTTTATGCTCCACAAATGAATTTTTTGATTTCGAAGATCTGCTAGCAAGAAATCACCATCCCTTGACAAAGAGAATGAATGGATAGTACTTGCTTCTTCAATTAGCCTACTGTCACTTCCCATTGTCTCGAGCAACTGAATGACTTTTTCCTTACACATGCGCACCACCCATTTGAAATCGGTGGTGACAGTGGCATCCTGTTCCAAACACAATTTAGCGATCCATGAATCCCTTGGATTAATGAAAATGTCTTTCTGCCAACAAACAATGCATTTCCCATCGAGAACATGAGATATCATGTCATTGGATAACACGCATTCTTGAACGCATTCTCCAGTACTCACATCCCATTGTCGGACATCCTTCCATATCCCACATGTGAAGAGCTGACTGTCATCAGGGCTCCAAGCAACTGTCTCAATGGGTTCCCGAAGACCAGTTAGTCTGTGTTTTACTGACAGTTTTCCAATCTCTGGAACCTAAAAAATATACAATCATTTTTTTCCCAAGGGATAGAAAGTAAATATCAATACATGAATAACTACAATGCCCCAGCTGTGAAAAAATGAGAATTCAGGAGGAAAACATTCCAATTGTGGAGGCATAATAGTTGACTTGCATCCATTGCAGCAGTTGTGAAAAATGAGAATTCATAAGACTCACTGCCCAACTTCTCAAATGTTCCTGCTCAATTTCTCTAAGAAACATAGCAAAAGGTATGGGAAGTTTATCCACTCTTCAAGTTATTATTACATATCTCATGAATTCTTTTACATAATTTGTTTTTCAAGGGCTCAGCATTAATTAATAACATAATCACTTATTGTTCATCACATGGATGCGTGTGTAAAGGGGTTGCCATCTTGTTTCAGAAACCAATATATTTTTGTCACACACATGTTAGCAGAAGCGCTTTGTTAGAACCTTCATATATGCATATGTTAGCACGGTATAGACGGTAGCCAATTCAAATACATTATACAATTAAGAACAAGAACTGAACACAAATTACTATATGCTTCCGGTTGCCAATTCAAGGTTTAAAATATCTGTACTACATCCTTTTCCATTTTCCGGCTTCCATGATCATACAAGATTTATAAAGTAATACCATAAGGAGAATTATATGACTTGGTGGAAAATAAGAGAACTGATAAATGAGACGGGAACTAAAACTCAGTGCATTTCAAGTCTGTCAAACATACAAAATGGTAAGTTCAAAGGATTTCTGAATCTTCTGTATAAAAAAGTTTACCTCCCATATAATTGCAGTTTTATCACTTGATGAGGAAACCATCAATTTTCCGTTATTAGAGAAACTCACGACATAAGCTCCTGCACTGTGATCCAGCAGTGTCTGGGCAATTAAATAAACAACTTTAGGGGACAATCTAGTCTTCAATTGAGTTTGTGCAGATGAATCATTATGTGATCTTAGTTATATACAATCAAAACACAGACATGATGGTCTAAATAGATCTTGTTCAGAAATATCTTATGTGAATGAAAAAAAAAAGATATGCATAATTTGATTGTTGTAATTAACCATAGCACAAAGCAAGAGAAAAGAAGAAGTTTCTGGGAGAATGAAACAAAAACAACAAGCATAACAGCCAAGAAATAAACATTTAGACCTGAAATGACTAAATAAGACAAAAATCAATGTGCATACCGTCACTAGATATTGTTGTTTGAACATGTAGTGATTCTTGGATGAAAATTTAGTCTGAGGAAGTATTCACATAAAATAATTTCAACAATGCTTCACCTTTCCTTCATTTTACAAGCCTTGCTGGCCTTGCTAAAAGCCTAAAACTCAACTCAAAGAAGTGTTATGGATCCTCACTAGCCACAGCAGATCATTTCTGCAGGTTTCTTGCAAACTATAGACATGGACTGGAATCCTAATGAATTGATACTAAGCATCCATGATTCATATAATTTTCAATCTCCGAGAATCAGAATTTGAACACTAAATATTCTCATAAAAAATAGGTATGTGACTAGACAATAGGTTTGGTCCCGTATGTCACATCCATATGCCATTCAACAAATAATCTCTGTAAAAAATGAGTGCAATCCAATTCTAAATCTATGTTGTTTCTTTGTCATTTTAACTTCGCATGTTATTTCCCTAGCATTTACACATTACTCTGAACCTGTTTTCAGATCAACTTAGTTTATATTTGCATTACCTTTAGAAATCAAACAACCTCTAAGAAGGTCAATCAACTCATAAAAAAAGAACATAAATATTGATAATAAGGGAGGTTGCCTGCATCATATATAAAGCCTGACCTGTATTGTATAGGAAGGAATCCAGTCTTCCTTTCTGCACTGATGATCCCAATATAAAGACACGGAGCTGTCCAGGGAGTTGTGGAAAACACAATCCTTACACTGTGTGAGTAGAGCTTGTTCAACCAAATGCTCTAGCCTTCTTTCGACAATCATGATTTCAGGAGGAAATAACTTCTGTAACTCCTTCAGTAATGCGCCTGCCAAATCCTCATCAGAATATCTAATCCTCTTGTGCTGTTGAGAACAAACGAGACAACATGAAAGTTGATGCACCTTCTTCTCATCAGTGCAATTTGGAGTAATTTTTTGTCTCAGTGTGTACAAAGCATCCATTTCCTTGTTCTTGCCAAGAAGCTCAAAAAACTTCTGCTCCCATATCAGGAATGATGCATGCTTCAAAATGTTTTCATCCTCTAAACCAAGTTTGTGCAACGTAGCCACACTTTCATTCCATTTTCCTTTACATATTTGGTCTATAAATGCGTTTGCTTCAGATGAGCACAACGTTACTTCCGACTCTTGTTCAAGTAGAGCTGCACTGTTATCATAACCAAGAGAATAAAGGGCATCTGTCATGAGCCTTATAATTCAACTTTCTTGATTATTCCTGCAGAACCAACTAACTCCTCTGATATTTGTTCCACCATCCTATCTTCCAGACTGCCAAGGACATTTCAAGCAACAGACCACAAATGAAAAACCACACAAATAAAGTATTTCAGTAACCAACAAGAACAGTGAAGTAAAAAAAAAACACCAACAATGAAGATTTTACACAAATACAAAAATTAGATGCTAAAAAAATCATCTAAAGGAGTAAGTGATCCAAAACAATTAAAAAATATAAAATATAAAAATTCAAGAAACGGAGCATACATGAAATCCCCACAAACATATCATTGCAATCTACCCAAAACTAACACTAAAATTATGAAAAACAATGATACCCCAAACTCCCAAAGACACCCAACAAGGGAGATTCCACAAAAATACCAAAAGAAGGAAATTTTACAAAATTCATCTAATTAACAGAGAATGTAATCCATAATATCAATTCAAGAAACAATACTGACATGAAAGTTCCATAAACAGATCATACAGTGCACAACAGGAACAATAAAATTAGAGAAAATAACGATAGATATTCGAAGAAAACAAATAAAAATTCGATATATTACAAAGTTCATCCAAGAAAGTGATCCATGAATTTTTTTTTCAAGAAACAGAGACATACATGAAACCCCCCCCCCCCCCCCCCCCCCAAATAAATCATCACAAGAACCAACAAGGGAGTACTCCCGCCAAGAACCCAAAATCTTCCCCAAACAAGTACCCAGTTGTCTAAAGAACCAAATTGACACTGCAAGATCTGACATTGATCAAAATCTTTCATACCCAATTGAAGAATCAGTTCAAACAATGCAGAATTGGGAGATAAACAAAGAAAAAAATAAAACAATACCCAGATTAAGGATCGTGTTCTTGCAGTGTATTTGTTTGCAGGCCTTGAAGAGAGGAAGAGAGGGGTTTTAAATGAGTGTGTGCTGATGCGCGCGGAAATGTATCGGGTCATTAAAAAGAGTTGGCCGACTAAACTTCCTTTAGGAGGGCATATTTGAAAAGCAGTATTTTCAAAAGAGACCCTATTTTGATAAAGAATTATGTAGAGATCCTTTTCTGAATATAAGTTGGGCAGGTCTAGCCCACCGACCTAAATGCTGATCCCCCCAACCAAAAAAAATTAACAAAATTAATTTGTTTGGTTTTGTAATCCACTATCCCCACCTCCCCTCCCCACCAACCGAAACATTTAGAAAGACCATTCCCACCACCTGAAATCCCTAAGGTGAGGATAATTGATGTATGTATTCTGAAAGTCTTTCGACAACCCTGAAGTCGAATAGATGTACTGGCGGACGACAACTGATCAGTCGACCTGGGAGGTCATGGGCGACGGGAGGTCTGTCGAATAAACCATTAGACAGGCTGTGTTATGGATCGAGTTTGACAGTCATACTATCAAACATATGTACTGCAGGACGACAACAGGCCAGTCGACTTGAGGGATTTATGGTGACGGAAGACCCGTCGAACGTTTACAGTGTAATGATCTATGACTTTAACTGTGAACATTCAAAATGTTTTAAACCATTCACACTTTGTTAGTCTTGGGATTTAGTATCCACATCAATAAAAAAAAAAGCATTGAATTGATAAACATAATTAATATGAATGGTTTAAAACATTTTGAATGTTCACAGTTAAAGTCATAGATCACTACACTGTAAACGTTCGATGGGTCTTCCGTCGCCATAAATCCCTCAAGTCGACTGGCCTGTTATCGTCCTCCAGTACATATGTTCGACAGTAGGACTGTCAAACTCGATCCATAACATAGACTGCCTAATGGTTTCCTCGACAGGCCTCCCGTCGCCCATGACTAGAGGTGTAAAACGGGCCGTGCCGTGCCGGCCCGTTAGCCCGTTAGCCCGTTGGCTAGCGGGCCGGGCCGGCACGGCACGGCCCGTTTTATGTAACCATGCCGTGCCGGCACGGCACGGGCCGCAGGGGGCCGGCCCAGCACGGCCCTCCGTGCCCGCCCGGCGGGCCGCCGTGCCGTGCCGTGCCGTGCTAGCCCGGTGGGCCAAACGGGCCGTGCCCATTAACGGGCCAACGGGCCGGCCCATTTAAATGTTCATTTTTTAAAAAAAATTAAAGTTTAATATTTAATTTCATGTTTAATTTACTAGTTCCTTTAAGTTGAAAAATAAAAAAAAATACACATAAATCATTCATGAAAATTGAAAACTAAAATGAATTAAGAATACAAATATTTATTTTATTGAATATTGAATTTCTTGAGTACATGAACAATTGAACATCAATTAAATAAATGAAAAAATAAATAAAAATACACAAATAGTATGTTGATGAATAAAAATAAATTATACAATTCTTAAAAAATACATTGACAAATACAAAAAAAATTAATATAACATAAAATGTGAGTGATAATTGTATTACATTAGTTTTTAATACATCTAAACTAGGTTGACATCTATTAAAACTATCAATCA
Organism: Acorus calamus; assembly: GCA_030737845.1. NCBI lineage: Eukaryota > Viridiplantae > Streptophyta > Magnoliopsida > Acorales > Acoraceae > Acorus > Acorus calamus. The sequence continues at coordinate 10,162,376 of CM060858.1, read as the reverse complement.
CTTGCAACACACCTTCCAAAAAATACAATAATGAGAAGATTTAATACATTCCAACTAGGTTGACACCTATTTTGTCACGTTGCGTGGAGGTGGGACCCGCGGCATAAACCGTGCCGCGGGCCTAACGGGCCGTGCCGTGCCGGCACGGCGGGCCTAGCGGGCCGTGCCGGAAACGGCCCACGGGCCAGGGAGCTGGCTCAGCCCGCGTCGCCCCCCAAACGGGCCGGCCCACGGCACGGCCCGTGTCGTGCCGTGCCGTGCCGGCACGGGCCCTTAGCGGGCCGTGCCACGGGCCGTGCCGGGCCGGCCCGTCCCGTTTGACACCTCTACCCATGACCCCCCAGGTCGACTGATCAGTTGTCATCTACCAGTACATCTATTCGACTTTAGGGTTGTCGAATGACTTCCAGAACACATACATTAATTATCATCACCTTAGTAATTTCAGGTGGTGGGGATGGCCTTTCTAAATGTTTCGGTTGGTGGGGAGGGGAGGTGGGGATAGTGGATTACAAAACCAAACAAATTATTTTTGTTAATTTTTTCTGGTTGGGGGGACAGCAAGTTGCGTGGTGGGGATAGAGCTGCCCATATAAGTTTATGTCTCGTCTAGAAAATAAAAGTTCACTATAAGGACTAAGGAGATGTTAAGGAAGATATTAGTTCCCATGTAGACTTAATTGGGATTGGAAGATAAAATTGGAAACATACCATGGGAGTCGGGACCATTTTATAGATATAAAGGCTGAATTGCCATTAATTCAAGTTGAAAAATCCCATGTTTGGTCGAGAATTAAATTGTTACGAGATTCATAACTATTTTAGTATAAATAAAGATAAAATAATTTTAAGTTTGATTGCGTTTTAAATTATTCTCATTGAGAAATGTAATGATGAAATTTTTGTTGTTTGAATAAAATGTGAATAAAGTGTTGATAAAGATCTATAAAAGGTAAAAAATGATGACCGTTGATTTGATAGTTGACCCACATATTCTTTTGATTTGAATAACCTGGAATAACTTAATTTTAATGAGCGGATGGAAAACATATACTACTTTACATAGTTAATTATGACATACATATTCTTATTTATTCCAGTCATCCAAACATCCATAATAAGATTATTTCAACTAATTCCAATTTATTCTGGACTTATTCTTGAACTAAACATGGGCTGAGGTAAAATGTTTACATATTAGTCTCCTATTGGAGTCAAAATTACTAACTTCTGAAATAATAATCAATGAACACTTGAATCTGCATGAGTGGAGATCACATCAATTCATTATAAAGAACACTGGAAGAGAGTTTCTCATCATGAATAATACTAATAATGAATTACATGAAGGCTTATTAGCAGCCCTGATGAACAAGAAAAAAAACACCTGATTCAAATAACCCTGTACAGTTGAGTTACAGCGATTTAATTACAATTACAGAAGAGAAGATGGTGTCCATTTTATATGATGTATCTCAAAAGATTAAGTACACATGTACACTGAAGAGTATAGTCAAAGATGAATGGCTAAAATATATGCATGTGCCCCAAAAGCATCATGGTAGAACTGTAATTCATACAATGAGACATCTATCTATTTTTTTGGACAACAAAGATCCATGGCACAATGTATATGGACATTGTGCAACTAATGGCAGGAGTTCGATCTATTATCTTCTCAGTTGGAAGCTCCTTGAGAGCAAAGCATGTAACCAGTTCGTAATATATCGATTAAAATATCATCAAGCTGTTCAAGGTCTCCTGTATCACGCATCTGTGGGTAGAGAGGGACAAGATGAGTTGCAGCAGCTTGAACTACATCCCACTGGGAGATATTTGCAGCGAATTTCATGAGATTCAAAGACAGGTTTGGTTTGGATTTTAAGCATGAAAGGATGACATCCATGCTCACTTGCCGAACCTCATCAATGAACCAAAGTTCAGCGATCCATGAAAGTTCTACATACGTCTGCAAGTCATGTTGTTGTTGATCTGTGTCCATATTTTTCCATTGACAGCGAGGTTCAAGTCTTGGAAGTGTTCCAGAATAAAACCATCCGACTAGTTTGACAAGTGCTTCCCAGCAAATCGGCACCTTTATAATTCGTGAAGAACTGCAGGATCACAAAGGTGGATGAATAAAAATATTAAAGGCACAAAAGATAGAACGAATGAAGAAAAGATAGAACGAAGAAAATGAATTAGATGATCATTTGATTTACTAAGGAAATATAGAAAGCCAAGACGAATAAATAGATATGAAGAGGCCAAGAACAAACAATCACTACCACCCTCACAACTCCACAACACCCACCTGCATAATGTGCTCGTTTTTAATGTCCTATTAGCCAAATGTCTTTAGGATTGGTTTCTGATGCACAATTCGAGTACTGACAGGTGGAATAGATTTGATCAATATCCAGTTCTAAATTCTAATGCGTTTGCCAAAGTATGTTAGTCCTTTTAAGGGGTTTAAGGCCAAAGATAAAGCTAGAAGTACCAAAAGCCAAAATAGCAGTACAAAATAACATCTCAAAAATGTAGGAGTAAAGTATGATATCAAAAGATGACTTTTTTTACTCTGAGCATTAGACATTGGCGCACTTCCTTGAGATAGTTTCCTATGTTCTTTACTGCGTTGTCATGCCTAATGCTGTTTTTTCACAGAATTCTTTTCTGTTATTAAAAGTGTTTTCTTAGAACCAAGGCACTCGACCAACTTCTTGTTTTCCAGATGACAGTAGATAAATGAAGAGTGCTCAACTCAAACAATCAATAAATTTTATCGTTTATATCATCATATGATAATCATCCATCATCCATATAAAAGAAAGGGCATGGAGTAGATGTGGCACCTGTCTTGCATTCCTGACTGAAATAATGCTCGAAAATAATCACAGTTTGCCCATAATATGATCCTGTGTGCATGCACGTGGAAGGTTGATAGTGAGCAATTGCTACAATTCTGGTACCCCCCTCTGGTTGCATTAGATTCCAAGATAACGTCTCTGAAATCAACGATGAAACATGCACATTAGAGGCAAGCATGGTGTTAGGACTTGGTGTTGTAAAACATAGACATATTGTTACATATAAATGGTCGACTCTTACGAAAAAGGAAGGCCAGCAGGTTCTAGAGCAGCAGTGAAGTCAATAGTGTGAATGCCACTACTTAATATTGGATGTTTTCGGTGAAGCATATGTGACAGCAATTTCAAGCCACAATGCTTGGAAAGAATTTTCAGGGGACTTAGAAGGTCCTCATCAACTTGGAAGCACCCCGTGTAGACATATTCCAACAATTTTCTTAGGGCAGTATTGTCAATGCGATCAGACAAACGAACTCTATGTTTGGGCATTTCATATTTTTGCACAAGATTCTGATCTACAATGGATGGATTTCCTTTACAACACAACAGACCAGGAGGTAGCAAGGAGGGGCATCTTGACATAAGAATTATGCTGTGTACATCTATTGATTGCCCATCTGAAAGTAGAAGTTGCACGTCGGCTAGCTCATATTCAGAGATTGCTTTCTCCATTCTTTTGCCTAGCTTAGTTGGATAACCATAAAATCCAAAGAAGCTTAAGTTGTAAGCAGAATACAACCTGAGGTGAGGACTGAAAGAATCACTGTTTAACTCCTGGAGATTATTGATCATATCTTGAACTTCGGATCTGTTTGAGCCTATGATTTCCTTTGGGGCTAAGTCAGATAGCGAGATCAAACCAAAAAGTGCTTGAAGACTGTAATACAAAACAATATCTCCACCTTCTAAATCTTCCGTGTATACACTACAGCACATTCTTTTTTCATATCTATGCTGCGAGTGACAGGTCACGGTCAACCTACTAATACATGCATCATTGCATAGGCACCTTTTAATAATAGCTGATAGAACCTGTACACCATCTTTCTCGACGATGAAATTTTTATACTGCGGCAAGGATGAATACCACACTAAGTATATTGACTTCATGACTGTCTTGAGGTTGTCAAGAGCACCACAAGCATTCCCAAGGAAAGTTGATTTTAGAACATCCAAAAGGTTTTCCAAAGGTCTATATCCATGTGGCCTTAAAGCTTCGGAAAGATGATGTCTTGCTTTCAATGAAATATACTTGGATGCAGAAGTCATCATCAACAAAACTGCTCTGGCTAGAGGCTCAAGCTGGGACGTATGGGAGGAACTAAGAGAAGAATAGCATCCTTCACACATTGATTCCACAGCAACAAAACTATAGAAGGAAATAAAACAAAACAAAATATCAATGAAATTTTTTAGAACTTGGGTATGCTCCCATGCAAAACGATAGCCTAATTTTTTAAATGCATAATTCATCTTTAGACCAAATTATTTGAAAATGGCGATAATGGCCATAAGAGGGGGAAAGATTCATACCAAGCACAAGAAATAAGAATATCAAGGCAATTCTCTTCTCCATCCACTATGGGGTGGAAGGTTTCATCACAGTATGTTGCAAGCCATCCAAGAATGTCCCATATGTAAGGTCTAATAATTGAAACATCATCATATATGACATCCATTAACTCTTTTGGCGGGAGTGGAACTGCATGTCGAGATATTTTACTACGATTGCCCACTAGAAGATCAAGAAGAATTCTGTCAATGCTTGATTTCCAAAAATAAGAATGATGCACCCCAGCCCAACGAGTTATTAGTGCTGTACGGCATGCCTCCACTACTAAAGGTACCTGATCAGCAGGAACCTTTTGACAAGATGAGGACCTCCATCCACCCATTGCACCAATGATACCTTGGACTATAGGCAAAAATTGCAACTTTACTAGCACAGAGAAAAGTCTTTCAGATCTCTGCATACAGTAGTAGAAAAATTAATATGGCATATGACTAATTAATAAACTGCATAAAGCAAACTGTATTGATAATTTATGCCATTATATGTTTTTTCAACAAATTATTTATACCATTATATGTTGACAAAGAATGAATGCCTCGATCCGAACACGGCGGGGTTGTGAGTTCTCAATACAGCAGGCAATCAAAGACAAGAGATGTTCCCCATTTTCCAAAAGCTTTATTGCACCGTCACCACATAAAGCTGAAACGAAAATCCAAACATACATCATTACTCGCATTCACATCAATGTATCTCAAAAGAAAAAAGAATTTTATAAGCATGCCAAGCCCATGTGCTAAGTCAAAAATCATCCACTGAAAGAAATGGGTTACCTAGTGCAGAACATAATTGCAACACAGCAATTGCTATAGAAGGATCAGCTTTAATGCAGAGATCCTGAAGGTCATCTATCAGTTTAGTGTTACTCCAAACAGGATACCTAGAGTAAGGGAACCTCTGTAATACTATCTTCAAAAGTGATGCCATTTCTAAGAAACATTCAAGTGTTTGAATTCCATTGATGTAATCCTGTATAGCATTGATGATGGTGTTCACAGCATCAGTTTCCTCCAAAATCTTCCATGATTCTTTGTCGGCTTCAGGTACATGCACCTTTTTTATGATGCAGGTCAGAGCAGCAGCACATGAGACTGCAATTTTTTTATCTTGAAAAGATAAAAGGAGTGATAAAGCAAGAATGAGATCTGACGTACGATATTGGGCTAACGAGTCTCCTAAAAAATAAAATAATTTCACAGTCACATCTGCAGCTGTCCGCAATATGTTTTCATTCCTCGAATGGAGAATTCCTTCCAGGGCCACCAACATATCTACAATTGATTCCTTGATAGACAAGTGTCAGACGCTTGTAAGAAATAGAAATATGAAATGAACTCACAAATATGGTTCGGAAACTCATGCACAAATATTCATAAAAACTTCCATAAACTATTCTCCAGTTTTAAATTTATTTTTAATGCAGCATATGATCATCTGAGTGTAAAAATCACATCATATCATGAGTATGTCCATGTACAATATATGACTGAGTCATTCCTCTGACCATGTATTTATCTTTTATGCTTGTCCTGACAAAGATTTTCATAGCAAGTAGAGACCTCAGCAGGGAAATAAAAGTTTCTTTTGATTCTCACTGCCAAGTGCGACATGCAGATAGGCACAATTACAACAAGGGCTACCAAACAGCCATCAAGGGAACAACAAAGATTGTGAACCATAAAAAGACTCCACTGCAATCACAGGAAGATAATACACTTGCATCCTGATTAATTGTTTATTTGGAATATACAAACATACTTCTGGTGTCCTATATAATACACCTACACCTACAACTACTTGGAGTAACACAACCCATCCCACCTATATTGAGATCAGCTTTATGGATCATGATTTTTGTTTTTACTTCAGAAGTGTTATAATACAAACGCGTAGTTTTTTATGGTTTTGTGGATGAAGCTGATGTAGAGTTACATTGACGGTGCAGCAGTAGTTTTTTATGGTTTTGTGTGGATGAATCTGATGTAGAGATCACCTCTACTAGGATACATTCACTTTACTTGTTTATTTTGCTCTGTTTTTGCTTTATGCTTTTCTTTTCACTGTATTTGGCCATTTTATTTTAATACAAAGGCATATGCCTACCGTTTCCCATATAAAAAAAAAAAATCAAAGGTGTGATTGTTAAGAGACAGTCATGATTTGAGATTACTCTTAACTCTTAAGTTTTATGAACTATGACCCTCAGACAGACATCACCATATGCTGCATCCAATCCAAATACACTATTGTAAGTGAATTCGAGCAGACCTTTCCTTCTCCCCCCCCCCCCCCCCCCCCTTTCTTTTTTTGTTACTACATGGATATTTTATTGAGAAAAAAACTAAAGATTACATCATGTTACATTGCACAGGGTAGCAAGACTAAGGGTGCGTTTGGTTGCGCGATTGCGCTGCGATTGCGATTACAGAAAGCTGTGTTTGCAATCGCGCAACCAAACAGTTTTGTAATCGCAGTTTTAAACCCAGCGATTGCAGGCAAATAGTGCCCAAAAGCTGCGATTTCAAAAAGCTGAGAAAGTGAGCTTCCTGCAGAATCAGGTTTGCAATCGCAGATTCCTGCAGAATCAATTTTGCAATCGCGCAACCAAACGCACCCTAAGGCCGTTTGGAAACCCATTTAGACGTGATTTTGCTTTTGCAGAAATTGAGAAAGCTAAACTTGTTTCCAAACGGTTTCAGGAAAAAAATTTCTTAATTAAAAAATTTGTTTAAGCTTTTAGTACAAAAATCATACCTTTTTGAAAACAACAAAAGTGATCTTTCTAGGATTCAAATTTTATTAAGCTATTTTATATAAATCATACTTTTGGATACCCATCTGGCTTCTTCACCATGCAAAGAACACCTTACAAAAAATTGCAATAAGTAAAATATGGGATTTACAAGAACTACAATACATTTCCGTCTTTCTTTATTTTTCATAATTTCCATTCTCTTTTGTTTTTCAATCATAAGTTCACTCCATACAGAAGCGGATGCTCAATCATATACTCTTAAAACAATTTCTTTCCAGTAATTGATTGATTACCTTGACGAGTGGCTTCTGCGACGGATCAGAAGAGATGCAATCGACAAACACGGACATCGCCCGGACGGCGAGCCCTTCGACCTCCGCATCCGAGCACCGCCATCGCCGTACACCATCATCGAAACTCCTGCGGCACAGAATTCCAAATCAATCAATCTCGGATAGCGAAAAGAAAAAACTTTCCCAAATCGTGGAGCTCATCAAAGGGTCCTTAAGGTCAAGAGTGTTACTTGATCCCGAGATCGAGAGCTTGGTGGAGGCGTTGACGGAGAGTGATTGCATGGTCACTGAGCTTGCGTGTCTTCTCCTTCTTCTGCTTCGAATGCTTCATCTTTTTCTAGGGTTTCCGACAACGGAAAGTGTGGAATTTGGGTTTTTCTGTTTTCGAGGATTAGCAGAAAAAATCGGGTTTTGTTTTTTAGGCCCGTCTCGAACGGTTGTTTTTAAGTTGGAAAAAGATACATCCTGTTCCAGCTCCATTGCAGCCATTTGTGTAAATTTTTTTTTAAATCATATATTCTTCTAGCGCACTATTATTTCTTGTATTTATAAAATACAATAATATATTTTTTTAAAATATAAAAAATGTGTCATGCATTATAATAAAAGTTATATATTATGATAATATTGTACTATTATAATATAGTTATAAACAGAGCTGCGTGTATCAGCGCTCTTTTAAGTTTGAACGCTGATACTTAAATTTGTTTCGCAGCAGTCCGTTTTACAACATCATATACTAAAATAATTTAGTATATACTACGTTATCATAATATCGGACGTTCTATTATAGTATATGTTACAAAAATATTTATAATTTTTTCAACTTGTATATACTTCATTTCATGGAATATCATCTACTTCAGTGAAAGAAAGTGTATGGTTTTTTTTTTAAAAAAAAATACTGGTGTGGACTGTAATTGAGGCTGCACATAGGGTTGGACATATCATTTTCCTTTTGAGTTTACAAGATTAGTTCTCCCAAGTACCAATTCATTTTCAAATATAAAAAAATTACAATTTATTTAAAAATTGGTTAAATTTTTTTTTCATTAACAATTAAAACTAATTTTTTTTAGAATCGATTAAAAGATAATTTTATATAAACTCAGTTTTAAATTTACTTTTGAAAATAAAAGTTTACATCCAAACCTGTTTTCAAAACAACCTTAATCATTGTACTGTTTGTGCTATTGAATTTTTTTTATTTATGTATTTACCCCTATAAATAATAGGTTTATTAAGTTAAACTCAGTTTTAAATTTACTTTTGAAAATAAAAGTTTACATCCAAACCTGTTTTCAAAACAACCTTAATCATTGTACTGTTTGTGCTATTGAATGTTTTTTATTTATGTATTTACCCCTATAAATAATAGGTTTATTAAGTTTTCCAATTGACTTGTAAGACGAGGATGGCTCAATTGCCTTCAAGTTTCTACCATCATAAATTAACTATTCTGGAAAGCACTAAACAAAAATTCCATTTATGGATAATGATGTATCAATGAAACATTAACCAACTTTTCATTATAAAAAGTGACAGAATGAAATATCAATCTTCTGGGTTACCCAGTGAATTTTTTTGTTGTCACTTGATAAATAAAAATTATCACTAGACCAGAGCCCTTCCACTAAATGCACACATCTAAATACTTTTACAAAGTGCTAAAGTTACAAAATATGTTTAATGTTGTAAAATAACACACAAGAATCACAAGCAACAAAATATAAAAGACAAGTACAGGATAGATTCAAAATTTTAACAAAAAATTGAATATAACAGGTACTTGAAAGTATAGAAAGTAATCCTTGAACGAGTGCGGATCCAATCAGGTTTGGTACCATCAGTACCATTAGTATTGAACTGCATTGTCAATGCATTAAACTATACAGATGATCGAACCGTACATAGAGTGACACTGTACACAATAATTGATTATGTAGTTCAATTTATAGATTGTGTAGATCGATTGATTGATAGTGGAGTTCGATACTGATGGTATCCAGACCTGAATAAAGATGAAAAGTGACATCCGAAGAGCTAGAGTGAAGACAGTTAAAGCGAGCATAAAAGCCGCTTGGAATTATACCAATAAAAAAAAACAAAAAAGCCGCGTAGAATAACAAAGGTTGAAACACATCTTATTGCTAGTTTAATTAGTTGGCTATAGCTTCCCAATCTTATTATTATTATATATATATATATCTTTATTATTATTATATCAAACCATTACCGAGGGCGGCAAGAAGTCGTGGACACACTTTTTAGGTGAAGGGTGGACCTCATGTGTCCTGCCTTAGCGTACCAGGCCTCAAACTTCTAAGCCCCTACTCAAAATTGGACAAAAAAATTCCTATCAAATCTCAACCATTAATCAATAAAATAAGATGGGGAGGATGATATCACACTAACCTCACAAATGAGTGCAAGCATGTCGTCTATTTTTTTTTATAAACTATAGGCGTATCTATTTCATTAAAGAACTAAATAGACAATGTTTAAATTGAGGATGAGAGAAAAAAAACCACAAAATACAACCCGAGAAAAAAAGAACCCAACCTAGGCACCTGTAGATAAGATATCTATCCGGATACGCCTACTTGGTCACTCTACTAGCAATACATCCTCGCCTAACTGAATACGGGTTGCCCCCGCTAACCCCATGCCCCATTCTAAAATACAATGTCGCGCCATCTACCAAACGTCATCTAAATAGAAGGGTGAGTCCTCAAAAATCACCACATTCCTCGCTCGCCAAATGGCCCAAGCACCAGCTGGAACGATAGATCGTAATATTTTGCTAGCGGTGCTCTTGTCTCCCTTCCTCCAAAGACTCATTACTGCTGTCCAGAAATCGAGATGGAGCCTAGACGAAAACTCATGTTGGTGAGCTTCTCAACGATCTCCCAAATGTGAGCAATTGTTGGACAGATGCAAAACAGATGCAACGACGATGCGAGGACAGATGCAAAACAGGACATGTCGTCTCTTCTTACCAAACTTAACAAGATCATAAACAAATCTCTTGATAGAAATCCTTAAATTTTTTAAGAATAATGAAATTCTAAACAATAAGACCATAATCTCTTAATGAAAATTTCATTGACTGAAAACTAATTTATTGAATCTGGCAACATAAAACAAAGATTACACTATACCCAGACACTAATATCCAGTATTAAAATTAAAAAAGTATAAAAAGTACAAACCACTTCAGGACACTTTTCTGAATGAAAACAGATAGAGAGACATACATGCATAGTTAGAGGAGGATCTCCTCGACACACTATATATATAGAAGCTATTCAAGTGGCTCCTCCACCATAGCAAACGGTGCCAGACCAGGTTCGACCCACATCAGACGTCGGGGGCAGGTACAAGGAGTGGCGACGGGCACCTCTGTTTTCGTAGGTTCAAACAGAGGAGAACCCAACCCAGATTGAATGTCAAGAACGTCGTGACCCCATAAACCATGACAAGAACCTCCCCCAACAGGGTATCCTTCTTCACCGCCGTGGGGAGGTTGAACAGGGCAGCTGCGGAGAGGGAGATGACCCAGAGCGCGAACTTCATGAGTGCTTGTGATGGGGAAGAGGAGGGGAGGAAATGCGGAGATGGATGGATGGGTTTGCGAGACTCAAACCCAGATTTATATATTGTTGGGGTTGCACACGTGGCATTGTTTAATTGGGGAACATATGAAAAAAATTCAACCAACAAAACGATACGGTAAATTGGATGGGAATCGATTCGCTTTCGCTTTCGTTTCTCACTTTGGTCGGCATTGGCCCGGGCTTTCTTGATGCATGACAAATTATATAGATGAGACCATCGAAAGAGGTTCATTAGATAAATTATAGATAAATAGTCACGATCTCGCACGAAATTTGACATGGTGAAATATATCGATGAGATCTTCTTGATTAGTTGTTATACAACTAACAATTCCTATTTTCAAAAATTCATTTATTTAAGTCTTTAAATTAGATATTTTACTATTTTTAGTAAGTTTTAGATTTGTGATATCTTAATCATAACAGATTGAAATTGATTTCTATAATCAAATTATGAACGTATGTGCCCTAATTGTATCAAAATTATCGCCAAGCCGCAATGATGGAATCACAATTAGAGTAAACAAATATGTAAGTTATGGTTGATGAATCGATGGAGGCGACCAAAGAAAGTCCTTCAGAAAATCAGAAGAGTGCGAAGATCGAACCCTATGATCAACATCTGATTGAATCAGATATTAATGAGGACAAAAGTAACAACACAACTGGTGGTGATGATATATATGATGGCGCTGAGTTCACTGAAGAACAAGGTGAGCGGGTTAATTTCATCGTTGAACCAGAGATCGATGAAGACATGAGAAATAAAGAAGCAAAGGATGTTGTTTTCTCTGGTGATTTTGAAGATGTTATTAGAGGAGAACAAGAGGAGTTGTTTCCACGGTCCATAGCGGTGACTCCCAAGATGGAAGAGCCCCTATAGAAGCTCGTGTTGCAAGATATATGTACCATCAATAAGAATTTTTTGGATGCCATCATCAACAATGATATTTATGAAGACTTTGAGACTATTACAATGGTATAGAAATTTGGGCTACAAATCGAGGTGCATTCAATTTTCTACTTGATTGGTTTTATTGAGAAGAAATTTGAAGTCAAGAAAACATCTTTTCTCTTGTCAAAGGTGAAATACAAAGAAACATCAATTGAAGAGCGTAAGAACTCGAGGACGAGTTCTTTTGAAGAAGAAGAGTCTGATGTAAGACAGATTATGCAAATGAGACCATCGAAAGAGGTCCATTAGATAAATTACAAATCAATGGTCATGATCTCTGAATCGCATGAAATTTGATATTATGAAATATATCGAGGAGATCTTCTTGATTAGTTGTTATACAACTAACAATTCCTATTTTTTAAAAATTCATTTAATTAGGCCTTTAAATTAGATATTTTACTATTTTTAGTAAGTTTTTGATTTGTGATATCTCAATCATAACATATCAGAATTGATTTCTATCAATCAATTAAGATCTCATAGAATTTGAAAAATTAGTTTTTGAATTTTACTATTTTTAGTAATTTTTTAATTTTATGTTATTAGTATAAATAACAGACTTGTAATCTAGGGTTGACAGTTTATTATCAATAATATTTTGAATTTCCTCACTTTTGGGATTTTATTCCTTGTGGATTCAAGGAGTTTATGAGATCTCGACGCTTGTTGGATTTTTTATCAGTTTTTCGCTGCGTTACTTCTTTAACTTAAGTTCCATAGTTATAAAATGGTCTAAATTTTCTTTATAAAAAAAATTGCACCTGGCCCAAATCTAAATCAGTTACAATTTTCCTCCCAAGTAAAGAACTCAGCTTAGCCCTAGCACAACATTGGCTCCAAATATTTAATAAAAGTTAACACCATGTCCCATACATTTTCTAGATATATCATTTCCCCATGAAAAACACGATGGTTGCAAGAGAGCCAAATGGCCCAGACCACCACTTGGATGAAGGATTATGAGATCTTCTCCTTTGTGATCCTATCCCCTTTCAACCTCAGCCTTCTTCCCGCTTCCCACAAATCCTTAAAATAATTTATAATGTTTGGTATAAGAAAATAATTAGGATTCTTTCAATTTTAATATAAAAATAAATATTTATTGTTCTATGAATTAAAATTCAGTGCTGCTACCTAGGCCCCATAAATTAAGTCCTATTTGTGAGCCCCAATAGGTGGCGCTCTCCTATTGGTTTCCTATTTGACTTTTTCAAACCACTAAAATGTCAATGACAAAACTACCCTTCTTATAATTTAAAAAATTATCTAATATCCCCATTAAAATCGTAACGGAATCCCACAAAAGGTGTCATTATTAATACGTCTCCCCCACGTAACATATTTTGAAAAAAATTGAATGTTTGGTTCCGATTTGGGGAAAACCATATGAACGAAAAGAAAAAAAAATTAGGCGATCACGATTTCAATCCATCTGATTCTCTTCCCCAACAAACTGTCAACAATGGCAAAGAAAAAAGGATGAATTTCTTCTGGCAATCGAAACTTCACCGTCGCTTTGTATTTTTTTTTTCCACAAAAAAACAGGTCATTTATATTTGATAAAGAGGTCGCGTTTTTTTTTGCACCTCTTATTAGACGAAATCTTTGATTTTCATAATAATATATAAAACGATTTCCTTCAGTTATCTAGACTCCTGTTAATCTGATTGTATCTGACATCCATTTGAAGATCATTCTTTCAAATACTTTGCATTTGAAATAAAAAAATGATTTGAAATCAGTGATTCATACATTATCATTAATCTCTAATATATTATGAAATTGTTTTCTGATACATTGTCTTCGTCTACCAGTGTATCAAGATTAAAGGAAAAACGAAATTACATTTTTTGATTGTTTAGGGTTTTATCGTGTGCATATTTCGCTTTTGATGAAATAAGAACATAAGTCAGATACATGTATCTGAAAATTTTATATAATGTGCAATTGTTTCATGATTCAGTGAAACAAAATCTGGTTGACTGAGCAATTAACAGTAGCCAAATAAAATGTTTGAAATATCATATGCATGTAGATCATGAATTATTATATTATCTTTGAAAATTAACATGTATTGTTTGATGAAATTATCTTTTTTTTTTTGTAAAACAATCTATGTATCTTAATCAACTGTATATGTATCTGAAAACCTGTTATCAAATAAATATGAATCCGAAGCGATTATGTAGCAACAGAGATCCTAATAGTCACATTACATGCTATTAGCAAGTAGCCATGAATCAAAATGTATTGTGTATTAAAATTTCAATCTTATATTTTGGATTACTCAACTGTTTCTATAAATCCCTTGATGAAAATAGATTAATGCTCTTGTAAAAATTGTATGTATTTAAATCAACTGTATCTGAAATTGTTATATAAAACATGGCTAAATCATTTGGCTGTATCTGAAAAAACAAACATGTGATGGCATTTATTTGTGTGCAATTTGGTTGTTCATATGTATCTGAAATATAGATGGTATATATGGTTTTGATCTCTCTGATATTTGTTTAGAAACTCTTGATTTGATTTTCAAAACACACCTGTATCTTAATACACAAAAAGACATTGTTTATCCAGTGTTCATATAGAAAAGATAGTGTCATGTGTATGATAGTGTATTAGGCATTTCAATTGCATCTGGATATTGTACGAATTATACATAAGCAAAAAAAGACAGAGTTGCTGAACAAAGAAGAAACGGGGAATACTATCTCCAATACAGATCTACAGTGCACAAAATATTTGAAACATTTGCAGCAATGGAGTTGAGCCAAAGGCATGCAGACAATCTCTTTTACATTTTGTTGATCAACCACAACAAACAATTCCTTTGACAAACTGGTTTCCACGGAACAAGGATCATTGATGTTGTCATACAAACTAATTGAGTCTTCACATGTGTCCACAAGATCACCATAATTGCCTGCTGGAAAAAAAAAGAACATCAACCATATGTTATTAATTAAGATACAATAATGTATCTGAAAATCCAAATGAACAAATATGGTATACATGCTACTTAGAACTGCACTAGAAAATTCATAAAAGGTCTTCAAAATGCCAACAATAAGCAATTACATATTAATCAGCTATCCATTAATCAAATAAATAAAAATAAAAATAACTACCTTAAAAAAATGGGCTGAATCAAATTCAGATACAAGTGTATCTGGAATTTGAATTAACAAAATCCACGTTCCATACAAGTGAACGTCCAGCGTATTTTAAAATCTTAAATCTGAATTAGTCGAATAATACTAATATAAGCTAAAAAATATGAAAAATGACACATTATACATAATTATACACAAATACACAATCATGAACGATTGTAAAGATTATACATGGTATATAATAATGCATAAAAATTAAGATACAGCCTATGTATCTGAATTTAAAATGAAATTTAGATTCAATTAATGTATACGATGATTCAAATAAAAAATGAGTCTACAAGATTAAACATTCTCAAACACAAATCAGATTGTTCAGAACGAATCAATTGTCTAACTTGATACGATCGCCATTGATTGCACCACAACCAGATCAAAAAATAAAAAAAGCTGCAATCGAGATCAAGATCTCCGCCCAATCTGCAATCCAGATTTAATTTATATTATTTTGAAATCAAATTTGAATTTCGTGAACATAATGCAATCGAGATCAGGAACCTCACCAAAACTGCAATCCACGTTTATTTTTCTGTTCTTCTGAAATCCAGATGAATTTCTTTCAAATGAAGATCCTCACCAAAACTGCAATTAATTTCACTTTTCGGGATCACAAAATTCTTTCAAACGAATTGTTTGTTTTCCAAAAAAGAAAGAAACAACAAATTGATTCGTGAGATCGGTTACATCCAAAGATTGTGGGAGCGATTACATATTTAATGCTTATTTGACAATAAAGGGTAAATGAGAGATTTCAACTTTGCCACCTCATGGGGCTTGGGATGAGGCCTATCAATTGGGGCCCAAAAAACATTATTGATTAAAATTTATTCAGATTTTATTGTTTAGATTGTAATAACTGCGATTAATAATTAAATTGATTTGATTTTTTATTCTATAACAATTGGATAACTTATCTCAAAACCTTTTTATTGTCAAACCAGGCCACAATTATATCATGCAAACAATATAAAAAAAACCCTATTACACTCAATTTTTTTATAATCTTGAATGCAATCTCATATATGTCGTTAACTTGCTTCATTTAACGTAATGAAGTTTCAATCTCGTTAAATGTTTTTTTTATATTTTTTATAAATGGTGTCTTTATATTAATCAAAGTATATACTTATTCTTTTACACCCTATTTGGGAAACGGAATAAGCAAGTATAAGTGTAGTATAAGGGTGGTATAAGAATGAATAGGGAAAATTGTTGTTTGTTTGCAGGGTATAACTTGGTATTACTAAGCCAGTTTAAATGAGTATAAGAGAGTATAACAATTCTAAGTAACCCCTAGGATAAGCTATACTTAGTTTATCTATTCCCATGTGCCACATATCAAATCAACTTTTTACATCTTATTATATCAAATCACCTATCAACACCTCTTATACATCAAATGGCTTACATGTCAAATCAACTTTTTTATACTTTATTTATATTTTATTCTTTATCAATCAAATAACTCAACATTTATTCTTACATTTTTCAATGATAATAAAAAAAACACAACCAAACATAAAATCTCTTATTCATGTAAATTTGTTATCTATATTGACATAATTATCTATCTAGAATAACTCAATTCCGCTATTCAAACGGGGACTTAAAAAATAGCATAGGTCATTAGATGAAATATATAATTAAAAAAAAAAAGTCACGAAATGTGCTTTACAGTACCGACTGTATTATTTTAAAATAAATAAATAAATTGTCCGAGTTGTTTCCGTGAAACTTCTATTGAACTTGAGTTGAAATTATGCCCAAGAGGCGCTTTGCCAAAACAAAAAAAACTTGAGTTGAAATTCTAGATTTGTGTGGGTCCACGTCACGTGATAGATAGAGAACTGTAATCCTAAATGATATAATTTTTATTATTAATTGTTGTATGGCTTGAAATTTTGGTCTGTTTTATCAGGTGGACAAAGCAAAATTGTGAGATGCACGCATTGGAAGTTATCCCTCCCTAGTCCCAGTTTCTTCATGTAATATAGTACATATAAAAAGGGACCACTTTGTCTCCTATCATCCTGTTTATAATTAACAAACATTTATGTATAATATTTTGTATAGAACCTTCCTTCCTCTCATTCTTTAACGGCCGTTGGGGACGTGATATTATTGGGAATGAAGAGTTTTACGCAGTTGTAATGGATAATATCAAATCTCAATCGAAAGATTAAAACAGAGGTGTAAGATGTAGTTGGAGGGGTAAAATTTTGCTTAACGGGTTCGGGTAGTCGAATCCGTCCGCTCCTGTCTCCTCCGACGGGTATCGCTTGGTCATCGGCAATCCTCTTTCTTGAATGGACCAGACTCGAGGGTAGATCCAACGATGAGGGTCCGAGATAGACTGATGGAAGGGGTTTTTGGTGTGGTTTGGATTGAACCTGATGTAACATCTTAGGCTGCCTACGTACCCTGATTTTGGGATCAAGTCACACGTAGTTCATCTCTTGGGATTTCACACCGGAAGTCGTCATGTGCAAGGGGTCTCGTGGAAAAAATGTTTCTTCCTCCCCTTCTATGGAGAATTGATGATCTATTTATAGTGTTTTGGTGGGTACTCTAGAATCAATAGTGGATATTTCTTTCTTCGGATGGATGAGAAGAGATCCTTGATTTAGGTGATTATGTATATTTAGGGATTTTCATAATCAATAATTGATTATCCCTGATAAATACACATATTTTGTTTGGGATTATATGAAATCAATTAATGATGTTTTCAAATCTAACATATATTCTTGGGATTGGGAATTAAATATTATTAACTTCAAATCCAAAATATATGTTGTTAGGATTTTAGGAATCCTCAATGATAGTAATGATATATTGTTAGGATTTAGTGGACATAGTCATTGATGATTTGATTTGATGATAAATATCAGCATTGATTGAATTTGAATGCTGATAATTATCAGTTAATGCAATATATCTAGGAAGATAAAGGCAATATATGATCGGATAAATACTGACTTGGCCTGTTGTAATCGGTCGGGTATGGGCTTTCGGATTGAGTTTGTTTTGCCGGGTCGGGCCGGATGGGCCATTGTTTTGCCGGGTCAGATCAGATGGGACCAATGACTCGGCCCACTCTGAGTAGCCTAAAAATTTGGCGCCCACAGATGTCCCTTTTTCCTACTCGATTGAGAGCTTTTCCTATTGAGTGGGAAAAATTTTGTACGAGGCGCCACGTGTTGTGCCACAACCTATGTCACATCGAAATGATTCGTCTCGGGTTGGGGGCGTATCCCTTTTGATTTGGCAGCTCACCTTGTTTCGTAGGGAGCACTGGTGGAGGCGCCAGGTGTCAAGTTGATTGAACCGACGGGACGTCATTTCGAGAAGGGCACCCAACGGTTTACGAGGGACTTGGATTATTGCCATGTCATAAATGGTTGCTTTGGTTCGAGGAATGATGAGGTGAAGACGAAGAGGCGGATCTTTGGCCTATAAATTGTCTGGATGAGGGTGCCCCCCGCCCTTCATCACATGTTCGCCCAGAGCTTCCGATTTTTTCGTTTGTTTCTTGCCTTTCTTCGTTGTTCGGTTGGGATGGTGCAGGTCCCGTTCTGATTGATCATTGTTCCCCGCGCGCCGCAAACCAAACGTTGGTAGCTGGTGGGATTTCATGGGGATTTGGCATTCGTCAGTCGTGACGAGATGATGCTTCGGTCTTGTTTGGATGCAGGTTTTTAGCCGTCAGGACGACGTTAACCTGTAGAGGTTTGTCTCATGGTAGGCTTAAGCCGTTTGCGCGAAATGGCCTCTGATGATGCACTTTTTGTTAAACTTGAATCGTGGGTGTGACAATGGCATCACCCACCGGACAACATGTTGCCCCCGGGCTTGAACAACTAAGATGGCGTCACCTTGTGGAAGTCGGTCTGTTTCCCTGATTTGAACCATCAAAACAACGTGGTCATGTGGGATTCAGGCTGCTTTTCATTGGCTTGAATTGACTGTTTGGCGTCACATCGTAGGTTTGTGGAATACGGATCAATCGTGAGTCGCGTATCCCTGAGTGACATGTTATCTTCTAGGCATGAACTTCAAGGTGGCGTTTCTTACAGGATAAGATGTTACCCCCTGGCTCGGGCCGCAAGGGCGATTTCGCCATGTGGGAGTCGATATAGATCTCGCTTGCGTGAATAGTCAGACAGCGTGACTCTCGGAGATTGGTTCTGAAATTGCCTTGAGCTTGAGTAGTTTTCACGATGTCGCCGAATGGGGCAAAGCGTGCGAGTCGCCTTGGGCTTGAGTCGTTTGTACGACGTAGCCGAACGGGGCTATGTGAGCGAGTCACGTCGCCTTAGGCTTGAGTCGTTTGTACGACGTAGCCGAACAGGGTGACGTGAGCGAGTCGCTTGGGCTTGAGTCGTTTGTACGACATCATCGAATGTGGCGAAGTGAGCGAGTCGCCTTGGGTTTGAGTCGATTGTACGACGTAGCCGAACGAGGTGGCTATAAGAGTCAGACCACCTCGAGCATGAGTCACTTGTGTGACGTGGCCGAACGAGGTAGCTATAAGAGTTGGACCACATCGGGCGTGAGTCACTTGTATGACGTGGCCGAACGAGGTGGCTACAAGAGTTGGACCGCCTCGGACGTGAGCCGCTTTGCGCGACGTAGTCAAACGAGGCGGCTATAAGAATTGGACCACCTCGGGCTTGAGCCGCTTCGCGCGACGTGGCCAGGCGAGAGGCTGAGAGAATTTTTATTTCTTTTTTAAACAACTTATCTACTCCTTTATTTTTGTAAGATTTTAATTTTTTTTTTATCTTGTTTCTGTTTTTTAGGGATTTAGTCATTTTTTTTTAAAATAAAATAATTTTACTTTAACATATTAGTAGATAAGAATAAATCCCTAGAATTTTTATGGGTTTATTCATTTAAAATAGTTTTATTTATTTGGTCTTTCATTTTCAGATTTTCTGTTTTAAATTTTTATTTTCTATTTTCTGTTGTTCTTCATTTTACCATATTAAGTAGATAAGAATGAATCCCATAAGTTAAGGAATTTTTATGTTTTTTATTTCTTTAAAAGAGTTTTATTTTTTATTATTTGTTTCATTATCTGTTTTTATTTTACATTTTTTTGTATTCTTCCTTTTGTTTTTTAAACATGTTTTTTTTAATTTGTTTTTTGTGTTTTTTTCTATTTTAATTGATTATTTCATTATCACTTTATTAGGAACAACCTTATATTGAAGGCCTCATTTTATAAGTTTGCTTAAGGGCCCATTTGATTTGGTCAATCGAAGGGTTGATTTTGCCTCTATTATATCATATATACATAATACATCTCTCACAACTTATTGACCAACACAAATTATGTATGCGAGGACATATTTATCTTTAATATAGTTATAAAATCATATTCATCTCTTACTTATTGCTTATCCTCACTTTTATCAAAGATCAACCAAACAATAAAATGACTTTCAATTCAAATAAAAGAAATGATAACCAAACAAACATTTATTGTATATAGATTGTTATCTATCATAATATATTGGATAAAACAAGGAGCAGTTTTATATGTTAATTGAATGAATTGATATTCATGATAAAAGTGTATAATATTTTATTCTTATATTTTTCTATTAAAAATTTAAATTTTAGGAAGTGTTTTTATCACATAATTTGATTCTTGTTTTGTAGAGCATTTCCATCGGGAAATCGCTTCGAATGGTACATAAACAGGACCAAAAATAAAATTTAAAATAATATAAAAAAAAAAAAGAACTAACAACGATGGGAGAAGTGAAAAACTTTCCTTGATTTGGCCGTGGGACTGTGGGAGTGGTCCCCAATCATTATTTTCTATTCCAGTAACCAACTTCAACTAAGGGTGCGTTTGGTTGCGCGATTGCGCTGCGATTGCGATTACAGGAAGCTGCGTTTGCAATCGCGCAATCAAACAGTTTTGTAATCGTAGTTTTAAACCCAGGATTGCAGGCAAATAGTGCCCAAAAGCTCATTTCAAAAAGCTGAGAAATGAGCTTCCTCAGAATAGGTTTGCAATCGCAGATTTCTACAGAATCAATTTTGCAATCGCGTAACCAAACGCACCCTAAGGAATCTTTGAATTGAAATGATAGGAGTCTAGCATGTTTGATTGACAGGTGAGATTGAGATTATCTGAGTCATAAGATTTCAAATTCAAGTGGATTGAATTGGAAATCCTGTCAACCCATTTGTTAAATAACATGATTCAAAATACATGATTGAGATTCTCAATCCTAATTATGTGTTTGTTAATGCCTATATTACAATATAAAAAATATATATTTATAAAAATACCGGATATATATATATATATATATATTAAATGATATAAATATATATAATTTTGTCCGTTTTTGTAATATTTATGTATTTTTCAGCATTATATATTTATTTTAAATATATAATGAAAGTTGTTAATTTTTTTTTTCTTCAGATTTGGCAGTGGGCCCAAATGAGTTCAATTTGATTTATAATTATGATAATTATAAATTGATATTAAAATATTTATTTTGTATTTTTTCAGAGATCTTTATAGTCTCAAGATACTTTAGTTGAAATTTGGTGAGATTCGGAGTTCGGAAAATTAGATTTTTAGAATTTTGTGTCATGTTATTGGGCCTAGGTATCTGGTTGCGAATACAGAATACCTTTTAATAGCTTTCAGGGGTCTGTTTATAAATCAGATAGGAATCTCTTTGTGAATCGGATAGAGACCTAATTGAAAACCCATAATACTTGAGGGGTCATTTTGTAATTTTGGTAAAACCCGTTTAAATATCAGTTTTGGGTTAGGGTTTTCACCCAAATCTCATAAAGCATGAAGGGTGGTGATGACCTAATCATACCCGTCGAGTACCACAAGAAATCATTCTATATTGATTTTTGTTGTTTAGTATTTCAATTTATTTTGGTTAGGAGATGATTGTGTCAATCTTAGGGTTAGGGTTGATTGATTTTAATTAGATGAATGTTTGATTAGATTTCAATGTATCTCAAAGGATTTCTTAAGATCAAATTAGATTGATTGGTTTTGGGGATTGAAGGGTTATTTTCGGGTAGATTATATGCATGGACATTAAATTGTGTTTTTGACTATGATGTAATTGTTCCAGGAAAAATGTATTACACAAACAGAAATAAGTTTTGAAAAAATCTTTCCAACGAATCGTGAATCATCCAATTTGGAGTTACGGGTAGAAAGTTATGAATTTTCAAATATTTTTGTGCAGCTTTTAGAATTCAATATTTAGCTTAATGACCAAGTTTGATGAATTTTAGAGACTAATGAGATCCCAAATGGATGTTTAATGAGTATAATTTAATTTATTTTATTGATCTTGGTGACTCAAATTGGATCTTATATCAATTAATTTGGTTTAGTGGGAACAATGAATATTAATTGGATATTATTGTTATTTGGAGGTAAATTGATTAGATTGAGTTATTTTGATAATTGGAATTATAGTTGAGCCTCATTGGATTTGTCTAAATATTTATTCGAGGATTGATCGATTTATCGGATCATTTTGAGTATACGAATATTTTAATATTTATTTAGAGTTGGGATTTTCATCAGGCCTATGAAATGAGTTGCGGATTGTAGGTCTATTAGATATGGGCTTTCGGGATTATTGGCCGAGTGTTGTCGTAAGTTGGTTGTTAGTTTTTGGGTCATGATTGAATTGTTTCTGATTTATTATTGTATAATTGTTATGCTAGGTTATTCACGTGCGAGTGTGTAGCGTCTATGCACATGCATCGATTTGTATTGCGTGGATTGGAGATGAGTGGATGTCTTTATATTATTTGCAAATCAAAATATATGTATACATTTCGGCTTCATGTTATTTTTGTGATTATGAAATCTATCTTGTTATGAAGTATATGAGCATGTTATCACTATATAGGTTGATATTTTGGATATGTCGTATGCATTGAAAATTATGGGATTTATAAAAATTGTCGCATGCTGTATACTTGAAGGAATAAATAGTTTTAATTGTGCATGCATTAAATCGTTTAGGTGGCTCAGTCTAAGTGGCTGTGGTCTAAATTTTGACCCAAGTCAAGGTGACTATGTCTATGTGGCCCAATTTCCAAAGTGGAATATATGCGGCTAGGTGTTATAGAAAGCGGGCATGCATGTCCGTTGCATTCATATACATCATGAAGTTGGAATTCATGAGAAGATTCTTTATGACATCATATTTTATTTGCAAGAGAAATGTTATTATATCCTTGTATGTTTTAAATGGCTTTTTATTATAAGATTTCCATTATATTACAATTGTTCTATGGATATTTTATAACTGATTATTTTAAAATACAATATATTATTGGAACACTTGTGTCTATTCACTGAGCGCGTGAGAGCTCATCCCTCTCTTTTCCCAACCTTTCAGATTAGTTGTTGGTGGTTGTCGATCTCATTAAGGTATTGGATGTTGAAGCTTGTATAATGATTTCCGGAGCACTAGACTTGTGTAGAAGGTGTTGGTCATTTATTTGGCATGTAGAGGACCCATATGTATGATAGTGTGGATATATAAATTCAGTTGTTCCCGATGTATATTGAATTTGTGTTAGATTTTAGTCTTGACAATGAATGTATAATTATGGTGATGTATTATTATGTTCTCTGGATGAAAAATATATGGTGTATATGATGATATGCCACTAAATTATTTAAACAAGCTGGATCACAATAGCAGTAAGATTTCAATATGACCAAGA
Source organism: Acorus calamus (assembly GCA_030737845.1). NCBI lineage: Eukaryota > Viridiplantae > Streptophyta > Magnoliopsida > Acorales > Acoraceae > Acorus > Acorus calamus. The sequence goes on along the minus strand of CM060858.1, from coordinate 10,138,383 downwards.
GCTTATAGTAGACACATATAGGTTAAGGGTGTATCCAGTCAATTTAACGGTTTTCAAAGAATTTACCTTGTTCTTCATGGTGGATGGCTTGGGTTTGGACTTAGCCTGGATCTTGGTGGATGACTTGGGTTTGGACTTTTCTCGGGTATTGGTGGATGATCAATTCGGAAGGTTTTTTTTTTCTTTTTTTTTTTGGGGGGGGGGGGGGGGGGGGTTGGAAGTCTTGGTGGAAGACATGGGATTTAGAGGCTCTAAATGATGATGCTCGGGTCTTCCTAGTAGATATAAAAGGATCATCCTCATCAGAAATTGAGGACTTCGTCGTCCTGTCATTTTCTGCGGACGAGCTATTATGTCTTCAAGCTGATAATGTGGAAAAAACTATGTTAAAATCGGTGGTGAGCAATCCCTTAGACCAATGAAAAGTCTTAAATGATATTAATATACTACATAATAAGAAGAATGATTTATCAGTGCACATATATAATTCAGTGTACTAATGACAATGTAAATCATATTTTCAAGAGGTTAATGATGTATGAATGAAGCATAACAGTGTACTCATAATATTGTTAACATGAAACATGTATCCCATTGTCATAACATTAGGTGCAATTCCCTATTATTGAGATGATAATTCGAACCAGTGACTAAGAATAATCTAATGGTGTACATACAATATTTAATGGGGTACACATATTATTAAGCAATGCATTCCAACCAATAATGTATTTAAAGGGTAAAACACAACATAAAAGGGTTAAAAAATTATAAAGTCACCTAGAACTAGGGATACATAATCAAAAGAGGTTAAGAGTGTGCACAATAAAAAGGGTTCATCTTGGTTATTTTAAAACCAAGAAACAATGGAGTGTGGTTTTCTTTTGTTTTTTTTTTCATTTTTTCCCAACTCGTGGTTCTTACCTATTTAAAAAAAATATAAGTTTTTTTACATTTACTAAAAATGAGTTTATTTAATTTAAAATAGAGCGGCATATCAAAATATATACCTTAGACAATGTTGATTATTTAAAAATAAATGAAACATTGCAAACTGTCTATGGGACTGTTTATGGTTATCCCTAACATTAGGGCGTAGTTAATACCACCCCCATCATCTCCCACCCCACCCCATATTAATTTGTTTTCTTGTGTATTTGAAATGGACCAATCTCACCCCTTCACAATCTAAGGCACCCCGCGCCTCACCTTCTTCCCCGTTAACAGCAAACACCTTGTCGAACTCTTCTCGGTGACATCACCTTCTCCCCGTTAACAGCGAACACCTTGTCAAACTCCTCTCCTTTTTAAAGAGCAGCTCGAACGCCTTGCATGTCTCATCCATCCGCCCCGACTTTGCGTACGCGGCCATGCCCGATCGGAGGTCCAGCAAGCGGAGGTCTGGGCGTTGGGAAGGAGGAAGATGAGGGAGTCGTTGGTGGCGGCGGAGTTCTGAGGGAGGAGGTGGATCGTGTCGAGGAGATGCGGTGGAGGGTGCTTCTTCTCGGATGAGGAGGAGGGCAGCGACAGAGACGAAGAGGGGGAGGGTGGTGTTGTGGAGGAGGTAGGTTCAACCGGAGGAGGACGAGTAGGAGGAGGAGGAGAAGGGAGTGAAGGCAGAAGCAACAGTGGCAGCGAGGGTGTAGAGGGAGGGGCTAATGCTGTTGGAAGTCGACAGTGAGGGAGGTGGCGAGGGAGCGGTTGTGGGATAGGAAGCGCCGGTCCATTCCCACTTGGATTGTACACTGTCGAATTGGTAATCAGAATATCGACAACCGCTTAGTCGAACTATGCACAGAGTCCCGTCCCCTTTTTTGGATCATATTCGACACAAGTGTTGTTGACCTCTAAAAAATCGTTGATGGTACCTAGGTCACCATTTTCTGTAAAATTCGACAATATCACAGTCGACAAAGATAAAACAACTCTATGTATTCTTGCCGACTGTGCTATTGTCGAATATGACTGCCATTCGACCTGCTTTCTTTCGACTTGGACCACAAACCACAACAATGCGTTGGTCGAACCCGGACTTTGTGAATGGTAGCAATAATTTGTGCATGGATTATTTCCCTTGATATATTGGATGCTCATGGGGGAGGAGTTATTCCACATTGGCATTTTCACATCCCAATAAACAAACATGCATGTGTGGAAGATATATGATAGGTAGGTAAATGTTTGGACAATGGATTAACTCTTTTTTTACTAAATCTTTTGTGGTGATTTCAGTTGCCAATTCAAATTCTTCCTCAAAATCCATCCCTTGTTTTAAACACATCAAATCATTTAAAATCCATATAAAACACATACAAAATATTATTCAAAACATCTCCAAAATCCATACAAAACATGAGACACACTAGTGTGAGTGGGCTGAACCAGAGGGGGAGCACCGGCGGCCGGGCAGAGTGGAGCGGAAGCAATATGTAGATAGGGAGACGAAAAGAATGAGGAAGAGCAAAAGGAGAGAGAGAGAGAAAGGACTTTCAAAAATGCCTCGGTGAATTTGTCATGAATATAATCATGTATATTAGGGGTTGGGTTAGCAAAATGTAAAAAATTAATGGGTGGGGATAAGAAACTGGGTGGGGTGAGTATCTTGAGGGTTTCATTTAACCGCCCCTAACATTATTCTTATAAAATACCGTGTTAGAATCTTTTTTATCATTCTGTTTTTTATCTTTTATAGTTAGTTGGGGTCACTGTATGTGATATTATAGAGAGAGCAAGCAAGTACATAAAAATTAATATTTTAGAATTTTTCAATCACAAGTATCTAAACTATCACTGTTCCGTTAAACTGCAGTAAAAAAAAATACATTTGATCACCTTGTTTGGAAAATGGCTATATTTCACTCTACCCATGGTTGAAAGAAAAAGGTTGGATCATTTTTTTTTATTTGTTTATATCTAATGTGACTTTTAATGGGTTGTCATCATTGTATTAAAAATTAACCAATTGCAAATATATGTGAAATTTGAAAAATAAAAATAAAAACAGAGGATCAGGTATCCTCTGTTTGTGGGCATTGTGAGAAAGCTTTTTGAAGCCAAACGGAAATTTCATGGAGACTGAAAACTAATTTATTGATATTGGCAAGCAAAGATTAAAATACATCCAAGAGATACGATTGCATTGCAGGACACATGTATTATTATTCATACAAAGTACTCGAGTTTAAAAAGTACAAAACCCTTTTTCATATAAGGTTTTCAACAACAAATGAAATAGCTATTTGACATGTGGATGACCGAACCTCCTTTTAATAGGATGTGAGAGGTACCCCTCTTTAATGAGTGATCTTAAGTTCGAGTCTTTCGCCTACTGATAGAGGAAAATTTGACAAATAAAAATAATTTGCCCAAAAAAAAAAAAAAAGCTACACTAAGATAACATGGAGTATGATCTCCACGACAATAGACAATAAGCTATTCAAAATTTTTAAATGGCATCCACCATGGCGAGAGATATCTTAAGAGCCACATAAAACGTCGCCAGACTAAGTTCGACCCACATCAGACATCGGGACAGGTACAAGGAGTGGAGATCGGTACCCCTGTTTCTCAGGTTCAAACAGAGGAGAACCCAACCCAGATTGAATGTCAAGATCATCGTGACGGCATAAACCATGCCAAGGACCTCCCCAAACTGGGTCTCCTCCTTCGCGGTGGGGAGGCTGAAGAGTCCGCCAGCTGAGAGAACCATCGCCCAAATTGCAATCCTCAAGACTGTATCGCCCGGTGGTGTCTGGTGGCGGTCCGGGGATGGGGACGGTGGTGCTGTTCGGCGGAGCAGGGACATAGAGAGGAGGGACAGACCCACAATGAATGCGGCGTAAATGATGACGGAATAGACGATGATGATGATTGGCCAAGGAGGAAATTCGGGGGGAGACATGGGGAGGTTCAACAGGGCAGCTGTGGAGAGGGAGATGACACAGAGAGCGAACTTTACGAGTGCAGGGTGCGGTGATGGTCGGAGACGGGTTGGGAAAGAGGAGGAGATGCGAAGCATGATGGAAGCTGCGAAGGTTGGCTCAGCGGATCAGAAACGGGTTTGATTTAGTGGGAAGGGTTTGAACACTTGAATGATCAGAATGAGTATATATAGGATAGAAAAATAGGATACCGCCGTCACACCGACGCGGTTTGGAACGCAAAAACCAATCAACCAATGGGTATACACCACGTGTGTTAGTGCCGTGTGTAGAAGAACTGAAAGTGAAAGTGAAAGACACCTACCAGGATTGTGTGATTGTCGGGAATCGGGAAGTTGCGGCGGAGGCGGCTACAATATAATCAGGGGAAAGTACCTCATTAACATTATTTTATTAGGCCACGTGCATTTGGTCCGCAAACACACGTGCGCCGCCGCCCGAATCGCACGCATTAATTTAATTTTTTTGGGTAATATTTATTTTATAATTTTGATCCATGATTAATCTTCTAAATATTTTTTTTTTAATGGGTCTCTACACAGGACACGGGTTGGATCCTTTGAGGGCCGTCTCATCAGCTTTTGCAATCCCTAAAAGAATGTGGTGAACAATTGAACAAATAAATATGTGTCTCCAAGAGTCTCTTCAACTGTTTTTTTTCTTCTATATAAGCCACCCAATCCCTGCATGTTTTCACCTAATTCACTAAGTCCTATACTCTTTGCTCCGCACTAGTGCTAAGGGTTGCCGGCGATAGTCTCTTAGGATACAACGATCGGACATGATGTGATAGTAGCATTTCAAACTACAAGACCAACTATTGCACTGTTGCGTATCACTCTCTCTGATGACATGACATAATAAAATTTAACTTAACAAATTTTTATAGAATTCAAATAAGATATATTTACTGAATAAGTTGAATTTTGTATTATTAAAATTTCAATATATTAATACGATTTACTAAGTCCAATTTTGATTTCAAATCTTAATAGATGTTTTTTATGCTTTATCTAAATATGATTTTATCTAAACAATTTCGATTTGATTTTTGGGTTAAATGTGATTATAATTTAGTTTAATTTCGATTTGCAATAAATCGAACCAAACTGGCTGAAAGACACCTTAGAGTGTACATATTCAAGTCTAGATAGTAAATCGTCTAAACATATGTGAGGTTCTTGAGTAATCAAAAACTCAGTGATGAACCAAGTTAGTTGTCATGTGGTGTCAAGCCACTGACGCATGTATATTGTTATTAACTTTCTAGTTGTTAGAGTAAAATCTTCTAATGTCTGTTCTAACTTGAGCGTAGAAGACTCTTTAGCAAGTAATACACAGTTGTCCCAATTCAGACAACTCTTTAGTGTTCCCTGTCTTCTTCGATGCTACATGGAGCACTCAAAGAAGGAGGACACACCATCCTCCTTATTGTAGAGATTTTCAAGCTCCACAATGAAAAAGCTTAGTTCAACAGAGATTCACAACAGATTGTGGATTATAAATTTATGAAATTAAACCAACTCAAAAGGGTTGTTAATCCTTTTTATAATCGCGCTATTCACACCAGATCCCCTTAAAAGAGTGATCACCAACCACATCAATAGCATTTGGAACTAGAAATTTTCACGATTTATTTTAGTAAAAAATGCAATTATATCTGTGTGAATTTAAACCTTTTGAATCTGGACTAGGCTAAATTTGAAGGAAAAATATTCAATGACCTAATTTTTTTTTTAAATATTTATAAAATGATAACATTCTAAAAATAATATGATAACATGATATCAAAATTGATTGTAGTTGAGAATTGAATCAAAGATTAAATTTATATATATAACGCATATGAGCACAGGGGTGGCATATATACAGTGTCAACTGATAGAAATAAAAGCAACAAGAGATACCCAAAAGGCTAAAAAAAAGATGAAAAAGGAAAGAAAAATCAAGATAAATTCGAAGGACTGATTGGTAAAGTTAATCTAAGAAGATAAAAATATCACTATTATCCAGATTTATATTTGATTTCGCTACTAATACTATGAGTCGATGTCTTCTGCCCTTTTTATCCTTTGTTTGCCGACACTTACCTCTCCAGGAAGGAAAGGAAACTTCCGGTTATACAGCGAACTTATATGACTTATCCCGCGTGGCTGTCACAATGTGTGGGTCAACGGCTCTTTTTTTTTTTTTTTTTTTTAGTAAAGGCCAACTGGCTGTGATTACAGATTGGCACCAGAAGATTCTGTGGGGGACAAAAATGTGTTAGGCTATACAAAGAGTAAAAATGAGGTTGAAAGAGTGCGTAGATGTGCGGGTCCTGTAAACCAAAAGAGAAAATTGCAGCTTTGCAGAGTTGGTCCTGGAGCAAGGCCACCAAGACAATTGTCTAAGACATCCACTCAACAAAGGCCTTTAAGAATCATATATTCAGTAGACTTTAATAAAATGTACAATGAGATATGTTACTTTAATTAATCTCTCTCAATACACTTTATCAATCTCTTTGAAAATTTATCTTTTCCCTAAATCTCTTCAACCATAATCCAATAGATATTTAAATTTATCTATTTGAAAATTTATCTTTTCCATAAAGCTCCTCCCATACCCGGTTTAGAACACCTTAGACCGTGTTGCACTGTTCCATCTTCTTCTGTACGAACTCCGCACCCACACTTCACGTGATTCGTCCATGTACATTTACGTGTCACTGCGAAATTTGCACCCCGAGCATCTCTGCACGTCCATGTCTTGCATCCGCTTCTCGATGGATCTTAGACCCGCAACAAATTGGTATCATCATTGCACACCTGAATAGATGTGCTGTTTCCACCACCGAGAGCTCAATCCTTGTAACCTTGCATGATTTTTTTTCTCTTTCTTTGCATGAAATCTGTACGACACACCGTTGGAATTTCCAACAGTACATCCGTCGATGGTATGAATTCATCGACCCGTGTCGCTATTGATCCTCGTTCTTCATATCTCGTCTTCCTAGGTCGGAACCTGGAGCTCTGATACCACTGTTGGGAAAGTGATTCGCGGAAGCCAACAATAAACACAAGATCGAACACAAGAATGAAACATCACATCACACGAAAAACACAAGATATACGTGGTTCGACTTAGGCCTACATCCACGGGGCAAAAAATCCACTTTAATAGTTGAGATACATTAAGAGACTCACAAACTCTTCTATGGAGTTACCCTCTCTTAGAATCTCTCAACCTTCCCTTAGGATCTCTACATTGTATAATGTTTGCATAATCTTGCCATGAAACCCTAGAAGATATTTATAGATATAAATAACTTCTTCCCAAGTAACCTCCCAATTAATAAATAAATATTTTTCCATTAATTAGGAGATATCCACTCTTTCAATTAACAAACAAATATTGTTAGAAGATTCACTTTAAATATTAATTAAGATCAAATCTTAAATAATATTTTACTTATTAGGTGTCCAACCTAACATGGTTTTATCGTGATCATCCGATGTGATACACCGGATCGAAACATAATCCCAACAGATTCTACGGTAGGAATTGAACTCCACGCAACACCATTAAGGATCGAAACGAAAAACTCGCGTCAGCATTACCAAACGAAAATCAACTTTCAAAGAATCAAAGGCAAAAAATGTCCGTGTTTGAGAAACTGTAAAAACAATGTTTCTCTATCATTCTCCGCTTTCCAAACACTGAGTTCCCAACCGTACTTCCAAAGGCATCCACATCCTTTTACTGCAAAAGAGATTAAACGGGTGATCCGATCACTGCCTAATAAAAAAATGTCAGGGCCGGACGGCTATCTGGCTGAGTTTTATAAGGCTTTCTGGCCTATCCTGAAGGATGATATGGTGCAAGCACGTACTCATTTCCACCATACATCCACTTTGCCGCTCACTTGGGGCTCAACGCACGTGATGCTAGTCCCTAAGATTCACTACCCGCAGAAACTCAAGGACTCTAGACCGATCAGTATATGTGACTCTAAATACATGATTCCGGCATAGATACTTGTTCGGAGACTCAAATCGGTGTTGACGCAGGTGGTAGGTCGATCGGGAGCAAGGGGCTTTCGTTCCCTCAAGATCAGTGCATGAAAATCTTTTCATTTTACAGGATGTACTCCACTCAGTACATGAAAATCTTTTCGCTCATAGCTGCCAAGATTGATTTAGCCAGCACCTACGAATCAGTTGAATGGCCGAATTTACTTTTGGTACAAGTCCTATCTACTACACAGTCATATGTACAATGATATATATACAATGAGCGTTGTTAGACGCGGTCCATGGGAATGATTCCGTGGATGATCTATATACCTCAACAATCTACCAGTGAGGTATATACCTCACTAGACCAAATATATGCTTCGTTCAAATTTTTTTTTCTCGTTAAAAATTGATTAATCCAATTCATCATATTATATACATTTTTTCTTCAAAACGCTTATCTCATTAGAACATGTTTACAATTTTTTAAAACATAAAAAAAACTGTGGACTTTCCACAGGACGGCCCCTCGCTCTGTCCCTAATATTATTCATATATAATAGATCATATCACTACTAAAAATAAAAGAGACGTCATGTGTCTAGAAATTATATAGCATAAATCCAAGAGTGTTGGAAAAACCTTAGGTTTTGACCATATTTTGGTTAAAAATGAGTTTGTGGTCTACTAATTATGTTTAGTGGAAACTCATTGGATTACATTCCTCTCGTTGAGTAGATGAACATAGTATATTTATATTCTCAAAACCCATTTTGGGTGAATAAGAAAATTGAATCCAAAGTTCTCCTTAAAACATGATGAAAGTGGTTGGTGATTGGGGATGAAAAAGAAAAAAAGGTATAGTCCCATATCGATTAAAAAGAAAAGTATTGAGGATTTATAAGGTGGACTCATTGTACTCTAGTGTATTGCTTTTGGTGGACACCCTATGGTGGACCCTTTCCAAGCGGGGTGGTGCGTAACACCACCACGCGCGGCGCGCGCGCGCGCGTGCGGATGATCGGATTAAATCCGGACCGTCGATCGAATGGATCCGCAGATGCGATGTGGGCCGTCGGATCGACGATTACGATCGGACCGTTGATTATTTGAATTAATGGGTGCTTGAGACTCTGTTTCAGATAAAACTGAACAGAGGAAGAGACTCATCCAATAGATATTTAAATTTATCTCTTTGAAATTTATCTTTTCCCTAAAGCTCCTCCCATACCCAGTTCAGAACGCCTTAGACCGTGTTGCACTGTTCCATCTTCTTCTGTACGAACTCCGCACCCACGCTTCACGCAGGGGCGGACAAGGGGGGGGGGGGGGGGGGGCATGCTGGGGCCCGGCCCCCCCCCAAACATTTTAAAAATTAATATGGTGGGCAAGTGGCCCATTGTTTTTCATCCACGGGTATACCCAAATCAATTGGAAAAAACATCTCCAAATCAATTAATGCCTCCAAGCCTTTCCAAAAAAATCAAATGGGACCCACCAACCCAATAATATATAATACCCTAATGAAAAATTAATATCCCCAATCTCCCACTGTGTGCCGATCGTCTTTACTCGTCTGCGAAAATCACATGTTGAAAGGCTCTCCAACCCCCTCTCTCGTGAATTCTTGTATGTTTAATGTTTCTTTTTGTTTTTTTTAATGAAGCATATTTTCAATACTTAGTGTTGATTTTTTTTGTATTTGATCTGTGTTTATTTTTTGTTGGTTGATTTTATTTTATTTATTTTTATTTGATTTGTGTTTATTTTCTGTAGGTTGATTTTATTTATTTTTTTGTATTTGATATGCGTTTATTTTTTGTTGGTGGATTTGATTTATTTTTGTTGATTAGATTAGGAGATTTAAAAATATTAAGTTCATCTCAATTCTTTAAATTTTTGTATGAGTAATATTTATTCATTTATTTCTAGCCCCGATTTTAGTTCTATATGCTTTGATAGAAAATCACCAGAGCATATACTTATGTTAACGAGGTATATATTTTAATAAAATATTTTCATTGTGATACATTTTTTTTATTTGGATAGAGTTATTTTTTTATTTTATTAATTTTTAATTGAATTTTCAGGTTAATCATGAGCAAATTTAAAACAATTGACTCATTCTTTAAAGGAAATTGTTCCAACCTGAAAGTCAATTCACATCCTTCTTCTGATATTAATCCGCCTCCAATTATTGAAAGTCCTTCACCTAAACGTCCGAGAACTGAAGATGTAATTGGTGCTCATCTTCCAGTTATAGAACGTGATCCAGGATTGCGTTGTCAAATTTAGGAATATCCAGTAAATTAACAAGAAGAAATTCGTCAAGCATATCTTAGGGCCAGACCTTATCAACATAAGCTTTTGGACTATCCAACATCAGGTGATCATAAGCGCAAGTTTCAGTATTCTTGGTTTAAAAAATTCTCTTCATGGTTAGAGTATTCTCCTACAAAGGATGCAGCATTTTGCTTACCATGTTTTATTTTTAATAAGCCACCTAATGGACGTTTTAGGTCAGCTACATTCACAATAGATGGATTTCACAAGTGGAAGAAAGTCAATGAAAAAAATTGTGCATTCCTAGCTCATGTAGGGAAGGATCATTGTTCTCCACACAACATTGCCGTAAAAAATTGTAAGGCTTTGATGTGGCAATTTGGACATATAGATAAAGTTATGGAGCGGTAAATTTCACATCAAATTGTGGCTAATCGGTTGCGGCTTATGACATCAATTGATTCTTTACGATATTGTGCATTTCAAGCAATCGCCTTTCAAGGTCACAATGAATGCCCAGACTCGATCAATAGAGGTAATTTCATTGAAATGATAAAACTTCTTGCACAATATAACAAAGAAGTGGATGAAGTTATTTTAGAAAATGCTCCTGGAAATGCTAAGTACATATCCACTAGAATTCAGAAAGAGCTTTTGTCTATTTTCTCAAGTATGGTGCAAAATGCGATTCGTAAAGAAATTGAAGATGCAAAGTATTGCATTATAGTTGATGACTCTAGAGATGAATCTAAAAGGGAGCAAATGACAATAGTGATAAGATTTGTTGACATCAATGGGTTTGTGCGAGAGTGTTTTCTAGATCTTGTTCATGTTAAAGATACGAGTGCACTCACCCTGAAGAATGAGATCTCTATCGTTCTCTCTCAGCATAATCTCAGTATTCAAAATATGCGAGGCCAAGGATATGATAGTGCAAGTAATATGCGCGGTGAATGGAAGGGATTAAAAGCTTTATTTCTTAGTGAATGCCCATATGCATATTATGTGCATTGTTTTGCACATAAACTATAACTAGCTCTAGTTGCAGCATCTAAAGAAGTAAGGTCAGTACATAATTTCTTCAATGAATTGATCTACATTATTAATACCATTGGTGCTTCCACCAAACGCAATGATCTGTTACATGATGCTTAAAAAGTATATATCCAACACATGGTTGATCTTGATGAAATTGAGACTGGCACATGAGCGAATCAAATTTTACCTTACAGCGGCCTGGAGATACTCGATGGTCATCTCATTTTTCTTCTGTTTGCAGCGTTATAAAGATGTATACTGCAACTTGCTCTGTTTTAATTGAGATTAGTGATCATACATCTACATCTGCTCAACGTGGTGATGGTGATGTTGCTTTTAAAAAGATGAGAAAATTTGAGTTTATATTTATCTTACATTTGATTAAAGAAATTCTAGGAACCACAGATGTTCTTTGTCAATGTTTGCAACATCAATCTCAAGACATTTTGAATGCTATGAATTTAGTGTCGACTACAAAGGTTCTCATTCAAAATTTGAGAGAAAATGGTTGGGATAACTTCCTTCATAATGTGATCATATTTTGTAAACAAAATGAAGTTAAAGTTCCGGATATGAATGTCCCATATAATGATAGACGCTCTCGGACTCCACGTGATAATATTACTCTAGAGCATCATTATTGAGTGGACATTTTTAATAGCACGGTTGACTGTGTATTGCAAGAGTTAAGTGACTGATTTAATGAGGAATCTGTTGAATTTCTTCGTCTCAGTTTGGCTTTGGATCCGAGAGATGGCTATAAGTCATTCAATATTGATGATATATGTACCCTTGCTAAAACATTCTATCCTGAAGATTTTACAGAGCAAGAGATTACAATGTTAAGATATTAGCTACGACATTATGAGCTTGATGTTCTTTCTCATGAAAGATTAAAAAATTTGTCCAGAATATCTGAACTATGTCAAGCACTCATGGAAACAGAAAAGTCAAAAACATTTTATCTCATTGATAGATTGATTCATATTGTTGACTCTTTCAGTTTCAACAGCAACTACAGAACGATCATTTTCAGCTATAAAGCTTATTAAAACAAAACTTCGCAATAAGATGGAGGATGAATTTCTTGCAAATTGTTTGATTTTATATATTGAAAGGGAAATAGCTGAAAAGTTTGATAATGACATGATTGTACATGAATTTTATGTAGTAAAAAATCGTCGGACGCAACTAAAATAGGAGATATGTAATATTTTGTTTATTTTTGTAACTATTATAAAAAATATACATGAAATTTCCATTGGTGCATTGACTTATCAATGAATGAATTAAAATTTTGATATTTTTGTCTTAAATTATTATTTTTGTATTTATATTTTATTATAATTTTTTTATTTCAAGTATATTGTTTGGTTCTTGGCTCCCCCTGGTTCAAAATCCTGGATCCGCCCCTGGCTTCACATGATTCGTCCACGTACCTCCACGTGTCACTGCAGAGTTTGCACCCCGAGCATCTCTGCACGTACATGTCTTGCATCCGCTTCCCGATGGATCTTAGACCCGCAACAAATTGGTATCATCATTGCACACCTGAATAGATGTGCCGCTTCCACCACCGAGAGCTCCTTGCAACCTTGCATGATTTTTTTCTCCTTCTTCGCATGAAACCCTGTACGACACACCGTTGGAATTTCCAACAGTACATCCGTCGATGGTATGAATTCATCGACCCGTGTCGCTATTGATCCTCGTTCTTCATATCTCGTCTTCCTATGTCAGAATCTGGAGCTCTGATACCATTGTTGGGAAGGTGATTTGCAGAAGCCAACAATAAACGCAAGATCGAACACAAGAACGACACATCACATCACACGAAAAACACAAGATATACGTGGTTCAACCTAGGCCTACATCCACGGGCACTACAAGAAAAAGTGCCTTTACCAACGGCCGAGATCGTCGCTAAAGACCATAAAAGCCGTTGCTAATATATTTACCGACGGCCGGACTGATCGTCGTAAGTCATCGTTAAATGTCTCGTCGCTAAAAGAAACACCGACGGCTGCGGCCGTCGCTAATAAGACAAACAAAAATTACCACAGCTTAACCATAGTTAATTATGACTATTTTTAGCGACGGTCACCAATTGAGCCATGTATTTTTAGCGACGGTCGGTGGCCGTCGCTAATATGATTTTTTTTTTGTTTTTTTACTTATTTACCGATTTTTATCAAAATTTGCACCTGAATAATTCTAAAGTCATTCAACAATTTCCATCTCCTAGATATTTCATTCACAATCCAAATTTAAGAATTCTTGAATTCACTAAGGTAAAAATAAAACAACTTCATAATTCAAAATATAACATAGCTAACATCAAAATATTACATGCAATTCTAATGAAAAACTAACTCTTCATAGAATTTTTTTCCCTCAAAATAATCCTTTTCATTTGAGCCTTCAGTTCCTCTCAACTCTCCTCCGATGTCGACTTTCCATAGACGATTTGATTGTGCTTTATCCCTATATAAAAAGCATTGCATATATTAAAATATAATTAAGTAATAGATAGTGTTATCAATATCAAAACAATAGAAAATTACACTTACCTAGTTAATGTGGGTTGGGCATTATGTGTTGTATGAAATTCTGCATCTGCACCATATTTCTCTACATTTCTTCAAGTTGATGCTCAAGGCCTCTTTCTCTCTCATCACGTGACCTCTCTTTCTCTTCATGTGACTTACGTAAGTCCTCCATTTGACAACGCACGTCATGTAATTGAGAGCATACATCTGAATAATTGCCTTGTGATTGATTTGATGATCGTCCAAATAGAGTGGTAGGCGTCGGTCCTAATCCAAATCCACGCACTCGTCCATGTCGCTCTGGCCCTATAACAGTGGTGTATATGTCATTGCCAATATTGGAGCTTGACTCCTGCGTTGAGGCTATCTCCCTAAAACGTGACTTTATAAAAAAAATTAAAATTAGTCACAACTTATTATCATTTATAACACTCACATACACATACAGAAATGAATTCTTTTTTATGATACAAACTATACCATAATTTCTGCGGAGTGCGGATCTGATGGCGGCCCATCTTTTTTTGTATGGGTGATTGCAAAAAGCTCAGCGCGTGTAGGTACACTACCATCTGTCCTCGCTTTTTTCTATTGTCACACATAAAGTTAGCATATAAATATATTGAAAATTTACGTGCTTCACAATTTGGCTCATTTGAAGTACTCTCATTATATTCATTATCAACTCTGTCACCTGTATCATGTATTCCAAAAGCATCTTGTAACATTCCTTGCATATCATCTCCCTCATTGGATTCATCACTGCTTTCCTCATTCTGAAAATTTTCACCATGATAATACCAAGTGGTGTAGTTAGGCATTATCCCCTTCCATAATAAATCACCATGAACATCATCCCGTTCCTTACGATATACATTGCGACAATCAAGACACAGACATTTAATTTGGTTTCCAAAAGATGACCGACTAAATGCAAAATCTAAAAATTTAACTACTCCCTCAAGATATTCACGACTATTTCTTGGCTTTTGCATCCAACTTTTATCCATTGAAACAAAGTAAAAAACCAAATCAACTAATTCAAATAAAACACCTGTTTTAGAGAGAACATAGCAAGGGGTCAGATGTTAGCACATAAAAGATAAAAAAATCAATTTTACATATACTCTCAATCCACATTTTTTCTTTTTCTGTCTAAGGAAGAACATTTTATTGGTTTGTATCATCCTATTTCATATCAAAAAAATCTCTCCAATATGAAACTCTGGATTATAAATAAAAACTACGACTCTACATTGTTGTACTTGGCATAAGTTCCTTTTATACCACAATCACCTAACTTTACTAATAGAATATGAGGTCCCTGTGATGATACATTCCCAAACTGATCCTAATCATTTCTCCAAACCATGCTACGAGGTCCCTGTGATAGTGTGATACCCTCATAATTACAAGACCAAAAATGTTTCAGATTGAAAATTGGTGCTGTTTAGGAAACCTGATTTGGGACAATAAACTGTTGAATTGCATATCTACATGATGAATTTACTAAGCAGCTGGATGGTTGAAAAAATGGTCCCAAAGTATTTAAATGAAATTATAAAAAAAAAGAAGTTACACACATGCAAAATATATATCTCAGCAAACCATGTTTACAGAATAATTCATAAACATTAAACATTCCTTTTACATATACAGAGGCAGAACTTAAAAAAACTCCAAAATATATGTTTCATCAATCTAAACAAAAAATCCCAATAATAAGAATTCACCCACAAAAATAAATATAAAACCTAGATGAAATCCCACAAATTAAATCCTGAAATTAATTTTAATAAATCGGCCAAAACTCACCTTGAAAAAAAACAAACCCACACTTATGGATCAGGCGAGTTGGAGGTGGGTAGGCGAGAGGCGACAGCAGATCGGGCGAAGAGGGGCGGGCTGAAACGTGGTCCGGGCGGCGGATTGGACGACGCAGAGGCAGATCCAAGCGAGGCGGCGGCCTCTCGGAGCGAGGAGGCAGTGGATCAAGGCGAGGCGGAGCTGGATCGGGGAGAGGCGATGGCGCCTCGGGCGAGAGAGGGGCGGGCTGGAACAAGGTTCGGGCGGCGGATTAGACGAGGCAAAGGCGGATCCAAGCAAGGCAGAGGCCTATCGGGGCGAGGAGGCGGTGGATCGGGTCGAGGCAGGGGTTAGGGTTGGGATCGGCCATGACAAGGTTGGGTTAAACAAAAAAAAGTCGTGAAATTTTTTTACTTAACCTACACTATTAGCGACGGCCGGACTCTGGCCGTCGCTAAAGGTTGAAACAACGACGGTCGAACCCGTCGGTAATGTAGAAACAAAACCACATTGAGTTATATAATAGACCTTTAGCGACGGCCAGAATCTGGCCGTCGTTAAAATACTTTCAGCGACGTTTTTGGTCGTCGCTAATAGTCAACCCTGTATTGTAGGGTTCTTCTGTGAGGTCATTAGCGACGGTCAGGACATGGCCGTCGGTGTTACTCCTCTTAGTTGTAAAATTCAGTTTATGAATTTCAATTAGCGACGGTTTTTATGTTGACCGTCGGTAATAGGCGTCGCTAAAGGCTCTTTTTCTTGTAGTAGGGGCAAAAAACAGAGAATCCACTTTGATAGTTGAGATACATTAAGAGACTCACAAACTCTCCTATGGATTTACCCTCTCTTAGAATCTCTCAACTTTTCCTTAGGATATCTACATTGTATAATGTTTGCCTAATCTTACCATGAAACCCTAGAAGATATTTATAGAGATAAATAACTTCTTCCCCAAGTAATCTCCCAATTAATAAATAAATATTTTTTTCATTAATTAGGAGATATTCACTCTTTCAATTAACAAACAAATATTGTTAGGAGATTCACCTTAAATATTAATTAAGATCAAATCATAAATAATATTTTACTTATTAGGTGTCCAACCTAACATGATTTTATCGTACCATCCGATGTGATACACATGATCGAAACATAATCCCAACAGATTCTACGGTAGGAATTGAACTCCACGTAACACCATTACGGATCGAAACGAAAAACTCGCGTCAGCATTACCAAACGAAAATCAACTTTCAAATAATCAAAGGCAAAAATTGTCCGTGTTTGAGAAATTGTAAAAACAATGTTCTCTATCATTCCCCGCTTTCAAACACGGAGTTCCCAACCGTACTTCCAAACGCATCCACATCCTTTTACTGCAAAAGAGATTAGACGGTGATCGGATCACTGCCTAATAAAAAAATGTCAGGGCCGGACGGCTATCTGCCTGGTTTTATAAGGCTTTCTATCCTGAAGGATGATATGGTGCAAGCACTTACTCATTTCCACCATACATCCACTTCGCCGCTCACTTGGGGCTCAACGCACGTGATGCTAGTCCCTAAGATTCACTACCCGCAGAAACTCAAGGACTCTAGACCGATCAGTATATGTGACTCTGAATACATGATTCTGGCATAGATACTTGTTCGGAGACTCAAATCGCTGTTGACGCAGGTGGTGGTCGATCGGGAGCAAGGGGCTTTCGTTCCCTCAAGATCAGTGCATGAAAATCTTTTAATTTTACAGGATGTACTCCACTCACTACAACGTAGAAAGGGGAGGCATGCGCTCATAGCTGCCAAGATTGATTTAGCCAGCACCTACGAATTTAGAGTCACATGATTTACTTGTTGAATGGCCGAATTTACTTTGGTACAAGTCCTATCTACTACAGTCATATATACAATGATACTAGTTAAGTGCACACGCTAATGCGCGTGTTAGTTACTAATCACAGATACATAATGAATCATTTCTTGAACTGACTTTTAAAATCCAAAAGCTTTGAATCAATCTTCTAATTCGTTTAAACTACGGCATGACCAGCAAAACAAGATAAATAAAAAAAACACTATATTTACAGCAAATATGTTACTAAGAAATGCGCCTAGCACTATGTTATGAACTTGAACACACTTATGACTATTTTAATTAGTATTGGTCATGAAGAGTGCACGCTTCATGAGATTCGCAAACAAGTGCTTTTTCAAGTACTTGGCAGCATGATACTCTCCATGACCTGCAATGAGAAATCATCGTCAGTAAGTCCGATAATAATTCATTACACTGCAAAATTATGCAAATTACACAAGGCAGAAGAGAAGCATACCGTCAAATATCCCAAACATGCAAATTGTCTGTTCATCAACCTTTGACAGTTTAACACCAACCAAAAAAAAACATCAAAGAAATCCTCCTTTGTTACTCGCTTTCCTCTAAAACTTGAGAAACCACAGCTCAATCTTCCATCTTTATTTACAATCAATTAAAAAATTCATGAGAAGTACGTCACATAGCCCTCTAAACAAAGCATCAAAACAGATAGGAAGGGGGAAATACAAACGAATGTAGTCAAATATGTAAGATTGCAAGTATGTTTCAATCAAGTAATGCACAGAAATCAATTAAAAGATTGAAATACAAAACAAAAGGTTCAATTAAGTTTATATAGTCCCCCAACCCTCTGAATTTGGTCAAATTTCTTATTGAAGTTGGAATTTAAGGTGGATTTGTTTGTCAGAGACAGAGAACATGTTAATAGGAAAAAGTTGTCCATGCATGTTCACAAATTTCAGGCTATATTGGCTTAGTTTCCTCAAAAGTATTTTTCACATACTTTTTTGCACAACTGAAATGTAAAATTACGAAATAAAACATTTATAGAAGTGCATATTCATAAAAAACAATTGTCAATGTACATGTTCATGAAATATATCAGTTATCGCCCTAACTTTATACTACTCTGATTTTTTGAAGTAAATTTTTTCACAAAGATGCTATATAGCCCTCAACCGAATCTAGATTTTGTTATACCAGGGACCTTATCATCTAATTTTTTCACCAGTCATTTTTATGAGATTTCCAGTTGAAAGTTTATATAAGATATGATACCAAAGATTAAGTAGTCATCTCTAAAGCAGATGTCATCAATATCTGACCAACAATTAAAACTTCTCCCTGGATAGTGAATCTGTACAGTCATGATCAATAGGTGGGGATGTTTTCTCAAGAAAAGGGAGACAGGGACATGTATGTTCAAATAATGAAGATCACCATGTAAAAAATGAACATCTAGTAATCATTAGTGTCAATAAAATCTTGTCCAACTATATGAAGTCAGTTTTCATGGTTACCAGCACATTTTTAAGAGGCCACTCCACAAAGTTCACGTCAAAAAAAAAAAAAAACAACCGAGAGACCAGCCAACGGATAAGGGGGGTCTACCTTGGTGGCCTTTATGTAGAAATCTTGGTAACATGAAGAAACTGAAAAACCTATTACAAATAAGAAAAGATGATTAAGGATTTGCAGCAGATGAATGCACTACAAATAGATGATAAGTATTAATGAAGAACCTCATGAATAGTTAATGAAGAACTGGAAATTGTAAGTAAAATTAAAAAAAAACTCACCAATGGATATAAAGTTTCAACAAAAATTGGAATATGAAGTTGGGGTATCAAGCCTCTGTTAAATTCTATAGGTACAAACAAATTCAGCATACCAAAATATATGCCAACACCATCAAGAATCTATCCTTAGGCTAAATTTATTGTCATTGCAAAATATAATCGATCAGGGAAATGTTTTCTTGTGAATTTAAAAGGAAGTGCATTGTACTGTGTTGCTTGCTTGTGCATTTTCTGATAACCCGAGCTAACTTAGGAAGTCCTATAATGGGCACATATCAGACATTCCTTTACAGTTTAGAACTTACAAAAATAAAAAGACACAAAAATATGCATATATATTAAAGTGAGAGGCAATTCATATGTGGATCCGTAACCAGTGTTGACCCAAATCAGTGGAATTAGTATTAAATAGTCCTCTCAAATACCATTTATAGAAGAAAAAAAATTCAGTAATGGACATGAATATCGAGTGTCAAACAAGCACCAAAATGCGGACACGGGTTTTCTTTGTAATAGAGGAACTTAAATTCACCAATTCATATTAGTGGAAATGAAACACTATCCACCAAAAAACTCAAAAAAAATGAAAACCACACTATCAAACAATGAAAAAGAGACATGGACCAAAAAAAAGAAGCAAGAGACGCAACTACATTCGGCCAAATAAACAAAAATCCCAAATGCAAAACCCTAAAAACCATTACATGAATCAAACCCTAAAAACCATCAAATGAACAAAAATTTCAACAAAAATGCACATATATTCCATACACTCAGTCAAATAATAAAAAATCTCAACCAAGTAAAAAATCTGAAAAAAAACCCAAGTCCAAAACCCTAAAAAACATTACATGAATTAGAAATCAAATAAACAAAAACCTCAACAAAAATGTTACCCCAAAATCAAATAAACAAAAATCTCAACCAAATATTACCCCAATTACGATTTTTTTCCCTTGGTCGCTGTATATTTTTTTTTTTTTGCTCTTTCTCCCCCGAAAGAGAGCGAAAAAGAGAGGGCTAAAAACTATGGCACACATAATGTCTATTTTACCCGCAAGGGTAAAATACAAAAAGAACAAAATATATGTTCATGAAGGAATTGCATAGGGGTAACTTTGGAACTTTAAAAAAGCTAGGACCGCAGTTCAAGCGAAGGAGCATTGATCGAATGGTCAAGATTAGTTCTGCACGAAAAAAAATTCAAATTTCTATTTTACCAGTGTTAATTTTACTCCACTGCCCAAGAAACGTGTCATTTAAATGAATGAGCATGTTTTTTTTTTTCACGAAATGGTAGGCAACCCATTTATGAATGAGCATGGTTATAATCGGAAAACCAAAAATCTTTACACTGTTTTGTCTTATATGCAACTCGTTCGTTTAAAATATAATAATATAATAGTTATGGGCAAATACTGAGGCATGTGTAATATGATTTATAGAAGAATATATCAAGGCATTGTTACATTCAAAACATGAGATAGAAAAAAAAAGGTGTTCACTTGCTAATGTGTTGTATGTGAAGTATTGCTGATAGTGTGAACGTTGTTGTGTTGAATATAAGTGTGCTAATTCCATTACATGTTGACATACTAAACAGACATCTTATACCAATTGTTACATGTAAAACAAACACTATAACCTACCAAGACGTGATGACAACCTAAATATTACATCTGAAAATCCTCAACTTGAATTATAATTGTCAAAAAATTGCAACCAATCAATGTGTAATAGCAGTCATATCGTCTGTTTTCTCGTTGAAAACTCTTTTGAGAACTTCACACATTATTTTATCTCAACATTTTTTCAAAAAGTTGTGTCAAATAACTTCATAGCATTTCAAACAACATTTAAACAACAAACACAATACATTTTATTACAATCTAATAACATCTTAAATTTTCTTCAAACAACATAATCCATTGATATCATTCAGAAAAACATAACATGTACTAATTAAAGAATTACATCACAAATAACTTTGAAAAATCACAACCTGCTCACCGCATTACAACCGATTTGATTCAAACCTGATTTTCACTACAAACATATTTAGAACATAACATCACATCATTGATCAATGTATTTATCTGTGTGCCCCAATTTCAATTCAAACTATGTAAAAATAAAAACATCAACAATGAAGCTTGAAAATTTGAAATGTACTATAAATAAATGCATCTATTTAAATGCACCTCAACTCTCCGAGCTGCTTCTCACATTTTTCTTCTAATGTTCCTGCCTTGATACTTTTATCAGTGGACCCCAGTTGCAATTCAAAATCTGTAAAAGAATAAATGCATGAACATAGAAGCATGAAATATTCAAATGTAATATAAACAAATGCATATGTTTAAACACACCTCAAGTCTTCAAGCTTCTCACATCTTTCTTTAAATATTCCTACCTTGAGAGTTCCTTGAACCAATTGAAAATAAAGGCTAAAATCAGTCTTGATGGCTATTAACAACACATGCTATGATAAAAATAAAAATTAAAGGCGTATGATGAAGAGTTCATTGCACAACAATGAGGTAGTCCTTGCTAATATAACAAGAGCACATGAAAAAGCACAAACAAAGACCTAAATATATTATAGAAATAGCAAAGAGCCCACAAAACTTCCCAAAAAAAAATAATTATATTCCCAACAATCCAACAACATAGAAAATACAATTCAATTCACCATAACAAAATGAATAAAAAAACAGAAAAGATGCACTAATAAAACCCCACCTAGACAATGATTGACATCATCATCAGTTAAAAGTCCCAACAAAGCAAATAAATGCAACATTTTTTTGTATAAATAAACAATCTCAATTTGCAAATATAATAAAATATTTTCATATATTTATTTAAATTTTTTCTCCAACAGAACGTGATTTAGATATTCACTGTTGTCAGTTCCTCACAGTGCTAAAGTTCGCAACTTTGCATCAATAGTTAATTAATTATACTTAATTTTAATGCAAGTAACTGCACACATCAACCCAGCCCAGATTGAATGTCAAGAACATCGTGACAACATAAATCATGACAAGGACCTCCCCAAACTGGGTCTTCTTCTTCTCCGTTAGGAGGTCGAAGAGTCCGCTCGCCGAGAACACGATCGCCCATATCGCAAGCCTCAAGACAGCATCGCGCGGTGGGGTCTGGCTGGGGTTCGGGGAAGGGGACGGTGGCGTCGTTCGGCGGAACAGGGAGACAGAGAGGAGGCATAGACCCACAACAAACGCGGCGTAAACAATGATGATGATGATTGTCCAAGGAGGAAATTCCGGGGGAGACACGGTGAGATTCAACAGGGCAGTCGCGGAGAGGCAGAGCACCCAGAAAGCGAACTTCATGAGTGGGAGACGGGTTTGGGAAGAGGAGGGGAGGCGAACCATGGAAGCTGCGAAGGGTGTGCCTCTCTTTTTTTAGTTTTTGTTTGGTATACGAAGGGTTTGTACTCATGAATGATCAGAATGGAGTGTACATATAGGATAAGGACAGTGTAAGAATGTTATGTACAGTCCAATTTTTAGTTTCAATTCCAACTTATATATGTTTTGAAATTTTTTAAAATAGTTTGCATCATCTAATGATGTATATATTTTTATAAAAAATAAAACATATATTCTAATAAATTACATTGATACATTTATAAAAAATATAAAAAATTTCTATTAAAACATATACCTTATTAATGTGAGTATATATATGTTCCGTTAATTTTCTATCTATACATATGAAACTGGAATTGAGGTCGGAATAAAAAGGGAGTAATAATACTCTAGGATCCTGACGGGGTTGGATGGTACGTCGTTTACTCCAACCAAATGGGTATGCATCACTGTGTTAAGGATCCGCAACTTGTCATTATTTTTTATGTTAATTAAAAAAAAAGAAGAAATGAATGCATGCCCCCAACAAGATTTTTTTTTCTTGGGGTAAAAAAAAAAATTGTATTCCTATTCTAAAATTTACAACTAAGATGATTACAAAGCCTCCGTTTGGATATAGAATAAGATTTATTATTGAGTATTTATTTATCTGAGCATAAGAGTATAAATAAGGATAAAGTGATTTTGTGTTTGATTGTATTTTGAATTATTCTTGTTGGGAATAGTAAAAATAAATGTTTTGTTGTTTGGGTAAAATGTGAATAAAGTATTGATAAGGATTTATAAAAGGTAAAAAAGTAATGATAGTTGATTTGACAGGTGATTTATAAGAAATGATGACAGTTGATTTGATAGTGGACCCACTTATTCTTTGGGTGGAATAATCTAGGATAAATTTTATTCTAGGGGTTTATTGGAATCAATATATTACTTTATACAAATTTATTTAACACATTTTATCTGGATTTATCCGAGTTTTCAAACACAAAAAAAAATTTATCCAAGGTTATCCGGAGCTTATCCGGTATCCAAACGGAAGCAAATTAGAAAAACAAAGTTCAGCCTGCTTGAAGCAGCTCAAGGAGGACATGAGGCAAGGACGGAATCCTCACTAGGTGAGGGTGCATCCCCTGACCCAGTCTCAAAAAGATTCTTGACTAGTTGACGAAAGAATGATCTTGAACACCAAAAACAAAACTCAGTTTCTCTCAACCCAACCTCATGGTACTCCGTCTTTTGAACCATGCAAGAGGTAGTTTGAGAAGTTTGAAAAGTTTTATTTCACCTCATCAGGTTGTCGTGTTGCACCCCCCAAAACTTTTACAAATCCAGCTTTGATTGGTTAAGGCATCAAATACGAGGGATCATCAATCATAAAAAAAAAAAAAAAAAAAAACTGCATAGATATTGCAATTAGAAGCGAAAAAAGCTACATAATAGGTATTGCGATTGTCAAAGGGAAGGCAAGAAAAATTATTAAAACAT
The DNA here is from genome assembly GCA_030737845.1 of Acorus calamus. Lineage (NCBI taxonomy): Eukaryota > Viridiplantae > Streptophyta > Magnoliopsida > Acorales > Acoraceae > Acorus > Acorus calamus. Next base: position 10,114,253 of record CM060858.1, on the reverse strand, counting down.
CATTGAAAATGAATTGTATGTACCTCATGATGAGATTTGTATTTTTAATTTCTGAAATATAATATAGCCTATGTAATCCCCAAAATCGTATCCCAACCGCCTTGCTCCATCTAATATAGAAGGTACAAATTTGTCCGATGAAATATTTATAAGATTTAACAACACTAGATTTTCAAATATAAACAAAGAAAAATGATATGTTCAATTCTAACTGCAGTTCACATCGATTTTTAAAAAAATTATATATTATTTTGTTGAAATATATACTGCTATATAATATTTAAGTATATATTGAGATGTAATAATATATTTTTTTGTTTAAAAAAATATTTTTTTTACGCCTATAATAAAACTTTATAGCAATGATATCGCAATATATACTACGCTACCAACCTATGATACTACAGCTAGAGCTACAAAATCATACAAAAAAAATTCTTTTTTCAAGTCCTTGTTTAACTATAAGATACTCCCCATTAAAGGAAAAGAATATAGAAAACAGATTATGAAGAAGCCAGAAAAGTTGCATATAATCAATCTAAATTGATCATGGGGGACCAGAAGTAGGAAAACTTTACTGTCAATAATTTTCATGGATCCAGAATTCACCAAGAAAAAAAAAACAATTTATTGATTCGGCTGCATAAGACAAGGATCACACTGAATCCATGACACCACTATTATTTTTTTCCTTAAAAGTACTCATGTACAAATCCCTTCAACAACAGATATGACATAGTAAGATAAAAGGGAGGAGGATCTGCCCGACACACCATATATAGAAGCTATTCAAGTGGCTCCCCCACTATAGCAAACGCTGCCCGACAAAGTTCGACCCACATCAGGCGTGGGGTGGTACAAGAAGTGGAGACGGGCACCTCTGTTTTCACAGGTTCAAACGGAGCAGAATGGACTACAACTTGGGTTGGGTTCAACATAAGTCAGATTTTTATATGGGTTAGATTGTAAAAATCAGATTCAATCGATTTGGCATCATAAACAATCCGATATGAACTCGTAGTAGACACTTATATGATATTTTAAATGGTCATGGGCCATTGAGATTTGATTCTTTACTCTAAATCTCTACATTTGGGTCACAATATAATTTTTTTTTTGTGGTGGAGTCAGATTGTTTTAATGGATCATTCAAATTTATGAAATATGTGTTTTTTTTAAATTAAAAATTAGACTTGAAAATCGAGTTTCGTGAGTTGGTTCAGGTTATCACAAGTTAGGTTCAGATTAAAGTCGTAAGTTTAGGTTGAACACCTTGAACTTTGAATTGAGATCGGATAGAGGTCAACCCAAATTCAACCCGCCTAAATTGCAGCTCTAAAGGAGAAGAACACAACACACATTGAATGTCAAGAACACAATGGCATCTCTCTCCAAACAGGGTCTCTGCTGTCGCCGTGGGGATGGGGGTCCCACTATGGTTTGGTGACCAACCTATAGTGGGATCCCTGAAGGTAAAGATCAAAAGCAAATCCACACTTTTTGGTCCCCATCTTCGAGGTCCACAATCATTTCTTATAAACGGTGTCTCCTTCCTTTCTTTTTCAATTTCACTTTAATGCAGCCGTGAAACAAAGAAAAAATCCAAACAATATTGAGATATGTCGGATTATATGTATTGTTATAGTGTGTTACACATGTAATCTTATGTATACTGGTATATAAAAGGATTAAATCATAATAACCTGTTTGGACAGAGCATAAGCTGTTTTGGGGACTGACTGAAGCCAATCCTCACTTGATCTGGCCTCCGATCAGAACCTCTCCATACGGGATAGTGGGGGATCACCACGTGGAGGTTCATAAGCCCGCCCGCCGAGAGGACGAACAGACCCAATAGGCCAATACCGAATTGTACGACCTCATCAGGAGAGGGTGGACGGGTGATGAAAATATATGTGTGGGTTGTGTTGCTCAGGGGACGGCATATTTATTTTTGGATGGGGTTGGACAAGGTGAAAAACACAATGCTTCAAGAATTGATTTATGAAGGGACACGCTCAAAAGGTCAAGATATTCAGCGAAGACAGATTTGTTTTTTTGCCATCTAGATTTGATCATGAAAGGACACTCTCAAGATATTCAAACAAGACAGATGTTTTTTTTGCCATCGGTTGCTGATTCAGCAGTGCCTTGATTCCAATAAAGGCAATGTGCTCTTCATTCTCAGAATGTCAATTGTGTATGGTTTTTTGTGACTTGTCCCGTGATGCGTTTGTGATTTAAATACAACACCTGTTTCGTTCCGTCATGGTCAATCGTACTCCTTTGACCTTGTAGCAGGAATAGCAGCTCGACCACCATAACTGGATGAAGGTATTTTAGTTTTAAACTTTTATGTTTATATATATAGTTCAATTTTCTTGTACACATCACCATTTAACAATCAAAATTATATTGTGTTTTATGATTTTAAATAAATCCACATAAACATATTAAAAAAACATTTTGTTTACCTTTTAGTTAATAAATGTTTTTTTAATTGAAAAAAAATAAAAAAGCAATTATTTAATAGCAATATGGGTGTACATTTAGCTATGATTTCAAATATATAGGGATACCCCCTTGAACTGTGGGAAGAATGAAAGCCAAAAGGGAAAGTCTAGGGAACTTTTTAGCGGAGGTTGATCAACCCGTCGCTAAATTAAGTTAGTTGAACGACCGTCGCTATAACGTAACACGACTATTTACAGCGGGTTTCTATTTTTAGCGACGGTTTAGCACCGTAGCTGTAAGTCAATTTTCTTGTAGTGATACCATGCCATGGCTTCCTCTTTCTTGTAGTGATACCGTGCCATGGCTTCCTCTATCAAAGAGGTTGTTTAGCTTCGACGTCTTTTGGATGATATGGACGTTATCCTATATGCACCTACTCTGTTATATTGTGACAATAAGAGCGCCATTCAGATTGTCAATAATCCAGTTTTTTATGAGCGAACTAAACACATGAGATCGATTGTCATTTTGTTCATCATCACTTTCTTGCCAACACATTGTCCTTACCCTATATTTCTTCTGCTCTTATACCTTTCTTTTGAGCGAACTCTCGGTGTATGATCCTCCTGAGTTTGAGAGGGGGTGTTAAATATATTCATATGTTTTAGTATTTCTTATCATTGAAGGTAAAGTAATCATTTTATTCATTCCTTTTTGTACTATATATATATTGGGTGTAAACCCTAATGAGATCTTCGGTCATTCTCTTAATTATGATTCTAACATTTACGAGTGAAGTCAAGATTGTTGTTTCTACAAGTTAATGTTTGTCAAATTTGAGTGGGGCAGCGAAATGACATCATCCAGACATCCACTCGTCTCCACTTGTCTCCGTCTATGTGTGTGTGAGAGAGAGAGGGAGCATAAAAAAAGAAAAATATTAGACTCAATTTTTTTTACAGTTTAAAACCTAGACCACTCATGTTTTTATTTTTTTACAAATTGCACACATTGTCTGATGAGGTATATGTTTGATAAAAAATGAATATCGCTCCATTTCGAATTAAATGAACTTATTTTTAGTAAGTTTAATAAAAAAATTAACGAGCTATATACATCGATTACAACGTATGTGCTTCATTAGATTTATAACGATGTATGTAAGACTACATTTTAGATTGTAAAAATAACTGAGCATAATATACCGGATATCATCCACACTAACCTCTCACATGAGTGAAAGCATGTGCGTTAAAATTCCACGCGTCTCTTCTTACCAAACTTAACGGGATCAGAAACAAATGTCAATACCGGAGTTTAATCTCTAAATAGAAATCCTTAAAATTTTGAACATTAATGAAATTCTGAACAATAAGGCCATAAATCTCATAAATTAATGAAATTTTAAGCACCACCAATTATACATTCTCAATTATACATTGGAGAATATGTGAGAGATGATGGCACTCTCTTTAGCCCAATGTGATCGATGAATTGTCGGGGCAAGGGGCAAGGGGATCATTTCTCTAGAAACTGTTTATTAATCCTCTAGACATCAATGATGCTCACGGGGGTGGTGGTTGAGGAATTATTAGATATCCCGTCTAATGGTTTCTTTTAGACCCCTCCCAAGGGATTTTTGTTTTTTTTATTTTACACTCTCTGTTTCTCCCAACCCCGCTTTGGATTTATAACTCATTTTATAAGTGATGGTAATAAGATGAATCTTTTCTAAAAAAAAAAAAATTCATGGCCAAAATCTCTGTCAACAAAAATTTCATGGGGACTGTAACGCAGCGAAAAAACTAGATAAAGAGATCCAACCAACGTTGAGATCTCATAAACACCTTGATTCCACAAGGAACCCTTGAATCCACAAGGAAGAAGCCCCAAAACAGAGGGAATTTTAAAATATTATTGATAAAAACTTAAAAACCCTAAATTACAAGTCTGCTATTTATACTAATAGCATAAAATAAAAAATTACTAAAAATAGTAAAATCCGAAAACTAATTTTTCAGATTCTATGAGATCCTAAATGATCATGGGAATTGATAGAAATCAATTCTGATCTGTTATGATTGAGATATCACAAATCTAAAATTTACTAAAAATAGTAAAATCTCTAATTTAAAGCCCTAAATAAATGAATTTTCGAAAAATAAAAATTGTTAGTTGTATAACAACTAATCCAGAAGATCTCCTCAATTTATTTCACCATATCAAATTTCGTGCGATTCCGAGATCGTGACCATTGATTTGAATTTATTTGGTGGACCACTTTTGATGGTCCCATCTGCATAATCTGTCCTACATCAGACTCCTCTTCTTCAAAAGAACTCGTCCTCGAGTTCTTCCGCTCTTCAATTGATGTTTCTTTGTATTTCACCTTTGGCAAGAGAAAAAACGTTTTCTTGACTTCAAATTTCTTCTCAATATAACCGATCATGTAGAAAATTGAATGCACCTCGATTTGTAGCCAAAATTCCTTCACCATTATAGTAGTTGCAAAGTATTCATCATTATCATTGTTGATGATGACATCGAAAACACTTTTGTTGATGGTGCACATATCCTGCAACACGAGCTTCTGTAGGGGCTCTTCTATCTTGGGGATCACCGCTAAGGATAGTGAAAATAACTCCTCTTGTTCTCCTCCAATAATATCTTCAGAATCACCAGAGAAAACAACATCCTCTGCTTCTTTATTGCTCATGCCCTCATCGATCTCTGGTTCAACGATGAAGTTGACCCGCTCTCCTTCTTCGTTTGCGAACTCAGCACCATCATATATATCATCGCCGTCAGTTGTGTTGTTCCTTTTGTCATCATCAATATTTGATTCAACCAGATGTTGATCATAGGGTTCCATCTTCGGACACTTCTGAATTTTTGAAGGACTTTCTTTGGTCGCCTCCATCGATTCATCAACCATAACTTGCACGCTTGATCTCTCTAATTGTGATTCTACCATTGCGGTTTGGCGACAATTTTGATACAATGGGGGCACATATCGTTCATAATTTAATGGTAGAAATTGATCCATGAGAAGTTGTTTCATCTTCCTCCACGTACGAACAAGTGCCCTTCCTCGCCGTTGTCAGGTTCTCTGAAGTTGGTCCCACCAAGCGGCGGCCCCGCTCTTCAATCGAAAACCACCAATTTGACCATCTTTTCTTCGGGAACCTCCATCATCTCAAAGAATCTTTCGACCTCCAAGATCCAATCGAGAAAATCCTCGATCTGCATATTACCATTGAAATACGGAATATCCGCCTTCAATCGATAATCATTGTATTTCATACGCCACCTCCCCGGTTGATATCCATGAAGTCCATTCATCATCCAAATCTTTCTCATCATCAAATTGATAATGAGTGGGGTGTCGAACGATGTTCCGAGCAATAGGTCGGCCTTGGGCAAATCCCTTAGCGCGTATCCTATCACTTTTAGGATGTCTGTTGTTGACGTTGAGGTTCAAGCCAGCGATCATCATGCGGATCTCCTGCAGTTGTTCTCGCATCTGATCTCGTTGTTCTCGCATCTGATCACGTTGTTCCTCGACTGCCTTACACAGATCCTCCAATCCACGACCAGCGTCATTAGATTGGTTGTCTCCCCCTCCATTATTTGCCATCACAGCAAGGCAAATCCTCGCTCTGATACCAACTAACGCAGCGAAAAAACTAGATAAAGAGATCCAACCAACGTTGAGATCTCATAAACACCTTGAATCCACAAGGAACCCTTGAATCCACAAGGAAGAAGCCCCAAAACAGAGGGAATTTTGAAATATTATTGATAAAAACTTAAAAACCCTAAATTACAAGTCTGCTATTTATACTAATAGCATAAAATAAAAAATTACTAAAAATAGTAAAATCCGAAAACTAATTTTCCAGATTCTATGAGATCCTAAATGATCATGGGAATTGATAGAAATCAATTCCGATCTATTATGATTGAGATATCACAAATCTAAAACTTACTAAAAATAGTAAAATCTCTAATTTAAAGCTCTAAATAAATGAATTTTCGAAAAATAAAAATTGTTAGTTGTATAACAACTAATCCAGAAGATCTCCTCAATTTATTTCACCATATCAAATTTCGTGCGATTCCGAGATCGTGACCATTGATTTGAATTTATTTGGTGGACCACTTTTGATGGTCCCATCTGCATAATCTGTCATACATGAAAACTAATTCATTGATTCTGGAAACATAAAACAAAGATAACACTGCATTCAATACTCGAGTATAAAAAGTACAGACCCATCAACACCAATAAACATATTGATATAGTAAGATAAAAGGGAGGATCACCTCGACACACTATATATAGACAATTTATTCAAATGGTTCACACCATTGCAAACGTTGCCAGACCAAGTTCGACCCATATCAGACGTTGGGGGCAGTTACAAGGAGCGGAGACGGGAACCTCTGTTTTCGCAGGTTCAAACAGAGGAGAACCAAACCCAGATTGAATATGAAGAACATCGTGACAGCATAAACCATGACAAGAACCTTCCCAAACGAGGTCTCCGTTGTCGCCGTCGGCAGGTTGAAAAGTGCGACCACCGAGAGCGCGATCGCCCAGATTGCAAGCTTCGAGACTGCGTCGCTTGGTGGGGTCTGGCGGCGGATTGGGGAAGGAGAAGGGCAAATTGGCGCTGTTCGGCGGAGCAGGGAAACAGAGAAGAGGCACAGACCCACGACGAATGCGACGTAAACGATGACAGAATAGATGAGGAGAAAGATTCGCGAAGCAGGGATTTCCGGGGGAGACATGGGGAGGTTGAATAGGGCAGCTGAGGAGAGGGTGATCACCCAGAGAGCGAACTTCATGAGTGCTTGTGTGATGATGGTGGGAGACGGCCGGGTTGGGGAATAGGAGGGGAGGAGATGGGTACGTCTGGGAGGGGTGTGAGGATTTATATAAGAAATATCAAGCTTTGAATGTTTCGGCTTCGTCATGGGGGCTGTGTGTCTTTTTTTCTTTTTTCTTTATATGTTGGGTTCACATTCATGTGACGTTTGATTTTGATTGGGACTACATGCGATGAGGGATCCACCTCCCCGACTAAGCCTGTCAACGGACCGGATACGGAGCGGATATGGTCATATCCGTATCCGTATCCGAAAATTTTTTTTATATCCGTATCCGTATCCGTATCCGACGGATATTTAAAAAGCGTATCCGTGTCCGATCCGTATCCGTATCCGACGGATTCGGATAATTATCCGAAATATCCGAAATAAATAAATAAATAATTAAATATAACAAATTTTTATTTAAAGTTTAAAAATTGATTTAAAATTAAAAATTCACAAACACAAGTCCTAACTTTACAACTATTAGAAAGAATAAATAAATAATTAAACATAACAAATTTTCATTTAAAGTTCAAAAATTGACTTAAAATTAAAAATTCACAAACACAAGTCCTAATTTTACAACTATTAGAAAGAATGTGAGCCACTTAATCAAAATCCAATGGTAGATATTAAATACTAATATTAATATTTTTTTAATGCCATCGGATACGGATATTTTTCGGATCGGATAGGGGTATATCCGTATCCGATCCGAAAATTTTCGGATATGGATTATTTTTTCGGATACGGATACGGATTTTTCGGATATCGGATATTTTCTGCATTTTCGGATACGGATTCGGATCGGATGCCACCTCCCCGACTCTCTCACTCTCTCTCTCTCTATCTATGCATGCATCTTTTTCCGAAGAAAACCCTGCCCCCACCCCCCCCCCCCCATCTATGTGTATATATCTTCTATTTCTTTTTGGAGAAATTGTCCATATGCCCCTGGGTTAAGTTTTCTATTTTTTTCATGTCCTTTGACTTGAGTGAATTTTTTTTTACCCCTACCTTCTATCTTACATTTTCCTTCCATATTTGCCCTTTTCCCTCCCACTGCTCTCTTTCCCTCCCATTTCTCCCCACACCCCAAAAAAAACCCCAAATAAAAAATTCCCTCAAATCGGTAACATTGTTCCCTTCTCATCTTCCCATCGAATTTGTTCGCTCGTCATTCCAACCGATCTCCCACTGACCTGATCCCCCACCTTCTCTCCTATCATCGCCACACACAAACCTTCCACCATCGCCGCTCACTGTTCTCCAACCATCGTTGTTCACCTATTGGACAGTCAGACTGGCCCAATCTGCCACCGTCCGATCTTACCATCCGATCTGTAAAATATACACTGAATGAATAAGTAGTTACAGATTTATAATAATCAATTACTGAAATAGAATAATCACTTACAGAAACCTACAAACCAATGACAGAATGATACTATAAGTGAACAGCTATAGAAATAAAACTAGGACTTCTTATACATAATTTATATTCACTTGAAAAGTTTCATAGATTTCCTCTCTCAGAGAACTTTTAAACCATCCTTTACTGACAAACACTGAGAAAAAATATAAACACCTGAACATGAAAGTAAAGAGTGATAAACAAATTATTTAAAGATGGATCAAGTGGCAATGGAAAACTATTTAAATAATCATCTCCACCTCCTTCGTGTAAGATATACATGAAATTAGTACAAAAAAAATCTAATGACTACATATGCTGAGTGAATAAATAGTTACAGATTTATAATAATAAATTACATGAATAGAATAACCACTTACAGGATATTACAAATCAATTACACAATAATACTATAATTGAACAATTACAAAAAGGAAACTAGGACTTCTTATAAACAGTTTATATTCACTTAAAAGTTTTATAGATGTCCTCTCTCAAAGAACTTCTAAACTAATTAACGTACACTCAAAAAAAGAGTATAAACACTGACAAGAAAGTAAAGAGTGATTGGTAAATTATTTAAAGATAGTTTAAGTGGCATTGAAAAACTATTTAAATAACCATCTCCACCTCCTCTGTGGAAGATATATACAAGAAATTAGTATATAGAAATCTAATGACCACATACACTGAGTGAATAAATAGTTACAGATACAGATTTATAATAACTAATCACATAGATAGAATGACCATTTACAGGATATTACAAACCAAACACATAATACTACTATAAATGAACAACTACGGAAAGGAAACTGGGACTTCTTATGTATGGTTTATATTCACTTGAAAAGTTTCATAGATGTTATCTCTCAAAGAACTTCTAAACTAATTGACATACACTATGAAAAATAGTATAAACATTGAACGAGAGAATAAAGAGTGATTGGCAAATTATTTAAAGATGGTTCAAGTGACATTGAAAAACTATTTAAATAACCATCTCCACCTCCTCTGTGTAAGATATATACAAGAAATTAGTACACAGAAATCTAATGACCATTACATTGAGTGAATAAATAGTTACAGATTTATAATGATCAATTACATAGATAGAATGACCACTTATAGGATATTACAAACCAGATATAGAATATTATTATAAATGAACAACTATTGAAAGAAAACTGAAACTTCTTATACACAGTTTATATTCACTTGAAAAATTTCATAGATGTCCTCTCTCAAAGAACGTCTAAACTATCCTTTACTTGATAAACTGATTCAAGTGGCACTGGAAAGTATGTTAATTACTTGATAAACTTGATAAACACAAAAACCATTAGCATAACAATAATTAGAAATTACATAATTTTGCAGGTGGCTGATTTGAAGGTGGCCGGAGAGGTGCGACAGAGAAGGTGATCACTGATGCAATGGCCGGAGAGGGAAACATGGAGGTCGGTGATTGTGGGTGTTGGGTTTCAATGTGAGGGTTTGTAGAATAAGAGGGTGAGAGGGTTTTATAGTGTGAGAGGATTTGTAAAGGGGATAGACGCCTCCATTTCAAAAGGGGTGGTTTTGTAATCGCAATGACCACCGGAGAACAAGGGGATGCCGATGGGGGGTTGTCGAATCGATTCGGTGCTTTGGAGGAGAAGGTGGAAGATTTGTGAGGAGTTTGATCGATTTGGAGGAGAAATGGGAGAGGAGGGTATAAGTGGAAGGAAAATGTGAGGTGGCAACCGCAATGGTACAGAAAAAATGAGACCAAAAAGCAGGGTGGGATTTCAAGTCAAGGGACATGAAAAAAATATGTGGTTTGGTCCAGGGGTATTTGAACAATTCCCTTTTTCCTTTTCAACTTCAATTCGTCCCCCCCCCCCTCTCTCTATCTTTTGTCGAACGAAACCTGCCCCCTTCCCCCCACTTGCCCCCTCTCCATCTATGTGCATATATCTTCTTTTCCTTTTCAACTCCAAGTTGTACCCCCCCCCCTCTCTCTCTCTCTATCTTTTGTTGAAGAAAACCCTGCCCCCACATTCCCCCCCTCTCTCTATCTTTTGTCAAAGAAAATCTTGCCCCCACCTTCCCCCTCTCCCTCTATGTGTATATATCTTCTTTTCCTTTTCAACTCCAAGTTAAGAACCCAACACCCCCCCCCCCCCCTGTGTGTGTGTCTGAGAGAGAGAGAGATATGGTTTTGACCAAAGAAAACCCTGCCCTACCTTTTCAATTCCCCTTTATATTCCCCTTTTCCTTTTCTCCTCCAAGTCGTCCCCCTGTGTGCGCGTGTGTGGGTGTGTGTGTGTGTGTGAGAAATATGGTTTTGACCAAAGAAAACCCTGCCCCACCTTTTCAATTCCCCTTTATATTCCCCTTTTCCTTTTCTACTCCAAGTCGTCCCCGTGTGTGAGTGTGTGAGAAATATGGTTTTGGCCAAATTAAAGAAAACTCTGCCCCACCTTCCCCTCTCTATTGATATATATATCTCCTCATTTTCCTTTTCTACTCCAAGTTGTCCCCAACACCCCCTCCCCCTCTCTCTATATATATATATATATATATATATATATCAATTTTCAATCCCAATTTCAGTCTACATGTATTTTAAATTTTTTAAAAATATTACCGAAACATATATTTTTTAAATATTGCCGAAACATATTTTTTTAAAATATTACATACTAATATGATACATATTTTTATAAAAAATAAAGTATGTACTACAATGAATTACATAGATGTATTTATAAAAAATATAAAAAATTATTATCGAAATATATACCTCATTAATGTAAATATATGTTTCGATAATTTTCTATCAATGCATATGAAACTGGAATTAGTGCAAAAAAAATGCGTTACCGCACTTCCTAAAAAATTTAGTAACTTGGTTGGAGGAATAGTTTCTCCCATGAAAATAACTTGACTCTTTTATCCTATACGTCCCAATGTAGTAGGCATCCAATAAAAAAATTTGGACAGGTTTGAATTTAGGTTTAAGCATTCGGGTTCAATCTGAGTCCAAACCAGAGCAACCCAAACTTTACAACCATATGGGTCTGGGTTGAGGATTCGGGTAACCAAAACCAACTCTATAAATTTAAATGTTCTAAGTAAAATTATAATTTTTAAATTTGTGAGATAAAATTTGAGTTGATTAACTTATTTTTTCCTAGAATCTTTCACTTCTATAATTTTCATCTCTTTATTTTCTAAATAAAAATGTTCCTTACAATATCTTTTTTATTTTTGTCACGCGAAGAATGAACTATTGCAAAGTTTTAATTGTTAAAAAAAAAACACAATTTTCAACCCAAGCCCAACCTCACAGGTTAGGTTTAGGTTGATTGGGTTTCTCGGGTTTGAGGGTCAGATTAGATTGATTTTGATTTGCCTTTATCCAACCTCGAATTGAGTTCAAATTGAATTCTGACCCAACCCAATACACCCAAGTTGCGAATCAAGAAATAATGAAATGACAACCCCACTCTCTCGTTAAAACATAACAAAAGGCAAAGGAAGAGAGAATCTCGAGAACAAATTCGAGAAGAAGCCTATGTTTTAGAAGCCGAAACCGTTCACGGAATCAGAAAAAGACGGGGTCACAGGTTAACTGAAAACGGTGATGTCATAATGACATAATAAATATGAAATCTCGTCCCACCTGGCATTGTTCTAGTGGTAGGGAACACCTCCTTCTTCAAGAAAGGGCTGGCTTTGACCCTTGTTGAATGCAAGGCTTCGGTAAAGAAAAGCCCGTGTGGGCCTGAGTTATATGTGGGCTTTAGTCCCATGATATTTTGGGTCTGTAATTGTAGCTATTGTACGAATTAGTCATTAAGAGCATGTTTGTTCTAGTATATATATCAAAACTTTGTAACCACTTAGGACCTTTATTCAAAAAAAAATAATCTCACTAAGAAAAGGACAAAAAAGGGACGGTGGCGAGGCGGGCAGTGGTGACAGGTGGCAGTGACAGGACTTTCTCTCTCTCTCTACCCCTCCACTCGGCCCCTTCCTGCCGTCGCCCTCCTGCCACCTCCGCCCTTCCCTCCCTCCCCCCCCCCTCTCTCTCTCTCTCACCGTCTGCTACTTCCTCCCAGTCGCCACCACCTCCTCTGCCCTCCTCCGCCACCATCTGTCCGCCTCCGCCGTCCTTCCAACCCCGACCGTCTCTTTCTCTCTCTTTCCCTCCCTCCCTTTCTTCTTTTGTTTGGGATGGAACCCATCCAAGAAAAGACAAATAGAGTGACTTTTACCTTTTTGGGATGGATCTAATCCTTATTCCTCCCCAAGTTTGATTAATGACCTTTGAAAACAAAAAGGTCTTGACGCAGATATTGATGAGAGCGGCCCCCGAGAAATTCACCAAGTTGGGACGGCTTGGCCGAGTGCAGCTACCGCCGGAGATTCTAATTAAGTGCTCTAAACTCTGTATCAAGTATAATCAGTATTCATATCACCAACAGTAACCAAAAAAAAAAAAACTAAAAATCAGTCGTAAACTATATATACAGTACCCACGATAAAAACAGCCTGCATGTACATATTTTTTAAGGAAACAAAAGCAACAAAAGATACCCAAAAGGCTTCATAAAAAAAACAGAGAGAGAGAGATCGCCCTCACTTCGCTCACCAAAAGGAAAATAAAACCGAAAGAAACAAAAACACCCAAACCATAAAAATTCGGAAACACTCATATCCAGGAACCCAACCCAACAAAACAAGAAAACCATAAATACTCCATATATCGGTAAAATAATTCCTTCCTTAAAACCTCTACATATTTTGCTGTTAACTCGGCTTCTTCTCCATAGTCCATAGCAAACGCCAAACAGAGGTACGGAAATTGAGAAAAAGCTTTGGTTTCACAATTCTTCAGATTGCACCGATCAAAGCGAGAGAAAGCCGGAGGAGCACAGCGAGGGTTGACAGTCCAAGCACGGCGAACATGAGGCATCCGACGGCCGAGAGGGCGGCAAGGTCCGGCGGATGAGGGACAGGGAGAGGAGGCAAGGGCCCGCAACGATCTTCAGGAAAACCACGAATGCGTAGACCTCGACGAGCACCACCCAGTCATGGGTCCCCGGTGCCATCACGGGGAGGTTGACGAGCTCGCCCGCGGAGAAGGCGATCGCCCCAATCGCCTGCCCCAATATCGAAAACGTCTTGGATGATCGTTGAGGCCTGACATTATTTTTATATCTGAATCAGTGGTAAATATTGACAGAAGAATGTCGGTATCTAGAAGAGGAAAGCCAGCAAAAGTGAAGCATTTCTTGCTTGGGTGAGACCCACATTTCAATAGCTCCGGCTTTCTGACAGTGACATGGTCCCAGAGAAACAACTTGAATGAGTTGTTAATTATGCATGGAAGTGCCCTTGTGGAGCAGGGTCACAAGCCTATCAGAGGCCGCCAGGCGTCAAAAAAACGCTTTGCCTTCAACACCAACCAACCTAGTCCGTGTCATTGTTCATTGTGGATTCGTGGGGGAAGCGGTCGGGGCATTCTCGGCATCTGAGGACAGAGTGAGAAATTCAGCTGCCCCCGATTTGAGGTGCGACATAAGGTTATTCGTCCTTGATAGCTATACTGGGATAAATAGCAATCCATGTTGAATAAATACATTTTTGTTTGATTGTCTTTTCTATTATTCTTATTGGGAAACGTAAAATTAATCATTTTGTTGTTTGGTTCGCCTTGGATAAAATAATGATAAGTAGTGAATAAGAGATAAATAAAAGTTTATGGCTTTTTAAATGACAATTATACCCTACATAAATTATTTATGTTTGGGAATAAGTATAAGAGATGTGTGTGATATGATAGATGTGACAATTTTTGAAATGTGTGTAGAGAGTGTTAGATTAGATAAATTTTTTAAAATAACATAGAAGGGTATTTTTATCCATTAGTATAGATAACCCCTGATAAACAATTATAACATTTTCAGATAATAGTTATCAGGTTTTATCCTAACTTATCCAGACATAGCTATCAAGATTTATTCTAACAAAACAAACAACTTTTTTTTACTATTCTCTTTTCTCTTGTATTCTTCTCTATTCCGTGTTTATGTTTCACGGGGTTAAAGAAATATTTTGTAAGGTGATTACTGCCGTACGTGCCCTGCTTGCATATCCCACGGGCCATCTTGGTGAGGCATGTACCTTGCATGCCTTGCATCTCTCATCCCTGTATATGTACTTGATGAAGCCCATAGGATATATTATTTAGTTATGGCATTTCAGTAATGAAGATTTATATTATTTAGTTATGGCTGTTGATTGCGGGGAAAGAAAATAAGAAAGCAGGGGATATTAGTGTGGCCATGGTGATCTCGCAAGCAATTGTACCAGCAAAAGCATGGACTATATGGAGAACAAGGAACGCGACTGTCTTCATAGGAGCGAGGGTGTATTAAGAGAATATGTGAGAAATGTTCTAAGTTTGCATGAGAGATTGGGGACAATACATCGCAAAGACGGTAAATGTCCGCTTTCGATATGACAATTTAATCGCCGCGGGGTGAGTGGCAAATACGGGATGTCCCACTGGTTTAGATGACTCATCTAAACGAGGTTTGGACGACTTCTGTAGCCTAGGTTTGTTTGTTTGCTTGTAGGATTCTTATCATTTTTATCTTTATTTTGAATATATGTCTATTCTCCTCATTTCGAAATTTATAATTCAAATTTAGTAATAAAATCGAGTAGTAAACATCTACGTCTTTTCAAAAAAGTTATGACATCTCTTTAAATTGAGAAACAATCATTTCAACCCAACAAAACAAGAATACCATAAATACTCCATCAGTGAAATTATTCCTTCCATAATTAGAACCTCTATTTATTTTACCGTAACTCAGTCTTATTCTCCATAAAACAAAAAAAACAAAAAAACCAGTTGGATGCGCGTGTTTTTTTCAGAATAGATCACCCATCATTGCTAGAGAAAGCCGGAGGAGCACGGCGAAGGTTGACAGCCCAAGCACGGAAAACATCAAGCATCCGATGGCCAGAGAGGGCGGCGATGTGCGGCGGATGAGGGACAGGGAGAGGTGACCAGAACACACAATGAGCTTCAGAAAAACCACGAATGCGTAGACCTTGACGAGCACCTCCCAATCACGAATCCCCGGTGTCGCCACGGGGAAGTTCATGAGCTCGCCCGCAGAGAATGCGATGGCCCCAATCGCCAGCCCCAAGACCGAGTTGTACGACATCTTCAGGGAGCTGATCGGCCGTAGAGGGAGGGCGAGTGTCGAATGGATATGAAAATTAAAAAGTGTTTGATTCTTGGATGGTCAGGGAGGTCAGGCATTATTATTTATATTGAATCAGTGGGCCCAGTATCTACGAAATTGTTTGCATTTATTGACATTTGATAGCTCCGGCCGTTCCGAAAGCGAGTCACAAATCACAGTACCATGATAAACGAAGGGATGACGTAACTGCCCGCAGTATATATGGTCCGCAGACCACAGCGCCGGGATGAGAACTCATGTGTGGGTGACACAGGGTGAGCTTGTGAACACCAACCCTGTGGCGACATCTGTCCACGCGACACGTGCATATCACGTGCATCACTTATAAAAAATTTGGTCTCTCACGCCGTCTCTCCTGTATGAAGTTGTTTATAGACTTGTGATATTTCTATGAAGCTGTTTTTTTTACAAGTGGATGGTATTCTATGAAGCAGTTTATAGCTGTTTATAGACTTTTATGTTATAGATATGTTTCAATATTGTATGAAACTGTTTAGACTTGTGATATTCTATGAAGCTGTTTTTTTTTACAAGTGGTTGATATTCTATGTTTATAGCTGTTTATAGACTTTTATGTTATAGACTATGAACATGTGGGGATGCCTGTGATTTGAAGTGTAATTGAATATATGTCGCCTGTGATTTCTTGCTGTGGGCATGCATATCAGAAGTGAAGGAACTCTACCTGTGTGACACTGATAAAATGAAGAGATTGTATTTCTGTGTATATCAGCTCATTCATGCTAATCTTCTAGCCATGCATGACAATTTTTAAGTATTACGACATACATTACCAGCTTTGTTAAATAAGACACTCATTCAAATTAAAATTTTGGGTTTGCGTAAGTATAATACATCATTCGATTCAAAATACATATATTCTTCAAAGTAAGAAATTACATCATCCTTACATACGAAAGAGGATGAGGGAGAGGAGAATTACAATAATAACTAATAAAATCAAAATCCCAAACAAGATCCCAAACATGATCCCCACTGTGATAGGCGGCAGATTCTGTTGGATTGAAGGAGCTACTTCTAAACCTCCAGCCAGCAATGGTTCTTCAACTACCTCTTTTGTGCCGACCACTCTTTGTAGTGTTGGATTAGATGTTTCTTCAAACTTTTCGTTATGATCCCCATAATTAATTGGATGCATCCATTCAAAATAATTGCAATTTCTAGCATTGCATGAGTAGTATAGTTTTTCAGGATTTTTATCTAATTCGGATACCTTAACTACTGCTCTATTTTTACACTTTATACAAACTTTGTTTTTGAAAGATAGTTGACTAACATTGTTCCTCGAAGAATAACTTGATGAAACCATGTGTGACATGTTGCTACAAAAGAATAGGCACATCAATCAATGACAAAATTTATTATAAACATTTTAATAGTATTGAAATATATTAGGCTACAAATTTAAATTGGTACACAACTCACACAAGATATTGAAACTCATAGAAGATAACAAAACATAAAACTACCTTCAAAACAAGTACCAGCATTTCCTATGAACACTCCCACACCAAGTTCCATATAAAGAGAAGAAAAATATAGAACCGCGTGTCAGAGAGTGAAGATTGGGTTCTCTTTCTCTGTTTTTATTTTTATTTTCCTTCCTGTTGTTATCAAATTGTTAATAATATAATGTGGGGACAATAACTCTTCTATCAAAAGAAAAACTGGCCTCATATTTGAAGTGTAACAAAAATTAAACAATTTCAGATTTATGGATGAAAATTTAAAGTTGCAATGAATTCTATACACAAGATGTGTTTGCAAGAGAACTTGAAACATGAAGGTCTCATGTTTCGAACCAAGTTAACTAAATGCAAAAAAAATATAAAAAATTCTGAATGAGTAGATTTTTATTGGCATTGAAATACTCCAAATGAAACTTCTCCTGAATGTATTGAGGGGGCCCACATATTCTCTCTCTTTCTAGGCGTATTTATACCCAAAGATGAATTCAAATCCAACCCAAGCACAAGAGGAAAAGGAAAACACAAACAATTGAGTACCTAAAATAAAAAAACACCAAATTTATGGAGCTTTTACTTATCAAAGACTTTTGCATATTGTTTAACAATTCATCATCCAATACACAAATGCCTCCCAACAAGCTGAAACTAGGATTGGATACTTTCTTGAGTCCAGTATGTTCTATAGTTAGTTTACCACAATGTATAAACCTCCCAATATGCTATAAATAATTGCCGGACGACATCACATATTATTCAAACTCAATGGATCATCAAGGGTTCAGACAGGGGAGGGAGACGAACCTCTGCGTCGGTGAAGGGGACGAATGGATCTTCAGGCGTTGGTGAAGGGGACGAACAGGGGATCTTCAGGCGTCGGTGAAGGGGACGGACAGAGGATCATCAGGCATTGGTGGAGGGGATCGTCAAGCGTCGGTGAAGGGGACCGTGAAGGCTTTGGACACCCGATTGTCAAGCGTCGATGGCCAGATAGCAGTGCGGATTGCGGTGGCAAGGATTTTAAAGAAGGGTGGCTAGGGTTTCAAAAGGGGTGGCTAGGGTTTCATTGCAAATCAACTGAGTGAGGAGAGAGAAGATGGAGGGTTTCATTGCAAATCATACCCTCCATCATTTAATCCCCACCATCCAGATTAGATCGGACGGTGGGAATGCAAACAAAAAAAACCTAAAGAAACTAAAGATTTAGACCGCCCAATCAAGTTGATCTGAACAGTGGTGATCGTGAAGAGACGGCGTGATCGTGAAGAGACGGCGTGAGAGACTTCATGAGAGACGGCGTGAGAGACCAAATTTTTTATAAGTGATGCACGTGCCGTGTGGACAGATGTCGCCACAGGGTTGGTGTTCTCAGGCTCACCCTGTGTCACCCACACAGGAGTTCCCAACCCACAGCGAGCGCCCTTAATGCCAATCAGAAGCCGCCAAGTGTAAAAAAAAGAGACAAATTTGCCCTCCACTAAACAGGACGTGTGATGAAGGCATTGTTTGGTTCGGCCGTGTAACTTTGTTTGGTCGACCCATTCTTCCCTTGATGGAAACTTCCTTAAAAAAAAAAAGTGTTTGATGGAGAGTTAGGATGTGGTTGGTAGCATGATTAGAGTGCGTTTGAGGGAAATATTTGGGGTTAAAATGTAAACCAAAAAAAAAAATTATTAAGTTTCAAAGTTTTCGTTGTCTGCGTTTGTGAGTTATTTTATCCAAAAAAGGGCTATGAAAAGCATGAGCTTCTGAAAACTCAGAGTGAAAAATAGAAGAGCAAATGATAAGTTTGTCCATCATCTTTCTTCAAAATTTCAAACTAATAAATAGCAAACTTTGGAAAGCTACGTCTCTCTCCTCACAAAATGGGCACCACTCATCATATTTGGCCGGTCTCTTTCTTCTTCATAAGGGTTGGTTTGATAAGAGCAGTGTTCTGATATGCAGGATGCGGTTTACGTGCGACTAGATACTGCACAGAGTATATGCGGTAGTATATGCGGTTCTGTAATTTTTTATTAATAAATAAAATACATGATGATTTTTAAACATATGAAGACAAATATTAAAAATATAAAAAAAAATGTAAGTATATACAAATCATAAAATTTAAAAAATCCTCAAAATTTACATATTAAACACATGAAATAACACATGGTTTATCAGGTACCAAAGAAAAGAAAGTAAAAGTGAATTGGAATTTCATTAATTGACACGTTACCTAACACACTAACTGAGTCACTGCCCTTTATAAATAATTGAGTCACTGCCCTTTATAACACACTAACTGAGTCACTGCCCTTTATAAATAATTGACACGTTTGCTTGTGCCGACAGTATTACCAAAATAAAAAAAACAGAGAAAAACAGATCCGATCGATCAACAATGGCAAACAAGGTCGTGCTGATCACCGTCTTGTCTTCAAGGTCATCGCGTTCGCCCTCGCCATCACCGCCGAACAGAGACGCAACACTGTGAGAGACGCCCTTTTTTAGGGCGGTCGAAGAAGAAGAAGGGGAATAAGTGTCGGGAAAGAAGCAGTCGGCGCTGCCGCTGATGAAGAAGGAGGAGGTCGGCGCTGAAGCCTCAAGCCGTCGATGAAGAGGAGCTGCCGTCGATGAAGAGTAGAAGTTGTCATGTGTCGGGCAAATGCCGTCGATGAAGCGCCGATGAAGGGGGACCGTTATTCTCACCCCTATATATATCTAACCCACCCCATTTTTTAACCCACTAAGTCTGCTTTAAAAAAAATAAACTCATCCATTATAAATAGATGGGATTACAAGTTGCAAACCCGTGATGATCTTCGCTGCCCCCCCCCCCCCCCCCAGTGGTCATCGCCGTCTTTTGCCCCCTTATTGCATCTCCCTCGTGTTCGTCTCCCACGCTCCCCTGCAAGAACAAGGTCTCCACACCTTCTTCATTTTATCGGAAGGTGTTTGTTTTGTTGCTTTTTTTTAGGGAAAAATCTATATAACCCCCTGTAAATTGACTGAAATTCATATAACTCCCTGGTTTTTCTTAAAATCTATATAACCCCTAGTAAATCCAAATAACTTTCTGAATAAAATTTACGATTACAAATGATGAATACTTTGTGAATATTATTTTTGTTAACTCTGATAGAGAACACAGTATACCAAAAAAATCTTACAATTTGATAAAAATGCGAAAACTCCTTTGTAAATAACGATTTTACCCCTCCGGATAGGGTTTTATAATATATCTAGAGAGGGTAAAATTATCATTTTCATATGATTTTTTATATTTTTAACACATTATAACGATTTTTAATGTATTGTGTTTTCAGTGAGGGTTAGCCAAATAAGATATTCGCAAACTATTCATCATCTATCAATGATAATTTTATTCAAGAGATTATTTGGATTTACTAAGTGTTTTGAGGGGGTTATATGGATTTTAAGAAAAGACAAGGGGTTATATGGATTTTAATAAGATTTGAGGGGCTGTATGGATTTTTCTCTTTT
Organism: Acorus calamus; assembly: GCA_030737845.1. Classification (NCBI taxonomy): domain Eukaryota; kingdom Viridiplantae; phylum Streptophyta; class Magnoliopsida; order Acorales; family Acoraceae; genus Acorus; species Acorus calamus. Next base: position 10,093,257 of record CM060858.1, on the reverse strand, counting down.
TTTAATGTATTGTGTGGCTTGACAATGTATATCATGTCTTCTTAGCTGTAAAATGTGTTGCTCTTATTAGAATGTACATGATCTCTCAAATCATTCAAGTTCTCAGAAGCCCTAGGTTTTTATTTTTTACAATGAATCATGAATGAAAACATATGTTTCCATTGGTTCATTCATGTGAATTTCCATGTGTTGCTTCATCATTAAAAAGATGGTATGCCTTTAAAAAGAGTGTTGTTGATCTTCAGTTTAAAGATAACTTAGATCCATGTTTCTGCATGTTACTTTAGCATTTCAAAGATATGATAAGTTTAAAATGGGTGTGTTGTTGAATACCATGTAAAATCGTGCCATGTCAGCTTGGGAAGAATTTTTTACTGGTTTTTTTATTGAATGGTTGTCTGTCTTGATTGATAGGGATGTATGAATGAATTATGCAAGTGGACTTGGATTTGATACACACAGACGAATAAATTTCTGCTTGATTCGACATTGCTAGTGTTGACATAGACATCTGTCATCAACAGTCGTGCTGTCGAACCTTGTAGGCTCCTTTGCTTAACTTTTTCTTTCGACAAAGATTGTGTCGACCGAATGCATATTAGTCGCCACTATTTTATCTCGAATGAAGCAGACATAACGTCTCAATGTGTGATTCACAATTCAATGGTTGTGGTGTAATCACCTGCTACCTTCGACACGTCGCTTGTCGATGGATGGAGCACATGCCGACAGATTGAGCGCCGACACTGGAACTAGAGCGAGTCTTTGCTGGGTTTGACTGACTAACCGTCAACCGATCATTTATTTGTCAACTATTGCAGTGTCGAACCAAACAAAAATTTCTATGAATTCTCTTTCGAGCATCTCCAACATTGATCACCGGCGGCACGAGTGCACGGCCCGCCTCTTCCACGCCCAAGGTGCCAAGCCCATCATCGCCGACATAAGCGAGTGGGGATAGCGTCGTGTCGATCATAAGCGAGTGCGCGGTCATGGGTGGCACGGACATGCACGCGTGCATGGCATCGAAGCATGTTCTGTTGGGGATGACGAAGAGCGTAGCGTTCGAATTCAGTTGGCACAGGATATAGTTGCCGGAGAAGGAGCCTGCCAATTGAGAAGAAATACGTGAGTTTTGAGTGGGGGTGGGGATTTACTTGTCTTTTTATTTTGGGGTGGGGAATGGTCGGGCGGACAAGTTTTAGAGGGGGTGGGATTAGTTTGTTTTAGAACATAAAAAAATAAATTCTTAAGGGGTGGGGAGAGTATCTGGTAGGGTGGTATTAACCGCCCCAAATTTTTTTTACATAGATCTGAAATAATCTAAATTTTATGCGTTATTCTCCAAGCTATTGATGAGGGTGATGAAGTTTTCCGGTATATATCCTCCCGAGCTCCAACGACTAAGGGAGTAAATGACCAGCAAAATGTTCTTTCAATTGTCAAGTCAGTCTCTCAGTTCTTATGGGTTTTTTAAAATTGAATTTCTCACATTTTACCTTTGGTGTTCATTTACTTTTATTGGCCTTTGATCATTCTGATCGGTCAAAATTTCCTTCTTGATCTGCCTTTCGCCACCATCGACAGGGATCCAGGCGGATATGGGGGGATCCTCCTTGGATCCATCATCTTATCCGAATGTATGAGGGCTTCGATACGATTTGGTGAGGTATATATCTCACTTCACTGATGAATATATGACACTAATGAATTATATGAGATTGAAATTATGGCTGAACACAACATTTCGGGTGTGTCTATCCCCACCGAGCACTTTTCTCATCCTAAAAAAAAAATCAATGTTTTGCTGTTCCCATCAATCCAATTCGACCGAAATCGGTCGTCATTTTAGGTTTTGGACGACTGGACTTGGTCGCCATTTCAGGTTCTGGGCGACCGTAATTAGTCGTCATTTCAGGTTTTGGAGGACCGTAATTGGTCGAACATGGTTCAGAACTATATCTACTTATTCTTTGTAAACAAATAAATTTTTGAGTTTATCCATCATATTCTACATTTATTCTTTTATCCAAACAACAACTAAGGGACTGAAAAAATGTAAGTATGTATACTTTCAATTAATTTAAATTTTTATAGAAAAATATCTTATTAGACAAATATATATCATTTTTAAGCTTCGTTTGAATTCGTAGTTAAATGATTCTTTGTTTGAAAATAAAAAAAACATACCAATTGATCCAAATACATTTTATATTTGGCTTTTGAAATTTGTCTGTAACTTACGTAAAAAAAAAATTCTTATATTCTACATTTAAAATAATGATTTATTCTCCCTACATTACAACTCAGACTTTGAGTGATATGAAGGATTCAAGGAAAATACACGTCATGAGATTATGTTTTCAAGAAAAAAAAAATATAAACTTTATTACAAATCCTGTTCGACCAGGTTCGGTCGCCAAAACCTAAAATGACGACTAAATCCATTCTGGCCCAAAACCTGAAATGACGATCAAGTCCGGTCGCTCAAAACCTGAAATGGCGACCAAATCCGGTCGAACTAGCCGAATCGGCGGGAATAGCAAAACACCGATTTTTTTTTGCTGACTGGTGGGGTAAGCAAATTTGTTGGTGGGACTGGACGGGCCTAACACTTCTATGTAGGGGTCGTAACGAGCCGAGCTTTGATATGTTCAAGCTCGGTTCGTTTATAAACGAGTCGAGCCAAGCCGAAGCCGAGCCGAGTCGAGTTCACGAGCCTCAACAAGCCTAGAGTTCTTCTTCATTTTAGGGTTTTTAGGGATTGAAAAAAATTTAACCTAAATGAGCCAAGTTCATTGAGCTTAAACGAGCATAACTTTGTATTAATTTAATATTCTGATTTTATAAAGGAGTTTAGTCGAGCTTCAATTAAGTTTTAATAACGCAAACATGTCGAATTTGAACATAAAATGAAGCTCGATCCAGGTCTCGAGCATAACCGAGCTTTAAAACATGTTCAAGCTCGCTCATTTGTCTAAATGAATAAGCCTGAACGAGCTCAAACCGAGCCGAGCCAGAGCCGAGCTAGAGCGGCTTGATTCGTTTATCAGCCTTACTTCTATGTTAACAATGCGTTCAATCCATCCAAATTTAACCTCTAGTCGGCAGGGTTTGGTGGGCCGGAGGGCCGGCCCACCACGGACTGCCTTCCAGGCCGTGCTTAGCATTACCGGAAATGGACTGGGCCTGTCCCATGTCCACTACCATTTTCACAACAGTTTGGGGAGGGGTTGTCACATATACGAATTCTTGAGGGGGTTATCTGTAAACAAAACTCCTCCCGAACTTTATATCGCAAAATCCAGGACGGATGCTTCGTTTCCTCTACGTCTTGACGAGGACTCTCAAATCCAAAGAAAATAAAATAAATCAATAGATAAATAAGGCCTTTCTTTGCAGCGAAGGCCCCTAAAAAAAAAAAAAAACAGGGGGTCCGATTCACATCTACTCGTCCGAAAGAGATCTCCATCGCAGGTTCAATCCAATCTTCTCAGTTTTGATTATTGGAGTTTCTTTTGTCCTCAATCAATCTGTGTTTTCTATTTTTGTTAGGTTTTCAATCCGATTGAATCGTTTATTCGTTAGATCGGATTGATTCTCCGTCAGATTAGGCTTTCTTTGTTGTGTTAGGGTTTTGATCTGATCTGCTTCGTTTCTTGCTTTGATTCGTTGGATGCCATTGGCTTGTGAAGGTTTGGTTTTGATTCGCCTCCTCTGCCCGTGTTATCGTGCATTTATATGATGAAAATAGTTTTTGTTAATTTTGTTCCTGCGATTTGTCTTGATCAATTTAGGTTATTTAGCTACACTTATTAGGCCATCTCCAGCCCTTACTCAAACCTATACCCAAATTTCACTTAAAATTTGAGTAAAAGCTTGATTTGATATGATGTGTCTCTAATCATCACTTTGCGTTTTACTCAAATCTTTTTAAAAAATCACTTCTTCTAATTATTTCTATAAACATTTTCAAAGTCCTTTCCCCAAACATTTTTACTATTTAATTTTTCTCTCCTTCAATATATTTAAAATTAAAAATTATTATCATCCAATTTTTTGAAAAAAAAGTAATTTTTTTTTTTTTCAAGAGATGGTGAAAATTTGGGGGGGGGGGGGGTGTGGAAAGGCATCTAATATAATTCAACTAAAGATAAAGTTGAAGAAAAACAAAATGTCACATTTGAAAAAAAATGTGAAGATAAAAGGAAAAAAGAGAGATTAAAAATTTGGTAAAGATTTGAGTCTCTCTTGATTTGGGTAAAGGTTTGGGTAAAAGCTGATTTGGTATGGGTATAGGTAAATGGTTGGAGGAAGTTTTGAGTGATTTTTACTCAAATTTAAATTTGCGTAAATGTTTGGGTATAGGATTGGAGATGCTCTTAAGGATCAACATTTTGGTTGAATCTTTGAAGGTTTGTGTTTGGTTCATCTCTTTTTTTGGTGTTTTCATGCTTTTGTATGATTACAAAATATCGTGGCTTCCCTTTGAATTGTCAATTGTGTGATTTCCAAGGTTGCCGATACAAGTAGTTTTTAATCTCATGGATTTTGTTTTGAAGTTTGATATTGTTCTCATTGTTCCTGCAATTTGTCTTTTTGAATTTAGATTTTTTTATAGCATTTGGTTAAATCTTAAGATGCGGGATTTAGTTTTCTGATTCCAACCTGCTGTTGTTATGGCTCTTTCTTCTTCTTCTTTTCTGAAAGAAAATGGCTAATTCTTCTTAATATGATGTCAAGCTTAATTTTTGTGGTTTTCGTCAGTGCAGGCGATTAAAGATGTCAGGAGGCGTATTTACGAGGCTCTTTGGAAAGCCTAAACAGGAAACCAATGCCTTGGTTACACTTGACAAGTTGAATGAGGTAATACCGTTATATAATTCCTTATTGGTATTTTTCTTAAAAGGTGTGTATGGTCATTTTTGTTTCCTTTATAGTAAATCATCTTCAATTATTTTGTTAATTAGATCTTATTTGTTCCTTTATGTGTAAGATGAACTTGTTACTTTTATGATTTTACCTGTGTGCGGATTGTGATTCCAGTAAGCTTTTGGCTAGTAGCTCATCACTGTGAGAGAAAAGTGAATAATTCAATTTTGGTTTAGTGTAAGAAATGCATTGACTTCCTGTTTAATCGAGAAGATTCAGGTCTGACATTTCAGCAGATAAACTTTGTTCTGCATTGGTCAATCTGGTTAAATTTCTTAATATGGAGATAGCAACCTGAACTTCCTTTTTTTTTTGTTCAGTTAGGACAGATTGTTAATTCATGGCCTAAGTTTAAGAAAAGTAGATTTGTTGAATAGATTTTTTTGTCAACACACTATTTTTTTGAAGTCATTATTGTATTACAATTAGGGAAATTCAGGATAATAGATGAAGAAACAAGAAATATTTAACTTCCCAGGACCATGTCAGAAAATCAAAAGAAAGCAACATGAACAGGTTTTGTGGAACTACATGTTCACACACCCTATCCTCTTTACAGCATTTGTTTTTTTGAAAAATGTAACAATTTTGTCATTTGAGCTTTTTAGGTAAATGCTAGGACTCGAATTCATGACCTCTTGGTTGCAAACTCTTGTCCACCATGGAGCTATGGATCCATGCCCCTAAAACTTACAGCATATTTAGACTCCTCCAATTTGTGTCTCCGCCGTCTTCTCAAATTCTTTGAAGGCCTGAAGTTATGTATAAAATATTCTTGATGTTCCTATTCTGAAATCGATACTCCTTCTCAAATGTTTGCAAAGTTGGGCACGCTGCATGGGAACTGTCTGGAACGCTTTGCATTGTTGTTTTTTCTCATGCCATCTTGTGCTGCATGGAAACTCTGCCACATGCCATGAATAGCAGAGAATTCCTCTCCAAAATTTAGGCCGCAGTCCACCTTCAACATTTCTTGGCTCATTGGCCTTCTTAATAGATACTCATAACTTGCTCATAAAGAAGATACAAAGTAAACTCTCATTTTCTGTCCATTGTCTTCTAATATTTCTTTGTTTTTTTTTACTTTGGAAATGGGGTTGGAGCTTATCATATTAATTCGAATGATGCCTCTTGAACAAATGGAGTCAAGGGATATCCAAAAACAATAAAGGGGCATTCCAAAATAATGTTTCTTTAGTTAATCTTTTCTATTGTCTATTTTTTTTTGTGAAAAAAAATGTAGGATAAGAAACACCCACTGTGGGGCTTGAACCTATAAACTCTTTTATTGTTATTCATATGAAATATGTATGAAAGTATCGATGAATGTCTAAAAAAAACCAATTGAATTACTAGATGAAATAAAAAAAACAGAAATTGAAGCATTTGGTGACTGATATCATTTTCTGATGGATAAGTCTTTATTTCTTGTTTTAAGTGGTGATGAGAAAATGTTTGCATTGTGATCTGTGCAGACCTTAGAAATGCTGGAGAAAAAGGAGAAAGTCCTCCTAAAAAAGGCTTCTGCTGAAGTTGAAAAGGCCAAGGAGTTTTCCAGAGCAAAGAACAAGAGGGGTAAGCCTAAAAGAATATCTTGAAGTTCACATCATAGTTATTTAAAAGCTACTATGGAAAGTTTCAGATTTCATTGTCTATGAAGTAGAAGGGTGGGATGTCACCAATTGTATTTATTTGGTAAACTGTAGGCACAGGAAATTTGTTATTTTCCTTAGAAACAAAAAGGCAAAATAAAACATCTCATGCTCATTGGCCTATCCTATTACATGCAATAAATTATTGCTTACAGTTATATGTACCACTGTATTGTTCATACATCATGCTCTTAGGCTTCCCAGTGTGCCACCCCTGGTATTCTCCACATGATGCTGCCCACACTTAAAACAGAATCTCATTCCTTGACACCAAATATTCCAGCACACCAAATGTTGGATTAAATTGGTGAATATACTTTTTGTCATGGAAAAATTATATGTATGTAGTATGTTATTCCCTGATATGAGTTCAACTGTTCTCCTTCAAATTCTGTATGTAGTATGTTATCTTGGACAATTATATGCATGTAGAATGTTATTTTGGACAATTATACATTGTTAGGAGAAGCAGATACTGTATTTGTTTACTGTCAAATTTTTTTTATAGATGCAAGTAAAATTTATCTGGAGTATTGTTTGACTCTTTACTATATAGTATTTTATTGGTATCTTATTTTTTATGTATACTCAATAATACATCTTTAACTTGAAGATGAAGATCTATATATCTGGAAACAATGGCCTATGTTAAAGCTCGGTTTCCACACCCCCCCCCCCCCCCAAAATAATTTTTTTTTTAAAAAGGAAAGAGAGAAGAAAATCAGAAAATCACCTTGTGAGGAGTGGGGTTTCAAACCCAGTCCCCCTGTTTTGATGGGGTGTTACTTGCTAGCTGACCAAAGCTCGGTTTGCCTTGTAAAATTCTATTGAACATGTGGCCTTATTGGAGCATGCATTGTCTGTCAATCATTTCCAATCCTTGAAGTGTCCAAATGTGAAATGAATGTGAGAAATGCCTGCTTTAGGGAATTGGGGAATCCTATTTTTTTACGCACGTGTATAGAAATATTTACTATCTAGGCATCCTTATAACATCAAATGAACCTAGCATCTTGATAATTGAGTGTATAATGTTCTCTGTCCAAACATGAAATTAGTCAGATTCCTCCACTAATATGATGCACATGGAAACTAGCTGCTCCCACCTGTTAATAATATTATTTGAGCAATGTTATTAAAATGTCACATGGACTGCATTTCATATTGTTCATCCATTGGTTCATTTGCTTCAATGTTTATGATTTTGTTGAGTGTGTTCACTCTGCGCTACGTAATTATACTTCAGTTTTGCTGTTATAGAATTTTTATATCAGAGTTTTATTTGTTGGTTCATATATTTTTAAAAAAATTTCATGCTTACACCTTATCCCATCACCAACGGTATGACTTGAATTGAGGACCCTTAGTGAAGAAGGGGTACCTTTGTCGACCTGCCAATAGGTGGTTTCTTTTAATCAACATTTTCTTAGCTGATTTTTCCTTTGCCTACTTTTTATAGGCAGTAGGAAACTCTATTCTCCCCTTGACTGACATAGTACCCTATGTATTATATAGTGATCTTGAAAGTTGAATTTGGTATTACATTGTTGGCAGACATTGATATTACTACTTTTTTTTTTTTTGGGGGGGGGGGGGGATGTGCATCAAAGTTTATCTGAAAAGTTGTATGGATTACTGTCTTAATTTTATTTTTTTTGAAGTAAAAGTTGTCAGTTTTCAGAGAATATAATAATAATTAAATTGAGTGATATGATTTATGTTGGCATGAGACATGGTTTTAATCAAATCATCTTAAAACAGCATAATGCATGGGGAATATCATATATTACTAAAAATATATTAAAATTGTTCACCTTCTTTCCTATTTTTTTATTACTAAAACATAGAACATAGCACTAAATGTGTGTTTGTTGTATGATATATTATCCATTGAACATCTAAGGAGTTTCTAAAATAACCTCAAGAAATATTCTAATGAAACTTAAGAGTGACTTCAATAAGAGGACATAAATGTGTTGTGTGCACCTCATAAATAAATCTTGCGTGTCTGTTTTTTTCTCAAAAGAAAATCTTATTACTTTTGCTGCAAAAGCAAACATTCTTTTTTGATGTAAACAGTAGGCTATTACCTTTTTATTAATAATAAAAGGCTAAACCCAAAAGGAAATACAAATGAGGAAAGCTAAAGAAAGCAAAAAACAAACAGGTTAGACCCATGTAAGAGAGATCAACACCAACGACCCGCTAGTAGACAAACTCTTATCCAACAAACTCTCCCATTGCCACCAATTCTGAGAACCAATGGGTGATACACTGGTTGGATCAGTTCTTTTATTTGAGAGGCAAAAAGAGAGGTGGATAAAGAGCGATCAAGGCATAAATCCAGCATAGGTTTTTAGTTTTTTTTTTTAATGGCTGTTTCTTATAGTGGATGAAAATGATCTTAAGAGTCGGGTTTTCATACTGAACTATAATTTGCACACCACTATTTTATTGCTAAAGTTGTGCCCTTTATATTCTCAATGATTGTATAAATAGCCCCATGAAGTCATTAATTATCCCTTATTTTTTATATTGAATGTTTAGACATTTCTCTTCTTTTCTGATCCTAAAATTTCCAATATTCTGGGCAAGTGGGCATTTGGTTCATTAGTGTTGCAACGATTAAATCTTTGGTTGGGTAAAATCAAGATCTCATCTAGATAAAGCTGAAGGGATGTGGGTGTTATCATATTTTACCTTATTTGACTAATGGTATGAGCTCACCACCTGTGATTTTATTTTATTAAAATTGGTATCTGAAGCGCTGGCTGTGGGGTGTTAGTACCCTTTTTACCTTTTAATGGAATCTTCTTTTGTTTATGAATAACATTATGCGTAAGCTATAGTTTTGAAGAGATGGATTGAGTAGCTATTCTTGGTTTTTTTCCCAGAACTCTTCACAATTATCATGGTTGTAGGTTTAACTGTAGTACTTAAACTCGGTAACTTGGAACTATTTGGTTTGATTTTTCTTTTTGGTTTTTTTGGAATAGCTGCAATACAATGTTTGAAGAGGAAGAGACTTTATGAGCAACAAGTTGAGCAGCTTGGAAACTTCCAACTACGTATTCATGATCAGGTATCCTCTCAATTATTTCATGGGGGCCTTTTTCTTCTGAAAATTTGCAAGACAGACTTCCTCATTTCGTAGAGAAGTGATTTTTGGTCGTTTTCTTATATATACATGAAAAATGTGTTTACAAGATTTTATTTAAATTCATTGAAAGCTGTCTATACTAATGTTGTCATCAAAATGCAGTTCGCTGCAGTTGTCGAGGAAATAATAGTAGTGGAATGATCACTACTACTATGACTGATTCACTTGAAACTAGTTTTTTCTAAATAAACTTATACCTGAAGGTATTTGATGATTTCATTAGGTGGCATCCAACCTAATTTTAGTGGAACAATGTGTGCATTTTTCTCTCTCCTCTTTCTCTCTGGATATAATTTGCTGAGGATTTGCATCTTCTGTCTTCCCCTTGGACCCCACTATCATAAATGAAAGTAAGGTGGGGTTTATTGCTTGCTTTCTGTACTTCCTTCTAGTCTCTTTCACATTTCTTTTGTTCCTGTACTTTTCTGTTAGATGCATGGGACATTTTTGTTTATCATATTTAGATGTCTAATTGAAGACAACAATTCTCAAAATGTGATGTGAATGTTTTGATTAACTTTTAAACTGATTTTTAAGTGTGTCAAATTTAGGCAAAAATAACCGGAAAAAAATGTGCTTTTGGTGGTGATGCAATTCCAGAAAGGAGCCTATCAATCTCATTGATGAACACCAATTCTCTATTCTTATTTAAATTGTGTTTATGGTTTCAGATGATAATGCTAGAAGGTGCAAAAGCTACAACAGAGACTGTAGATGCATTGAGAACAGGAGCAGCTGCAATGAAGGCTATGCAAAAAGCCACGTGAGTGAATGCTTATGTCATGCTTAAGGCCTTCCATTTTCGTGACATTTCCATTTTTTAATGATTATGTTATTTTCTTGGGAATTTGAGTGGCACGTTCTTCATGCATTCAATTTTTAAAACCAACAATGCAATGCATCCATCTCTAATTGCTTGATGGCAGTGTGTTCTTCTGGCATGTTTCATCATATGCTCTTGTTGGTTTTGATTTGCTTTTGTATTTCGTTTTTTTACAGAAACATTGATGATGTTGACAAGACAATGGATGAGATCAATGAGCAGACAGAGAACATGAAACAGATTCAGGAAGCATTATCTGCTCCTATCGGGGCTGCTGCTGATTTTGATGAAGTATCTGTTCTAACATTATTGTGTTCCTATTTTTTTTTTCTTAAATGTTCCTATTGTATATAAAACTATTGTAATTGTTAATTGAAACTTTCTGTGTATAATATGACAGGATGAGTTGGAAGCAGAACTTGAAGAATTGGAGGGGGCTGAGCTGGAGGAACAGCTTCTTCAGCCCGCAACAACTGCCCCCGCCACATCTGTGCCCTATGTTCCACCAGTTAGGCAGCCAGCCCGCCAACCACAGAAAAATACAGCTGAGGAGGATGAGCTTGCTGCATTACAGGCCGAAATGGCACTGTAATGAGGTATGTTTTCTATCCTTGGATATTTTAGACTTAAATTTCTTTGCTTTACCTTTTAAAAATGTTACATGATCTTGTTGGGTGTTTGCATGGTGAATGTGATTCTCTTGGCTTGCCTGTTAAATAGTGGATCAGAAACATTGTGGTGTGCTATAGTTTGTCCAACATTTGAGCATCTTGGTTTGCCTCAATTTTGTGTACAATTTTTTTTATCTAGTCCAACTTTGGCACTGCTGTTGATTCCTCATAATTTTCTTTTGAAGGCATTCTGTTTATTTCCGTCATTCGTGATACTTCCATAAAAATGGAAAACCCCATTTATTTAGTTCCTTTATGCGAGAAGTTCTCCTATCATTATACACATTTACCCTGAATTTGTTCTTTCCTTTTCTTATTTTGTTCAACTGATGTTTTTTTTTTATAGTCTTAATACAAAGAAATTTCTTGTTTATAGTTGGATAGTTTCTCTTCTCATCATTGCATCGTTTTTTGAAAAGTAAAAAATAAAAAAGACGTAAGATTGAGGAAGGCATCTTGTTTTCTTTTATTTCATAAACACTTAAATTGGGATCTTGGGGTTTTGCTTTTGGGTAAGAATTCCTACACCCACCAACACGTCTGAGGAAGTTGAGTTCTTACTAGGGCTTTGGAGATGTGATTATATAATGAATGCTTCTTTCTCCAGGTGTGGATGCTCTCATTGGAGATGGCGAGACCATGTAAAAAGAAATATTTGCTGTGTAATCTACGCGATTATGATTGAATATGGTGCGAGCGACATTGGTCATGGAAACAGTTACCTTGTCTTTTAATTTATTGTTACATTTGACAGGTTTATAATTAGACATAATGTTTTCATACTCTTTTAAAATCATCACATGTACAGATGTGCAAATGGTTGAAGATTACCCTCCACTTTCCTGTCATTGCCGTATTAATTGATTGGTGGTGGTGATGTTTCCAGCACCTGTTGAGTTGAACAGAAATTCTCTTCCGTTTATCGTTTGAACTTTACAAGTATGCCTATATATAGCCTGTGGTTTTCGGCTTTGGTGGTGTGTTGTTTGTTTGATCAGATGTTTGTTTTTATGCTGATCTGGATTCATGAAAACTATATTTGTTGATTTCACGTGGTTTGAGTTGCTTTCATCAGATTTGCAACTGTGACCTTATTGTTGTGCTCTCTCGCTCTCGCTGGACTTCATTTTTTCAAGACTGTTCATTTGATGACTTTTTGGATTATGAATATGTAATAAACTAATTGTATGTATTTTAGTAGGTGAAAAAATACCATTTTGACATATAATCATACTGCGGATGGGGTTGTATTCTGGGTTGGACATATAATCATTTATCTAAAATATGATCCAACCATGTTGACCAAATACCATTTAACAAACTAAAACAATTGTATGGCTTCAGATAACAATAAGCAAGCACTATTTAACAAATGGCAAATAAACCATGGGCAATGTCACAGACTTGGAGAAATATGGATGTAAGCATTAAAAATAATTTATGATATCGTAAATCTTAAATTTGCATGATCTTTACAATAATGAAAATATATGAGAACATATCTAGCTAATTTCTGTTTTTTAAATAAATCCACACAATCAACCTTTCTTTATCCAAAATTAACTCTTTTTTTCTTTTATGAGAAAATCCAAAGTCTGCGTTACTCAAGATCTAAAAATAAGCCAAATTTATCAGAATTAGCCCATTACAACACTCACGAGCAAATTAGGTACATTCATACTTAAAATTACGTGATTTTTCATTTTATTATTTCTTGTTAGACTGTGTATTTTCTTTGGAGAATATTGAGTTATTGAGATATAAACAATGATACCATCATAACTTGCTATACTAGTGGAATAATACATTTTCTGTTTGGTTATGTTTTCAATTATTTTTGTTGAAAACGTCAAAATAAATTGTTTGTTGTTAGGTATATGATGAATAATGTTTGAATAAGATTTGAATAAGTTGATAGGTGATATTTATTCATTTTTAAATGACAAAATTCCCTTGATATGTTTTTGTGTCATATACATTGTTTGTCATTAATTCATGCTCAAATGATAAGAAAAAAAACATGCCGTTTAGAATTAAAAAGGGTTCTTAAATTGGGAATGTTATGCTTGTATCATTCTGGGGCTCTCGGATGCTCAATTTTATAATTTAATTGAATTTTTGTTATTATTATTATAGTTTTGACGTTACATTCGGGTGGTGTTCTAGAATTTTATGCGGTTCTGGGGTGTATCCGGGTTATTCATTAATGTGTGTGTGTGTGTGTGTGTGTGTGTGAGAGAGTGAGTGAGTGATGTTACCCCCTCTTGATTTATTCTTTCTCCTTTACCCACTTGTTTTGTGTGTTTTATGTTTATTAGCCTCACCACATAACCCTACCTTCCCCTTATGTTTACCGCATAACATGACATCTCATCCACCACACATCTATCATATCGACAAGGGTAACACTTGGGCTATTTTTTTGAAATGACATGTAGGGTCCACATGTTCAAGAGTTGAATAATCTCATATAATCCAATCCCAGGCCACAAATGGAGTTCCAATACTGATTTATACCAATTTATACCGGGTTTGTTATACTGTTTATTAAATTAATCCAAAACAACCAAAAAAATCATATTTCAACTAATCTAGGTTTATTCCACTAATAATTACGTATCCAAACAATGGCTTATAGAATTAAAATGCTTTCTTACATACACCTATAAAAATCATAGCCATTACTACCCCTACTAACATAATTCTTTTATAAAGGAAAGGGATGTTAATAGGTATGATGAGGTAATATTTTTATGAACTGTAAGCCTATCTAGGAGTTCTGATATCAGTTCAACAAATCAACCTAGAATCCGTCAGGGAACCAACATTTAAAACAGTGATGATCAGAGCATTAATATTTTTGGGTCCCCCCTGAAACCACCCAAAACATAGACAGAACCAGTCAGACAAATTGGCTTTGGATGCTCCCCAACTTTTTGGTTGGCTATTCCTTGTTAAGCATTTTTTGATCTCTTTTGAGCAGCTGCATTTTCTGTGGTTAGGCCCACAATCAAAAATAGACAGAGCCACTTGTTTAAAGCTCCTCCACAATGCTCTTGCAAATTCCAATTTGGATTTGTCATCCCTTGTTTAGGGAATATAATATATCCCTCCCTTCCTCCCAAGCACATGTTTTGGAAGTGAGTGAACTCTGGTGGGGACATTTTATTTGTTATGCTTCATGGATGGGGAGAGCAGAATCAACTTGGGTCATGGTGAGGAAATACAAACAATATGGGTCTTTTTCATGAGGTTCCTTAGGATGGGCATGGGATCTGATTGAGAGGGATTAGGGCCACTGTTACTCATAGCTCTTTGTATGTTTCGTTAGATAAAGTATGTAATAATTTTCTTTTGTTAAATAGATATATATGTATATAATTTATTAGATTATTAACTTTATTTTTCATGAAATTATGTTGTGGAGGAAAAATCTCGTGCTCTTCCTAAAGGTGTCATGTGGTTTCACGAATCGCGTAAACTAACGGGTGGCTTAGCCCGGCCCAGAAGATCACAACCGAATATTGATCGGCTGAGGAGGATGGCTCGGAAGTCCGATCCCTCACCCGAGAGGAGGACAAATTGGATGGTTGACCCCTCACTCGAGAAGGCCCGTTCGTATGACTGCCTCCCCACTCAAGGATGACAGCTCGAACGATTGACCTCTCGTCCAAGGAGGATAACTCGGATGACAAATCCTTCACCAAAGGCATACTATTGGGGTTCTGCTAATGACAACTAGATCAATGACGACCCGAGGAGGATTGAGGTTACTCAACTAGTCAAACCCCCTCTGAAACAAGACCTTTGGAGCATCTTCAAGTCCAATTAGCCGAACCTAGAACCAAACCTAAAAGGGGGACACTGAAACTTCAAAGTGAGGTCGGGATCACTCTGCCCAGCCGAACTGGCAAAGACGCACACCGAAACCGACAAACAGTCTACCACAGCTCACCGTAGTTGTGGTTAGAGTGAATAAGGCAACACCATGTGGCCACGACATCATAACAAACCTCAATCATGTATGTCGCATAATCTTTCATGTCAGGAGATATTCGCTGAGATAAGAGGACAATTGGGTGGGAAAGACGTGCATGGCCACTCATTCAACTAAAAGGGGACGAGAAGGAGAGAGGGGGGGGGGGGATTCATTCCTAAGTAATGATTCTTCACCTCATTCAGTCCATTAAAAATCTTCTGGTTCTTCTTCTTCTTTACTTCATTGACTTGAGCATCGAAGTTTCCTTGACCGACACTACATCAATGTCCCAGATTCTTTAGGTGCAGGATCTCACAAGAAAGACTCGATCTTTATCCAAAGGTGAAGCTCCGACCCCATCACTCTTATTGATGATACTCACCACCTTCGTATATGTTTAAGCATATATAGCATATAATTTTAAAAGAATCAGATAATGTAGAGACTGTATGTTGTATTGTACAGACCATCCCCAAAATTATCCTGGGGATCAAATTAATGTTCTTCATGTTTTTAGAGATTATGTCGTAGAATTGTTTGTAATTTTTTTTATTAACTTAGATTATATTGGGTTTGTTGTTTAACCATTTGTACTAACTTTGATTGACTTAGATCATGATCTAATATCCCTTCGATAACAGGATATCTTTATAGTTAATAATATCCCGGATATGAATATTTTTTTAATAATTTATATGTCCAAATATGAAAGCTAATTAAAATGATCAAGTGAGGTATTAGAGATGAGAAATGCTAATTGAACTCTAAATGTCATACATTATGTCTAAAGATTATAATTGCATGTGTTAGTTGTACTTAAACTGTATATAATACAAACATATATAATTATAATTTCTATTTTTTTCATATAACAACGATATGATTAATGTGGCTTGCATTGCACACACACTCATGACAGTTAAAAAAAAACTCTTTTTTGTTAAACGCAGTCCATGAAAACAATTCTCTGGATAGTCTATATAGTTCAATAACCATCTACAGACTATATTTTTAAAGACAATCAAGCAATTATAGTTCCCTCATAATTTTTTTGGCTGTAAATAATAAGATTTTTTTGATAAGTGATGTTAATAAGAATTGACACACAATCAATCGATCATCGATTAGTGAACATGTGTAAGAGGGCATCCAAAATTATTTTGAAGGAAGGCCGTTTCCACATCACTGGTTAGTGTGCAAACCATGGTGATGAGGATGTGTTGTAAAAACCTTTTTTATGTTAACCTCTCCGGGTTATTTGCGCAGCCATCTCTTTTTTCATTAAATTTTTTGCATATTTTTTTCTATTTTTTCTCCCCTAACAGTTATCTGTTTTGATTTCTATTCCAATGGATACATGCTTACAATTTTGCTATAAAAAAAATGGCACACATGGTTGTGAACCTAATGTCACAGTATTTGTCAAAGTATACTGTATATGTGCAGGCTTAATTAGCTGGAAAAAAAAATAGAAGTACTGGGTGAGGGATGACGTGGGTTGACGCATGCATTCATTGTGAATAGTGGGTGGAGAACCTAATTTATGCCTGCACATGAATACATGATGCAAAATATTTAATGTGCATTCCACTACCTAGCAACTTAATTATATTATATAGGTACATGTATGTGTATATATTTTATTATATATATATAAAGTACATATGATATGGAGGACGTACAAGTACTTTTTACTATCACACGACACGCTTTAATTTTTATTAATATATATGTACTGTATATTTCATATAATGAAATATGTATCTTAATTTATATCTCTTAAACATTAAAGAAAATGATATGTTTCATCTGTTTTGACAAGAGGGAAGGAAGAATTGTTTTTATATTTTGGCTTTCCCTTTTAAATTCTAAGGTGACCATTTAATCCCATGAAAAAATCTAATTCACAAAAGAGTATATATATATATATATATAGCTCAATACATGACTACAATATCATCACGTATAATACATAATTATAACATTATCACTACATTGAAATATATCAATGACTCACCCCCAGCGAGGTAACCACTAGCTCGGCCTGCATCTATTTATGGTCGTAGGAGCAAATTATACTTGATCATGAAAAAATTCTATTATTATAATCCACAAACTACTAGAATGTAAGACATTAATCCAATAATGATGCATACAAAGACTAAAACTTTTTTATTACATCTTTCCTATGTTTAATTACATGCATACATGGAAATACTTCGAAACATTAAGTTTTGGAGAGAATTTTCATATGATATGTTTCACCAAAATGTTGGTTGGTTTTAAATGACATGATTTTGATCAATTAAACTAAAATCTAGTATATCAGATTTTTCCAGGTAAATCCGTCCCTGCATTTAAAAAGAAACATATCCATTGGAGTCTAACAAACATACATTTGAAAGTCATATAACCACATAATTTTCTGTTATAATTTTTCAGATCATGAAAAATTTTATCTTCCTAATTGTTTTGTGTCTAGATCACCTTCAATGGTATAATGTATCAATTGAGAGGTCCATTTCTTCATTTGTGGACGTTTAAATTAGTGTTTTTTTGAAGAAAAAGGTTTCTTGCATTGTTTATGTCATTTATTCTTCTTAGTGTTGATACTCTCAATCTCTTTTGCAACTGGACACATCTGCAATCCAGAGGTGGTCGTTCAATCCCGTTTTTAAATGAGGCATCTTCTGCTTGTGTTAAGATCAACTTCCATAGTTTATATCATGATATATAAAAATTTGTACGGATTTTTATTTTTTAGTCCCCATAAAGTATGTGATTTAGTGATTAATCAATCACTCCTTCATATGATAGTTTAAGTCCCTGGATATAAAGGATATGTTCTTTATTAGTCCGTGGAATGGGTCTCTCTCTAAATTGTTTGGTTTTCTTATTAGTTCTTGTGATGGATTAAAAATGAACGTATCATTTAAATTTATGTACTTAAACTGTAATATGAATAAATGAGGTATCTATCACTAAATCTAGTTTATGGAGACTTAAAAATAAAAAACCCAAATTTGTAATACTGAAGAAGAACCCTTGAGAATTGATTAGCCAAGATGATGTTGTTAGGGTGTGAGACATAAATCATCATCGACATATTTGTGATTAAGATCCCTCGCTAATAGAGAAAGATGAAGCGCCTACCTCTAGCTTTGAACATTTTTCTTCTTTACGAGTGAAGCATCTTCATTTTAATCTGTTCTTTTGTAAGCAATACATCTTCAATTCATGAAACATCTCTATTATCATTGTGTGAAACTTAATGTGTTGGTGGAGAACATAGCCTATCAATGGATCAAATACATATCATACATTCATATTCTATCATAACTAGATACTAATTTTTGAATTCGAAAATATATTTGGATTCGAATCGGCTGACACATCCCCATATGATTTATGAACAATAATTTGAATGATAAAAAAATGATACATATTAAAAGTATGAGAATTAAAATTAAGATTGCAAAGTGTATTCTCTTTTTTGAGATATCATATATTAAAAGTATAATAATGAATCAAACTTTCATAACTGTGATACTGTATCATAAAAACATATACATATATACAAATGTATAGTATATATTCATATTCAAATATATTTTGGATCGGATACATTGATTTCCTTGATCGCACTCTAGATACTTTAATATCAAATAAATTTTTGTTTTGGATAAATATTTAGTCCTAATACATATATAATATTTTAGATAATTGACATGTTTATAAAGAGTATCAATAATAAAAATATCGTTAATAGTGTGGATTGGTTTTAAGTTGAGAGCAACTGAACCCTCCACCCAGTTCGTCACACCCACCACCCAATGTTTGTTTTTTATGGTGGATTTGGACAATATGGGAAGGGAAGTAAAAAAGAAAAGAAATAAAAAAGAGGGGGGGGGGGGGGGGGGGGGAGAGGGTGGAGGACGACAGCGGTTGAAGAGGTGGCGGGATGGAGACCGAGTAGAAAGAGTAAAGGAGAAAAGGAGGAGAGAGAGGTGTCTCTTCCCAGGTTGCCCAAACCCATTACCCAAAAAACAATTGACAATTGGGTGGTGAGTGTAGCAATCTAGGTGGGGGAGTCGTTGCTCCCTTTTAAATTTTCTTTTTTTTTTTTCTTTCTTCCCGTACATGTTATTTTTAAAGTCTTCTTCAATGAATTAAAAATATAAAATAAAATAAAGTCCTATGACGCATTGGACAATGCTGATGCAGCGAATAGATGACTAACAAAAATTTTAAGAGGTGATCACATAAAAAACGTTATGCATTTGTTAATGGTGCTTAATAAACTTTTATAATCATCCCTCCATGTCACAACATCTCACTATGGGAATCCACGTGTGAGTGGATTTCATTAAAGTTAAACTACAAATAATTAATCTTTAATTAACGATTGATTAGTCAATTTATTAGCGACCACCGATACTTGTAGATATCATGTGGTGTCGGAGAGGACCACCATAGTGAGGGTTGGGGGACCACCACTAACATCCGTACGATCGAAAGATCCCCCGTGCCATCCACCAGAATTCCATGAAAGCGACGGTCAGGAAACAAAAGGGAGGGGGACCACCGAGAACATAAAAAACGTGACTAACGAATGAATGAAGGAAAGAATTCCAGAATTTCTGCTTTTTATCTGTTCAGGTGAAGTGGTCAATAAAGGCTCTCCACACCTTGTCATGATTATTATTAAATTTTAAATTTTGTCACACTATCTATTTTTTATTTTTATTATTCATTAATAGGGTTGGTAAACGAATCAAGCCGCTCGAACTCAGCTCGATTTGAGTTCGTTCAAGCTAATTCATTTAGACAAATGAGCGAGCTTAAACAAGTTTTAAAGCTCGATTAGGCTAGGGACTTGGATCGAGCTTCATTTCAAATTCGACTCGTTTGTGTTATTAAAACTTAATTGAAGTTTGACTAAACTCTTTTATAAAATCAGAATATTAAATTAATACAAAGTTATGCTCGTTTAAGTTCATGAACTTGGCTCATTTAGGTTAAAATTTTATTTTCAATCCCTAAAAATCCTAAAATGAAGAAGAATGCTAGGCTCGTGAGCTCGGTTCGACTTGTTTATAAACGAGTCGAACTTGAACATGTCAAAGCTCGGCTCGTTCAACTCGTTTACCACCCTTATTCATTGACTGTGTTTTTCTGAGGTCTTATTTTATTTTAACTTTTTTTAATTGAATATTATTGTATTCGATAGTACAGTCTATATATATACCCTAAATAGTGATATATTAAAGACTATCAAAGTATATAACTCTTTAGATGAAATATACACATAGTTAAGAGCATCTCCAAAAGTTTTCCTACACTTTTTTTTTCCACATAGAGAGCTAAATCTTTTAAAACCTAGTTCCAACGGTCTCTCTACACCCCTCCATCACTAAATTTTTCTCTAACACACTCCATATAGGTGGGGAGCCATATTCATTCCCTACATCTAAAAAAGGCTATATTGCCCCCTCTTCTTTCATTTTTTGTTTCTTTATGTAGGCATATTGGATATTTCCCTACATTAAAATTTTCTATGCATTATTAATGATTAATTTTTATTCATTATAAAAGTGATTTTTATTTATCTTTCATGTTTTTGACATTTTTAATTTACTTTTAATTATTTTTTATTCATTATTAATCATTTTTATTTAAATGATCTTTATTCCAAGTCAATATTTGATAAATTTTAGAATATGTTTTTATCAAATAAAATATGTTTTTATTCATTTGATATTTGAACATCTTGTAATTTATAGTTATGAATTGGGGTAAATTGATCATTTAGAATGAAATATGGTAAGAATAAAGAGACTTTTGAAGTAATAAAAGGAGAATGACTCTCTACATGTCAAAGGGAGGGGAGCCTTTTTTCTCCATAATGTAAAGAAAGAATGAGGAGATTTTTAGAGATGCTCTAACAATTTTATGTTTTCAATCTAATTGATCTATTCAATTCATCAAGAAGGTGTATAATTGTTTTTTATAAAAAGTATATAGTTCATCAGAAATCGTTTATTATTCTAAATATTCAAAATATTTACGGATTGTTTGTCAGGACTGTCCTGACATTATTTTTTTGAATTTTTACGATCTATTAAAAAGTCACGATATCTGTAACTGTAATATTCATTGGAAAAAAAAACTTGAATGGGCTCATTTGAGATCTTATTCCATTTTGTAATATTTTAATTTCTATAGCTATCCTGTTAAATTATATTATCTGAAGTTTTCTTTTTCTTTTTTAATGGAGGCATGGAGCATTTTGTCTATTATTCAATTCGAATAGCATCGATCAGATACAATTGGGTGTGAGCCATTTGGGAGCAAAGAGAGAATTGTTATTCCAAAATATATATATAGTTTTTTTTTAATATTTGTGATGAGTTGGGGAGAAATATACTAATAATTATTCCAATAAAACTAGTTTAATTGTTCGATAGATTAATTTGCATTGGAATTCAGATGAATTTAGATGGGTCCAATTTTCAAGGTACATCAATGCATGTATGAGCAATTGGTCCCAAAAAGTGTTGATTTATTTTTGGAAAATGATTTGATAACCTAATACATATTAAAAAAAATCAAAGCTAATAAAAACATGACAACTCATCATTTCAAACCCCACAAAAAAATGGTATGACAAATATATTGTTTTGATTAGTTTAAAACAGTTTGAGTTAAAAATGATCAAATTTTTAGTTACGAGAAAAGAATCTTTATTTTTTTCGTTGTTGCTGGATTTAATTCGTTCGATATTGATTTATTCAGATATAGAAAATTTTATAATAATATAATTATTCATTTTGTATTTGTTTGGTTTTTACTTTAATAATAACTTATTTTGATTTTTTTCACAACGTTCAGTGTTTTTTTTTCAAGATTTATTCTAATTTTCATAAAAAATATATCTTTTTTAAAAGAATTTTAGTTGTTTTTATATTATTTGTTTCACAAAGTTCAGTGATAACATTTGCTTAACGAACCTGTAATCATTATTAAAGAGCTTATGAAATCCAAGCTTACAGCTCTTCACCAATAATCAAATAAATAATGAAATGATCAAAGTGTTAATTTATTGTAACCACACATCATCATCCATTATAAAAAAATTATTATTCCACAATCCACATGTTTTTTTAATTAATATCGCATCTAGCGTGTGAAAGCAAAACGCAATATAGGTGTTTCATCATTTTTATTATTTGGGATTTGCAAAACCAGTGGGCCACAATTTATTTGACAATGTAATTTTGGCACATCATGGATTTGTTCTTTTGTGGGATCCAAAAACACAATCTAATTTTACATTTTTTTAATGGGCATTTATTCACAGTGGTCCCAGCAAATAGTTTTAGCACATTTTTTCCACACAGTACATACATTGAATCGATTGGATATTAATTGCATGATGCGGCCGCCGACCTCATCGCGGTCGTGTATATATATATATATATATATATATATATATATATATCTTATGTTAATCAAAGTCCACAAGTTGACTCTCCATTTTTTTCTTCAATATAAATTAAGCTGGTCTGACATGTTATCATCCCAATACAATTTTAGTTTTGCTTCTCTCAAAAATATTTTAATTGAAATGCTTGGATAGATGTAATTTTTATATGTAACACCATTTGTGTTTTGTTTTTCAGACTAAAAATATAAATATATTTAATTTATTAGAGTATATATTTTAATTTCTATAAATAAAAATGTTTTATATGATAAAATTTGTATTTAAAAATATCAAAATATGCAGGGATCATAAATAATTAAATAAGGCTAACTTTATATTATACAAAAAGAGTTTGAAGTCAAAATGCTTCCCATATTCCTGTTCAAAATTTTGTTCTAAAACCTAATAATAGAGATTGTGATTCTACAATGATGATGGTTTATTGGAAAAAGATTGATGAGTGTTGGTTATAAACAGCATATTCTATTCATCCAAATAGAATATTATTATCCTAACACTTTTGGTCCACAAATCCCCCATCACTAACCCTTATTAAAATAATGCATCTCTGTAGACTATATTATCACAAAATATCTCTAAAATTTTGTCTCTTCTCAGTTTACTTTAACTTCATTAGTGTTTATGAAATCCGAGTGACCTGTACTTTGATTCTATAGTGACGTTTAGGGGAGAAATTATTTTCATTTGGTTTAATTTGTGGTCTGTGCTCTTTGTAGCATTGAAAAAAAAAGAGTTCTCAGAATATTAGATTTGTGGGAATTTTAGTCCCCCCCCCCCCAAATTCTTCCTTTCTTAGTATCATCGAGCGGGGTATCGAGTTGGCTGGAATAACTTGGATTCATATTGGAATGGAGTTTCTACGAGTGGAGTGAGCGTATCTGGAGCTCCGGTTAGATAGCTTATCTATCGGGTTTTCCTTTTCTTCTCAACTTTATTTTGTTTTTATTTTGTTTATGTTTTAAGTTTCTCTCTATTTCTCTTACCGCATTTCAGACATTGTCTACTTTGCTACTTAATGAAATGGATATGTCTACAATTTATTTCAAAAAAATTCATTGTGGCTTTTTGTAATTTCTTTATTTTTATATAAGAAATACATCCGCTAATTAATTTAATTACACACACACATATTTCACTACATGAAATATATATTAAAAAAATAAACACATGGATAATATAAAAATACTGGATGTAACATTGTTTTAATTTTTTAACAAATGACAAATTCCATCCCAATGACTTCATAAAATGACATTGGGTGGATTTGTCTAAAATGTAAAACCTGTTCATCTTTTCCTTCATTCTTTCATTTGTTTGGGATGAGAGTAATAATCCAGCATCTCAAAATTTCATTAATTCGATGATCTTGAATTAAAGTTAGGTCAACAATAAGAAGAACATGTCATCCTATTACTTCTTACATGTGTTCACAGTTGGATAGATGAATTAATTTATCTGGGATATCAGGATATATCATTGGAATAAATTATTCTTTTGTTTACATGGATTTTTAGTTATTCTTGTTATGAAATGTAATAATGAAATTTTTTATTATATAGTTAACTACAGATAAGTTGTGGATAAAATATGAATAAAATATGCATAAATATTTATAGAATGTAAAAAATGATTTGACATGAGTCATCATAATTTATAAAAGATGAAAAAGTTACTTGACATTGGACATTTTATATTAGTCCATAAATTGAATGGAATAACCTAACTCTAGTGGAGATCTGGAATACCAATATAATACTGCATTATTCCCTCTATTCTAGTATACTAATACCATCTTAGTCCCCAATCTAAACAACTTTTTTCCCTTTATTCCATCTTATCAATTGCTCTTCCACATTTATTTTGCTAACCAAACAAGGGGTTTAAGTTGATCCAAATAAGATCAAAAACTGAATTTGGTCAATTAATAACAATAAATAAATGAATAAAAAATGGGAACCATAAAACTCCCATCACTGTCAGTTCCCATCCAATCTCACCAAACATCAAAATAGTTTTTCATGTTAACCCAATGAATAAATGAATCAGTGTGTCAAACGAGGAATAATAGTTAAAACATAAATAAATTGATAGTGTAGATTTAACATTTTTTTAAACTGGACCACTGTTCCTTTTCCTATGCTTTATAATAGGATCTGAAACTTCATTGTCACATAATAAAGAAATATATTAATATTTATATTAAATTTCAATGGCATCCTACCCACTCTCTCATACGTGGATCCCTCAGTTCATTGACTTTAAACAGTGAATAGACTGAGCCATTTTTTATAAATAAATAAAATTTCACAAAAAGCTTTAATAAAATGATAAATTTGATTCTCGGACCATTTTGATTGCACAGGAAAATGCAAAGAAAAATTAATGAAATGCTTAATTTTAAGCATTTGAA
This sequence comes from Acorus calamus, assembly GCA_030737845.1. Classification (NCBI taxonomy): domain Eukaryota; kingdom Viridiplantae; phylum Streptophyta; class Magnoliopsida; order Acorales; family Acoraceae; genus Acorus; species Acorus calamus. The sequence goes on along the minus strand of CM060858.1, from coordinate 10,068,123 downwards.
AACACATTTTGGTTAATTCTACTTTTGCAAAAATCAACTAACTCAAAAGTGTTTTCTTCAAGAACCTTGAAGTGTTTTCAAATTTCTTAAATGATAGCAGTATTTTAAGAAAAATAAATACAGCAGATTAATTAAAAAAGCTTTAAGCAAATCTAATACACACTTTTCAGAAATTTAGTTGAATTTTTTTTGAAAATCCGCTTTTCTCATATCCATATAAAGGGCGTACAAACAAATTTAACTAGGTATTCATTCATGCACCATTTAAAAAACTACCTTAAACAAATACCCTCAATTTTTTTAACCCCTTTACTTGGGATGAAATATATAATAATTTTTTTAATAATTATTATAAAGTAATAAATAAAAGAGACATGTTACATCTAAAAAAAATGCTTTTTTGCATATATATACCCTCAACCATTCCTATATTGTCAAAATCCCCCACTTGAAACTCTAAAATCATTATGGATATCTAAATTTTTCTGAGAAGTATTTTTAGAAAAAATAAATCATTAGAGATATTTTTCCAATTTATTAGGGGTATATATGCAAGAAACCATTAAAAAATGTTGAGATTTGGTAGATGTGGATATAATATTATCCAATTTATATAAACACACATATATAGATAAATTTTTTGTTTAATCTTTATCCCAATATAAAATTAATAAAAATAAAATAGTAAAAAGTGATGATATCTTTAAAAAAATTATTGTATTAACGATATTAAAAGTATGTTTTTTTTTTCATTGTTATCCTTAATTTAAAATCAAATATCATAATAAGAGTAAAATTTTAAAAAAATGCTATAAAAGAAAGAAAGAATTTGAACAACTTAAATACTTCTTGTTAGTAATATAGATGGATGGGTAAATATAGAAAGACACCGTATAAATACGCCTAACTTTAACGAAAATTTTCCATATAAGTACGTACCGATGGCAATCCAATGTTATAATTTTTTTGGGCTTTTGCATGTATTCCATAAAAAAATATGCTATTTATTTTTACACTACTCTAAATATCCTATTTATTTCTACACCATTGGAATATATAAAAATTGTGTGTATTTACTTTCTTAGTTAACTTCCATTCAAATTTTCATTAAAACCATTAAAGTCTTGGAGAAATGATCAGATTAACCTTATATTTTATTTTACCAAATATGATATCTATAAAAATAAAAAATATTAATTTTAAGAGGAAAATGATAAATTTCATCTAAAAGCCAAAAACATAAAAATTAAACATAGTAATTATTATTATTTATTAATACCTACATAATTAAAAATAAAATATTTTGAGACCAATTAATCATATATGTTACAAAATGATAAATTTTATAAAATAAACCTAGATCTTGAAGAAAAGGAAAGAAGGGATAATGTTAAATGGTTCACGGTTGATTTGGAAAGAACAAGAGATTAATTAGATTAATATTTTTAATTATTTACATTATGATAATATTATATGATATGGTTATTTTTATTATTTTTACTTCTTGGTTAAGAAATTAATTATAGTTAATAATCATTTTGATTAAAAAAAGATAAAAAGGCACATTTTTACATTAATTTTTTTTAATAATATAAAAATAAATACGTAATTTATGATGATATAAAAATAAATAGCATATTTTTTAAAGGTATACACCTAAAAAACCCAATTTTTTTTCCCACTTTAACCATGTAAAATCATCATTACATTTGTAAACCTGAGCCAGTAAGTGGAAAAACCGGGAAACGCGTTTCCAAGGTTGTGTTATCTTTTTCTCTTGACACACCACCACCTTAACCACTTCTGTTATTTTATTTTATTTCAACAGATCCATTTTTGAAGTCAAAATAAAAAAAAAAACAAAGTGAAACGCCACATGTGGCCGCCTGAAAACAGAGAAGGTGACAGTGAAACAAAAAAACAAAAATAAAAACAAAAACAAAAAAATAGGAAGAAAGGAAACTCAAACACTACTCTCTCTCTCTCTCTCTCTCTGATTCAACCAATGGCGGGCAAACTCTCCGTTTGTCACTGTCAACTCTCAAACCCATCTCACAAACTATATCAAGAAATTAAAAAAGAGATCTCACCACCACCCCCCACCCCCACAAAAACAAAAGATACAAAAAGAGGGGACCTTTCTTTGTGTCCGGGCTCCCCTTCCCCCAACGTCCATTTCGTGGTTGTTTGGATCCAAATTTCAATTAAAGATTGGAACTTTTTTGCTTCTTTTATCTTTCTTGAGTCCTTTTTCCATCTGGGTATCTGCATTTCGAGCCTTTGCTGTGGCTTTAGCTTTGAAAGTTGGAAATTTTTTTGTTGAAACCTGTGTTTGTCTTGTGGGTCTGAAGTGTTTTATTGTTTAATTGGGTTCTTTGGCATCTTGTGATTTAAATTGTTGGGTGGTTTTTTTTTCTTTACGCGTGTATACATCGTTTTTGGAAACTGGGATTTGTTTGGAAGCTTCAGAGATGCATAATCTTGTTGCCTTTTAAATGGTTTTTATTTTATTAGACTTGAACGGAGTCTGTGAATAAATGCTGTTTTTGGTGATTTTGGGGATTTCATGTGGTTTTTGAAGGGATAAGCTACTGAGTCCTGTTTGTCCCGTAAATTTCTTGTTCTGATTGGTTTTACCAGCAGAAAAAAGTGGCCTTTGGAGCCGGCTGTGGTAGAATTGTTTGAACGTTGGGATCTTATTGGGGAAATTTTAGGGCATGTGGACTGGGTTTTATGAGTTTGTTTTTTTGTAGTTGAGAGGGTTTCACTGACTGGGTGTATCTGGTGTGTGTGAGAGGAATTGTTTTCGATTTGAGTAGAACATTGACGGTCGTGATGGCGTCGCCGACAGAAAACGATGATGACAACAGAGGAAGCATGTGGGTTTTGGATCAGAAGCTTGATCAACCCATGGACGAAGAAGCGGGAAGGCTTCGTAACATGTATAGAGAGAAGGTAATATTTTTTCCCACTGATGTATTAGCAAAATTCAGAGATCATCATGTACTCATGTGTAACTGCTTAGCCTTGAGCCCTTGAGTAGCATTTTCTATTATCAGTGAACTTGCTTTAATAGTTAGTATGTGTTGTAATGATTTAATGGATAAGTTGGCATTTGTAGAGAATGCTGAAAGCAGAAATTATAGCATGTTTGGCAATCACTTGATCTGGGGGATATTTTATTTTGCAGAAGTTTTCGTCTTTGTTGGTTCTGCGGCTTGCATTTCAGAGCCTTGGTGTAGTTTTTGGAGATTTGGGCACATCTCCTTTATACGTTTTCTACAATACGTTCCCTGATGGAGTTGAGGATACGGAGGATGTGATTGGAGCTCTTTCTTTGATTATTTATTCTTTAACGCTCATCCCCCTTCTGAAGTATGTGTTGATAGTGCTACGGGCAAATGACAATGGACAAGGTAATTAGTGCTAAATCCCACCTTTTCATTTGCTTTATCTTTTATTGAATCTTGGCATAATTAGAAAGGTGTAGACTGCATGATTTCTTAAAGGCGATATTTTCTGTAACTTGCTATTTTATGTCTGTTAATGTTTGGGTGTCATAATCAACTTTCTTAAATTTCTCTCTTAATATTTCTCTGCTTCCATGTTGTATTACTTGACTTCGTTTTTTAAATAGGCTTTCTCGTGCACGTCATGTAAAACATGCAACAATATGGCATGCATTTTCCCTGCTCAATGAACATGAGAAGTTATGGATTGTGGCTATTTATATCAATATTTAGCATCTATTTGCATTTTTTGCATATATGAGCAACTCTGGCCAACATGTTTTGGGTCCTTTCTGTCTTGGTCAAAACTACTCATTAGATGCAACCCAGATTATTGTGCATGTATTGCCTTTTTGGCATCCTTTTCTTAAATTCTGATCAAGGAGAATAGATGTGAGCTTATAAACAGAAGTCAGCAAGAGAATCTGGATATTGAGATCCCATCATTATGTTGTATTGGTGTCGTTAAATGAAGATCTCTGTTGGTCCTTTTACTGATCTCAGATTTATGATTTTTGGATAATTGTACGTGGTAAACACCTAACAAATAAAGGGGTTTAGGGAATCCTTAAGATATATAATACAAATGAACGAATGACACTGCATCTAGTGACTGTCCATGTCGCTATCTGTATTTGGGCATCATAGTATAGATGGCTAGATTTAAACATGCCAAGTTTTGTTTGGAGAATATTTCGATCATATGTGACATTTAATGAGAAAAAAAGTTACAGGATTATATGATCATAAACCATAATCTTCATATCTCATTTCCAATTTGGATGAACTACCAAACCAAATTGAGGTTAGGATAAAATGCTTGGATTTGTTATTCATTATAGCCCGTTTTGGGTTTCTTGGCTGGTTTCCAAGAAATAATTCAACTGGGATATATGAAGATGCCTGTGATGGGTGCCCTAATTAAATATTGCTAAAATTTTTGTATTATGGCATGATTGAATGTGACGATAATTTAGCATGTAATGGATATGAGAATATCATCATCCATTGACAGCTCCCTAGATTACTTTTAAAAAAAGTTGTAGTATAATAGCCCAGAGTATAAGCTATGACTTCCACAAGCTTTCAGTTGAACACACCCTACTTGTCGTAAACTTGGAACTTGATCACTGAGTTCTTAGCCATGTTGGGAACATTTCTACCAATCCATCACATTCCACTGTTTGTAGGAAGAACATAAAGATAATGCTGAGTTTAGGTTTGCTAGACTTTTCAATATGGCCTATTATTGGGGCTTTTAAACAGAAGTGACCAAGCTTAATGAAAATGTCCATCATAAAAAGAAAAAAATGGGGTAAACATTATAAGTATTTACCATGGATTATTCTGTGGTGTTTAACGTTGTGATAGCAATGCCACTTGGAAATTTGGTTAGTCATGTTGTGGTTTCTATATTCGTTCTCATTTTAATTGATTTTGTGTTGGGTTGTTGGTGCTGATATAATTAGACAAAAATTTTCATATGTTGCAGGTGGAACATTTGCCCTTTATTCATTACTTTGTCGACATGCAAAAATTAAAACCATTCCCAACCAGCATCGCACGGATGAGGATTTAACGACATACAGTCGTCAAACATTTGCTGAGAATTCCCTTGCTGCAAAAACAAAGAAATGGTTGGAGGCGCATGCATACAAGAAAAATGTGCTTCTAATTCTTGTACTCCTTGGTACTTGCATGGTGATTGGAGATGGGATTCTCACTCCTGCTATATCAGGCATGTTCTTCCCCTGCTTCCTTATCTTGTATTCTTGCACAGATGCATTTCTTGTTACCTTGTTTTCTTTTTTCCAAGCCTTAACACTATGCAGCAGGATTAGGAGTCACCTCCTCCATCTCCTCCCTTTTGTTTGTTTTGTGAATATTCATCGATATGTTCATCATATTTTCTCTTCTTTTTTTCTCCATATCTCAACTTAATGTTCTCTAAGCTGTTATTGCTAGATCAATCTTGAGCTAAAATCCTTTTATGTGTTTTCATGATGTTGTTTCATGGTATTCATGTTGCCAAACCTTTAGTCAAAGTTCCAACTTCTAACTTCTCTAGGAAATTCACAAAGATCCCCCCGTAATGCGTAGGATAGAGATGGATAAATACGTTCCTTGGATCTATCAATGGGGCCATTCTTGCTCCATTTCATATTCTCCCACTTCCATTATTTGGTTCGTGCAATCTAGCTAAGGCTAGTTAAGTGAACAAATGACCTAAGAAGCCCCAATTGTGGGTAAAATAGCATGTGGAATTCACTATCTAAATATTATATTCTCAACTAAGTTAAAACCCCTAAAGCATTGCATTACCTGAATGCGAACCCTTCTTTTCCCCTCCCCTTTGCCTTAAATTTCTAAGAGATGGTCGTGGAAGTGAAGACATTGAACCTAGATGCAAAGATACAGATGCTTGCCTTTCCCTATAACTACGATGTTCAAGCATTCACCCATCATCTTGGTTCAAAGACTCCACTATTACCATTTCTTTGATGTGTGAGCTAAGAAGGGCGAAGGTTCAGAATTCAGGTGAGATGTTGCTTCAAGGTCTTAACTTAGTTGAGAAAAAATGATTTTTGGGTGAGTATGGCCTTGTGTAAGACAAAATTATTGGAATAGAAAGTGGAGTAGCTGGTTGATCTGGTAATATTAATTCCCACAAAGGCACATTGATATTGGACATTCTATTGAGTTCTTTGCATGTTCCCTTTTGTATTTTTAGATTGGATAAAAATCCTTTTCTGGTATATCTTCAGATGTATTAATTTATATATTTGAAACTTGCAAGTACTGTCTGATAGACGTTGTTGGCCGAAACCTGTCTGACTCTACTTGATTTGAAACCAAAATTGTGTTTGCAGCCTTTGCTTGGTCCATTGTTAAGTTTCCAACTGCAGGTGTGAATAATTATCATTGGAAAACTATAAACATTTCATTTGCATTAATAGGATAAAGTTGTATGCTGGCAGGAACTTTACTTTCTCATTCATTGCTGTTGATGTAGAGTATTGTGGACCCCTCTCCTTGCTGTGTTACCATTCCTTAATTTTTAGTCATTTGTAAGCTACACCCGAATGTCTCCATAAGTTTTAGGCTAATTGTTTTTTTTTTTAACAAACATTATTGATCTTTTTCCATGTTTGATTTGATTCTGTTTTGCTTTCACAGTTCTTTCAGCTGCTGGTGGGATCACGGTGGACCACCCGGGAGTGAATAATGGTATACCCCTAATTTCCAAATTTCAAAAATGCTCCTCACTTCAAAGTCATATCTCTCTCATGTTTTCAATATATCTATAAAATTAAAATTTCTCTCTTGCATATTGATGATTAAAATGTATCTCTTGCATTTTCGATATGAAGAGAATCTTCTAACTGATTTCATCATTTACACTTCAGATGTGGTTGTCGTTGTTGCTGTGGTCATCTTGGTTGGTTTGTTTAGCTTGCAACACTATGGAACAGATAAAGTTGGATGGCTCTTTGCTCCAGTTGTCCTCATTTGGTTTCTGTTGATTGGAGCTATTGGGGCTTTCAACATATATAAATACGATAGAACAGTTCTGAGGGCATTCTCTCCCGTTTATATTTTTCGGTATTTTAGAAGAGGTAAAAAGAGCTGGACTTCTCTTGGTGGTATTATGCTAAGTATAACAGGTTGACTATTTTAAACTCTCAAACACCTTTATAAAAATTTTCATTTTATTTACGGAAGAAATACATTACTGACTTGGTGCCATACAATATGCTCTCAGGAACTGAAGCACTATTTGCTGATTTATCCCATTTTCCAGTCCTAGCTGTTCAGGTAGCCCCACCATCATTTCATTTCACTTTTTGACAATAATGTTACATGTACTTCCTCACATTATATGTTGTTTGATCAGATAGCATTCACTGCAGTGGTCTTCCCTTGCCTTCTTTTGGCATACTCCGGACAAGCTGCCTACATAATGCAGAACAAAGGACACGTCATGGATGCTTTCTATCATTCAATCCCTGGTAAGATTCAAATCTTAAATAATTTTTTCATCATCAATACAGTTTCTTTCATTGATTCATTTTTTTCCTTTTCCAATTGTAGATGGCGTATACTGGCCTATGTTCATTGTTGCAACTGCGGCAGCAGTTGTTGCTAGTCAGGCAACTATATCTGCAACTTTCTCAATTATTAAGCAGGCACTCGCACTCGGCTGTTTCCCCAGGGTGAAAGTTGTTCATACATCAAAGAAATTCCTTGGTCAGATTTACATACCAGATATTAATTGGGTGCTTATGATTCTTTGCATTGCTGTTACCGCTGGATTCAAAAATCGAAATCAGATTGGAAACGCATATGGTGAGTTTTATACCACATTCTGTTCATAGTGTTTATAGATTTAGTTCTTGTCTTCTTGAGACTTCATCAGATCAATATCTATGAATCTAACAACTGTAGAAAACATTACCCTTGTCATGTCCCTGTTTTAACTGATCTAGATATTGCATATTCCGTTCTTTCATCAGGATGTCATGTATATATATTGGTACAATATCTGATCATCATTCATATACTTTAATCATCAGGATGTCATGTTTATATATTGGTACAATATCTGATCATCATTCATATACTTTAAGTGTTACAAGCCCTTCGGTTAAGTGGGGTTCAAGTTAGTCTACATGTACTTTGAATTGGGAATTCATTAAGAAACATCCTAGCATCATATGATATCAGTTTTTCAACCCCTAGTGCAACCAATATTCAAAAACAGTTTTATTTCATTTCTAAAAGCTGCTCTTAACAAGTCTTTTTCATAAAAGATACAACAAGTTTTATTCTTAAAAGTTGTTTTGTTGACTTTTAACACATAAAACTAAGATCTGAAACCAAAAGCTAAAGCTTAAAAAGATCCGTATAGAACCGATTATCTGAAACTTATTTTGCAGAAACAGAATCAATTTGACTATTGGTTTCATACGGGGCGTGTAAGAACTTTGGGACTTCTTTGCTGATTTCTAAAATTCCATGTTTTTGACAAAACAAACTCATGCCCATGCAATGAAACAGGAACCGCAGTTGTGATCGTCATGCTTGTGACGACCTTCCTCATGGTTCCAATAATGCTCCTCGTGTGGCGGAGCCACTGGATCCTCATCGTCATCTTCATCGGCTTCTCCCTGGTGATCGAACTGACCTACTTCTCGGCAGTCCTCTTCAAGGTCGACCAGGGTGGCTGGGTCCCCCTCGTCATCGCAGCCGCCTTCCTCATCATCATGTATGTCTGGCACTATGGCACCATGAAGCGCTACGAGTTCGAGATGCAGAGCCGCGTCTCCATGGCCTGGATCCTCGGCCTCGGCCCGAGTCTCGGCCTCGTTCGTGTCCCTGGGATTGGCTTTGTCTACACCGAGCTCGCGAGTGGCGTCCCCCACATCTTCTCCCACTTCGTCACCAACCTCCCCGCCATCCACTCCGTGGTCGTCTTCGTGTGCATCAAGTACCTCCCCGTCTACACCGTCCCCCAGGAGGAGCGCTTCCTCGTGAAGCGCATTGGCCCGAAGAACTTCCACATGTTTCGGTGCGTTGCGAGGTACGGCTACCGTGACCTCCACCGCAAGGACGATGACTTCGAGAAGATGCTCTTAGACAGCCTCATGTTGTTCGTGCGCCTCGAGTCGATGATGGAGGGATGTTCAGACTCCGACGAGTGTAGCATCTACAGCCAGCAACAGCAGCAGACGGAGAGGTCGCGAGACTTTCTGCTTCAAGATCAGGCGAACCCAGCGACGGTTTACTCTTCCAATGCTGATGTGAGCCAGTCTTCGTATGACTCGATCGTGCCTGCCCGGTCTCCGCACCTGACTAGCAGCAGTGGTCATGTGAGGTCGTCGGGTGGGCAGAGCCTCACGGAGGGAGGCGAGCAGGAGTTCTTGATCCGGTGCAAGGATGCGGGGGTGGTGCACATACTTGGGAACACGATTGTGAGGGCGAGGAGGGATTCGGGGTTCCTCAAGAAGATCGCGGTCGACTACGTCTACGCGTTCCTCAGGAGGGTGTGCAGGGAGAACAGTGTGATCTTCAATGTGCCTCATGAAAGCCTGTTGAATGTTGGGCAGATTTTCCTTGTATAGATTGTGCTGTGAATTTTGTCATTCAAAGTCAAATTTATTCATACAGTTCTGATCAGTTTTAAGTCGTTATTCAGGATATATGTAACAATTAGAATGGATTTTGCGATTTTGTCAGGTCTATTTTGTTCATTCATGTACAAAGCTCGCAACTTGTCTCTATAAAGGCATATTTTGTAACAAACACACAAACCAAAAAGGTAAAAAGAGGCTTTCCCTGTAGAAGAGATATCTACAGTAAAGCCAAACCAATCACGAAAGCACTACTCCTGGATATGAACGCCCGTTAGTAAGAGAGACCGCTCTCGCTCCCACGCAGAACTTGCCCCAATCCATAATGCATCTAAGGGACGATTTACGAATGTTTTCAACGTATGGAGTGTCCCTAAAATATCTTAGCGTTGCGTTACCTCCAAATTGACCACACCACCGTCGGGACGAAACACTAAGACATTTTGGCCCGACAACTCCTATCCCCTCGCCTCGAAGACGCTTCCCCGCCCTCCACATATCATCAATAGACATGAATGAAGATGCCATTTCAGTCGGCCGGATGCGCATCTTGTGTGTCTAATCCCATCCTTCCTTTTTCTTCTTTTTTCGGGTGCCCTTCTTCTATACCCAATTGGCACCATTGTAGTAACTCTTTTGATGGTTATAACAACCCTACACCATCTCAAAAAAAAAAAAAAACTGAGATGGTAGTGGTGCTAATTGTTCTTTTGAATTTTTTGGTTGGATGAAAAAAATGTGAATCCTTTTATTTTGAACAAGCTGTATTATGGGGTCATAATATTTTCCCCATTTAATACTGCCACGTGACACCTTTAGCGAGGTGGTTGTGTGTACCCATTGTTAAGCGGTGAATCCGATCCCCATCCGACCCTTTAAATGGGATATCCTCGGCCCACTGGGCTTTTTACCAAAAAAAAAAATATATTAATACTGCCACGTGGAAAGAGTTACACGGAAAAGCTAATATGACAGTTTGATCGATCACAACGGTGATTGTTTAATATCAGCAGTCAATTCGACTAACTGATCGATCGATTGTGTCTGTTCATAGCGGTTAATCCGATCCTCTAATCGAATCGATCGCAGATCCATTATAGTTGTTCATATTCAATGGAGATCCACAAATGGTGGGGTGATTTGAGTGGATGATTTGGGATCATTTGATAATCCAAACACAAAACAATTACAAAAGAAGCAAGATGAGGATGTGAATTGGTGCGAAAAAGTAAAAAACATAATTTAGGACGACCTCTCTTTTAGCCTGTATAAGTAATAAAGAGATTACTTGTCCTCTCTCTATCAGGGCTTACAATATCTCAATCTGGGCAGTTTATAATTGCAAGACAAATTTTTTTTTTTTGTTATTCCATTTTCATCAAGACTTATTCTCCTCCTATGCTACGGAGCAAATGTGTGACTGAAAAATCCGAAAAGATGTAGGGGAAAAAAATCCTGTTGAATTAAAGGTCGCGTTTAGAGAATTTTCATTAAAGTTTCAAATTGTGTTGATACTTTATTTGTAGTCCATAAACTTCTCACAACATCTATATATTGCAATAGTGCAATATACACTGTCATAATATAGTACATATTGCACTATCGCAATGTATGACAAATTTAAAAATTTTATTTTTTATTAAAATAAATTATATTAATATATCTCAGTGTATATTTCACATTTATAATAATATATATTTCAATGCACAAATATATAATGTTTTTAAGAAAAAAACCGTTGTGAGTTGCGGATGATACTGTATACAGGGCTTGGTGTATCATTTTCCTTTTAACAAGTCATGTTTTGGGTGAAAGGGGTTTACATTAAATACAATAATAATGTACATTCCGTATGAATTTAATGCATTAAACATGACTCGTTGGATGCTAAAAATGTATGAAAAATATCTCATATTTTATATCAAGTGTGATGAAAAATGTATGCATCAAGTGTGATGAAAGTAGTCCCGCCTAACCTTGCGCCTTCTATTTCCGATAGGCTTGGGTGTGTTGTGGAATATGTCCATCTAAAGTTTATGAGCGCTGATACACGCACTTTTTTGCACTAATGTAAAGTAGTCCCGCCTAACCTTTACGCCTTCTATTTTTTATAGGCTTGAGTCTGTCCATTTAAAGTTTATGAGCGTTGATATACGCAGTCCTTTTTGCACTAATATATCTTAGTATATATTTCATTTCATATAATAGCATGCACTTCAAAAGATAAATGTATGATTTTTACAAAATCATGAACCGTAAAACAGGCTATAATTGGGGTTGTGTGTATCTTTTTCCAAAGTTTATAATAGCCCTATGGCCTGTGGGCCTATCATTTTTAATCGCTCTAAAGGGCCTTATGTATCAAAAAAAAAAAAAAGGAAAAAAAAAGTTGCGATGAATGCATTAAGCGTGATAGAACTAAATGCTTGTTTATATTTATCTTGTTATGCTCATATATAACTTGGAAGGTGTACATTCATGCATTTATATTTATATCTTGTTATGCTCATATATAACTCGGAAGGTAAATGTACATTCATGTGATTATTATCACATAATTGAAAAGCGATATATTTATAACTTCTACAAGTCTGGAAAAACAAAATAGACATAGGTTTTATTTTTTATTTTTTTTGGTAAGAAACATAGATCTAGGCTCCGTTTAGAAACATAGATTTAAAAAACATAGTTATAGGAGGTATATTCATGCATTATTCACAAACACTTTACCCCCGTTTGTGTAACGGAATAAGCAAATATAAGGGTGTTATAAGAATGGATATGAAAAATGGTTGTTTGTTTGCAAGATATAACTTGGTATTACTAAGTCAGTTTAAACGAGTATAAGAGAGTATAACAATTCTAAGCAACCCTAGGATAAGCTATACTCACTTTATCTATTCCCAGGGTCCACATGTCAAATCAATTTTTTATACCTCATCACATCAAATCACCTATCAACACCTCTTATACATCAATGAGCTCACATGTCAAATCAATTTTTTTATACTTTATTTATATTTTATTCTTTATCAAACAAACAACTCAACTTTTATTCTTACGTTTTCCAATGAGAATAAAAAAAACACTACCAAACAGAAAATATCTTATTCTTGTAGATTTGTTATCTATACTGGTATAATTATCTATACTGGTATAGTTATCTATCCAGAATAACTTAATTCCGCTATCCAAACCGGGGGTTAATGTTTTGGTGAAAGATTAGAGGAAACCATGTTTCTGGCTTCACCATGTATGGTGGGCCTAAGATAATCTTTGTCGCTCTGAAATTGATGGAACAATTTAACTGATCAGATTTTCTGCCTTAAAAAAAGTGGTGGTTGTCGGACATTTTAGGGAAAAGTTCATTGTTTTGCTGTTTTATGTCTGAATTCGCTAACCAAAAATTTCCCAAAACCTATTAACAATAGATATTGAGTAATTTATTTAATGAATTACTTTATAAATTACTTTGAATCTATAAATTTTCTAGTTATTATTTTAAATAATTTATTTTGTATTCTTAAAGCAATTGTTTTATTTAAAAAATATATTTTAATGAGCAGTGATATATTTGGTCCATATTATACTTTTATTTGTAGTTGTTACGTTATTAAGTCAATGTATGACATCGTCTAACGCAAACACAATGTACATACTCCTTAGATAAACGTAAAAAAAATATATTCAATCCCTAAGATTAAATATTTCATCTTAAAAAATGTATGTTATTAGCTAATATACATCTAAAAAAAAACATGTATAAACTATATATGAAATTGGAAACAACATTTTTCTAAGTAGACTACCACATTGGTAAATTTTTTTAATATTAATGGGTAAAATTCCTGACAACCTTAACAATATTTTCATGAAGTATTAATACCTAAGGGGGTAGTCAATTGGTGCCAGTTGAAAGTGTAGAGATGTATGCAGCTGAGGCATCCCAACAAACTAAAAGATTTGAACTTTATTCTCCCATGTGATCAATTTGATACTCATCATTTTTTTGTTATTTAATTTGATATTCATCTTTTTGGTTGGTATATTAACAAGTCTAAATCCAGTCAAGACTGACTTCGATCAGTATTGAACTGCACACCCTTTGAATCGAATTACACAACCTTTTAATCGAATTACACAATCAATTGTTGAATACATTGTCATTTTCCTATGACATATGTACCAAACAATTGATTGTACAATTTGATTAATAAGTTGTGTAGTTCAATTTATAGGTTGTGCAATTCGAACTCATCGAAGTCAGTCTGAATTTGGACTTTAAATAAACGCTGTCACAGCAATGCCTCCCAAAAGGAACCGTCAATGAACACTCATCCAATATTTGTCTGACACACTGAATGTATTTTTGGTCAATCAAACAACAAAAATTTTATTATTAAATTTCCTAACGAGAATAATTAAAAACACAACAAATAAAAAATCACTAATTTTGTTGGTATAGTTATCTATTATTAAAACAGTCATAAACCATAACCCCCCGTTTGTGTCCGGACATAAATAGACAATAGGGGTGCATAACAACATAATAACCCTTATTCGCTGTTTGTTTGGCGTGGATAAACCCTAATAACCATGCATGGATAAATTATAGTAAGGCATGATAACAGTTCCACTAAAATGTGAGAATAACTTATCATGGCTTATCTATTCCTTAAAATAAAAATACCCATCACCATCATTACAAAAAAATTATCTCACATCCTTTTACACAACCTAATCACTACTCAGATTAAATCTGGTTCGTCCATCCGTTGTACCCAATAAATAACAAAAATTTGAAGCCATTGATTGTTTTCATTTCCCATATTCAATCTCAACCACTAAAATTAAAAGAGAGATTTGATCTCCACCCTACACCTGTCACCCACCCCTCGTCCTCCTCATCCCCGCCTACTCCCTTGTCAAGACCTCCGCCTCGATCAACCGCCGCACGAGCTCCGGCCGCGGCACATTTTGAAGAGGCTGAACACGATCATGGACGTCGGATTGATCACCGGGATGATCATAGGGGGTTTTGATTGGAAGTCTCTTCTTCTCTTACAAGATCAGCGTGGAGTGCAAGGGTGCCGATGTTGCTCGGCGTGTGTTAACCGGAGGCAAATCAGTCATTGGTGTTAAGACTGTGTCACTTTTAAAGGTCAAATATCGCGTTTTATTTATTTTAATAGTTCGGGCATTCAGTTTCAAAATCAAATTGCATATTTGTGGTTCTGGTGTTCACTTGGGCTTAAATGGAAGTTTTTGTAGCATTTTGAGGTCGTTTAGAAATTATGCAGTTTCGATTGGTATTTGGATTTAATTTTGTTAATGACCAAGATGAAGTAGTAAAAATCTAGTTTTATCATGAGATGTTCAGTGTTAAGTTAGCTTTCATACAAAAGTGGAATTAGATCAACTGGATTCATGTATCAAAAGTTATGGGTGTTTTTCCAATTATACCTGGGGATATGAAATCCAGGCAGCAGCCCTGTATGATGTTTAGCCTATATTTCGGAATAGCTGGAGAGGTTATTTGATCTGGATGTAAACATGAAAGTTGTAGATAATCTTCTTATCTTTCCAATGTCATTGGAATCGTGCAATTCGGAGCTGTATCGAGGAAGTTATGGCTGTTTAAGTGAAGGCTGCGCAGAGTTTTAACTCCGAGGACAGCTCGGTCTTTCACTTCTCTTTTGCCTATTTAACCACCCCCATGTGCACGACCTTGGCATAATTTTTCCCCCTTTTTGGATCTGGTCCAGCCCTTGGTGTTGTGTGTGTTGGGTGGTGGAAGGAGAAGGAGATGGAGCAAGAAGAGGAAGTGTTAGAAGTGAAGGAATCAAGGTTTGTGTGTGTATGTTATGTTGTTGTTTCTCATCTCCTCCTCTCCCTCAAGCTCCCTCACATGGTTCAGCCCTTTGTATGTGTTCAGCCCCCCACATGTTTGATGAAATGCCAAAGAGAAGGTGTGCTTGGATTGGGTGCATGTAAAGGGAGATCAAGCAAGGTTTGTGTGTTTGAGCTTGGCTTCCCTCTTCTCCACCCTCTCAAGGTATTCCCTTCCCTCTTTGTGAGTGTTGTGCTAATGTGTGTATGTGATGGCTGATTTGGTGGTGGTTGTGGCTGTGCTATGTGGCATGTGTGATGGTGGTTGTTTGTGGTGATGGTGGTGGAACTTCTTATGTGCACCATCTCATCTTCTTCCCAAGATTTCGTAGACCGGACGAGCGGCGATCCAAGTATCTGTGAGTGGTTCGATTCACCCTTTTGGAAAGCGCTCGATGCACATAATCGTGCATCGTGTATCCGCGGGGCACCCTAATTATATTCAATCATGATTGCTAAATTGCATTAATATATTAGACTCATACTTGTTAGCTTTAATTGTGGGTTCTTATATAACATGAGGTATAGAGTATGACATTTATGCTAGCTTGTTAGTGGGCATGACATGCCATAGGTAGCCATTTGTAGGGTCACCTTCTTATTAGTAAATGCTTAGTATGGTTGTGTCATATTTAGCTAATTGTATGATATATATGCTAGCTTACTAGCGGGCCTATGTTGGATTGTATAAAGTGTGCATATTCATGGTTTATTAATAGGTTATTCGGACAGGTAGTCCTTATATCTCTCTTGTGATAATTGTGTGTATGTTGAATGGTTCAACCAACTCATTTGCACAACGAGCATCGTATTATTTGCTAGAAGTTTTATTATATACAGCATGAACTCCTATTAGTCTCATTCACATTAATGGATGAGTTTTCCATGTCTGAAGCCGTTTAGTCTTCTATGTAAGTGTTTTGTGCTTGTATAGTATGAAATAGATATTTCAGATTACAAATATTAGTGAGGTGTTGCTTGAATGTCATATGTGATTTGATTGAAGGGGAATCACATATTTATTTATCCAATCCGATGAGATTTTTAATAGATGTTTTAATTCTCATTTTTTTTGACGTTATCCTTATTAGATGATTACATAGTGGAATGTGGATGAGAATCATTTACTTTTATTGTGTCTCAATAATTGCTTAGAGTGATGGCTAAGGTAATGGGACTCTTACACCTCAAAGGTATTAGAATTTTTTCTATCATTATCGCACTCATGATAAATAGATTAGACCTATCTGAAATAGGTGGATGTATGACTCTCAGTTAGGTCATACTTTATTATTTTAATGTGCAAATGTAGCAGTTTATATACCCTGCATCCTTGCGATGCTCTCGTATGAGAATTCAGAAGAATTCATTTATCGTATTGGTATTCGTTAATCGATAGCAATGATAGTATGCTTGGCCTATCTGTAATAGGCATGTGGATGACCCGCCTTTAGGGTCATGCCTCCCCATTGCTAAGTGTGAGAACTTAACTACCTTTCCCTGCATCCGAGTGATGCATCTGTATGGAAATTCAAGAGAATTCATTAGCATTGTATTTGCTAGATGATTATAGTTGATCCTTGATGATGCTTCTCCCCTACCTCGTATCCGCGTTGAAGCTACCCGGCGTTGGAGCTATCCTGGATTCTGCCGCTACATCATAGGAGGCCCAATGTGTATTTCAATACCCTTGTGGCTTCGTACCTATCTTGGAAGGCTGTCAGGAAGAGGGCTACCCGGGAGAGGGCTACCGGAAGGTTAAGGGAGTTAGCGAGTTGATTTCTAGATGATTATAGTTGATCCTTGATGATCGTATTGTGAGCGTGGCATGCTTCTCCCCTACCTCGTATCCGCGTTGAAGCTACCCGGCGTTGGAGCTATCCTGGATTCTGCCGCTACATCATAGGAGGCCCAATGTGTATTTCAATATCCTTGTGGCTTCGTACCTATCTTGGAAGGCTGTCAGGAAGAGGGCTACCCGGGAGAAGGCTACCGGAAGGTTAAGGGAGTTAGCGAGTTGATTTCCTTTCTAATAGTCTCATGTCACCTTAGGGATGAAGGCGAGGATGGGGTTAGAGTGCTTTCTCCCATATCGTCGTGCGTCGAAGATTTCGAGCGTTGAAGCTATCCTGGATAGTGCCACCACATCATAGGAGGCTCAATGTGTATTTCAATACCTTGTGGCTTCGTACCTATCTTGGAAGGCCGCCAGGGAGAGGGCTACCGGATGATGCAAGGCATCGTAACGTATTATACATCGATGTAGATAATCTTTGAAGTGTTGTACTAGTTTGAGATACCACACATTACTATTAATGAATTAATTGCTTTTCAAGAGTCCTAGGAGTTCCCCTCCGGGTCAAGGGTGAGGTGAGGTGAGGTCACATCTCCACGTGACATGTATCGGTTGGGGTTCTTCCGCATATATTTTTCCTTATAAGAGCAATGTGCTTAATATTATACTATATTTATAGAGCGTGGATTCTTGCCACTCACTGAGCTTGTAGCTCACCCCTCGTGTGTTATTTTTCACCAGGGACTGGGTTGGCGTGGAGCTAGAGCATCTATCTGGCGTGGTTCGTGCGTAGAGTATCCCACCTTTCGGTTAGCGAGTGCGAGGCTGTCAGCAATTCCATTTTCTTTGTGTATATACTGGTAATCGTGCGTGTTGCACATATGATTTTATTTAGGCTAGACTTGGACTCTCACAGGACAGTTATCGTGTATTCGGGTTTGTAATAATGTTTTTGATTTACAGACTAATTTGTATATTATACTTCCGCATCATTTCTTTTTATTGGCTACTACTTTCCTGTAGCCTTGTTATCTTATTTGACCCCTGTTGGTTATTGTATGATTGGTAATGCCTCGGGGCGTAACAATTGGAGGAAGCACAAGTCTCGCACTCTCGCTCGGCCTTTCGGTGCTCTCTAGCGCGGTGGGAGTGCTGAATTTCATGTCCCAATTGATGATATTTCTGTCGGTTCTGTATTACCTGACATCGTTGGAGTCCGGCAGGGCAATCGAGCAGGTACTCGTGATGCTCGACAGTGGGAGGTGCCGGGTCATCGGAGATGTAGGGGCCAAGGTCGAGAGCGACCCAGATGAAAAACAGGGGGCTTGAAGACGGAGAGTCGTCGTGGGTGATTGAGTGAGAGAGAGAGAGAGCACTCCTGTTCTTCTCTATTTCATTTTTATGTGGGTCTGGTTTGGGGGTGAGTGTTTTTTTTTTTAAATTGTCTTTTCATTTTTTTATGTGGGTCAGAAAATGTAAATTTAAGTGAGTAATGAACGTAAATTGACCGATTATTGAAATAATTAACAAGATATATTTGATTAGCTTAAACTATTGATTTTGTTTATATGTAAAAGCCTATCATAAAAAATTACATATGATTGACGGTCCAGTTTTAATTATATTCATCATGGATTGATTTATATCCATCAACTACACCAAACACAAAAATATATTCCAGGGGCAAAGTTGATATTTTGAAAATAATAACTCCCTATCCATCCTTCATCAACCATTTATCCATAGTTTATCCAGGGTGAACCAAACCATAAAACTCTATATTTTATGTTTTTCAATGAGAATAACAGAAAATGCAATTAAACAAAGATAGATATATTTTATTAAATACTGTTATCTATCCCAATATAGCTAGCATGGCTTAATAAGCTAATGTCACTTCCCAAACGGGGATAAAATATCTTATGTCTCTATCCAAACAACACTATATCTTTTAGATCTGTAGCATAGGAGGAGAATTATTTTAAATATTTGAGGACCCCAACCTTACAGTTAAGCCAGAAAAATTACCTCCACCTGGCATAGGAGGAGAATAAGTTTTGATGGAAATGGAATAACAAAAAAAAAGTACAAATGCTATTTGTCTTGCATTCTTGAAATCATAAACTTATAGTTATCCCTGATTAAGATAGTATAATCCTGATAGAGAGAGGATAAGTAATCTCTTTATTATTCAACAATTATCAAATACAATCACAAAGAGATGTAACATTATCCTTCTTTTAATTCTAACGGGCCTATTTAGAGGTGTTTAAGCCTACTTATAATGAGTGAATCCACATCTTTGAAACGTGTGTTGTAATTAGTCAATTGTAAAAACACATGGATATATCACTTAAAAATAATAATTATAGTAAATCTAGATTAGTCATCATAATTGTAAATAACTCTGCAATAATAACTAACGAAAGTAAAAAAATGATTTGATTTGTGAATTTCATGATTTATAAGAGGTGATGACAATTGATTTGATATATGAGCCATTTATGGCTTTATACAAATAAAATAGATTGTGTAAAATAACATAAATCTATAAGAGGACCTGGAATACAAAAACCAATTTATTGACATACCTTTACCCAACTATTCCTCCTAAACAAACAACTTTTTTGGCTTATTCTCTCCATATATTCTCTTCTATTCTTCCTCTATTCCACTATCCAAACAGGTAGTTAAAAAATCATGTGGAAATAAAGGGGGTTTACAGTAATTACACGATAGTGTACATTCCGTGTGAGTTTAATGAATTAAACATGACTAATTGAATTCTAAATCTATAAAAAAGAATCTCATATTATGCAATGCATCAAGTGTGATGAAAGTAACTAGATGAATGCATCAAGTGTGATAGAAACTAAATGCTTGTTTATAATATCTTGTTATGTTCATATATAACTTGGAAGGTAAATATAAATTCATGTGATTGTTATTGTAGATGCATAATTGAAAAGTGCTATAACTATAACTTCTATAAGTTTGAGAAAAGTATATACATAACAAAATAGACAGATTTTTATTTATTTATTAGGTAAGTGACATAGATTTAGTTATAGGAGGTATATTAACATACATGATTCACAACACTGTGATTTTCCATTTAATTTTCATTTCGTGAAAAAACAGAGGAAATCAAATGTTGATACGTTTGTCTTCACGATAGTGTATGAACCAAGAAACTGAGGGGGTTCTGAGGGGGTTCGTTGAACTCCGATTGCTCTAAAATAGATCATCAGCCAATCTTGGTCGACTTTTATACCTTGCCTGAGGTACAAGAATTAGTGAGTGATGATATGCGTGTTGAACGATCCCGCCTGGCGAATAACTATAAAACTTTATAATAATGGATATTGAGTAATTAAAATTACTTAATTTTGTAGTCAATATTTTAAATAATTTATTTTATATTATAAAGTAATTGTTAGATTTAAAATATATATATATTAATGTAATTGTTAATCAAGCTTCATTATCATGCAAAATAAATCAAAGTCATATTTATTTAATAAGTGTTGTTAGACATTGAACAACAAATAAAAGGGAGATACAAAACATAAAAAAAAACCCTTCTGTCAGTTAAGTTAACATGTCTTTAACCTGAGTTTACTATATGTGTAAAAATACAATAATGCCCCTTGCTCCCCTCAATCCATCACTACCAGAACAACCAACCTCTCCACTGTCATCGCCAGCATCCTCCTCCATCGCTGCCATAATCCGTGTAAGCGCGGGCACCAACCCGAGAGGCACGACCTGCGTGCGCAGACATCGTGGCACGGAGAGTGTGATGAGGCACGCGAGTGTGGCATCAATGGCGGCGGGAGTGTGAGTTTCGGCGAGCATGCGGAGGAGCTCAGGGAGGACGCCATAGATGGATGAGGCGAGGGAGAGGCGGGCGTCAGGGGAGGAGTGTGTGAGGTAGTCGATGCGGGAGTCAGGGGAGCCTGCGCGGAAGAGGGGATAAGCGCGCGCACGATTAGGGCTTCGGGGATTGGGTCAGTGAGATTCAATAGGAGAGGACGTGAGCGACGCCAGCCAATATAGAGAGGTCTCCCTTGACATTTTGGTGGCGCGTGAGAAGGTTGAAGAGGAAAGAAGAGCAAGGGGAGAGGGAGGCGCGATTGCGGGGGAGGAGGCATCAAAAGAGGAGAGGGAGGAGAGGAGATGGTGGGTGTTGTTGTTGGGGGGGGGGGGGGGGGCGAGGCAGGGGGAGGAGGGAGGGGAGGACCAGAGGTGGATGAGGTGGTGGAGGGTGTGATTGAGCCATTGATGGAGGAGCGGTCACTTCAGGGAGCAATGAAGAAGAAGAAAGATTTAAAAGAGAAGGGTTTAAATGTAATTGACGGGGGGTTTTTTTTTATATAATGAGAGGATTTATTAGCATTTTTATGAAATTCAAACATTTGGATCACGTAATATTCCACAAATATTCTATTTCTATCAGGGTTAATTTAACCCAATTTAATCCAGAGGGCTGATTTTACATTTTGTATATGTTTACTGGGGGTTATATGGATTTTTGTATGTTTATAGGGGGTTATATGGATTTCTCCCTTATAAAATGTTAGGATTATGTCCTAAATTGGCTACAATTCCCTTACACACTAGATGGGCGGGCATTAATCCACCCGATCCAGTTTTTAGTTTGTTGCCATAGTCACAAATTCAGTGTATGAAATCGGCTAAGCGGTATATGTTTCATTATCTAACCCCTTGTTTGTGTAACGGAATAAGGGAGTATAAGGGTGGCATAAGGGTGGTATAAGAATGGATAGGAAAAATAGTTGTTTGTTTGAAGGGTATAACTTGGTATTACTAAGCCAGTTTAAACGAGTATAAGAGAGTATAACAATTCTAAGCAACCCCTAGGATAAGCTATACTCACCTTATCTATTTCCATGGGTCCACATGTCAAATCAACTTTTTACACATCATCACATCAAATCACCTATCAACATTTCTTATACATCAATGGACCCACATGTCAAATCAACTTTTTTACACTTTATTTATATTTTATTCTTTATCAAACAAACAACTCAACCTTTATTCTTACGTTTTCCAATAAGAATAAAAAAAATACAACCAAACAGAAAATCTTTTATTCTTGTAGATTTGTTATCTATACTGGCATAGTTATCTATCCAGAATAACTCAATTCTGCTATCCAAACGGGGGGTAAGTAAATAACATTATAAAAAAAACATAAATACCCTTTTAAGTTAGGGTTAACAAAATACAATATTCGCATAATATTTCACATCTGTCAACGAAAATTTAATTCAGAGGGTTATTTTGATTTACATAAATGTTTGTAGGGGCTTATATGGATTTTAGAAAGGGATTTTTAGTTTTAAGTCCCCGAAAACTATCGAATTTAGCGATCGATCCCTCACTTCTTCATATTTTGGTTTTAGTCCCTACATTTAAATGATAATTTAGGAATAGGTCCCTCCCAGGGACTAAAAACAAACTTAATAATTTAGGAATAAATCCCTCCCAGGGACTTATTCCTAAATTATAATTTAAATGTAGGGACTAAAACCAAAATATGAAGAAGTGAGGGACTGATCGCTAAATTCGATAGTATACAAGGACTTAAAACTAAAAATCCCTTTTAGGAAAAGTCAAGAGGTTATATGGATTTCAAACAGTTTACATGGGGTTATTTGGATTTTTCCTTTAAAATTAACAAAAATATACATTAGTATGAGCTGTAATTGAGACTAAAAAGAAACATTTTCTTGAATAGGACTACACTAGCACCTATAAAATTTCCATCAAAATTTCATTGATAGGTAAAAATTTTGATTCGAACTTTTGATATTAATGATAGGTAAAATTCCTAACAACCCTAACAAATCTTTTAATGAAATACTATAATAATAAGTTTTTACGTGACAATGAACTAAATATTGAATCTTTAATTAACTCTATCTATTCATGATAAAATAATTTCAACAAAAATATATAAATAACTTATATAATTTAATTCTTGCATGATTGCATAATAAGCGACCCGAATAACTCCTTTCTTCATCAACATCAAAAACCAACAATGGAGTCTGAAACCCTAAGAGACTCCGAAACCCTTATTGAAGATGGCTTCCACTTCTTCTCCTCCTTCTTATCTTCCTCCAAAACCTTCAAATCCACCACAACCACCTTTGCCATCGCCAAAACCTAACCCTAACCCTAACCCTTCCCACCCCACCCAACCACACCACCTTCGCCGACTTGGGCCTGTCTCCAAGGGGACTCTGACGCTCAATTCAGTGGAGCAAAGAAGGTGAAGATAATTAGAACTGGAAGATTGGATGATATTTTTTATGCTTACTTGCGAATGTCTCTTCTCTCATCCTTCTCATCCTCCTTTAGCCGAGTGAGTGTCCACGTCTTTCCTGCCCAAATGTCCCTCTGTCTTGGCGAAAATCTTCTAACATGGAAGATTCCATGAGGTACAGGACTGGGAGCACCTCATATGCCCTAATTGTGATTGAGATAGACAGTAGTAGACTGCTTGTCGAGTTCAGGGTGCATCTCTGCCAATTCAATGGGGCAGAGCCTTGTGGTGTCAGTGGTCTCCCTCCTCTTGTGACCAAGGCTAGGTCTGGATGTAGGTTTGGTTGGCCAGACTTGGGGGTGCTCCAACGGTCGTGTTTAGAGGGGGTTAGACCGGATGGCTAACCCTGACCCTCCTCAGGTTGCTGGTCTGGTTGCCCTCGGCGGGTCTTCTGTGATATACTTTCGCTGGTGAATTTCTGATCTGATTCACTCGTTATAAGTAGGCTTAAACACCTCTAAATAGGCCCCATTAAAATTTTAAATTGATCCAGCATTGGATTATATCTAAAGTTAAAAGAAACTTGTAGTTCTCTTTGTGCTTATATTTGAAAAGTGTTGAATAATAAAGAGATTACTTATCTTCTCTCTATCAGGGCTTATATCATCTCAATCAAGGCATAACTATGGAGTTTATGATTGCAAGACAAATAGCATTTTTACCTTTTTTTTGTTATTCCATTTCGATCAAGACTTATTCTCCTCCAAAGCTACTAATCGAAAAGGGGGTTTACAGTAATTACACTGCAATGTACATTCCATATGAGTTTAATGAATTAAACATGACTAATTAAATTCTAAATCTATGAAAAAATATCTCATATTATGGAATGCTTCAAGTGTGATGAAAGTTACTAGATGAATGCATTGAGTGTGATAGAGCTAAATGCTTGTTTATAATACCTTGTTATGTTCGTATATAACTTGGAGTCTTGGAAGGTAAATGTAAATTAATTGTGATTGTTATTGTGGATACATAATTGAAAATTGCTATATTTATAACTCCTATAAGTTTGAGTGAATGTATATGCATAACAAAATAGACAGATTTATTTTATTTATTTTGGTAAGAAACATAGATTTAGTTATAGGAGATGCATTAACATAAATCACTCACAACACTGTTTTTCTCTTAATTTTCACTTGGTGAAAAATCAGAGGAAACCAAATGCATGATGATATGTTTCTGTATTCAACCATCATGTATGTACAAAGAAATGTAATGTGGTGGTTGGACTAAGATAATATTTGCTCCAAAACAAATAAACAAAGGAACATAGTCGGAATTATGTGAAGAATGGTTTGATGTATTGGAATTCGGGAATAATGACTTGAATATTTTATACCAAAATTATATAGGTCGAGCGGGAGCCCATAAGACAAACTGTCCATATCTTACTAACAATGGATAATGAATTATTTTAAAAGTTACTTAGAATTATAAATTTTATAATTAATACTTTAAATCATCTATTTTATATTCTTAAAGTAATTACTCGATTTAAAAAATATATATTTTAATGTATTTGTTAATCAAACTTCATTATTGTATCTAAATTAGCTACAAGTACATATTCCATTATAAAAATATAAAAAACAGGTGAACTTCATTATATATACTAAAAAAATAAATTATTAGCTAAATATATATCGAAAAAAATTATGTATTAGTACAATGAAAATTTTTCATTCAAAATTTTAAGTGAAGAGTAAAAAATTTGGATTCAAAATTTTGATATTGATAGGTAAAAATCTTCCAGTTTGGGGGTGTAACATAAGTTTATTCGATCCTAATAGTTATATCGGGAGATAACAATCTATGTTGAATTAATAAAATTTTGTTTGGTTACCTTTTCTATTATTCTAATTGGAAAGGATAATGTTACATCCAACCCCATTTTCAACCTTAATTCAAGTCTATATGTATTTTGAATTTTTTAAAAATAGTATATTTTATCTAATAAGGTACATATTTTTATAAAAAAATGAAACATATACTCCAATTAATTGCATTGATGCATTTATAGAAAATGTAAATAAAAAAAAATTCAAAGCATATGTCTTGTTAACGTGAGCATATGCATCTATATAAATTTATCGACGCATATGGGGTTAGAATTGGGGTTGGAAATGAATCTAGGTGTAACAACGCCAATTGGAAAACATAAAAGTGACATTTTTATTGTTTGACTCATCTTGGATAAAATGATAGATAAGAGAAGTATAAGAATTTATGACTTTTTAAATGACAATTATATCCATGTATAAATTGTTTGTGTTTGAGAATAAATATGAAAGATGCGTGTGATATGATAGATGTGACATTTTTTAGAGTGTGTGTATTAGGTAAAATAAATTTTTTAAAATAACAGATAATGATATTTTTATTCATGAGTATAGATAAGCCCTCATAAACAATTTTAATATTTTATTTGAATAACTATTATATTTTATTCTAATTTATTTAGACATAATAAACAATATTTTTTAGCTATTTTCCTATATTCCTCCGCATTCACTGCTTATGTTTCACTGCAAAAGGAAGTTTAATAATTTTGCATGCCAAAATCTTAATTAATTCGATCTATTCATGATTGATAAAATAATTCAAACAAAAAAAATATAAATAATTTAAGGGAAAATCCAAATAATACCCTGTAAACTTATTGAAATCCATACGAACCCTGGATTTTCCTAAAGTCTATATAAACCCTCTGAAAACATTTATGTAAATCCAAATAACCCCGTGAGTTAAACTTCTGTTGATAGATGATGAATATTCTACGAATATTCTAACTGATTAACACTGATTGAAAATGTAGTATACCAAAAACTCCTACAATTTGTTAAAAATACGAAAAACCTTTTATATATAACGATTTTACTCATCCGAATAGATTATACAACTCTACCCAGAGAGGTAAAATCATCATTTACAAAGAAGTTTTTGCATTTTAAAAACATCGTCGGGGGTTATTAGTATACTATATTTTTAATTAGGTTAACCAATCAGAATATTTACAGATAATCCAAATCTATTAACGAAAATTTAACTCATGGAGTTATTTGGATTTTCATAGATCCAGGGGGTTATATGAATTTTAAGGCAGCTTACAGCCACAGGGGGTTATTTGTATTTTTCCCATAATTTAAATAGAATTCTTTCATCACCCGAATTAAACTGCTGAGACCATCTCAGCATAATAAGCGAGCCCGAATAACTCCTCTTCATCAACATCAAAAACCCACAACAATGGAGTCCGAAACCCTAATCGAAGATGGCTTCCGCCTCTTCTCCTCGTCCTCCTCTTCCTCCAAACCGTCCAAATCCACCACCCCTACCACCACCACCACCTCCGCCGTCACCAAAACCTTAACCCTCCCTACCCCACCCAACCCCACCACTTTCGCCAACCTGGGCCTGGCTCCCTGGGCCGTCAGTATCTGCGCCGCCCTCAGAATGAAGCGCCCGACCCCCGTTCAGTGCTCGTGCATCCCCCGCATCATCGCCGGCGAGGACGTCCTCGGCCTCGCCGAGACCGGCTCGGGCAAGACCGCCGCCTTCGCCCTCCCCATCCTCCACCGCCTCGCGCTCGACCCCTTCGGCGTCTTCGCCCTCGTCATCACCCCGACGAGGGAGCTCGCGTACCAGCTCGCCGACCAGTTCCGGGCGCTCGGTTCCTGTTTGAATCTGAGGTGCGTAGTGGTCGTCGGGGGGATGGACTCGGTGGGTCAGGCGAGGGCGCTTGCGGCAAGGCCACACGTGGTCGTGTCCACGCCCGGAAGGTTGAAGGTGCTTGTCGAGGGGAACTCGGACCTCCCCGCTGTCTTCGCGAAGACCAAGGTGAGATCTTTTTGGGGGTTTTGATGGGCACTTTGATCTGACAAAAAGCACCAATTTTGATGGTTGTGAATGTTGTAAAATTGCCATGTGATTGGAGTTGGGTATCTCAAGCGTGTGGATGCTTGTTGTGGGTCTAAATTAACATGCATTGGAAAATATTGAATTTGTCAATATGATGGTTGATCTTTTCGATCTATTTTTGGTTCAGTTTCTAGTTCTTGATGAAGCGGATAGGGCACTGTGATCTCGTCAAGTATTATAAAAAGTTTAGCAAAAAAATACTAATTTTGATGGTTCTGGCTGTTTCGAAATTTTAATTAGAGTTGGGCATCTCAAGTGTGTGAATGTATGTCATGGGTCTAAGTTATCATGCATTAGAAATTATTGATTTGTAAGTATTGTGGCTGATGAAACTTCTAGTTTTTTATGTGCTTTCAATCTTTTCTGGGTTCAGTTTCTAGTTCTTGATGAGGCGGATAGGGTTCTTGATGTTGGATTTGAGGAGGAGTTGAGAGTAATATTCCGGTGTTTGCCAGAAGATAGGCAGACCCTCCTTTTTTCTGCAACGATGACAGATAACCTTCAAGCCCTTCTCGAGGTTTCTGCGAACAAGTCTTATTTTTACCAGGCGTACGAGGGTTTTAAGACGGTCGAATCTCTGAAGCAGCAGTATGTTTTTGTCCCAAAAAGAGTGAAGTATGTTTATCTTTTGCACATTTTGTCGAAGATGGAGGAGAAGGGCATGCGCTCTGCCATCGTATTTGTTTCAACCTGCAGGTATTCAATCACTTCAAAAATGCTAATCAAGTTTTCTTATGGGAATCGTATCACTAGGCACTTGTTGAAAATTATACATCAATTTTTTTCTGTTTTTGATGATGCTTAGTGGCAACTTCAGTCATCATTGTGTTTAAAAATATTCACCTTGAGAAATGTATATTTTTTACTTTGTGGGTTTTTATTTTGTGCTTTCCAGAAAATGGTTCTTTACTATCCTCCTTGTAGACATTGGTTTCCTTCTATTAATATGCTTGTGGTGCTTAATACTTTCCCATCTATAAATTTTCAACCAGGAGTTGTCATCTTTTGAGTTTGCTGTTGGAAGAGCTTGATCAGTCAGCTGTGGCACTGCATTCATACAAGTCCCAGGCTTTAAGACTTTCTGCACTAAATCGGTTTAAATCTGGTCAGGTCCCTGTTTTGCTGGCAACTGATGTAGCAAGTCGTGGTTTGGATATTCCAACGGTGGATCTTGTTCTCAATTATGACATCCCAAGGTTATATCCCTCATAAGAACTCTATTATAAATACCCATATTGTAGAATATTATCATGCTCAGTCGACGCTTATGAGTTTTAATTGCAGATATCCCCGAGACTATGTTCATCGTGTGGGGCGAACAGCAAGGGCTGGAAGAGGAGGGCTTTCTGTGAGCTTGGTGACACAGGTTTGTTGTTCATCAAGATGCTCTATGTTAAGGATAGAATCCAAGATATTCCACCTTATAAATCCACATTGATTTCTCAAAAAATAAATTCGATTTGCATTGATCTATTTTCAAATTATTAGGATATTCATTCATCTTATGATGAACCACGATACCATCAGTCGTTAGGAAAGGAACCATTTTAGAAATAAATTGTCAGCTCAAATATATGTCCCTTTGTCATGTTTTTATGGAATTTAAATTGTGTAGTGTCAAATCTTTTCAGGTTTTAGTTTAAGCATCTATATCATGCCAGAGTACTGTATTAAATTCCTTGTAGATGTATGTTCAATTTAATGAAACTTTATCGCACTTTTGTATGTCCATTTCAGCGTTTGCCTATTGATCAGACCTGCATGCTTGACTGTTTGATTGTTCACTTTTTAATAATCATATATATGAAAAGCATTGACTTTTGATTGGGTCACGTACATGTGCTAAACTTACTGATCAAGGAATTGGAACCAGTTAGCCTACACAGTTTATATCCCCCTAAAATAGCATACATCCTGCAATACCGACATGTTGACATGTACTATTCAGTTGGATGACCGTAATTGACCTTCATTTTAAATAGCGTAATTGATAAAATTCTAATGATTGAAAAAGGGTCCTGGTATTTATCCAAAACAGGATTTTTAATGAGAAGTTTACATATTACATTTTGTTTGGATATATGTTTTTCTTGGATTTAATTTGAAATGAAAATCTGAATCACTCTTGTGTACTGTCATACTATATCTGTTAAACATTGGTTGAAACTTGGCTTTGGTTTTGGAATGCACTTAAAATGTTATTATTACTACTGCAGAAGAGGATATTATTAAGAATTCTTGACTGGATACTCATTTTGTCTGATTGATAATGGCCTATGTGATTTCTGCAGAATGATGTAGATCTTGTTCATAAAATAGAAGACGTCATTGGAAAGCAATTAGATACATATGAGTGCAAGGAGAATGAAGTGTTGGATGAATTCACAAAGGTAAGATCCTCAGATAATGTTACCTTTTTTCCAGTTTGAACTTCAAGCTTCCATAAAAATAATGGACCATTTTTCTTGTTGATTATTGATGATCTTTAACATCTGAAATCTTAGTGACAATTATAGCAGGAGAGCTTTTGTTTTGAGTAGATTTTCTTGATCTGTCAGGAAGCTTTCTGTTAAAATAAAATAGATGAGAATGCCAATAATAGTTTCCATACAATGTCATGGAAATAGATGCTTCTGGTGTGCTTATAGAGTTAATGTATCTCCCGGAGTCCTCTTCTAGTGCATAATGTAGTTTTCTGTTAGCACTAAAAGCAGAAGGTTTGCATGGTGACTAGCTTCACCATTCCATCCCTGTGTCTCAGGTAGTCCTCACTTTCTGTGTAATATTGTAAGGCTCCAGCTGACTATAGATCCCTTTTATACATTTGTTAACTCAATATAGAAATCCAATACTCATTACCAAATACCAACTAATTTTGTTTTTCCAGTTATCTACAAAACCATCTCTACCAAATAAGTTTCTTTTACCATCATTCGGAAATTAGATGTGAATGGTTAAACTGAAAACTGACTGGTTTCAAGAATCTCAACTCACTAAAATTTTCATTCTAAGGTGGGGGCATATAAATGCACAATTCTTGTTGATAAGGTGTATATAACCTACTCATATTACCTAAATAAGTTGTTTATTGCCATCTAAGTGTCTGTTTCTTTTTTTTTGGTAGGTCTGCAAAGCCAAGCGTGTTGCAAAAATGAAAATGATTGATGATGGCTTTGATGATAAAGTAAAAGCTAGGAAAGCACAAAAGCAGAAAAGTCTAGCAGAGAAAGGCTTACTAAAGAAACGAAAATGGAACAGATCCAAGAAAGGCCAGAAGAGGGCAAAAACAGAACAAGATCCTCATCAAGATAGGTCTTAGACAATGTAGGACATTGAGTTCTTTACGGATAGGCCATTCACTGGAGAAAAGTTTCTGATGCTTTCAGACATCGAAAGTGGGAGCTGGGAACGGAGGAGAATGAACGTTTTTTTTTAAAAAAAAAACGGGGGAGGAGAACGATGTCATAGGTGATTGAATGCTTCAGCTGATCGATCTTTTGATGCTGCTGGTTCCTTCCTTTGTTTTAATTTTTATTTGCTCTCGTGTGCCCCTTTAATGAAACCATCATCATAAGGTTAAGTACGACGTGTAAAATTTTAAACTGTCAAATTATCAATTTATTACCAGGTTATTTTGCTCGTCTGTTTTCTGCCTTGTCGGCCTGTGTGAGACTTTTTAAGGGAGATTTTTGGGTGCTGTTACATTTTTTTTTCCGACCCCATTTCTAGTTGTATATGCGATAATAGAAAATTAATGGAGCAATGCTCCTATTAGCAATGAATGTGTTTTTAAATAATTTTTTTATATTTTTTATAAATGTATTTATGTAGTTATATGAGAATATATGTTTCATTTTTCATAAAAATCATGTTTTTCATTAGATGAGATATATTATTTTAAAAAAATTCATAACACATGTAGACTGGAATTGGGGTTAGAAATAGAGTTGTACTTATCCTTTTTTAAATAGGCGTTGATACACAATCATTCATACAGTGAGTATATAAATTCTTTTGAGTATATTCTTGGCACGTTTGACATTTATTCTCATTTTGCTAGAACACCTAAAAAAATTGAGTTTGAAATCTTTTGTTCTTGCGTTCAAATTTTTAATCACTTCACTGAATCTATGACATCTGGATGTCTGAGAAGAAAAAATTCTCATTTTACATCAGTCACTAAACTGGGTTTCGCCAAACTTTGGATTCCACGAGGGATATAGAAAAGATTAACATAAAAAATAAAAATAAAAAAACACGTACCCTTCACAAGTCTTTGGCCAATTTGATTCCACTACAAATAACACAAAAAAGGGGTGAAGAACATTATAAATCATTTCCTGACATCACATGATTCACATCAGAAAATAAAAAGCAGCCCCATCTGCCTTCTGGTGTTAAAGTTCCTGATGCTCCCTTCCACTTTTCCATGCAAGTCACCAATACCATTAGAACCATAATAACAAAACAACGAATTTTTCCCCCCATCATAACATTAGAATACAACAACATAAGCACCTGAGTTTGAACATGACAAAAACTCAAGGAATGTTTGTCACTACTTCAGAACTTACCCATCTAAAACCTGTTTTCAACCGCTATCGGGCATCGATTGCTGCTGAGGATGTTGTGGCTGCTGCTGCGGCTGAAGGTGCGGAGGGTGGTGCGGCCATGACATATAGGCAACTGGTGGGCGAGGCTGTTGAGCAGCATAGAGGGCAGCAGCAGCCGCCGCTTGATCAACAGGCTTCCCCATGATCATCCCTTGTTGTGCGGGCATGTAATAGTACGGGACGGAATCCGCCGGAGCTCCTACAACTGGCAGAGCAGCCCGAGCCATCCCGAGCCCCTCTTCCTTCAACTCATCCCTTGGAACTATATCAACCAAGAAGTCAAAAATGTCTGTCCTTGTTATGGCTGCAGCTATGTCATTCTTCTGAAGAGTCCTCCGCTTGTTCTCTTCAGTGTGGATCCAGGCACGGAGTGTGAGCTCAAGGATGAACATCTCGCATGCCTTGGCAAAGACGACAGGGGCCTCGGCGGAGATCATTCGGACGTCCTCGTCAGCCTTCATGATTTTCTTTATCCTGGCAAGGGGGAGGCTGTGGTTCTTGAAATCGTTCGTCTGTTCGATTTCTTGAATTTGGTCGGCCCAGAAGGCTTGGAGCTGCTGTTGCTGCTGCTGCTGCTGTTGCTGGTGGAAATGCTGGACTTGCTGGTAAGCCATCTGATGTTGGGCTGTTGAAGGAGCGGGGCCAACAATGGGGGGAGCTCCGGGGGGCACCATTGTGGCAGTGGGTTGGTACGGAGGAGCGGCATATGTGATCTGAGCAGCACCGGTTGCAACCCCCAACACTGGCTCTGACTGCTGGGCGGTGTGGTCCATTTGATTGTACTACGAACTGCCTCTTTCTCTGTTCTGTATTTGGTGTTGAGTCGTTGGCTGTCTTTTTTTCCCTAGAACATGATGCTTTGGAAGCAGCAAAGGGATATCATTAGATGATATATGCTTTCATAGTTGCATAAGCAAGACAAATCAGCATGTAAACATATATTCTCTTGTATTCCCAGAAGAAAAATAGAATATGGAATATCTATTATAATTTACAAATTATGGCCCAAAAAATAAAAATGTTGAGCTATAGAATCTTCTGTAGACTTGTTCAATTACTGTTGTTACTGCTATGTTACTGCATTTCATGACAGTAACATATACATGCTTTAAAAAAAAAATTAGGAAAGCAAGCAACTGTACTGTAATTATTGAAGTTTTTGTTCTTCTAGAAGTTGGTTGCAATTGCTTCTAGCCCCCGTTTGGATACGGAATAGGCCACGGAATAACCTGAAATAATACAGAATAAGTAATTTTTGGTGTTCAGATGCAATGAATACCCTAGAATAACCTATGTCAAAATAAATTCATATAAAGTGGTATATGGATTCCAGCCAACTCTTGGAACTAAAATTATTCCAGGTTATTCACCCAAAGAATATATAGGTCCACTGTTAAATCAACTGTCATCATCTCTCATAAATCACATGTCAAATCAATTATCATCATTTTTTCACCTTTTAAAATCATTATTCACACCTTATTCACATTTTACCCAAATAACAAAAACTTTATTATTATGTTTTCCAACGAGAATAATTCAAAACACAACCAAACATAAAATCACTTATTCCGCTGTTATACCAACTTGTGCTGGTATAACTGTATACCCCGGAATAAGTCTTATACTACATCTAAACATGGAGGTTTATAACAGTGGATAACTGGTCATGTCATAATATGTGAGAAAAATAGGGTCCAAGTGACTATAGCCTAATACTGGTGATAAGTATACAAATATACTTATCGTATGATCTTGCATAATCTATGTTTAAAGAGACAATTGGAGTAGCATGGATAATGTTGCATTAGTTACTCTGTAGAACTTGAGACTATGATTACAATGGAATATTTGTGATTCCCAAAAATCTACAAAAATCATTTAATTGTTGTTTATTAGAAAACAGAAATAACAAAATTTATCACATCAAAATGGGTTAGGCCGTGGGGCTATTGTCTATATATTACTAAATTAGCTGTGATGAAATATCACATGGAAAAGTGCATTCCTCATGTCCTCTCTGCATATCATGTCAGTGAAGTGTGGATAAGTGAGAACAGCACTCCATAAGATAGACCAAATAAGACTCCAACTCAGATAACATGGTTCTCTAGGGAAATCACAAAGTAACCCTACACATGAAAAATGACATCTCAAGCCTCACTATTTGTTATACATTTTATCAATCAAGCAAAAGTCTTTCCGAAATGTGTGGGTAGAGAGCGATTGCAGGAAGCCTGTAGTAGACTGCAAGAAAAATTCTTACCACAAAGAAATCAAAATCAATGGTCATCAAACTCATAGACTCTAGAGAACCAGATGATTCAGATCAGGCCAGAGTTGATTATATAGTTGCATGTGACCTTGAGGTCGGTAAACTCCCTGTAATAGATCACACGTGATTGTGCCCTGGACTCATAGGGTGGAAAATATAATAGCCCTTTACTTGGCCTCATTATTGCAGTTTATTGATCAGAAGACAATTGATCAAATATTCTCTACAATAGACTCTTTCCCATAGTCTATTACAGGCTTCCTACCTTTACATATGGATACAGAAATTTGGGGGTGGTTTTGATGGGGTGGGCACTAGATATTGCCAACATGTAGAGCCCACCAAAAGAAAAGGACACAAAAAGAGGGGTGATTACTCCCATCATTTTTCAAAATCATCATTTTTCAAATGATCAAATGCATTTCAATCATTATATAGAACTACATTGTAAAAAATGTCTTCTCCTTACTACTTCCACCTAACCCTCTCCCTCTCCCTGTTCTATGACATTTCTGCGATCCACCACCACACAAATGACTGACATTCAAAGTAATGTTTGACAATCACACAATTTAATTTTTGTTCTGTCAGAATTCTTAACAGGTGAGCAATCCTAACCTAATTAATACACATCGATCCTTCAGTGAGTCATATATTTCATAAAAATCTATTTTAAAAAGGAATGGCATGGTACATACAGAAGAATTGGACTGGAAGAGAAGTTCATCCACCCAACCAGATAGGTTTAATGAGAAGTAAATGTAATCATGTAAACAACCCACCCAATTATTCTTTGAACTACCTTAGATTTCCAATAACACGGGACTTGATAAACGTACTTTACAAGTCCATTGAAAACAAACAAAACATATAAAGGCAACAAAGCAGAAAAAAAAATAGTAGAGATTGAACTCAGAAAACATACCAATCAGATGATGATCATTGTCAGATGTTAGCTGTTCAAGTTGTGGAAATATCTCAGAAATGTCATTAGTTATGACAGAGAGAGAAAGGAATAGGAGAAGAGAGAAGGGCAGGTGACAAAGAGGTATTGAGAGAAGGTATATTAACGTGTTTTAAATATGATTAAAATGTCCATTAATTGAAAGAGGGATGATTTTCAGAAAAGATCCGAATACCCGTTCTTTTCTTTTTTCAAAATTTTTTCTCAGTGGACACTGTACATGCAGAGTTCACAACATCAAAATTATTTCCTTTCCAGTCCAACATCACAATTAAATTAGTAGTTCTCTTGATTAGGAAGAAACACAACCTTTCAATGGAGGTCTTCTTGTGAGACACCTCACTCATCAAAAGCATCTCCAAAGAAATATTGAAGAATTTTGAAGAATTAGAACAATCAATGCATCCAAAATTTACTCTAAGAATAATCTCTTAGCAGCCATTAGCATCCCACTAAGAAGAAATGACAGCTTGCTTTGTAGCCCAATAGTGCAATAATCTCAATATAGTGGCATTATAAAAGAAATCCATTGTACAGTCTTTGAAGGACTTGACCCAAAATAATCCAGCTTGCACATGCCATCCATAATGCCTCTAAATTCCTCCCATCCCTTAATGAAGTTATGATGGCTAATATATATTCTACATACACCTCATATTCATCAGCTAAAAGATTTCTTAATTATCTCTAATATCCTTGGAAGTTAGCAAACATCAACACCTGGCCTCCACTAGGACAGTAGGACTCATTCATTTTGTAAGCTTTGTTTGTTTCTTAGCTTTTTGTGTTTTTCTTTTATTTGGGCATTGCGTTTTTAATACAAGGGCATATGCCTACCATTATCCCTCAATAAAAAAATAATTACTTCTACGATAGGCGACAAGGGCCCTATAGCATCCTTAGATATGCTTGCCTAAGTGTTACAAATCTAAGCAGAGATGCCTTGGTTGTTAATCGCATCTAGGCATTACTTACAATCCTAGGTACACTATATATATATATATATATATATATAGTTGTGGTGTGGGGGGGTTTGATCTTTTTGGCTTGGGCAGCCACTTTTCAGGATAGTTACATCTAGGTCAATGATTTTAGAATTTCATGCTGAACTAATGTGATTTTGTTTTACTTTAGTGGTGAATTGATGTTTCATTTGTTATTTTGTTTCATTTGACATATCTTGCTGAGGGATGTATTCCCACTTTCTCCTAGATCATAATTTATTGATCAAAGAATGCATTCCAACTGGACCCCAGAATACCAGATATTCAGCAGAGCAAACACACTTAACACACAGAAAATCCAATAATAAATCCAGCTTTTGCTACAAATCATGCATCGGGTCATATAGTTGTGTCCATTGCCTAAACATGCACAGATCAGCCTCACAGACTATAACTCCCTTTTAATAACTCATATCATTCAAGCACTGTTCAAAAAATATTTGCCCATGCCTCTTACAGTCATCCTACCCATCCTTTATTCACAAGTCATATATATCCATAGTAATCCCTACAATGGGAGAAATTTTGTTTCCCATTCTCCTCAGCAGCATTTGATATCCCTCAAAGAAAAATGACTGTGTCATAGTGTTGACAGTCCATCATATAAACAACATCTCAATCATTTGTGAGCCATCATATTCAAATCTAACAACTCACATACAATAACTTTTTATAATGAGTGATGTTTACCAAATATTATATATGTTGCAAACCTCCGCCTCCCAAGAAAAAAAGAGAGGAAGAGGAATATGAAGGATCACTGAAACATAACACAAGGCAGAATATGAAGCAACTGAAAATGAAAAAAACACAC
The DNA here is from genome assembly GCA_030737845.1 of Acorus calamus. NCBI lineage: Eukaryota > Viridiplantae > Streptophyta > Magnoliopsida > Acorales > Acoraceae > Acorus > Acorus calamus. The sequence continues at coordinate 10,030,847 of CM060858.1, read as the reverse complement.
CACCTATTCTTCAGTAAAATTTACATGTAACCCATCTTTAAAGTACAAAACCAACCATGACTCACCCAAAAAAAAAACATACTCCAAATAATTGCAATTTAGATTGCACGTGAGTTGTCAGATTTGATTTTAATGGCTCCAAATTCCATGGTGCATCAACTCACCCAACACTCCCCCAGCCCCCCTTCTTTTGCAGCCACCAACCAGAACCAAAAAAAACATATACAGGATACTGACACACCCAACACATTCCTATTTTTCAGAGGTTGCTCTATGAAGCAAGCAGCATACTTTGATTTGATCACTTTGTCTATTGCCAAGAGAGAATCACAATGACTTATCACGAAAAAAAATCATACATGTATTGCAACTGATTTAAAACCAACCTTTACTATCCCAACAAAAGATGGTGATATTTTCATATCGCTAGAAGGTTTTCATCTTTTGTATTATCTCACCAGATGGCATCTGGTCTTACTTATCCACTCCACAAGGCAGGCAGCAAAGTTTGAGAACTCAACAATTCATGAATGTCATAAAATATAAAAGTGTGCAAGTACCAGATAAACACAAAAAACCTAATTGTCTCAGCATAGTTTTGGTTTCAATCCTCAGAAGTGATCGTATATTATGGTGCAGCCTATCCTCAAAATTCCACGTCTATCCTCGTGAAGATGGCAGTCCCAAGCTCAAGGAGACTTGCAAAAAGCTGATAACCAGTCCCTGAATACATTCTTCACTGAAATTAACTTTTTGTTGGCCAGTGACTATTACATTCTGAGAGAGCATAACCTAAACATTAAAGGGGATATTATCTTCATTCTTTTGATGTTCCAGGATGTAAAAGCAATTCAGAAAATCACAAATAAAAGGAAGACATTCAATGATTAGGAATCCTCATTCATCAGTAGTAACTTCCCATAGATATTGGGCAATGATGATAAACTAATGCTGGGATAATGCCCACCACTGTGATAAGAAGGAAGACTTTCAAGAAAGCAAGATAAAAAAAATACTACTACTCAGAGGAAGCATAAGAACAATCCCGAAAAGAAAAAGTTATTCTCTGACCACTGTTCGGTTCAGATAAGACAAATTTATATTACATTTGAATGGTATTAAAATCCATGAGTTGATGAATAAAATGAATATAAATCAAAAACCAGTTGCCATACCATCCAAATCTTTGAGGACCATGGGTTCGCCACAAACCATGCAGTAAAAACTATCTACATATTTCGACTTCCTATATGTAAATTCCATTATTCAATTTTTCTGTAAAGATCTGATGCAGAGTTCACCAGTAAAAACTAGTCCCTCTAGGTTTGATGGAAATCTATGGCGAACATCACATTAAATGCCAGTCAATCAATATTTTAATGGCACACAACATAACTGAATGCCCACGAGTTCCAATATGACCAGAAATTACATCTACAAGAAGCAAGGAGTTAACAAGTTGTCAAGCATCTCTCAATACATTCACATGTCAAGCAAACCAACGCGTAGATGCGGTATCATAATGCATCCAAAATAAATGTGAAATTTCATTATAGTCAAATTCCACCATGAATGACAGCCAAAGACACAAAAAGCAAAATTTGAATGCATATGGAAAGTATATAGCAACAATAAAGATGATCCATTAAAAAAAATTGACCCACTCTCCTTCTTTTGCCTTTGCTCCCACCATTTCAAACCCCAAACCTACAAAGTGAATCCACATAGCCTTTCACCATCTTATCCATGGAATCAAAATTGTGTGACCTATATATGTAAGCAATCTCAGCAAATGGACCACCTAAAAATTACAAGTAACAATCAACAACATAGATATCCAAATAATATATTTTTAAATACCCAATTCAAATCAAAGCACTCATAATTTAAACAAAAAAAACTTCAGCCCCTCAAAAACAAAAGATTCACTCTAAGCATCTACAATCCTATACCCAAATGAAATGTGTACCCAAATTTAAATTTGAGTGAAAGTCATCCAAAAATCTCTTCAATCATTTACCCATACTCATACCAATTCAAGGTTTTACTCAAACTTTTACCCTAATTTTCAAAGGCTTTTTTTTTTTCTTCCAACTCCACATTTTTTAAAAGATCGGAGTAAAACACAAAGTGATGGATGGAGACACACTATATCAAATGAAGTTTTTACTCAAATTTTTAGTGAAATTTAGTGAAATTTGGGTATAGGTTTCAGGCCCGGAGATGGCCACTAAAACTGCAGAAAAAATAACTCCTTCATCTCCCACTTCATCAATCCAACAAAACCATAACCCAAAACCCCCAAAAATCAAGACAAATCGACAAATTTTACGAATCCCACAAGACTAGAAGGAAAACCCTAATTTCTTCCAAGTTTTTGACGTTACCTGTTCAAGAAGAATCACTGCACCGCTTCGAGGAACTCTTCAAAGACCCAAATTCAAATCAATCAGAGAGGAACAAAGAGAAGGGGGAGGGGGGGGGGGTCGCCGGGGATGAGAGGCCACGCGTCGAGCGCCGGAGCTCCGGTTGGTGGGTCGTCGCTTTACACGTGGCGGAATACGAGTGGGTGCTTTTTGAGCGCACAAGAGGGGGGGGGGGGACCTGAGCGAGAGTGATTACTTTTTGGGGGGAGGTCCAGTGGTGCTACTACGGCTCACCACCTACGAATACGAAGGGGGAGTAGATGCACGTCTGCGTCACGGTAGAGAATCAGCTATACCCGTCACGCGGGGCTTGTAACGGTACGGGTTGTCACGGTCCTTGCGTGTTCTTTGTTTTATAAAGTTTGCATTTCCAAAAAATAATAATAATAATAATAATAATAATCATGATTATCTGGACTCATTTAAGTGTACAAGTGTTAATACATATCTTATTCTTTCTGTTTTTTCTCGATAATTGTTTTCTATAATCAAGGACTCCGTTACTATTTTCATATTTGAAACCGTGCAATTAGTGGAATATTAATTGCCTTTTTTTGTGTATCTACAATTGAATTGTTATATATCCATAATAATGATCTCTTTTTTAGACCACTTTTATTATTTTTAAGAACATCTGGCAGCAGATTGGAAAGTCTTTTTTGATGTTTTTTCAACCACTGATTTATATATTTATGTTTTGTTGAATTTAATGTTTAATGTTAAATTGTATTTTATTGGCATGTTCTTTCTTTTTAATGATTTGAAAAAAAAAATCTACATTTGTTTAAACATTTCAGTTTTGGTTGAAATTCAGCTTAATAGTTAAATATGTGTTAACATTCGAAATTACTTACATTTCAAATTATTTTCAATTTCATATGCACTATTGTTTAAAATCAATTACTTTTCAAACAAATATGAACCTTTCATGCATTTATTTTTTAAAGTCAGTTACATTTCATACTAATTTGAACTTTATATGTAATTTTTTCAAAAGTGAGTTGCATTTCATCTTTTTATGCATTATATTTTAAATGTTAGTTACATTTAAAAATGTAATATTTATAAGCATTATATAACAAAAGTCAGTTACATTATCAAATGTAACTAAATGTGATATACATCTTTATGATTTGAAAATTAGTTACAAGTTAAAATGTAACAGAACGTTTAGTGCATTATATTTTGTAAGTCAGACTTTTTATTTGATCTCAATAAAATTATGAGTACTGTAATTTCATATACTGAGAACCTCTTTACATTTAGTTATATAATTTTAAAATCAATAATGATTTTTAGGCCCCAATTGATAGACCCCATCCCAAGCCCCATGAGGTGGCAAGTTTGAAATACCTATATTACCCCCTCCCTAATTAATCGTTTAAATATACCATAACCGCCCCCATTAATCTCGAGGTGGTTATGATTTGTGATATCTTTCCGTTTTTGAATATTTGTTTTCAATTTGATATCCAAAAAATTCACGATTCTCTATTTTTGATTTGTGAATGATCGGCTGATAGGAAAACAAATATAAATTTTATTTTTTATTCGGATCTGGTTGGTGTATATGAGGTGAATTCACGATTTTTTTTTCTGTGCGATCCCTTTCTGGTGCAAACAGAAATTGATACATCCAAGTTAAGTTTTTTCGGATCCCAAATATAACAATATTTTATGATTTTTTAGTTTTCAGATGAATTTGAAAACAAACATCGAATTTTATTTTTGTTTCAGTTCGATCGATGAAGAAGAGATGAATTTGATTCATTTAGGTTTTATTTGTGACCAGTTTGTGGTGCAAACAATTAATCCATTCAGACTAGTTCTTTTTCGATCTAAATAAATTATGTTGATTTTGATTTTTCGTCATTCATTTGAAACATCATATACATCTATTGAATTTGAATTTAATTTTAGATTCAGATACATGGCCTGTATCTTGATTTATATGCATTATTGTGTACCAGGTATGTTCTGTACAATCAATTTATGATTGTGTATTTGTGTATAATTATGCATAATATGTCATTCATGATATTTTTTAGCTTTGTCTCAGCATTATTCGACTCATTCAAATTTAAGATTTTCAAATACAATGAACATCACTTGTATGGAATGTGTATTCGATAATTCAAATTCCAGATACACCTGTATCTGAATTTGATATCCAGCCCATTTTGAAGGTTGTTATTTATATTTTCATGGATTTAATTAATGTATAGCTGATTAATATCTAATTGCTTATTATATTATTGATATTTTAAAGATCTTTAATATCTCTATTTCTACATAATTGCTTCAAATTCAAATATATTTGGTTAACAGGTTTTCAGATACAAATACAATTAATTCAGATACATACATTGTTTACAAAAATATTATGATATTTTCATCAAACCAATATATTCTAATTATCAAATATAAGATAATAATACTTGATCTATATTTATATGACATTTCAAACATTTCATTTGGTTATTTTCAATTGCTCATTGAATCAGATTTTGTTTCACTGAATTAAGAAACAATTGCATATTATATACATTTTCAGATACATGTCTTTGACTTACGTATTCATTCATCATTTTTGTTTTCTCAGAAAATGAACTATGTAGATGAGAAACTCTAAAACAATTGAAGAATGTCAATTTTTTCTTTAATTCAAATATACTGGTAGACAAAGACAATGCAACATAAACAATTTCGTTATATTAAGAGATTTAGCACATGCTTCCAAACCTTTACAAAAAATTCAGATTTGTTTGGATTCAAATACATGTAACTGAAACACTGATTTCAAACCAATCTTTTTTTGGATTTCAGATGCACGTATCTAAAACACTGATTTTTCAAGTGGATTTCAGATTCAATCAGATTAACAGGAGACCGAAAACGGAAGGGAATCGTTTCATATTTAATTTTGAAAACCAAATATTTCCTCTTATAAGAAATGCAAAAAACTAATCTAAATTGATCTGTTTATATCGCCTCCAAAATAATAAAAAAACGCGACGGTGAAGTTTCAATTGTGGTAAGAAATCTCTTTTTTTCGCCATTGTTGACAATCTGTCTCTGGAAGAGAATCAGATGATATGAAACTCTTCATAGCCATTTTTTTTTGTTCGTATGGTTTTGCCCAACTTGGAAACCCTAAGTTTTAAATTTTTTTTTGGAATATGTTCAGTCGGGGAGAGGATTCAATGATCCCCCCATTTTTGGGATTCTGTTAGGAGGATTAATGATGGGAGAGAGATTCAATGATCCCCTTTTTTTAGGGATATTATTTAGTTAGAATAAATTTTTAAAAATCTTAAAAGGATAGTAATGTAATTGTCATTTTAATGGTTTGAAAAAGTCAAACAAAGAACCAATAGGAGTGCCACCTATTGGGGCTCACCAATGGGACCTAATTTCTGGGGCCCAGATAGCAGCACTGTTTTAAAATATACAATTTTATCCTACAACAATTTTAAATTGAATGTTATACAATTAAAAGCATTTAATCTGTTAGGTACTAAACGAAATATGCATACTGAAATCAGTTACAAGAGCCCAACATTCAATTACATCTCATACATTATAAAACATACATTCCTTCATTGTCAGTGACATTTAAAAAAAATCAATTATATTATGCAATTCTTAGTTATACTTAACAACAAGTCAGTTACATCTATTAAACGTCAGTTACATTCTTTTTTTTTATCAATTATATATACAATTAATGAATGATTCCATATACATCATGGCATACGTGTATAGACCAAAAGTCAGCTATATTCAATAAAAAGTCAATTATATTATAGAATTGTCAGTGTGTTTATAGCAAAAAGTAAGTTACATTTACGAAAAGTTGGATACATTATTTTTTTATAGCAACATATATATTGTTATATAATTACATTCATCAAAAGGTGGAGGTGGAGGTCGGAGGAGGTGGAATCCAAAAGAGGGTTGGAAAGGTAGTTGAACCACCTCTCATATAATAGAGGGCGGCAAAAGAAATCCAGGGATGGTGACGTCGGTCACTGGAGATGAGCAAGTGGCTGAAATTTTTTTACATGATGGATATTTATAAATAAATGGTTGAAATTTTTTCAAAAATGTGAGATGTGTTTCGGGAGGAAGAATATGTGGGGGTATTAAGTGAAAGGTAATATTATATTTTTGTCTTTTCAATTTTTTGAAAATGTCAAACAAACAACCAATGAGAAAATGCCACCTAATGAGACATATGAGTAGGACCTAAAAATTGGGGCCTTTATAGCAAGACTCAAAAAAAATTATAAGGTTGTGCTTTGTTCGGCGGAATGTTGATTTTAAGTGATGATTTATAAGTGTAGAAATTATATTAAGGTCTTTTTGAAATGAGAACAACTATCTTCCCAAACTAAGTTGCCAAACACATCACCCAAAATATTTTGGGTGGTGGGCTTGACAAATTGGGAGAAGAAAGGGGGCAAAAACAAAGAAGAGGTTGAGAGAGAGAGAGAGAGAGGAGGGTCGTGGCCATAGGAAATGGCTAGAGGAGGCAGCGCGGGGTAGCGACAATAGGAGAACAGCAGAGTGGTAGTGGAATAGAGAGAGAAAGGAAGAAAAAAAGAGGGAGAGGAGAAAAGGAGAGAGAGAGAGGGGGGGGGGGAGAGTATCGACTGCACCACCCTATCCCTCCCTCTTCGCCCATCGCACCTCTCCCCCTCTCCCCTCCCTCTTTCTCTCTCTTTGTTTCTCTACTCCGCCACCTATCCGGCATCCTTCGGCCGCTACAACAGCCCCGCCTTCTCCTTCAATCGCCTCCGCCTGCCCCCTCCGACCTCTACCCTCTTCTCCCTCTTTATCTCTTCCTCTTCTCTTTCTTTTACCCTCCCAGCCTCTCCTCTCCAAACTAGCCAATATTTGGGTGGTAGGCTTGGCAACTTGGTAGGGGAGATAGTTGCTCCCTTTTGAAATTAAAAGTATGGATGACAACATGACGAGTTTGGTCAATCTCAATCTTAAGCCTGCTAACAAAATCTTATCACAAACCTGTTACGGGTTTGATTATCCATCCTCACAGACTTTTAAAGAACCCACACCTATCTCATTCAATCCCATTTATAAGAGAATGGAATTAAAAATCCCAATTTTAAAATATTTTAAATGTTTTTATTCTTTTTTATATTGTAAACTAAATAATTATGTTTGCCCATTATGTTATATAATATTACTTAATACATGCTTAGGTATCTTATCAGTTGCAATAATAATAATATACAATAGGTTAGTTTTATTTATATATCATATTATGATATAAGTGATTTAAACGGAATATAACAAGAAGAGACTAGTTTTGCACTTGAGTCCCAAACTCATCCCATATCTTCATCGGGTTGAGACGGGTTGGGTTCAAGTTTAACACTTAGATGATCAAATTCATTCCAATAAGGTTGGGTTGAGGTGGGTTTCCATTTACCCCCCCCCCCCCCCCCCACTGTCATCCCTAATTGAGCGGATGTTTGAAATGTTGTGTTTCTTACGGCTTTACTTTAATAATTATATATTATAAATTATAATTTATACATTATAAATTTTATTCTTTTTGATAAACAGTAGACATGTTTGTTATAACTAATAAAAAAAACATTAGTAGATGTTTATCAGATGAAGCTGTAAAAAAAATTGCTATGTAATTGTTAAAAACACTCCTAGTAGGGTAGTATGCATGTTTGGGAAGATGAGAGAAGAGTTCAGGAGGAGATAAAATAAAATTTATCTTGAATAAAAAAAAGAGTTAAAGGCATTAGTGTCCAAAGGTAACTACTATACTTAGATCCATCTTGTAGCTTATGTGCAACTCCATCGCATTATATGGAATTACTATTTTTTATATTTTTCAAAGAAAAATACTAGTGTAACTATAACAATGCATCTTTCAATAGTCAATTGTGAGTGCTGCACGTATTACTGGACATATCATTTTCCATTTTATATATATATATATATATATATATATTAAGGAAATAAGAAAAACAGTTTTCTAACGTGGGTAAACAAAGAACTAAAGCATTCTTCTTCCCTTAAGCCTAAAAGCCCACCATGCCTTCAAAATGTAAACACTGAACTCTGCTGCCCCTGCCTCAGCAATCCCAGCTCCACCCGCAGATGGAACATGCCGTCGACAAAGTAAGAGCCGTTATTCGCCATAAAATCCGCCCAGAGGGCTCCAAATATATGCGGCTCCGCCCATTTCACCCCATTCTTGAACTCGCATTGCACCGCCTCATTGCTCCTGAATTCCCCGCCCGGCATCATCCTCACTGCCGATTCAACCCCCCATTTCCCGCCTACGGTTCCTCCCCCCTTCGTCACCAAGAAGACCGCAAAGAAACTCGTCGAGTCAGCGGTGGACGTGTAGTGTTCAAAAACAAGGTAGAAGGCATGCGCGCGCAACCGAAAGATTTCGGACCGCATTTCCTCGGTCCTTTTGAGGCGCGCCAATTCCTCCCTCTTCAGCTCCAAGTAAACAATGCAATGCGGCCGAGGCCTCTCCAGCTCGACCACCTTCACGGGTCGGTTCCGGTACGAACGCGCCACGTAGAACCGATCATTGGCCGCGTCGACGAGCATGCGCTGCTGCACGTGGGAATTCGGCGCGGCCTTGAAGATGAGCGCGTCGATGACCGCTTCCGAGACGAGCTCCTTATCGATGTCGTCTCCGCATTTCACGATTTCCCTCAGCTTCTCCCAGCTCATGTGAGGCATCCGAACGAGGCGCGCGAGGTTCGAGCCGAGGATCCTGCACCGCTCCTCCCTTTCCGGGTACTTCTCGCGCGCCCACTCCACGACGGTGCTATAGACTTTGTCTTCCGACGCGACGCTAAGGTCGTCCCTCCAGAGGAGGGCCTCAACCAACGGGAGTGGGAGCTTCGCCATCTCGCTGCGGAGGTCGGTCACGTCCTTGAATCGCGCGGACACCACCTCCATCACCGCGTCCATCAGCGGCCTGACCTCCTCGCGCGCTAATACACTATGCGGGAGCCCGAGATACGTCGAAGCGGACTCCTCCGTCATCGGCGAGGAATCGCGGAGCAGGACCGAGCAGTGGCGGATGCACGAGACGACGTCGAATTTGTCCGCCGCCCTCAGCACGTCCAAGACGGCGGAAGGGGACTCGGCCGTCTCGCGCGAGAGATGTCCCGCGTAAGCGAAGTGCAGCAATTCCATGACCGCGGCTTCCTCTGATGCGTCGACGCGTAACACCGTCGCGGAGTGTTTGTTGAGAGACTCGCGCATGCCGTTGGAGAAGAGGTTGTAAAAGAAGGGGCTTTTGGCGGCTAAGATTGCCGAATTCACGTGCAGAGTGACGGCTCTCAAACGCTTCTCTTCTTGTTTGGGTCTCCGCCACCACCACCACCACCACCGGCTCTGCCGGACCCCTTCAACATCCGATGGCGAGCCAATCTTGGTGATCTCGAGACGGAGGGTGCGGTCAGAGAAATCGATGTTGTTGAAGGCGAATTGGAAGCTGTGGTCGGTGGAGGTGTCGGTGGGTCGGTGGGGGATTGAAGGATTGGGTGGTTTTGTTTTGGTCTCTGGGTCACCGGAGAAGTAGTTAGGGACCCATCTGAAGAGCAGAAGTAGATACTTGATTGCGCTCATGAAGTGGTTGAAAAGCTTTCCTCTCCAAGACGGTTGTTCTTCGTCTACTTCATTGTCCATTGTTGGTTTTTTTTTTCTTTTCAGGGGATTAATTTTCGGACTGTTTCATATTGTGAAATTATGATCGATGTTGTCGTCGTCGATCTTTCTAAAAGACTCCTATCACGTCGGCCAGCTTTCCCACTAAGGGTGTGTTTGTGCATGATAGAAAGTAAAAAAAAGTGAGGGAAAGTAAAGATTTTTCCTTTGACCACTCAAAAAGCTAGCATTTGTGTCAAATAAGGAAAAGAAAAAAATTTCCATCACTTTCCCTCTCCTATTTTGTCTTATTAGAAAAAGTGGGAAAAACTTTTCATTTCCCCATAGGTGAGAAAATAAGAGAAAGTGATGGAAAATTTTTCCACCACATGCACAAACACCTTGAAAGTTGGTCAAAGAAAAAATAATTTACTTTCCACCATTTTTCCTTTGACCCAAATTCCATCATTTTCTTTTATTTTCCCTTCAACTTTGTGCACAAACACACCCTAAGGGTCCGTTTGAAAACACAGATTAAAAAGTAGATTTTAGAATAAAGCTGCTTTTTAAGATGATTTTAAACTTTGACTTTTTTAGGATGCTTTTTTTAATTCAGGAATTAATATTTGAAAAAAGTTTAATGTTTGGTAGAGAAAGTTGTTTTTCAATTCAAAAAATCGATTCCAACAAAAAAACGTTGTTTTTTAGCTTTTTAAAACACAGATTTCGAAAAAAAAATTAAAAGGAATCCAACTTTCGATTCTGCAAAAAGCTGACTCGTTTGGCTGTACGATTTTAACTTTTCAACTTTTCAAAAAACTAAAATCTAAAATCCTATACTACCAAATAAGTGGTGGTTCTCTGGAGGGAAATGTTGGATTCTCATTCTACCAATCGTGGAACACTCCAGAGAAGTACTATATTATTTTTTGGTTCAATTATGTATATCGTAAGTCTCAACTTAATCTATCGTAATTAAATTTCTGTGGGTTTTTTAACCTCAGGTTCTACAAATGCGGTGTTTCAAATGTGACGCGTTTTCACCGTTAAACAGAATTTGAAAAAAAAATTTGTTTGGCACCAATACAGTGCGTTTGGCTTATGGAAATGTGTAGATTATGATAATGCCCCTCCTGACTAGGGCTGCAACTCGAGGGGTTAGGTTCAAGTTGGAGTCAACTCAAATCCAACTCGAATTTTAAAATTTTTAATTTTAACCCGACCCAACACGGTAACTATAATCCGAACTTAACCTGTGTCAAAAATTATCAACCCGAACCCAATTCGCGGAACCCGATTTTTTGATATTTTTGAAAAGAGGAAGAGAGAGAGATCCAACGTAACAAGTTAACTACCTTCTTGAAGGAGAGGGAGAGAGAGAGAGAGATCCATCATCACCATTTTTGGGTATTTTTTTGAAGGGGATAGAGAGAGATCCAACAATATTACTAGGCTTTTGGGTTTTTCTTTTGAAGAAGAAGAAGAGAGAAGAAGGGAGAGAGAGAGATCCAACAACATTAACTTTTTTTTTCTTTTTTGTGAAGGACACAGACAGATCTAACATCAACAGTCATTTTTTTGGTTTTTTTTTTTTTTTTTGGAGGAGAGATAGATTTAGTTCCATAATCACATGTTTATATATCTTGTTAGCACCACATTGAACATTGTCTAATTTTTAAGACAAAGATTAGGTTCTCGCTAAATGTGATCAATCTTCCTTCTTAGACCTTAACTACATTCCATTATATGAATTTTGAATCATCTTTATGCTAAGACCCTTTGTTAAAGAATCAGTTAAATTCTTTTTCAACTCTACATAGTCGACAACAATTACTCCACTTTTGAATAATTATCTCACTAGTTGATGTATTAGACTAACATGTTTAGATTTTTCATTATAGGTTACATTAAATTCTTCATATAGTTGTTTGACTATCACAGTGAATCATAATAGTTGAGGATGGCTTCATTTGGGTATATCATACTACATATTTTAAGTCATTTTGCTTCTTTACATGAGCCCGACCTCTCTAATTCTCTTTGGGGGTGGGTTGCAGATAAAGAACTTGGACTTTATTCCTTTTTCCCTCTCATTTAGTTTCTTCGCCATGGACGCTGTTGATGGGCTTCTAGGTGTATCTTCTGTGTTTGATAGTCTCTGTGTAGAAATCCTAGAATTTCTTGTTTTTAGGTTTCATGTTAGAATGTGTGTTCCATGTTGATTGTATACCCCGGAAACCACTACTGCAATATACACAGAGATAATTATGAATTATATCTTGTAAAAGTACAAATATTTGTGATCTCTCTTTTGTCTCTGTTTTTTTCTTCTTTTCTTTCTGAACTGCTGGTAAGCTTTGAACTCTTATCACAGGTTGTACACATGAATTTTAACTCATACCTCCAATGCTCATAGAGGTTATCTAATTTATTATATTTAGGTGTGGTTTATATAGTGATATAAGCTATTATGAAGTTTATAACTATTCTAAGAATAGATAATTATAATAGTAGAATAAATGTGATTGGTTGTGTTTTTAGTTATTTACGTTAGGAAACATAATGAATTTTTTTATTTAATTGACTACATATAATTCGTAACTAAATTGTAAATAAGATGTGAAAAATGATTTATAAAATATGTAAAAATGATTTTATATTGGGTTTTTTGCATATATACCCCTGTTAGGTTTCTTGATTGCAGAAATACCCTTGTTAAGTTCGGGTTTGCATTAATACCCCTGTTGAAACAATAAAAGTGCTTACGTACCCCTGTGATTAGTCTCCGTCGGGTGTAGTTAAAAAATGGACGTTTTCCTCCGTTAAGTATAGGGAAAAGTCAATATTACCCTCTAAGTCCGTTAAGTGAGGGGTTAATCGGGTCAGGTAGTGGGGTTTAGTTGGGGGTAGATAGGTAAAATACCAACTTGTGGTTAGCAGATTAACCATGGTCAACCCCTGTTTGCTAACGGTGAGTAACGGAGGGGTACGTAAGCACTATTTATTGTTTTAACAAGGGTATTAATGCAACCCCGAACCTAACAGGGGCATTTCTGCAATCAAGGAACCTAACAGGGGTATATATGCAAAAAATCCTTTAATATTTGACAACCTGAATTATAAAAGGCGATGACAATTGATTTGGCACATGAATTTTTTATACTTATTATCCTCCCTTTTCACTACCACAGATTGAGAGGAGAGAACAGTTGCCTTATGAAGAAGGGTTTATTGAAATCATTAATAAATTACAGTATAATAAAAACTGTAATGGTATTATAAATCCTGAGATATTGATTATGATAAAAAAAATTTGCATCTTTGCATCAATCACTCCTACTCTCTTTTATATAACCACACATTATAAAATTGATATTTTTTTAAAAAAAAATGTATATATCATGTCAAATGTCAGACAAAAATAATTGGACTCTTCTAGCCTTCAGGAACAACAAATTCTCAGGTGGGTTGGTTCTGTCACTCCAATACATGGACTCAATTCAAAATAGGCTACTCTCGAACAAAAAAGCACCAATATAAATTATGATTTACATAATAAAGAAATTCAGAATTATTAACAAAAAAATATTGTTTGTGAAGAGCTAGAGAGCCTCTTTGCAATCTCATCACACAAAATCCTAATCATAAAAACTTGAATCACTAAGAATTGCAAAAACCCAAAATATGTAGGACTTGAACTGTTGAAATGTCCACAATTCTATCCTTAAAAAAGAGAGAAGATGGGACCAAATGTAACTCATGTTCCGGCACAACCTTGGCTGTAGGCTCAGAGAACAAAAGCATTCTTATGTTGAATACCTTTATAGAGTCCAAAATCCATATCAGATTACCCAAATGAGATGCTCTAACGGCAGTAAATAAAACACCACAACCACTGTAAGCAAATAATAAAGAGGGCTTATTTGTATAATCAGCTGCAAAGATTTGATAGATCCATTGTTCATAATTACAATGTCGGATTGGAGGGCCTCCTAATTACATAAAAGTCAATGACTTGACAAATTATATATGACAATTCCCTGAAAAAAACAAGTATAAACCCCAACATCTTCGCGGGATCCATTTCCCCTTCTGCTGTGCCCAAGCAGAATTGCTGAGTGAAAAAGAAAATTAGGCAATGGAGAGGTTTACAGGGAAGGGAACCAAGGAATTTATATACCAATAGTGGGCAAAACAAAATAAGAGCCAAAAAATGGTTGGGCCTTCTTTACCCAGTTTATTTCACAATTATTACCCAATGAACACGTGCTGCCAGATGACACTCTTAGACAACGAAAGCAGTGGCCTTTGGAGAGAAACATAGTTCGATTGGAAGTCGGGACTCTCAATGCTTTAAGATAAAACGGCATCAGCCCATGGAATACAACATCACCTGATTTGCCATCCACCTTGCTGTACAATTACTGTACATTATGTCTATGTACTTGTGAAAGTGTGATTTTCAGCAACCAAATTGTCCTTCATTTTCATCGTCCCATTCACATTAGCAGGATTTAGGCTTGCATTCTTTCATCACATATTCCCACAGGTCCCTATGAAATTACCAGTGTTACAGGTCGATCTAAATAATTGTCAAGAGAGGAGAAACACAATACAAGATTTGAGAAAGAGCTCAATCAGGAAAACTCATTTGCAGCGCGGAACATGGCAGTCCAAGTCAGTACAAGAGCTAGTGTGATGACGCAGAATCATCCACACTTTTTTACAGCTCTGACAGCCTCCAGCAGCGCAGATCTTGCAGTTGACACAATGGTGGAATATTTTTTTATACTTCAAACAATGCATATGGCTGCATGTACGATCCTCACACTGTGCTGTGCGCTTTAGTAAACATTCGTGAAACAGAAAAAACTGATCATCACATTGACAGAAGATTTCAAAGAGTCACTACATGAAGAAAATGCAGAAGAAGTGCAAAGGCTCCAATAATATATAATTTTAAAAAGTTACATGTTAAATTTGAGTATAACATCAAATCCATAATTTGATGGATAGGTGGAGGTAGTCAAGAAATTCATTGCATTGAGGCCGAAGCAACTCTCCAAAAAGAACTGGAAACAAGGAATTATACCCACGTGAATGAAATCCATGGGGATATTGGGGTGCAAGAAGTGGGGGTCATGAAGGCAGATCCAATGAGGATCTGTGTCATAAAATATTAAGTGGGTTCTGATCATGAGTCAAATATTTCATAGTTAGAGAGATGGTGAGTCAAAGAAAGGTCGACATTCTTTGCCTGCAAGAAACCACGAGGATGTTTCCAAGGTGCTTGGTTGGAGGCTGTCGAGCATAGATACGGACAAAGGGACACGGGCACAACATCATACGAACACGGTGACATGGAAATATTTGTAAAACTAGAACATGAGCGAACAAAGGCACATCAATGAATAAGAAATCAATGATATGTAAATTATTTTATGATTATCTGAACACATGGAACTCATATCCATAAACTATATATAAAAAAAAGTAGATACAACTATAACGGTGTGTCAACTATCGCCTATATTAAGATTTAATATCATTTGATGTCATGTGTCGTATGTCCATGTTGCGTCCATCATGTGTCCAATATGTGCCTTTAGAAAATTATTTTTGAATTTTTTATACGTAATGGAACATGTGTCAGACACAGACATGGCATGTTTGTTAAAGTGTGTGTTTCTTAGTTTCAAGGAGATTTTGTTTGATGATTGGGTGGCACTCAAGCAGGAGTTGCAGGTGGAATCAGTCAACCGCAGCCGTGGATCACGCACAATTGGTTAGGTTCTCAGTTTGAGTTTCACTGATCTGAATGATGGTTTTCTGTATTTAAGGGACCTATGGCCTTAATGATGAGGTTCAGCAGATAGCCATGTATGATGAGCTAAAAGATAACTTGAGGAGCTCAAGAATCGACCCAGGTTTGTTCTCTCTCATCACAACAATGACCTACCAGCATTAAAAATATCACATAATGAAGAAATGACCCTTAATTTTCACATGGAGGGTGCAATCCTGAATGTTTCCAATTGATGTTCCATCAGGCCTACTAAGACATAAACAAGATGAATCTACTGAAGTTTATTGACCTATCAGCCTCCTTGATGGGGTGTCAGTGATCAGCACTAAGAAGTTGCCTGACGGGATGAAGCTAATCAATGTTGCAATGGTTTCTAGTAAGGAGTGAAACAAGAGATCACCGAAAGATACAAACATGCATAGGTGGAGGACATTTAAAAATTTTACTCTGATTAATGAAAAACCATACTAAAAATAAAAAACATTTTGGTAGTTGTGATGAAATACTTCTGGCTTATACGCTTATGGAATTCAAATTAATTGGAAGACAAGGGATTATGGGAATACCATCAGGCTTTGTTGATGATGGATCCGTTTGCTCTGCTCAATTAATGTCTCGTCATTTGTGATGGGACCATTGCTCCTATAGCAAGAACTGTATTAGAATGAAATCAACACAAGCCAGGCATTATTGCCATCCATGACCCACTTCAAACTCATATTTGCAAATACTTTACAGGTTCATAAAATCGGGTGCCTCTGGATGGCGTAGAATATAAAGAATCATCATAGATGAGTGCTTGGCCCTTCGAATAGTATCAAACTGGTGGTAGTTACTTTGGCAGAAATCCAAAAACTCAGGTCTATGGTCCACAGAAGTGTTCCTTATGGTTTCATCCCCATCTTCTCTGCTATTCAGAGTGGTGTGAGTCGGTGCCGAACATGACACACCCCCTAGATAAGTTGGCCGCCCTCTCGGTTTTAGCCAATACGTGGCATTTCCTTCAGGATGGTGGGTTTGCCCCCAAGCCCTTGTTGTGTCGTGGGGTTGGTCCATCCCGTTGACGTGACTCATTGCAGGTGTAGTCGTGTGGGACCTGGACCATGTCTTGGTGTCCTGAACTGTGAGGAAATCGTCACCCCGAAAGACAAATGTGAGTCGTCCCCAGGCTGAACCATCCTTGCGTTGTTGCCTTTTGAGGGGAGTTTCGATCTGCCCCCGGCTTGAGATGTCTACACAGTGTCACCCTATGGGAGCTGGCTTGAGCGTTCATTGGCTTGAACTGTTGTGACAACGTAGCCTTAAGCGACTCGATCTGCGACCTTGGCTTGAGCCGATTATATGGCGTTAGCCTACGAGAGCCTGATTTGTCCCTGGCTTGAGCCGGTAGCACGGCGTCACCCTTTGGGAATCAGTCTCCATCTTAGGTTAGAGCCGTCTTACACGACGCCTTTTTGTGAGACTTGATTTTTTCTCGGGCCTAAGCCCACTGGCAGCGTCGCCCTATGGGATAGGTTCGTGGAATACGGGTCAATGGTGAGTCGCGCATCCCAAAGTGATATGTTATCCTTTTGGCTTTAACCACCGTATGGCATCACCTACTGGATAATAGGTTGCCCCTTGGCTTGAACCGTGAAGACAGCATGGCCCTTCGGGAATCATTCTGAGTCTCATTGGCTTGAACCGTCCGGACGGCATGGCCAATTTTAACCACTCTTAGAGGAAGAATGGTATGTATCCGACCACGCGTACTGGGCCTGGCTTGAATCGTCTGTGCGGCATCACCCTATGAGGTACAACCCTTTCCTCCGGCTTGAACCGGTTGAGCGGTGTCACCCTTGGAGGAAGTTTGGTCTATCCCTGGCTTGAGCCGGTTGGCAGCATCGCCCTATGGGATTTTGGGTTGCACCCCTGGGTTGAACCGGCTATGCGGCGTCACCCTATGGGGTACTCCCCCTTCCTCCGACTTGAACCGGCTGAGCGGCGTCACCCTTGGAGGAAGTACGGTTTATCTTTGGCTTGAACCGACTGGCGGCGTCACCCAATGAGATTTTGGGTTGTACCCCTGGCTTGAACCAGCTGTGCGGCGTCACCCTGTGGGGTACTCCCCCTTCCTCCGGCTTGAACCGGATGAGTGGCGTCACACTTGGAGGAAGTACGGTTTATCCCTGGCTTGAACCGGCTGGCGGCGTCACCCTATGGGATTTTGGGTTGTCCCTGGCTTGAACCGGCTGTGCGATGTCACCCTGTGGGGTACTCCCCCTTCCTCTGGCTTGAACCGGCTAAGCGGAGTCACCCTTGGAGGAAGTACGGTTTGTATCCGACCACGTGTACTGGGGTGAGGGAGTAGTGGTACTCGACTCGACCCGTTGCACACACGCAGCTAGACCCGGGCTGTTATGGTCTCTCCACAGCCGTCAATACGGGGGGAGGTGGCAGCTAGTGCCGGGCCTGACCCGACGCCGTACGTATCCGGGGGAGAGGACCGAATGCAGTATATAAGCCTTTACAACTAACAGTGCATAGAGACGAATAAGTGCAATCATTCATTCATCGTTTAGAGCAATCACATGCAAGCCAAATGAATGAAATAAAGTTCAAAATAGTCAGACATTATTCATAGACGCCGTCTGGCTTATGAATAATACTTTCTCAAGTCATGGTATTCCAGGGGATTGGAATACGTACCTTTTACGGACCGTCGATGCAGAGTTTATGTGTCCCCTTTCCGTAAGCCACACGACCACTTCATATGGGCCTTCCGGAGTGGCCCTAAGTGTGCGGCTTGGGCTTTAAACGAAAACGAGGAGGCAAGTCGAGGTGATGTGTCGAGTGTTAGTGTTGGGCCCATTTATATGGCCCATTCCTTGGTTGACCAAAAATTGAGTATACCCATTTCCATTTCTAACAATTTAGTCCCACATCGGTTATATCCACTTGTTTCTTTCACCTTATACATTGGGACACACCATTTCATTATTGACTTGTTGGGCCACACCCCTATGCGCGCGCACACGAGGCCCAGCCCATTAACCCGTGGGCTTGGATTTCTGGTGGAAAAACTAGTTAACCGGACGTGCGCGCTCGCACGTCGTGCCTGCGCACGAGGCGGGCCGGGTCGCGCCTGAACCTGCATTAAGAAGAAGTAAGAGACCTAGAATAAAAAAAACATTTGGAGATGACTTCCTCACTTTTCTCATTGAAGATGATCCCTTAACCTTCGATGAAGCTATGTCATCTACAGATGCACCTGTTTGGAGAGAAGCAATTAATAGTGAATTTGATTCCATTTTGCATAATAATACTTGGGTTCTAACTGCTCTCCCTCCAGGCAGTAGAATTATTGGGTGTAAATGGATCTTCAAAGGGAAATTTCTTTCAGATGGCTCTATTGAAAAATACAAGGCTAGGCTAGTTGCAAAGGTTTTTAAACAAAAACATGGTGTGGATTATTTTGATACATATTCCCATGTCACTAGAATTGCCACTATTCGGATACTGGTCACATTAGCATCAATTCATGGTCTTGAAATCCATCAGATGGATGTCAAAACTGCATTTTTACATGGAGATCTCGATGAGGAGATCTATATGGACCAGCCTGAAGGATTTGTGGTTCCTGGACAAGAACTGTAAACTTGTGAAATCACTGTACGGGCTCAAACAAGCTCTTAAATAGTGGTATGAAAAATTTGATAGGGTCATCTCTTCTTTTGATTTTAAAAATAATGAGTATGACAGATGTCTTTATATGAAAGTGAAATCTGATGCTTGTGTTATACTTTGCCCATATGTTGATGACATTTTAATTTTTGGGACTAATCAGGACATTATTGGAGAAACTAAAATTTTTCTTTCTAAAAATTTTGATATGAAAGACATTGGTCATGCAAGTGTAATTTTGGGAATAAAGTTAGTCAAAACTTCATCTGGCATTACACATTCACAATCACACTACATTGAGAAGATACTCAAGAAATTTAAAATGTATGAGAATATCTGTGCATACACCATATGATTCATCAATTAAATTGAAAAAGAATTTGGGAGAACCTGTTGGACAGGAATTATATGCACAAATGATTCGAAGTTTAATGTATCTAATGAATTGCACTCGTCCTGATATTGTGTATGTTGTTTGTAGGCTGAGTAGATACACAAGCAACCCTAATAAAGAGCATTGGACTGCACTCACACGTGTATTTAGATACCTGCGAGGATCTATTTCACTTTCATTGCATTATACTGGTTTTCCCCCTGTACTTGAGGGTTATACTGACGCCAACTGGATCTCTGATTCAGTTGATATTAAATCAACCAGTGGCTTTGTGTTTTTGATAGGTGGTGCAGCAATAGCATGGAGGTCTGTCAAACAGACAGTGATCCTCGTTCCACAATAGAATCAGAGCTTATTGCGTTGGATATTGCAGCCTCAGAGACAGAATGGCTAAGGAATCTGTTGAGTGAGATTCCATTGATGGGAAGGCCTATTCCAACAATTTCCATAAGATGTGACAACAAAGTTGTAATTGCAAAATCATTACAAAATAATGATAATGAGAAAATGTCTAGACACTTGCGCTTGCGATATAAATCGATTCGACACCTGATTTCTCAGGGGATAATTACTCTAGAGTTTGTGAGATCCGAGAGAAATCTCGCAGATCATTTCACAAAAGGACTTGTCAAACGACTAGTCCATGAGACATCGAGGGGGATGGGGCTTCAGCCCATTATATAATTACCTGCAGCGGGCTCCCTACCATTGTGATTGGAGATCCCATGAAGATGGTTTTCAAGGGGTTAACGAAGCTGTATTGGTAAACTTGTGAGTACTGTAGAGGAAAAACTCCTCTAACTCATCCCTATGATAACAGTACTATACTGTAGCGGAAGTAGGTTGAGCTTACGCTCTTAATGGGTTCAAGTCCTTTTCGGACAGGGTGTGACCCGCACAGCACCCTGGAGAACTCACCTATATGAGTGCATGGACGTGGGGCCGCGTTCTTTGAGATTTGGGCTAAGTCTCTAAGGCACTCAAGAAAGGATACGAGCACATGGCCGTAACGTGCTACCCGCAGAACAGGACCCATATCCTGTACCGTGTGTGTGACTAGTGAATTCTGGCTAAAGGGGTCGAATTCAAAGACATGGTCTATTCAGGCTTCTCAGTTGGATCTAGTTTACACTAAGTGAAGGTTCAAACCCAAAGGTACCTTCACCTATTACATGATATAAGATGCTCAGATCATATTCATATTTCTTTATCCTACAATTTTTTGTCAAGGGGGGGATTGTTAGTGTTGGGCCCATTTATATGGTTCATTCTTTGGTTGACCAAAAATTGGGTATACCCATTTCCCTTTCCAACAATTTAGTCTCACATCAGTTATATCCACTTGTTTCTTTCACCTTATACATTGGGACACACCATTCCATTATTGAGACTTGTTGGGCCACACCTCTACGCGCGCGCACACGAGGCCCAGCCCATTAACCCGTGGGCTTGGATTTATGGTGGAAAAACTAGTTAACCGGGCGTGCGCGCTCGCACGTCGCGCCTACGCACGAGGCAGGCCGAGCCGGGCGGGGTCAGGTTGCGGGACACACATGGGCGCGCCCGCATGCGCACGCAAGGGGGTGTGCAAATCCCTCTCCACGGGCCAACTGGGCCCCTTCTGCGGGCTCGGGCTTGGCCCGCATGCGTGTGAGTTTCTTTTTGTCACTCCTAAATTTGAATTTCAAATTCAAATTCAAAATGTTTCTAAAACCAACAACGTATTTATTTCCAGAACCGTCAAAAAATGTTTTCAAAACAGCTCCAATTAATTGGTCGGTTGCGTGAATTAATTTGATTAATGAGCGCGATTAAGTAGTCGGCTACAATTTTAATGCACGCAATTAATTGGTCGACAATTTTAATGGACGTGTTTAATTCGTCGGTTTTCCTTTTAAAAGTTTTTGAACGTTGCTGGACTGCCTATATAAAGGGGTCGTATGAGTCTTTATTCTTCATCAGCGAAAATCATAAGTCCAGAGCCACCTACACGAGTCTTCTTCTTCTGTTCTGGTTTTTTCATTACAGAAGACTGGTCTACATCCACCTTCTTTCTCCCTGTCTGATCTGAGCATCTGAAAGGATCGCGGCCGTTCACTGTGATCTCCTCGTAGCTCGCACCCCGAGGAGGCATAACCCTAGTGGTCGTATCTCTCAGTGGTAGGAGCCGTTCAACCCTGTGCGTGAGGGGGCCTTATTTACCGAGAGCTCTGCTCGCTTCCACCAAACTGATATATTTTCTAATCCTCTCTTAATTATTTGCAGAATATTTTGCTGTGTTTTCGTATTGGTTTGAATCTGTGGCTTTACTAGGTTTTGGCATTCCCTTTGTTTTAAAAGGAAATTTTTTTAACATCGAGGAGGCGGGCCACGGTGGCATGCCGTGGGGATGCACCGAAGAGGTGCGCTGATGAGGGTGACGAGCCGACCTGCCGAGGTGCCCCGCAGAGGTGTGACGAGGGTCCGATCGTTTAGTCCAAGATCTCTTTATGTTCGTCGGATCTGACAACAGTCACAACTGTCTTGCTCAAACCGGTAACCCCTCAAAGTGCGAGCTCCAGAGGCTGCATCATCACACTATCCTCACGGTCCAATATGTGGCAGTGATACACGTAGCCGGTCTCGTCCGTCGCATTAAACAGGTTCTCGAACCTGGGTCGGAGGAGAGTGAGCCGAACCACGACGTGTGTAAGGAACCCGGGCCCCATCTTGTACACGTTCCTCAACATCTTCAGATGACGAAACGCATTACCTTCCCATTGATTTCGTTGACCGCGTCCTCTGACGGGTACGGTATGGTGTGTAGTTTCTCAGCACGGCCACGTCCGTCTTTGACTAGGCGAAGCCGATTACAACATCGGATATCTCCGACGGCGCGAGGAGGAGGGATCGGACGGTAGAGGTATGCTGAATCGGAGCCGACGTGGATGAATTGAAGGCCGTTCGAGAGGTGGAACAGGAAGAACCTGGCGTTGCTGGCGTTGGGGATCCGAAACCAGTCTTCCTCCGGCGGACGCGCATCGACGGCCAAGCTTTGTTGTTGACGATGATCGTGTCGCCGAGGTACTCCGGCTGCCACTGCGGGTGAATGGAGGGGTTGTTCCCCGTGGAGTTCATGTAGATCGGGTCGCCCGTTCGGACGCTCCAATCGAAGACCACCAGATTCTGATTCGTTTCCTGACGGGATCCTCAGATGAACCGTGACCGTCAGATTTCACACGATGTAGTAACCGATGAGCCCCGCGAGTAGGTTCACACGTGTAAGACCCACCGCGTGATCGTGGTACCAGAGGTTCCTGGGTTCCTGTACGCTGGGGTACGTGTAGGTTTTTGTGGACCAGAGGGGGCCCTTTGATTTGAAACCAACGGTGAACCAGGCGTGGGAGAGTTTCCGTCGCTGGTGGGCCCGTGGACGCCTCCGCGGAGGTGGACCATCGTAGGGATGCCGTTTGGTGAGGACTCGGCGGTCGGTATGGTTGGGTCCCACGGGAGGATGTGTTTCTTGGGGAGACGGTTCGTCCACGTCACAAGTGTGGGGACACCTTGGCGGGCTTCGATGGTAGGTCCCGGCACGGTGGAAGTCGCTTTGGTGGTCCCAAAAGCGAAGACCGGAGTTGGTGTGGTCCGAGGATTTTTTCAAGGAGGCATGATAACGAGTATGCTCTCGTGTTTACGACACCCCCTACCTGGCGCGTCAAACTGGAGGGACAAAAAACGACGTCCCGCGTTTGGGTCATCAGAATCCATCTGCTCATGTCTCCTCCGATATGTATTGTCTGGTTGCTGACAATCGTCCTCCTTGAATGGGCCGGACTCGAGGGCGATCCGAGTTTGGTTTGATTTGGACTGAACCTGATGTACTCTCTCAGGCTGCCTACGTACCCTTGTAAAAGGATCAAGTCACACGTAGTTCTTTTGGTGTAAGGGTTAGCAGAAAGATCTACCCCCAATAGAGAGAACTGATTCCCTATTTATAGTGTATTTTTGAGATGGGATCTCAGATTCTATGCAATTGCTGAGATTTGCTCAATCTACCGTCCTTATCCTCCCCCAAATCTACCAAGATTAAGGGGTTGATTGATTATTTATTCCATGTCTAAGGCATATCCTTGCAATCCTGGGGGATTAGTCCTTTGATGGCCCCAGATTTGCTGGATTTGTATTTATCCAGAGTCAACAAGTTGATGATCTGTTGACTGGGTTGGGGGTCTTTGACTTAGTTGTAGGGTTTTGGTAGGCTGATGGGCCGGATCCACTTGTGGTTGGCAACCCAGGCCATGGACCGTCGCTTAATCGGATCATGGGCTAGTCACGTGGAGCTTCTCATATGAGCCTCATTTTTGGGCCCTACAAGGCCCGAACAGGGTTTTGGCCCTACGGGAACGGGTCGGGTGGGCTGGGTTTTCGGGCCTCGGACTTTTTTATGACCCTTAGCAGAGAGAGACAGAGAGATAGAGCAAAGATAGAGAGGTAGGGAGCAGAGAGGGAGATTAGAGAGACTGGGTGAGAAACTAGAGAGATCAAAGAGACTGAGAGAGAGAGAGTAAAGATTATATGTCACATACCTGAAGAAGATGAAGTCGAGGAAGATGAAGCAGACCAGTTTTAGAGCTGGTTGAATCTCCTTTTTTTTTAAATAAAAAAATTAGTTGTTATTCCCTCATATTTTAAACCCTTTTTCAAAATAATGGGCTCAAGTTGTTATTCCCTG
Organism: Acorus calamus; assembly: GCA_030737845.1. NCBI lineage: Eukaryota > Viridiplantae > Streptophyta > Magnoliopsida > Acorales > Acoraceae > Acorus > Acorus calamus. Next base: position 10,006,188 of record CM060858.1, on the reverse strand, counting down.
AACATTTTTTATTTAAGTCAATGCAAATCTAAACTTTTTTTCATTTTCATTCCAATATTTAAGTTGACAATTTGTCTCATGAAGTCTAATGGCTCCTCAAGCATTTTTGGTTGTTTAATAATTTATCGTAATTTTTTTATCTGAGTTTTATAAAAATACCCCACATTCAGAAACTGCTCTTAAATTATAATATGGGACTTATTTGAATGCAAATGCATAATCCATTTCATATACTCTTACAAATCACATGCATTTTCTATAATTTTTATTTTCTATGCATGCTAAGACTTGACTATAATCATATAAACATACAAACACAAGTTATAATGATTTCAATATAAATGCATGCCATTCACCTCATGAGCATGGTTATCATAAAGAAACAATAATTTCTAAGTTATCGAGAGCAGAACTGATTTCAAGATCATATAATATAATAATCTCACAGATAATATGTTGGTCACATGTAATGAGTAATTCTCCAGAAAACCAGTAAACTCCCTGGAATTCAGCACTAGCATAATAAGGCTTAATCACTAGTCATTGGAGAAAAATACCAAATAGTCTCCATGATCACCCATAATATTTTAGACCTCATTTCAAAATCATCATATTATCAAACAGTCTTGATAATTATATCTTTATCAGAATTTTATTTCAATTGAACGCGTAGATGTGTCCTGTCCTACTTAATTTCAACACTAATAACAAAGCATGTTATCACACATTTATCAACACTAACAACAATATATATAAATTGTTCAACATATAAATCCATAGAATCAATTATGTATCAAAACTGATGTAGACTATGATAACCTGAGAGATTGACAATAAAGATGAATCTATATATTATCAAAGATACCAATGCAAATAAATGATACACTTGAAAAATGAAATAACATAAAATAATATTTTCACATTAATTTAATAAAGAATCATCAAGATATTTTCTAATGATATAACACATGAAAAAAACAATAAAATAAAGATTCAGAAGATCCGACAACTGGAACTGTTTTTTTTCACTTGTCATTGATTTATAAGATTGATTTTCTCACTCCTTACGTGGATGAGGTACTTCTCTAATGTCTACAATGAGATATAGGGAAATAAAAAGAGAGAAAGAGAGGGCGGCGGTGATCGGAGGAAATTTGGGGAAGGCGGCTCCAGGAATGGGGAGGGTGGCGCCCCAGTGGCCGCCGCCCGCCGTCCTCCCCATCCCCGTAGCTTCCACCACTCACCGCCAGCATCATCTATCTTTCTCCCTTTATATCTCTCACTCTATCTCTCTCTCTCTCTCTTTCTCCAATCCTTTTCCCCCAACACCACCCCCTTCCACACTGCCTACCACCGCGCCACCCCTTCTCTCTATTTCTCTCTCTCTACCTTTTCTTTTTCCTAATTATTTATCCCACCCCCAAATTTTTATTTTAGGGTGGGATGGATAATTGTAGGGGTGAGAGAAAAGCTTAGGATAACACCATAAAATATATGATAACACCATAAAATGAATATTGATGCTTCAAATAATAATTTGAAAACAAAACTATAGTTATATAGAGTTGGAATTGCATATCTTTAAAGTGGAAGAGAGCTGAAAATGGATCCCTTCATGCACATGGTTGTACTGCTTCTAGTACTGAGAGTAATGGCATAACCAAGATAGTACTAGTGCATAGGGTAAATGGTAGAACATCATTAATCAATAAAATAAAAATTTTAAAAACTAAACAAAAGGAACTCAAATGAAAAACAAATAATATAAGTACATTTGATTTTCATAGAGTTGCGTAGACAAACAATTATTTGGTCCTTTTTGGGAGTAGCATGAAATAATCTGGTCATTTGAAAAATATGATTGCAATAAAGGAGCTACATTGCTACTCCAAAAAAAAACAAGAAATTTTTTTTGTTGCATGAAGCAAAACATTGCATTGAAATATAAGCATTTTCAATCGCCAACGATCATCAATAATAAGGGACATATTTTTTTTTGTCACAATGGGCTTGGGCATGACTCATATTAACTTAGGCAAATCTTCATGTTTAAGACTTGTAAAATAATAGGTATCCCATTTTTTTAATCAATCCCATTCCATCTGTACAATTCACCACCCATAAATCAATATATATCACAATCTAGAATTGCTTCATAGAACATAATTCAATAGATAAAAATCCATATATAACAAACAGTACTCATATTAACTCAAGCAAATCTTTCAATTTAAGACTTGTAAATAATAGTCATCCCAATTTTTTAATCAATCCAATTCCATCTGTATAATTCACCAATAAAGTTCTAGAATTGCTCCATAGAATATATAATTCAATGGATAAGTCCATGTATATATAATAACAAACATTACTCATATTCACTCAAGCCAATCTTTCCATTGAGGACTTGTAAATATTAGTCATTCCCTTTTTTTTGGCCTCAAGGCCACTCACCTGTGGCCTGAAGCCCAGCCTCGGCCCAACGGGCTCGTTCTGTCCCGTGAGGTCCTGGCCCTTTTTTGGCGCCTAGCCAGGTTTGCTGGGCTTGGCCCCAATTTTCAGGGGCTCGCCCTGGCCTACTGTCGATCCTAGAACATAGAGAGATAGGTAGGCAGAGATATGAAAGAGAGAGAGAGAGAGAGAGATGCAAAGAGTGATAGGTGGAGCATCGACGGATTAGAGAGAGAGCAAAGAGAGACGGGTAGAGCATAGAGAGATCAGGTAGAGTAGACCGAGATAGGTAAGCAAAAAGAGATAAAGAGAGATAGTTAGAGCAAAGATAGAGGTAGAGAGGGAGATTAGAGAGACTGAGTGAGAAAGTAGAGAGATCAAAGAGACTGAGAGAGATAGAGTAGAGAAAGAGAGTTTTATGTCACATACCTCTTACCTGAAGAAGATGAAGAAGACCAGTTTTAGAGCTGGCTGAATCTCCATCTTTTTAAAATACAAAATCAGTTGTTATTCCCTGATATTTTAAATCTTATTTCAAAATAATGGGCTCAAGTTGTCATTCCGTCATATACATACATGTGTCAAAATAATGTCTTTCATTCCAATATTTAAGTTTGATAAGTTTGACAATTAATCTCATGAAGTCTGATGTCCCCCCCCCCCCCCCCCAAGCATTTTTGGGTGTTTAATAATTTCTCGTAATTTTTTATTTTTGAGTTTTATAAAAGGACCCCACATTTAGAAACTGCTCTTAAATTATAATTTGGGACTTATTTGAATGCAAATGCATGATCCATTTCATAGTCTCTTACAAATCATGTGCATTTTCTATAATTTTTATTTTCATGCTATCATCATCTATAAGACTTGATTATATTCATATAAACATACAAACACAAGTTATAATGATTTCAATATAAATGTATGCCATTCACCGAGTCATGAGCATGATTATCATAAAGTAATTTTATATAACCAACATGATAAAATAATAAAAAAACTTGGTTTATAGTTTACGTACCTCAAATAGACCATTTGTCATTCATGTCTGGTAGAATGTGGAATGAGCAACCCATCAATAATAATCTCATTGAGTTTCTTTATCATATGAATTGATTGATGCTCCAAGATAACCAGAAAATATTCAACATTCATATTGAAAGCATGAGAGGCTCTTGATATTTTAAACCTCATTTCAAAATAATGGGCTCAAGTTGTTATTCCCTCATATACATACATACGTGTGTCAAAATAATGTCTTTCATTCCACTATTTAAGTTTGATAAGTTTGACAATTAGTCTCATGAAGTCTGATGCCCCCCTCCCCCATGCATTTTTGGGTGTTTAATAATTTCTCATAACTTTTTTATATTTGAGTTTTATAAAAATACCCTACATTTAGAAACTGCTCTTAAATTATAATTTGGGACTTATTTGAATGCAAATGCGTAATCCATTTCATATACTCTTACAAATCATATGCATTTTCTATAATTTTTATTTTCTATGCATGCTATCATCATCTATTTGACTTGATTATAATCATATAAACATACAAACACAAGTTATAATGATTTCAATATAAATGTATGTCATTCACCGAGTCATGAGCATGATTATCATAAAGCAATTTTATATAACCACCAACATGATAAAACAATCAAAAACTTGGTTTATAGTTACGTACCTCAAATAGACCATTTGTCATTCATGTCTTGTAGAATGTGGAATGATCAACCCATCAATAATAATCTCATTGAGTTTCTTTATCATATGAATTGATTGATGCTCCAAGATAACAAGAAAATATTCAACATTCATATTGACAGCATGAGAGGATCTTGATATTCTTATAATAACTCGTGAATTAGTAGTGTAAAAACTGGTTTGTGAATACCACCGAAAAAATCAAATTTGCATAAATTGAAGCTTTCTGCTAATAGAGAAACAGTGATTTCAAAGCTATCGAGAGCAGAACTGATTTCAAGATCATATATAATACAATTTATGCAATTAGAATTTTATCAAACAGTCTTGATAATCATATCTTTGTCAGAATTTTATTTCAATTGAGCGCATGGATGTGTCCTGCTTAATTTCAACACTAATAATAAACCATGTTATCGGGAAACAAGATAAATAAAATTTTCAACACATAAATCCATAGAATCAAATATTTATCAAAATTAATGTAGCATAACCTGAAAGGTTAATAATAAAGATGAGTCTATATATTAACAAATATACTGATGCAAATAAATGACATGCTTGAAAAATGAAATAACATAAAATAATATTTTCACATTAATTTCACAAAGAATCAAGATATGTTCTAATGATATAACACATGAAAAAAATAAAAAATAAAGATGCAGAAGATCCGACAATTGAAAATGTTTTTTTTTCACTTGTCATTGGTTTATAATATTGATTTTCTCACTCCCTACGTGGCTGAGGCATTTCTCTAACATCTACAATGAGGTGGCATTGGGGGAGAATGATGGGAAATAGAAAAAAAGATACAGTGAAATTAAAAGAGAGAGAGAGGGCGGCAGCAATCGGAGGAAGTTTGGGGAGGGCGGCTCCGGGAATGGGGAGGGCGGCACCCCAGTGGCAGCCGCCTGCCGTCCTCCCCATCCCGTAGCCTCCGGCCCTCCGCCACTCACCGCCAGCATCGTCTATCTTTCTTTATTTCTCTCTCTCTCTCTCTCTCTCTCTCTCTTTCTCCCATCCTTCCCCCCAAAACCACCCCCTCCCACATACCTGCCACCTACCCATCACCCTCTTTTCTCCCCCCCCCCCCTCACCCCGCTCTCTCTCCCTCTCTATTTCTCTCTTCTCTACCTCTCTTCTTTTTTCCTAATTATTGATCCCATACCCAAATTTTTATTTCGGGGTGGGATGGATAATAGTATGGGTGGGAGAAAAGCTCCCACAATTATAGAATAACACTATAAATATATGATAAACAAAATCAAAATATAATAATGAAACTATAGGTATATAGAGTTAGAATTGCATATCTTTAGAGTGGAAGGGAGCTGAGAGCTGAGCTCTGTCTTCATAAAATGAATCCCCCTCACACACATGATTGCACTGCTTCTAGCACCGAGAGCAATGGCATCATAACCAAGATTGTACACTAGTGGAGGCAAATAGTAGAACGTCATTAATCAACAAAATAAAAATTTAAAAACTAAAACAAAAAGGAAGTCAAATGAAAAACAAATAATATAAGTATATTTGATTTTCATAGAGCTGCGTAGACAGACAAAACTATTCGGTGCTTTTTGAAAGTACCATGAAATAATCTGGTCATTTGAAAAATATGATTGCAACAAAGGAGCTACATTGCTACTCCAAAAAAAAGAAAAAAAAATTTGTTGCATGAATCAAAACATTGCATTGAAGTATAAGCATTTTCAATCACCAATGATCACCAATAATAATGGACACATTTTTTTGTCACAATGGGCTTGGACATGAGAAAAGCCAACAAAAATAATTCAATAGATAAATCCATGTATAACAAACAACACTCATATTAACTCAAGCAGATATTCCAGTTTAAGACTTGTAAAATAATAGATAGCCCATTTTTTTAATCAATCCAATTCCATCTGTACAATTCACCCATAAATCAATACATAACACAATCGAGAATTGCTTCATAGAACATAATTCAATAGATAAACAATACTTGTAAATAATAGTCATCCCAATTTTTTAATCAATCCAATTCCATCTGTATAATTCACCAATAAATCAATATATACTACCATCTATAATTGCTTCATAGAATATATAATCCAATGGATAAGTCCATGTATAATAACAAACAATAGATAAATCCATATATCACAAACAGTACTCATATTAATTCAAGCAAATCTTTCAGTTTAGGACTTGTAAATAATAGTCATCCCAATTTTTCAAAGGCAAAACAAGTGAACAACATGCATGCCTTGCTTATTAATTGAAACATATATAATAGATCTAGTAATATAAATCCACGGTCAATCCAATTCCATCTGTATAATTCACCAATAAATCAGTATATACTACCATCTAAAATTGCTTCATAGAATATATAATCCAATGGGTAAGTCCATGTATAATAACAAACATTACTCATATTCACTCAAGCCAATCTTTCGGGTTGAGGACTATACATATTAGTCCTTCCCATTTTTTATTTAACAAATCCTATTCCATCCGTGAAGGGTCTGACTATATGTAGTGAATTTTTGTATAATCCACACACAGCACCATTAATCATAGAATAAAGAAAATCTGATTCCCACTTCACTCTATTACATTCTCACCGCATCATTTAATTTTTGTCTTTTATTACTTTTTATGTAGACAAATTAATGGAACTTCTTAACTTGTTGAAAATTATGAAGAGATGCCAAATCCAATCATAAAACATGACATGCTTAATGGTTAACTCAAACAAATGATATCAACTTTTATTTCAGAATATTTTCTCAATGTTGCAATGCTTATTATAATAGGGATTTCATATTTGGCTGAGATAACTAGTGAAGAAGCTCCATTAGTTTTCTCCCTCGGTGGGCCGGCAGGTTGTCCTCTGTTTTTCCCCCCTCCACCACATGCCCATTTCATGCCTGTTCTAAAATTACTCTGTTTTAGTTTATAAAAGGACTACATCTTTGCTCAAAACAAAATATATATATATATATATATTTCTGATAATATGCGGTCGTGCGGTCGCGATTGCGGGCCGTCCGATCGCGGGTCCATCGCATCCAACGGTCGACGTGAATCGCACCCGACCGTCCGATGCGATGGACCCGTGATCGACGGCCCGTGAATCGCGACCGCACGACCGCATAATATCACGACTCATATATATATATATATATATATAGTGAAACGATTAGGTGTATCCGTGTGGCGGTGACGTGGGCCGTCCGATCGCGGGTCCATCGCATCCAACGGTCGACGTGAATCGCACCCGACCGTCCGATGCGATGGACCCGTGATCGCTGTCACACCGCCGCACCGCCACACCTAATCGGTTCCCATATATATATATATATATATATATATATATATATATATATATATATATATATATATATATCTTATTAGACTATCATTCTGTTTTTTTCCAAAAGTTTCACAAACAAATCTCAGACTTTTTGTTTAACCCGCAACATGAACACAAGAAACCAAGCCAAATCTTAGTTATTGTTCAATGGAGATCCAAATCACCTCTTTTGATTTAATAGAAATTGAAACAAAAATTCATTTGATCCATACTTGATCAAAAGCCAAGTGAAAACAATTGAGAAGCTGACCAGAAAATAACTCTGGCAGCCCCATCACACAAGTTGATAACAAATTCAATCTAGAATGATGAAATATATATAAACTAACAAATACACTAGAATGATCAGAACGTTATATAAAAAATGCATTTTTATATAATTCATGACAAAGAGGAAAACCATCACACAACAATAGCACTTCCACAAAAACAAGTAAAATACCCAACAGATAAAATAATAAAACTTGGTTTAAGATTCATGATCAGAACGTTATATAAAAAATGCATTTTTATCAAACTTTCAATATTTTCAAGTAACAAAGAGGAAAACCAATCACACAACAAATAGCACTGTCCACAAAATATTTAAAGTAATTTTATATAACCACCAACATGATAAAATAATCAAAAGCTTGGTTTATAGTTACATACCTCAAATAGTGACAAAGAGTCTCCATGATCACCCATAATATTTTTGAAAACAGATTATCAATCACACAACAAATAGCACTGTCCATGTTATCACATATTTATCAACACTAACAACAAAATATTTAAAGTAATTTTATATAACCACCAACATGATAAAATAATAAAAAGCTTGGTTTATAAGATTCATGATCAGAACGTTATATAAAAAATGCATTTTTATCAAACTTTCAATATTTTCAAGTGCAGTAACAAAGAGGAAAACCAATCACACAACAAATAGCACTGTCCACAAAATATTTAAAGTAATTTTATATAACCACCGACATGATAAAATAATCAAAAGCTTGGTTTATAGTTACATACCTCAAATAGACCATTTGTCACTCATATGTCGCTGGAGAAGAATACCAAATAGTCTCCATGATCACCCATAATATTTTTGACCTCATTTCAAAATCATCAGATTATCAAACAGTCTTGATAATCATATCTTTGTCAGAATCTTATTTCAATTGAACGCATGGATGTGTCCTGTCCTGCTTAATTTCAACACTAATAACAAAGCATGTTATCACATATTTATCAACACTAACAACAATATATATAAATTGTTCAACATATAAATCCATTGAATCAAATATTTATCAAAACCTGAGAGGTTGACAATAAAGATGAATCTATATATTATCAAAGATACCGATGCAAATAAATGATACACATGAAAAATGAAATAACATAAAATAATATTTACACATTAATTTAACAAAGAATCATCAAGATATTTTTTAATGATATAACACATGAAAAAAATAATAAAATAAAGATTCAAAAGCTCCGACAACTGGAAATGTTTTTTTTAACTTGTCATTGGTTTATAAGATTGATTTTCTCACTCCCTACGTAGCTCAGGTACTTCTCTAATGTCTACAATGAGATATAGGGAAATAAAAAGAGAGAAAGAGAGGGCGGCGGTGATCGAAGAAAATTTGGGGAAGGCGGCTCCGGGAATGGGGAGGGCGGCACCCCAGTGGCCGCCGCCCGCCGTCCTCCCCATCCCCGTAGCTTCCACCACTCACCACCAGCATCATCTATCTTTCTCCCTTTATATCTCTCACTCTATCTCTCTCTCTCTATCTTTCTCCCATCCTTTCCCCCCAACACCACCCCCTCCCACACGGCACCCCCTCTCTATTTCTCTCTTTCTCTAACTTTTCTTTTTCCTAATTATTTATCCCACCTCAAATTTTTATTTCAAGGTGGGATGGATAATTGTAGGGGTGGGAGAAAAGCTCCCACAATTATAGGATAACACCATAAAATGTACGATAACACCATAAAATGAATATTGATGCTTCAAATAATAATTTGCAACAAAACTATAGATATATAGAGTTGGAATTGCATATCTTTAAAGCGGATGGGAGCTGAAAATGGATCCCCTCACGGACATGGTTGTACTGCTTCTAGCACTGGGAGCAATGTCATAACCAAGATAGTACTAGTGTGGAGGCAAATGGTAGAACATCATTAATCAATAAAATAAAAATTAAAAACAAAAACAAAAGGAACTCAAATGAAAAACAAATAATATAAGTATATTTGATTTTCATAGAGCTGCGTAGACAAACAATTATTTGGTGTTTTTTGGGAGTAGCATGAAATAATAATCTTGTCATTTGAAAAATATGATTGCAACAAAGGAGCTACATTGCTACTCCAAAAAAAAAAACAAGAAATTTTTTTTGTTGCATGAATCAAAACATTGCATTCAAATATAAGCATTTTCAATCGCCAATGATCATCAATAATAAGGGACACATTTTTTTCTCACAATGGGCTTGGACATGACTCATATTAACTCAAGCAAATCTTCCAGTTTAAGACTTGTAAAATAATAGGTATCCCAATTTTTTAATCAATCCAATTCCATCTTACAATTCACCACCCATAAATCAATATATCACACAATCTAAAATTGCTTCATAGAACATAATTCAATAGATAAATCCATATATAACAAACAGTACTCATATTAACTCAAGCAAATCTTTCAGTTTAAGACTTGTAAGTAATAGTCATCCCAATTTTTTAATCAATCCAATTCCATATGTATAATTCACCAATAAATCAATATAAACTACGATCTAGAATAGCTCCATAGAATATATAATTCAATGGATAAGTCCATGTATATATATAATAACAAACATTACTCATATTCACTCAAGCCAATCTTTCGGGTTGAGGACAATACATATTAGTCCTTCCCATTTTTTATTTAACAAATCCTATTCCATCCATGAAGGGTCTGACTAAATGTAGTGAATTTTTGTATAATCCATACACAGCACCATTAATCATAGAATAAAGAAAATCTGATTCCCACTTCACTCTATTACATTCTCACCGCATCATTTAATTTTTGTTTTTTATTACTTTTTATGTAGACAAATTAATGGAACTTCTTAACTTGTTAAAAATTATGAAGAGATGCCAAATCCAATCATAAAACATGACATGCTTAATGGTTAACTCAAACAAATGATATCATCTTTTATTTCTGAAAATTTTCTCAATGTTGCAATGCTTATTATAATAGGGATTTCATATTTGGCTGAGATAACTAGTGAAGAAGCTCCATTAGTTTTCTCCCTCGGTGGGCCGGCAGGTTGTCCTCTGTTTTTCCCCCCTCCACCACATGCCCATTTCAGGCCTGTTCTAAAATTACTCTGTTTTAGTTTATAAAAGGACTACATCTTTTTGCTAAAAACAAAAATATATATATATATATATATATATATATATATATATATATATATTTATTTGTCTATCATTCTGTTTTTTCCCAAAAGTTTCACAAATAAATCTCATACTTTTTGTTTAACCCGCAACATGAACACAAGAAACCAAGCCCAATCTTAGTTATTGTTCAATGGAGATCCAAATCACCTCTTTTGATTTAATAGAAATTGAAACAAGGATTCATTTGATCCATACTTGATCAAAAGCCAAGTGAAAACAATTGAGAAGCTGACCAGAAAATAACTCTGGCATCCCCATCACACAAGTTGATAACAAATTCAATCTAAACTTTTACACTAGAATGATGAAATATATATAATTCATGCATTTTATCAAATACCCAACAGACTAAGATTCATGATCAGAACGTTATATAAAAAATGCATTTTTATCAAACTTTCAATATTTTCAAGTGCAGTGACAAAGAGGAAAACCAATCACACAACAAATAGCACTGTCCACAAAATATTTAAAGTAATTTTATATAACCACCAACATGATAAAATAATCAAAAGCTTGGTTTATAGTTACATACCTCAAATAGACCATTTGTCACTCACATGTCTTGTAGAATATGGAATGATCAATACAACAATAATACTCTCATTGAGTTTCCTTATCATATGAATTGATTGATGCTCCAAGAAAACCAGAAAATATTCAACATTCATATTGACTGCGTGAGAGAGGCTCTTGATATTCTTATATTAGTAGTGCAAAAACGGGTTTGTGAATACCACCGAAAAAACCCTTATTTGCATAAATTGAAGTTTTCTGCTAATAAAGAAACAGTAATTTCTAAGTTATCAAGAGCAGAACTGATTTCAGGAACATATAATATAATAATCTGACAGATAATATGTTGGTCACATGTAATGAGTAATTCTCCACAAATAGTCTCCATGTTCACCCAAAATATTTTAGACCTCATTTCAAAATCATCTGATTATCAAACAGTCTTGATAATCATATTTTTGTCAGAATTTTATTTCAATTGAACGCATGGATGTGTCCTACTTAATTTCAACACTAATAACAAAGCATGTTATCACATATTTATCATAACTAACAACAATATATATAAATTGTTCAACATATAAATCCATAGAATCAAATATTTATCAAAACTGATGTAGACTATGATAACCTGAGGGGTTGACAATAAAGATGAGAATCTATATATTATCAAAGATACCAATGCAAATAAATGGTACACTTGAAAAATGAAATAACATAAAATAATATTTTCCATTAATTTAACAAAGAATCATCAAGATATTTTCTAATGATACACATGAAAAAAAAAAAGATTCAGCCGACAACTGGAAATGTTTTTTTCTTTCACTTGTTATTAGTTTATAAGATTGATTTTGTCACTCCCTACGTAGTAGCTCAGGTACTTCTCTAATGTCTACAATGTGATATAGGGAAATAAAAAGAGAGAAAGAGAAGGCGGCGGTGATAGGAGGAAATTTGGGGAAGGCGGCTCCAGGAATGGGGAGGGCAGCGCCCCAATGGCCGCCGCCCGCCGTCCTCCCCATCCCCGTAGCTTCCACCACTCACCGCCAGCATCATCTTTCTTTCTCCCTTTATATCTCTCACTCTATCTCTCTCTCTCTCTATCTTTCTCCCATCCTTTTCCGCCAACACCACCCCCTCCCACACGGCACCCCCTCTCTATTTCTCTCTTTCTCTAACTTTTCTTTTTCCTAATTATTTATCCCACCTCAAATTTTTATTTCAAGGTGGGATGGATAATTGTAGGGGTGGGACCCACAATTATAGGATAACACCATAAAATGTACGATAACACCATAAAATGAATATTGATGCTTCAAATAATAATTTGCAACAAAACTATAGATATATAGAGTTGGAATTGCATATCTTTAAAGTGGATGGGAGTTGAAAATGGATCCCCTCACGCACATGGTTGTACTGCTTCTAGCACTGAGAGCAATGGCATAACCAAGATAGTACTAGTGTGGAGGCAAATGGTAGAACATCATTAATCAATAAAATAAAAATTAAAAAACAAAAACAAAAGGAACTCAAATGAAAAACAAATAATATAAGTATATTTGATTTTCATAGAGCTGCGTAGACAGACAATTATTTGGTGTTTTTTGGGAGTAGCATGAAATAATAATCTTGTCATTTGAAAAATATGATTGCAACAAAGGAACTACCATGTATAATAACAAAAAGTACTCATATTAATTCAAGCAAAATCTTTTAGTTTAGGACTTGTAAATAATAGTCATCCCAATTTTTTAATCAATCCAATTCCATCTGTACAATTCACCAATAAATCAATATATACTACCATCTAAAATTGCTTCATAGAATATATAATCCAATGGATAAGTCCATGTATAATAACAAACATTACTCATATTCACTCAAATCTTTCGGGTTGAGGACTTAATATATTAGTCCTTCCCATTTTTTATTTAACAAATCCTATTCCACTTGTGAAGGGTCTGACTAAATGTAGTGAATTTCTGTATAATCCAGACACAGCACCATTAATCATAGAATAAAGAAAATCTGATTCCCACTTCACTCTATTACATTCTCACCGCACCATTTAATTTTTGTTTTTTATTACTTTTTATGTAGACTAATTAATGGAACTTCTTAACTTGTTGAAAGTTATGAAGAGATGCCAAATCCAATCATAAAACATGACATGCTTAATGGTTAACTCAAACAAATGATATCATCTTTTATTTCTGAAAATTTTCTCGATGTTGCAATGCTTATTATAATAGGGATTTCATATTTGGCTCAGATAACTAGTGAAGAAGTTCCATTAAATTTCTGCCTCAGTTGGCCAGCAGGTTGTCCTCCTCTGTTTTCCCCCCTCCACCACATGCCCATTTCAGGCCTGTTCTAAAATTACTCTGTTTTAGTTTATAAAAGGACTACATCTTTGCTCCAAAAAAAACAAAAAATCTTATTAGACTATCATTCTGTTTTTTCCCAAAAGTTTCACAAACAAATCTCAGACTTTTTGTTTAACCCGCAACATGAACACAAGAAACCAAGCCCAATCTTAGTTATTGTTCAATAGAGATCCAAATCACCTCTTTTGATTTAATAGAAATTGAAACAAGGATTCATTTGATCCATACTTGATCAAAAGCCAAGTGACAAAGAGAAAAACCAATCACACTACAAATAGCACTGTCCACAAAATATTTATATATAAAAAAAAGATCAGAGTAGTGGAAACAAACCAGAACTATAAAAGAAAGAAACAAATGAGAAAGAACAAAAAAAACCAGAGTTGATTTACAAAACCCATCTATAGAAATTCCAAAATAATCAAAACCATCACCAGATTTTGTGAAACCCATGAAAGCCATCATCATAGAATCCAATAAAACACAACTTGAAAAGAATAGGAAGAATCATATCATGAAGGCCGAGATGTGTTTTTGATCTACCAGAAAACATGAGGATCAGAAGAAAGCATCATCAGTGGAATCAAACCGGAACAATGAAAGAAAAAACAATTGAGAAAGAACAAAAAACCAGAGACGATTTACGAAACCCATCTATAGAAAATCTAAAATAATCAAAACCATCACCAGATTTTGTGAAACCCATCATCATAGAATCCAATAAAACACAAAATGAAAAGAACAGGTAAAATCATATCATGAAGGCCCTGATGGGTTTTTGATCTACCTGAAAAAATGAGGATCAGAAGAGAGCATCTTCAGTGGTGAAGCCTCTGCAGTGACACAGAGGAAAACCAATCACACAACAAATAGCACTGTCCACAAAATATTTATATATAAAAAATCAGAGTAGTGGAATCAAACCAGAACTATAAAAGAAAGAAACAATTGAGAAAGAACAAAAGACGATTTACAAAACCCATCTTTAGAAAATCCAAAATAATCAAAACCATCACCAGATTTTGTGAAACCCATCATCATAGAATCCAATAAAACACAACATGAAAAGAATAGGAAGAATCATATCATGAAGGCCCAGTGGGTTTTTGATCTACCTGAAAAAATGAGGATCAGAAGAGAGCATCTTCGGCGGTGAAGCCTTTGCTTTCTCAAACTTCTCATATGCATCTCTCTCTCTCTCTCTCTCTCTCTCTCTCACTCTCTCACACACACACACGGGAGAGAGAAATGCAAGAACACAAGAAAAAAAATCTGAATATTTGAGTTTCGGAGCCCCTTTTTAAATGTTTGATTTGATGAGACCCCCCTACAACGGCTATATGTAATGGTAAGTTGTAACGTTTAAATTCAAAATCCTGTTAAGTTGAAATGGCGAAGTTCCTTTTAAATGTTTGTTAAGGCTCACGGCTATTTCCACCGTTTAAATTCAAAATCCTGATAATTTGTAATAGCTAAGACCAGACTGCAGACCTGTCAAATTAACTAGGCTCAGCGGGCTTGCGAGCCTAGATTTTAAACAATTTTTTTTTTCAATTTTATGTTATGTATTTATATATTAACGTTAAAATAACACAAAAAATTGAAATTATAATACTGAAATTAATTAAATGTGTATATTAATTGAGTATGCCACTAGCCACACGCAACCCCCCCCCCCCATCCTCACATGCCTACGGGCCAGGCCTTGGATGGGCCTATGGGCCATACCGAATGGGCCCAGCCCCCAGAATCAAGCTTGGATTGGGTTTGACTCTACGGCCTAGGTCAGGTTTTCGAGTTTCGAGCCAAATGATGACCCTTAATCTAGTTGAAATATTTTTTTCAAACATTTGAGGCCCGTTTGAAACTCAGTTTCACACATTGGCTTTTCAAAAATCTATCTCGCTTTTACGCAAAAAAGCCACATTTAGAAAAATTCAAAGTATGTTGTGATAACCTTCGATGGGTGGTCTAGTTGCCATCAAGGCAACCCATAAACAACTAAAAGTCAAACAATCAAACCGAGTTTAGATCATCTGTGTTAAAGTCACATATACAGCATCTCCAACCACCCTCCAAATTTGAACCACCCTCCAAATCTTCAAATTTGGAGGGCGGTTTGCTCCTATCATCCACTAAATGTACCGCCAAATATAAAGCATCTCTAACCACCCTCTGAATCTCTAAATTTGGATTTGGAAGATGGTTTGCTTCAATCACTCTTCAAATTCACCTCCAAATTTGAAGATTTGGATTTTGGTCGCCTCCAAAACACTTTTTTCACCTTTTACTTTATATATTAATTACTTCGACCTAATATATATTTAGATCCACTTATCCATTTTTAATATAAGTACCATTATTGGAAATGTCTCATCAAGAGCTTCAAAATAAGACTAATATTAAATAATTTTATAATTAATTTTAAATAAATCCTTATATGTTTGATTATTAAAGAATTATGTTATTTTATTTAATTAAAAAATTATTAATTTAAAAATAACTCCAAAACCATTTAAATTATACTCATTTTAAAGGTCTTAATGATATCTTTTCAATGGTATAATTTTTTATACAAATAGATTAATATTAATAATATTTATTAACGAATTTTCATATAACATTATATATTAAAAATGATAAGAAAAAAATGGAGCGGGATGGTTAGAGTGCAATCCCTCCAAAAGGAATCTCCTATGCTTGAATTGGAGATGCTCAAGAGATTTGGATTTTGGCCTTTTTTAGTTCAATGTTATGTATATTTAAATCTGCTAATCCGTTTAACAAAAATAGTATCATTGGAAGGACGAGACCTTCAAAATGAGATTAATTATTAAATTAGTTTTCTTTTTGGGACAGGTTAAATAGATCCTCATATGTTTGATTATTCAAGATATGTTATTTTATTTAATTAAAATATTACTAAATTAAATATAACTCCTAAGCCATTTAATATCAAACTTATTTTAAAGGTTTCAACGAGACATTTCCAATGGTATAATTTTTATAAAAAAAAAGGATTAATATTAATAACATTTATTAATAAATTTTGATATAATATTAAAAATAATATTAATGATAGAAAAAAATGGAGAGGGATAGTTGGAATGCAATCCCTCCAAAAAGGAATCATCTCCAAATATGGAGGTTTTGCCCATTATATTTGAAGGCTTGCATTGGAGATGCTAATGACAGAGTGTCACATGCATGTGTGAAAGAAAAAAGAAAGGGAAAAATCGATATAATTCCCTGAAAAATTAGCTAAATTGGTTTTAGTGCCTGTAAAATTGAAAAATTGTCATAGATCCCCAAAAAGTATGTATGGTTAACGGATTTAGTCGCTAAGTTAAATTGTTTCAATAAATACATTCAAATTTGTCCTTACAAAATATAAAATATTCAATTTAGTCATTTTAATGATAAAAATACCCTTGCATTTTTTTGAAATTTTTTCTACTATCCTATACTCACAAACTAGTAAAAAAAAGCAAAAAATAGATATAAC
The DNA here is from genome assembly GCA_030737845.1 of Acorus calamus. Taxonomy (NCBI): domain Eukaryota; kingdom Viridiplantae; phylum Streptophyta; class Magnoliopsida; order Acorales; family Acoraceae; genus Acorus; species Acorus calamus. The sequence goes on along the minus strand of CM060858.1, from coordinate 9,988,793 downwards.
TCCCAGAAAAATTATGAAAATAAAAAAAGTTCTCTGTCAAATCAGTAAATTCTCTTAAAATTAACCATAAATCTAGTTAGTCTATTGCAATAATTTATCAAGTAAACTTTAAAATGATATTACATAATTTATCATGAATTATTAGAGTCAATACATATCTAACTAATTTCAATATGATCGGGACTAAAATAAATGTTGTCTAATAAAATAAGGACCAAGGGGATTTACTGATTTTATAGGGACCTTTTTGAATTTGTATAAGTTTTCAGAGTTATATCTATTATTCAAAAATAAAGGGTAAGGGCATCCTCGGTTTTTTTTACAAAAAAAAAACACTTTTCCAAAATTGCTAAAATTGATGCATGCATAATTTTGGTAGTCAGTGACCATCTATGTGGAGTTCTTTCATTGGTTAACCCCTAGTACTATGTGTCTCCACCACAAGGATCCCAATACAACCAGACCTACCCCGTTCTTGTCTTATATCTCTTGTTGGCCGCCGACCGCTCCAACGTGACCAAAAAAAAATGAAAAAATTAATACACCTCTCTAAAAATTTATAAAAATAAAAAAAAATCCTCTAAAATTAATGAATTCGCTCAGGTACTTATTAAATAATATTTATTTTAAAATAATATTTATTTTAATTTTATCGTAACTAAAACTAACCAGTTCTATGATTAACTCTAATCATACATGATAGATTATTATAATACACTTTAAAATTTACTTTCTTTCTTTTTAAAAATCGATATAACTCCTTCAAAACTTATAAAAATCAGAAAAAATTCTTGTAAAATCAATAAATCCCCCTAAATCTCTATTTTATTAGGAAAAATTCATTTCAATTCCTACCGTAACCAAAATTAAGTGTAGTTGCTAACTTTTAATGTACATTGTTGAAAACAAATTGTTTCTGATCGAATCCAAAAAAAAATGTTTGATAAATGCTCTTCTAGGCTAGGAGAGATCATTTGTTAGAATCCCTCTTAGAGATGGATAGAGAGATGCTCGGAAATCATGAGTTCAGGAGAAGGAAAATGATAAGTTCAGTCCTAATTGTCGTCTACATCGGTTTTCTTTTTCTTAAAAATCACACTCTTCTATTAAAGTATATGTTGTTATATGAAATAAAGCATATACTGAGATACAAGAATGTTTTTTTTTTTTTACTTTGAAAAATTAAAAAAAAATTGTTATACACTATAATAAAATTCCATACACTATGATAGCGCAGTAGTAGGCTGTAGCCTGGATTATAAAACAGACTATGTGTACCAGCGCTCGCTCAAGACAATGATAACAAAGGGTGACAGTTGAGTCTATCTACAATTTCTACTCTATTTGTTTTGCCTACTTAGATAGCGTTTGGTAGCGGGATTGTAAAACTTATTTTCTGTAAACACTGGATTTAAAACTGATTCTGCAGGAAGCTGTCTGCCCCAACTTTCACCAATCACAGTTTTTGGGTACTATTTGCCTAAAATCTGTCTTCAGTAAGCTGCGATTGTAAAACTGTTTAGTTGTACAATTACAGAACCAGCTTCTTGCATGTTCAATTGCAGAACCAAACGTTATCTTAGCCTCTTCACATGCAAGAGTTTGGCTAAAGAAGTTTAATGTAACCAACATATGAGTATTGACCTTGCATTAAAAATGCTCCCTACCTGTCTCAAACATACTCCGCTGCCCCCCCACACACACTTTGTTCAAATTTCTGGGAGGGATGTTTTTATGTAGCTTTCAAAGATAGTCAAAAGGGCATTGTTACACTCAGTTTTTTTACAGTAAAAAATACAGTCTTATATATCTCATTAGAAATTCAGTGAAGCATATACAGTGTACCTCGTTTAATTTTTTCTTACACTTACTAAAAATGGATTCATTCAACTCAAAATGAAGCGGCGTACATTTCTTATCAAAACATATATATCTCATTAAATGATGTTTGTTATTAAAAAATGAAAACACATGTGATCTGAATTTTGTGCTATAAAAATGATTAGATCTAACATTTTCCTAGTCAAAAAGATCAGTTGTGCTTGACAGGGATGTGATGGGTCTGTGCCACTGGACCCATAGTTGTCCCCTTGTTAAGGTCGGGATTCACGGGATGTTGATCGGGCTTGTTTTATATACAATTCTTATATGTTCAACATAATGTGTAGTTCCGTTCGCAACTCGCACTGTTTTTTTTTTTATATAGTATTGTTGCATTCAATCTATTTTAAAGTCTTAAATATAGTATTATATACATCATTACATCATTAGGGTATATATCTCGTTAAAAAAAATTATATTTTTTATAAATAACATTATTCAATTCATTAGAGTATATATATTTTACATACTTTTTATTAAAATTCATACATCGTTAGATAATGTATTTGATTTTTAAAAAAATAAAAACATGTGGGATTGCGTTTGTGACTATAAAGAAGACCGAGTGTAACATTGTCCTAGGACTGTGAAATAGACTCAATACGTTAGCACTAATTAAAAAAAAAAACTGGTGTTTTGCTGTTCCCACTAATCCAGTTCGATCGAAATCAGTCGCCATTTCAGGTTTTGGGCGATCGGACTTGGTCACCATTTCAGGTTCTGGGCGACTGTAATTGGTCGTCATTTCATGTTTTGGGCACGTAATTGATCAAACATGGTTCAAAACTATATCTACTTATTCTTTGTAAACAAATAAATTTTTGGGTTTATCCATCATATTCTACATTTATTCTTTCATTCAGGTTCTGGGCGACTGTAATTGGTCGTCATTTCATGTTTTGGGCGACCGTAATTGATCGAACATGGTTCAAAACTATATCTACTTATTCTTTGTAAACAAATAAATTTTTGGGTTTATCCATCATATTCTACATTTATTCTTTCATCCAAACAACAGCTAAGGGACTGAAAAAAATGTAAGTATGTGTACTTGCAATTAATTCAAAATTTTATAGAAAAATATCAGACAAATATATATCATTTTTAAGTTTCGTTTGAATTCGTAGTTAAGATGATTTTTTGTTTGAAAACAAAAAAACCTACCAGTTGATCCAAACACATTTTATATTTGCCTTTTGAAATTTGTCTTTAACTTATGTAAAAAAATTGTTCTTATATTCTACATTTAAGAATAATGATTTATTCTCCCTATATTACAACTCAGACTTGGAGTGATATGAAGGATTCAAGGAGGATACACGTCGTGGGATTATTTTTTCAAGAAAAAAAAATTATAAACTTTATTACAAATCATGTTCGACCAAGTTCGGTCGCCCAAAACCTGAAATGACGACCAAATCCAGTCGCTCAAAACCTGAAATGGCGACCAAATTTGGTCGAACTGGCCGGATTGGTGGGGATAGCAAAACACCGGTTTTTTTTTTTTGCCGACTGGTGGGGTAAGAAAATTTGTTGGTGGGACTAGACGTGCCCTAAAAGGAAATGTCACACTTTTAAGTCTGTTTTTCCTGTTTGCATGTGTTTTTTTATTTTTTTTAATTATATATATTATTTAATTTGATATGTATTTTTATAAAAAGAGAAGTATGTATTTTAAAAAATTGAATGGTATCATTATATAAAAAAATATGAAAATTTTCAACAAAGTATATATCTCAAAACAGTGAGTATGAGAGACTAATAAGGCATATAGGAACATAAGACTACATTTGAAACTATAAAAATGACTAAATATAACAGAGCTCAGCAGTTATTCATGATATAAGATACACCATTCACCGTAGATTTTTTTTTTTTTTTTTTGAAAAAAAGTAGAGTCATGCTACCATTACTCTCATTAAATGAAATATGATTATAGGTCTAAATTGGGGATGAGAGAGAGTAAACAATAAAAGCAGCAAAATGTATACATTTAATGTATACATTTAATTCATTTGAATATACACTTCATTTTATATAAAGGTATATGCTTGTTTTAAAAAATTCAAAACATGTTATAGGTTGTAAAAAAGAATGTAAGAAATAATGTTTTTTACCTGTTTCATTCAACCAATGCAAGGAGCTGTGGTGCCAGCTGATCAAGGATTGGCACGGGGGTGGCGGCATAGGTGCACATCGCTGGCCGGTGTTAAATGCACGGCCGTCGCAGACCTGTAAGGGTCTGTTCGCAGAGCAGGAGACAACGGAAGCAGCGATTGCATGGACAATTGGCAATGGCGAAGCGGTACATTTCTGGCAGGACTGATGGAGCGGTGCGGAGCGGTTATGCGACCTAGCGCCTGACATATTTCGACTGGCGAACAGAAAGGAGGGGCGGGTGGCGGACTTTTACACACAGGATGATGGGGCGTGGGTCATTGAGCTTGTGCGCGCAAGGCTGAGCGCGAACGAGAGGCTCCAACTCACGACTCTGTTGTCACGCCTCGACGCGTTCATCTTACGGGCTGAAGAAGCGGACAGTTTTCGTTGGAGGCTGCGGGCATCGGGCATTTACTCGGTCAAGAGTGCATATACACGGTGGAGGTCAGAGCGAACAGGGGGCGCGCGCACGTATGACAAGTTCCAACAAACGTGGAGGCCAAAGATTCCGCGAAAGTCAAGGTGTTCCTATGGTTCCTATATCTAGAGCGGCTGATAACAAAGGTGTACGGGTCCCGCTGGGCTCCTGCAAACGCCACTGATTGCACGCTATGGATGGCAGCCTTGGAGACCGTCACCCATCTGATCTGCACTTGCCATGTTGCACGGGAGTTTTGGGCTCAGGTGGGCAGGAAGACTGGCTTGCAGACCTTGTTCCAAACACTGGAGGAATTGTGGGCGGCAGGGAAAGCGAAAAAGAGAGATGATGATAACAGCTTGACCGCGGTGATATCGCAATCCATAGTCCCGACGGGAGCGTGGACGATTTGGAGGATGCGGAACGATACCGTTTTCAATGGGGCGCGAGTATACCAAGAGAACATGTGGAAGATGTTTAGCGGGTGCGTGCGGGATTGGGGACGGTATATAGCTAAGACCAACAAGGTTCAATTCCGGGAGGGGGCTTTATGGATCGTGGGGTGAGGGCAGAGGCGTGCGATCGGGCGCTTCGGTACGATATCTCTTATAACCACTACCGGCGCTAGGAGTAATTTTTTTAATTTTATTTATGCCATCTATCATCCTTCAATTCAGAATTTATAATTCAAATTCAGCAATGAAATCGGATGGCAAAGCTCTACCTTTTTCAAAACAAAACAAAAACTTACATGTTTCAGAATTATACTTGGAATTCAATAATCAAAGTTGTTGTAATATCTACCCTTTTAAAAATATAAAAAAAAAAGACATTTTCATTTACCATAATCAACACGTGACATTCTCTATGCAAGTACACACCTGGCATTTAAAGAATAAATGAGCATGCAATTCTCTGAACACTCGATCTATATAACACCAGAGATGTGATTAAAAATGTTAAAAACCTGGCATTTAAATAATCACCACAGGTTTGTCAATCTCTAACATGAGAGATGTGATTAAAAATGTTACAAATCTCACATGTTAAATATATAATCACATAAGACTGGTTTAATAAAGGAATAAATAATGACATAAATGGATAATTGTGAAAATAAATAAGAGATGATAGCATATCCATTTGGTATAAAAAATAATTAGAATAAAATACAAACAATTATCCCAACAATTTCAAAATAAAAATGAGGATTTTTTTGTTTCACCTAAAAACTAGAATAACTTTTATCACAATTTTAACAAATGTGAATAAAGACAAAATTCATGGAATTTTTAACCCATAAAATTAAAACAACTTATACTAAAAACTTTAACCGCTTCCCAAAGCAGCCCATAAAGTCTAATGAGATCAGGCCCTAACTGAAGTACTGAACCCTCCTCGTTCCCCAACCGGTTGATTTCATAAAAAGTTCAGACAAAACAGCACAATCACCATTCATACACATCATCACATCATCTTCTAAAAAATAGAAACAAAAAGCCAATAGAAATAACTTACATACAACAAGTAGATACCATGTTTGTATTTCGTTCTTACAAGATACTCATACAACCATTTAATTTCCCAATAAAGTGACACCAACAAGTCTCATCTCATATATTATTCTAACACAAACCTCTCACACCCTCACAAACTCAATCTACGTATACAACTCCCCATGCTAGCACAGAGAAATAATAACATATCATATCACACATAAACACAAACATATTTTTATCAAACACCTAACCCATATGAGGTTAAGTCCATCCACAATGAGCAACAGTAGCACCACAAAACTCGGGAACATACTTAGCCTGCTTTTGGGCTTGTTTTATTTTGGCTGGCAACAGACATCACACGTAAACGTCTGGCTATCTCGGTGAAAGAGGGACGTGTTACAGGATCAGGAGCCCAACATTGCTCCATAAGCCTTCTCCATTCGGCGTCGCACAGACTCGGTATGGGCGGCCTCAATGTGTTGTTCACTATGCCCCCTGCATTTTGTTCACATTACTCTCTAGAACAAGATTATTTTTATCAAATCTAAGAACCAGTTCAATAAATATATAGACACTATTGCGGGCATTCAAACTAGCCCACTGCGTATCAACAAATGTGGACTAGTTGATGAAGTCAGAAAAATGATTCGGATTGAATGGTAAAGGTATACTTTGGGTGGTTTCCATGGAAAGTCCGTCTCATGATTAGGGACTATCACATATTTATTTAATCAACGAAGGAAAGGTTTAATAGAATACCTATGATTGCACCATAATGCATGTTGGCATAAGGTTCCTCACCCGTGAGAATCTCCCACATGACAATACCAAATGAGAATACATCAACCTGTCAAACATCAGAGAGGAAGTATAATGATAATTTATAAACCACACACTAGAAAGGTAAATAAGATTACAGGAAGATAACTTATTTTCATATTCTAAAATCTCTCAACACACACAACAAAATTAAGCAATCTAGGGATGAGTGATATTCTTCTGGTAAGTTGGGATGAAAAAAAATTGCCATCTTATTTGTTATTTTTAGTGGAAACAATACTAAAATGATTTTGGGCAAAAATCCATATTAACTCATAGTATCAGTTTTTTAGTTGAATTGCATTTGTTATGTATCAACACCAAATTACCTTCTCAGAAACCTTGTTACTGCTGCCATTCAATAACTCTGGAGCCATCCACGGTAGGGTTCCCCTTACACCACCAGAAACAAGGGTATTCCGCTTAATTTTAGACAAGCCAAAATCACCTACCTGGAGAAAATTTGAAAAAACCCATTAGTATATTATTTTTGCATCAGACGTGTAGTCGAAGACACAAGCTAGATTACCTTGCAAATGGGTCGATGTGGGTCTTTCAGATTCACAAGCAAGTTATCACACTTCAGATCAAAATGAACAATATTCTTGGAATGCAAATATTCCATTCCAAAAGCTGCATCCATCGCAATGATGAGCCGCTTCTTGCGGTCAAGATACCTGTAAGTTGAATTCACAAAGAAATTTATAGTCTGCATTTCTGTAACAAAAAGGGATTTGTGAGAATCATCAGAGGAGTTCTTACCTGTCCTTCCGAAGTAAAACGTGCCTAAGAGAGCCATTTACCATGAACTCTGTTACTGTGGCTAATGTACTCCCAGGCCCATCTTGCACAACCCCATAAAATGCCACCACATTAGGATGATGAAGCTTTGAGAGAATCTCAGCTTCCCTCCAAAATTCCGTTGTCTGTAAATTGTTCTATTATCAGTCATTTGCTAAGCACAAAATAATTCATGCAAATACCCTTCTTTTTTTGTGTGTTGTTATGGGGGGGAAGGGAGCATACTGATATAACCTTGGTGGGTCTTATTATAACAAAATTATACAGGCATGTGTTCCAAAACTGTATTTAGGTAAGGAAAATATTTTACCAATCTTTCTTGCTCGGATGATCGGCCATTGAAGCAGCTCTTTTTTATTCGCTTAATAGCCACATCTGTGCCCCTCCATTTACCGTGATAAACAGTCCCAAATGTTCCAGAACCCAGTTCCTTGAGCTCTTCCAAATCCTCATTATTTATGATCTGTTTGTGGGAAATCCAGTTATGAAAGGAAGGTAAATCAACAAAATTATTTGATCAGAAAGAAAGAAACAGTGAGATATCATGCCAGTTTAACAATAGCTTTATCTTCTTTTTTTTTTTGAAAAGAAGTTTACAATAGTTTAACGACACATTTCTTTTAAAGTATAATAGGGAAGGTTCAATCATTTCTGTTAATTTAAAATTTCATCACTACAGCATTTTCTCCGTTTGGTTGCAAATACATGCAAAGGCTCCTACAAAACTACCATGACCATAGCCATCATCCTAACAACATCACGATTCATGCCAGCTATATAAAGCATATTTTACTAACATCCTCTTTCCTGGGTTGCTTAAGCTGTTGATGCATACATCTTCCAATTCTTTGACTAACCCCTTTTTTACTGCCTTTAAATATTCTATTCTTAGAACTTTCTACTCTAGTCTGCACGGACAAACTACACGGACAGTTACAAAAGACGGAAAGAAGAAAGAAGAAAAATTATATTAAAAAAAACAATGTTATGGTCAATATATCGATGTAAGTTGTCCAACAGTTCACCATGGATTTATTCATCTTGGTTTACTGCTTCATATCATTGACAGACACAACAAAGCTTTGCATATGTAAAGGATTAAGAATTTCAATTTCCTGAATTTATACTCAAACAAGCATATAGCTCTTTACTAGCATGCAAACTCAAAAGTATAACATATTCATTCATATAACAACAAAGCAATTCAATAACCAGATATGTCGCTCATTAGGGATTTTTGGACCCCAGAAAAGAACATACAGAATCCAGAATATTGTGAGCAATCAATGGATTATATAATCATGTAGGGTGGTGTCCAGGGTCTAATAACCCAGCAAACATAATTTAGGGGGAAAAAATTAGACCACGTTAATTTCATCTAGCCAGCCCCATTATCTCTTGATGTTTGCTGCACTGCCCCTTAAAGTGGGCAACCATAAAAATGTATCTAATCAATAAAGATTCTCACAAGAACTGCAAACAAAAGATCTGACCAATTTATAGCATACTCTCACAAGTTTCACTCATTCATCATACAAGAAATTAAAATTATTCTGCATTTTAAAAGAAAATATATTCAATCAATATTACACAATATTAGGCAGGCATTAGGGGGTACACGAGCGACACGAGCCAAGCCGAGCAGGGCTCGAAACTGATCTATGTCAAGCTGGTCTTCAGCCTAAATGAGTTCAACGGGTACACGAGCCAAGCTGAGTAGGGCTCGAAACTGATCCATGTCAAGCTGAGCTTCAGCCTAAATGAGCTCAACCCGTTTAGGGTCTGTTTAGAAACACGTTTGAAAAATAAGATTTTGAATAAAGTGACTTAAATAGACTTGATTCCTGGAAAGCGCATTTTCTGCATTTTTTAAAAAACAATCTTTTTTGTACTAAAGCTGTAAATAATTTTTTAATTAAGTTTGCTTTTTAGAATGTGTTTGGCAACACTTTTCAGCTTTCTGCTTGAATCACCTTATTTAAGTGTTACCAAACGGGCATTTAATGTGTTTACTAGAGAAACTCGTGTAATCTAATGAAATTGTATGTAATTTAATTTCTCAAGTTATTTAAATGATCAACCAAAAAACAGACGGTTATCTAACAAAACTCTACCACAAATGGCACATTTGCACATGAATTGCATAAATTACATGACTTAATCTGGCCTATTAATCATATAATAAGATATACAATATGTAACACAATAGCCTAGATTAGCCGAGCCGGTTTCTTATATGAGATGTAATAGTTTGTGCTTGGTTTGACCCATCCATTAGAACATGCTTTTGTAGAATCGAACCCATGCTGAGGTCAAGTTACATGATAGTCTAAAATCATAAGCTTAATAGTAAGGCAACGTGTTAAAAAAGAACAAACTATTAATAAATAAGAAATTTTACAAAAAAGCATGGGTTGTTTATGACCATAGTTGTCTGGGCGGCTAGGCGAGCCTAGGCAGTGGCCAACCGCCTAGGCGACGCTTAATTAAGATTTTATTATTTAAATTGGTAATTATATTAAAATTATTAATTTTTTATCCTTTCTTTAATTTTTTCAAGAATGCTACTTAAAATGAAGAAATGTTATTTATAAATAAAGAACACATGAAAGTAATTTATTGGTGCATGTCTATTTCAACAAAATTAATATAATATAATCCTAGTGGCATTAAAGAAGGAGAAAATGGGGAAGAGATTAAAAGAGAATGAGATAAGAGTTCAGAAATTTTGAAAAGAGATAGGAGAGAGAGACAAAAAATCAATAGAGACTCACTTGGAACTAGTAGAATTCGTTGCACCGTTGATCGCAGGGTAGGTGATGTTTCAATCTTTCGATCATGTTTTTTTTTATCTTTTATTTTTGAGGTTAGGCGAGAGATTGGGCGGGTTAGGCGTGATTAAGACGGGCTAAGCGTGATTTAGGGGGGTAGGCGGGCCCAGGCGCCCACTTAATTAACATGTTATTAGGCGGGCGGTCGCCTAGGCCTATCTGGACCGCCTAGTCACCTAGGCGGCGCCTAGGCGTCGCCCAGACAACTATGTTTATGACAAACAACACAAATGGGCAGAAGGCAACAGAAACAAAAATAGTAGCAACGCATAAAAGATTGGATGGCTCATATGAAAAGTAAGAAATTGACAATTTTGTCATCAAATAAACAACTAAAATGGTCCAACCAGAAAATCATTTGGGGATGACAAATATTTACTAATCCTTGGGGATTTCTCAGCATGTAGATCATCCAAACTGATTCAGTCTGAATTTTATTTGAGGCATTGAGCCACATCACAAGGTAAAAAGAGAGGCAAAATTGTGAGTAATTGTAGCACTGGTATTGTTCCACAATTCAGAAGAGGTCCCAAGCTAGTCGGGAATTAACCAGAGCTTAAAGTTAGGGCGTAGTGTTAATAACTTTCATCCCAAAAAAAAACACAAACCTATTAAATTAGATTCAATTCCACCATATAATCAAGTACAAAACAGCATTTTAAACAAAAGTGTGCAATGCACTAAAGCTTAATTTTCACCAATTTCATAATTGAATACAAGAGTGCACCACGTTTCTTTACCTACCTTCTCATTTTCTAGAAACTCTCATCAAATCTGCATGATATCATTTTGATTAGACATTGCTTTTGTGCAGCGAAATAAATTGGTGCGCAAATAATTTAAAATGATAGGGAACCAGGTTGATAATCATTCAATTTAGGAGAGAAATTCACAACATACATAAGTATTGAAAGGTAAATGAATAATTTAACTGAAGTGTGTACAGATTGATATGCAGGTCACCATACCTGCAAGTCAATATCAAAATCACCACTAGGAGCATCCATAATGGGTAGGCCAATGTTCCCAACTTCCAATTTACCCACCTATAAGCATCATAATCAACAGGAAACCCAGAGAAGATGAATTCAATCAAGACTAGATGCAAATGTCAGAAGATTAGGTTTAAGAAATTTAGCAAATAATCACCTCATAATCTGATGTTTCCATTCTTGGTGCCTCACCGCCTTTTGAATAAGAAATCTCAACCTGCATCTGCTTGCCTTCATTGCTTTTGTCTAGTAAATGAGGATGCACAGGTCGTGGTGGTAGATAATCTGAGTGCAACCCGCTAGCAACAACATCATTATTTCTAGATAAATCTTGTTGAATGTCCTCATCAAAACCAATTTGGGAATCAACATGGCCCAAGGCAACTCCCTCATTCTTTAATGGAGAAATGTGGTAGGCTCTAGGCCCCTCTTCAAATTTTGGCACCAAAGTTGGGGAAATAATATGGTCCTGGTCCATGAGAGAGACGTCCTTGCGACCAAACTCATCATGTGCAAGGTTCCGGAAGAACGACCATCGCTGGGGTTCATGGTTCTCCATGTTCAAACTCAACCCAGCATCATCTTTCCGAAGATGACCTAAGTTTGAGTGGTCCTCAGAGATCCTTGCCTTCAAAAAGATGTCAGAAAATAAATTGGGAGGAAATCTATCATTGATATCAATATAAAAATCCCCCTGCCCTTGTGTAGGATTGTGAAAAGAATAGTCGTCATGAGAAATAGCCCCAGATGAGGTCTCAGTCCAGGCAAAAGGTGGATTATGTGACATAGCATCAGTATCGAGGGTATCTTTAACAGGCATCTCCTCCCAATGAACCTCTGGCAGAGCAGAAACAGGATCTTCTCCTTGAACTGCAGTGGAACTTTTCTCCAGTGTCTGTGTCAATGACTCATTACCTGATGGTCCCCCACAGTGAACTTTAGCTTTACGAACTTTGTCACTATCAACTGGATAACTCTCTCCCGGTTTATTTACATCAGTTTCATGCAAATTTCTATTTTTCTCCATTTTGGAAGTTCGTTCATCATTTGAAACTTCAACTGCGCCTTGTGCTGTCTGTTCCATCGGAATAATTACAGATCCCAAGGGACCCTGCTTATTCCCATAGTTGAGGATTTCTCTTCCGACTGGCACAGGTTGATGAGCAAAATACGAAGAGTCTCCTTCTTGGCCAGAGATTGGTTTTTTCTGCTTCATTTGGTTCATTTCATCATCCAGCTCCTTATGATGTTCAAACTGCAACCGTCCATCCGCAACGATCAGAGGGTTTGCGCACTGTGGTTTTGCTGTTGAGATAGAATGCTCAGCCTCCAAGACCCGATTTCCTTCATGCATCGGGTCAACAGATTCAGTGATGGTTTCCTGAAGTCCAGAATGCACGTGAGGTAGGAAAAACTGGGAACCCATGGAATCATCGGATTTTGATAATCGATTGAGTAGCTCTCTCTGTTCCCTTGGGATCCTCTCAGAATGATATACTCGCATAGGAGGTGGAGGTGGGGCTTCAGTCTCATGATTAGAAAATCCAGAAGCAAGAGATCCATCAGATGGAAAGAAACGGTCCTCATTATTAGCATCATGAATTTTGCCAATGTGGTAATTATCCGGCTGCAGCGCCCCCTGCTCTGATAACTCTGTATTTTGTTCATTGTGCTGTGAAGAAGACTGAGAAGAAGTCTCTGCTGCAGCAGTCATAAAGGATGCATCATCAGCTGGAAAACTGCTCAAGGAGTGATCATCATGTTTCTGCCTTGGCACCATAAGTTCATTTTTCAATGATCGAATTTGTTCAAGTTCTTCCAATTGTTGATTCAGAGCTTCCAACTTCGGTTTGAACTCTTTCAGCATTGTTTCTGAAGGCTGTGCACTGGACTGATGATATAGCATTTCAGTCATGCCTCCTTGCCTCAGAGCCGGTGGCTCATGTCGAGGCATGGAAACAGAAGTTTCCACAAACCATGCATGTTCTGCTTGATTTTCTGATGGCATAGATGGGGGAACATGAACTTTGGCACCTGAATTCACTGGTAATGGGTGAGGCTCATTCTCAACTTGACGCATTATACCATCCTGAAACCGCACAGGCATTTCAGATTGATTAGATGACTTCATTGGTGCTGTTTGAGATGAGATAATTGCTGAAGGAGATGTCAAATTTCCATCCAATGGTGCAGCACTAATTCCACCAGGATCCATATCAGTACTGAGTGTCACTCTGTCACCTCCAACACTAAGAGTAAGCAACTGATCCAAGTCATTTCCTGACGTGCTCGTTAAATCATGCCCGCTAGAATTTCTCCCCAGACCTGAGTCCATCCCATTTACGGCAACAACATATTGCATATCAGTGTCTCCGTCCATGCTGCCTAGACCAAAATGTGGGTCATCAAAATCACCCACCGAAAAGAGGAACATCCTGAGCTTCTGTGATCCCTCTCCCCCTTCTAGTACAGTGCATTCTTCCATCATGTTTTGCAGATCTTCATCACAGGATACAGTTACCAGTGCATCCAGATCCTCGCCAGGTAGCTGATACTTGATTAAATGAGGTTGATTGTAGATCATTGTTGTTTTTTGCATGAGCTCCTGCCAACATATATTCTTGCTTATCCGAATGATCCGTGTTTCACCACCCACATATCGAAGCTTCCCATCACTTGGACGGGGTAAAATTTTACCTCCAAAGCTGCAAAGGAACTTCATCTTTGTTGAAGAGCTATCAGAAGCCCCTGATGACATATATGCATAAGTTGCTCCTCGACTGCTGCCATCACCTGATGAAGCACGTGGAACAGACTTTGTCGATTCATAGGGACCTCTATTTTCAGTTTCAGTGGGCTTCTTATCTGAATCTTTGGCCCGGACTCTTTCCCCTGTGGTGAGGACTGAGACATCTGAACCGCCCTCAGATCCCAAGTGGGGACTACCAAGAATACCCTTCAAATCCTTATAAACAGGAACATTATTTTGGTCTCCAGACACATTAGGAGCAGATGGTTTCTTGGGAAGCACACGTTCACGCATAAATTCCAAAGCAAACTCCTCACCTGTCTGAATGGAGTAATTCACAGGTTTGAAGCCACCCAAAGTACTGAAATCTGGAGGCCTGGTATTCATATTGATGGAGCTCGATGGGACCTGCATTTCTTTTAGACTCTTCAGGCTGAGTCCACTCCTAACATCCACCGGGTCTTGATGGAACTGTTCATAGTGTTCTGATGGCTCCATGACAACTTGTTATTGTATACCCACATATAATTTACCAGGATAGATTCCATAGTGTCTTGCTACCATAATAATGACATGAACTCCATATTCCACCAGCCGGTTTTGACATGTAAATTCTTTGCCAATAATCCAACCTCTAAAAATCTATAATTATCTTACTTTCCCACTCAGGTATTTGGGATAAAGAATCAGCTCTCACTTTTTCGCAATATCACCGTTTGATACAGGAAGACCTGCAATAATGAACTTTCAAATGCATCACGCTTGACTGAAATCATTACACAAGTATGAAATTCTACTGAGAAAATATGGGCCATGAAAATTTAATTTTTTCACATTTCAGTATAAGAACCTACAACAACTGCAAAAACTAGTTCTCCAGTAGAAACAGTAATATTGTTTGTGAACTTCAAGGGAACAAAGAAGAAACTAGAGACCATTAATTTTATGGCTGCACATATATAGTGCTACAATATGGAACGAGATTGGCTTGGCCCTTGAAACGCATTGTGATGTCACCAATTTAGAAGACACATGGGATTCGTTTAGAAGAAGAAGAAGAAGAGGTGATCGAAGTAATAATAAAAATTGCAATGGCTCATCCCACATGTGATTTGTTGGGGGATATTAATTGCATGAATGAAGAAAAAGGGACTTTTTATGTCACAAAAAAGCCCCTCGAACAAAGGAGACAAGGGATATCCAGAAAAACACGTTATAAAGGATACAAATAAAAAAGGAGGAATGGGTCCTTAATGGATCAATTCCTCTATCACACCACCATAGAACTATAGAATTATCCCCCATCCCAATTTCACCCATAATAGTTTTTTGGAGATCTCTCATCTCTTATTTGTATGAGAGGTGTCATTTAATATAAATGCTCCAACATCTGCAAAAAAAAACAGGAAGGAAGAAGAAGAAGAAGAAGAATTCTTCCAATTAACACGAGGGTGAGGCTGATGGGTATACTTGCCAAAAGAGAAAGGAAAAGACAACCAAACTGATATTAGCCACCTCTTCAAAAGATGGCATGCTGACATGTTCAAATAATAGTATCCTCGTAAGTTATTTAAGAAAGAACATCACAAGAACGAAAATTTAAAACTTCATTTGTGTTGTTTGTAGCATATTGAAGGACAAGTTTCCTTACAGAAGAAGATAGATAATTTGGTTAAGATCAAGTTTCCTTATCATTTCTATGAGTCAAGATCATTGTGACGGAACTTCCCATTCAGTGCCATCCTTGATTGATTTCTATCAAGTTTCCTTACATAACAAAAATAAGCAATTGGAAAATGTTATGTATATTCCCTTTTTCTAACACCAATTCTAGTTCGCACATATTTTGATTTTTTTTAAATATTATACCTTATCTAATGAGATATGTATTTTTATAAAAAAAAAAGTATATACTCTAATGAATTGCATGGATCCATTTATAAAAAATGTGAAAAATTTCTAACGAGGTATATACCTTATTAATATGAGTGTATGACGAAGAGGTATATGGAGCTATAATTGGGGCTGGAAAAAAGATTGTGTTTAACAATGCTCTATGAAATTTTAAAACCTCCATAGATGACAATGCATTTGTCCATTTGATATAAGAATCTTACTTCAACCTCAACAAGGAACTGATATATTCTATAAATATCACACATCATGTGCAATACATCAGCTTCTGTGCAAACAAGATGCATTTAGCTATACAAAACAAAGACACCTTTGTCCTACATAATTACCATCATGTTTTGGTCAGAGTTCGTGTAGTAGGCCATACCCCATCTTCCTGTCATGCAGTATATTCTCCCTTTTTTTCTTAAAAAAAAGGTAGGAACTCCACCACTCTATTTCAGAAATAATGGTACAGTTCCGAAGCGTAAACAACAAATTTTTGAATGATAGTTAAATCTACAAAATCATGCAACCGAAATTGGAATTGATAGTATGTTTTACTGAGTATGACAAGTTTTTTTGGTAAATGGTGGCTTGTTTATAGAGGAGTGAGGATGAGTGGGTACACAGCGAGGGAGGTGGTCTTCTCATCTACCTCCTTTTTGGGTGGCGGTTTTGGTTGTTTATGAGTTTCATATTTGAATCATTACTGAATTTTAATAAATTGTGGCATCTAGTCTACCTTTTCTTCAAAAAAAAAAAAAGTTCCACTGATTACCAAACACTGTGTCAGGATTCGGTGATGGCTACCAAACTGATAGCTATTGTTTTTATAATTGGCCTATGGATTATGTACATCTGAATAGTGACATCACCCTTTGAACATATACATCTAAATAGTTCTATGGTGTTCCCTTCTAATAACTAGCAAAAGTATGAGAAAATGGAAAGAAAAAAAATACTGAAAGAAGCAGAAAGGCAAAATTCATGTTTAGTTAAATGGCCTTCATATTAATATAATATTTCATTGATTACATATTAAAGATACAGCATGAAAATCCTGTGCCACCAGTATATCGTTTAGATAAAGAATCTCACCCTCCCACAACGGCAATCAAACTCCCTCTGTTTATTTACAATCTTACAAACAAAAATTGTTTCCACCACAGTTCCACTGCCACGGTTTTTAATAAAGCTATAAATCACCAAAAAAATCAGTATATCAGATGTGTTGAAATACTTCACTCATATCATTTGACAAAAATAGGCACCAAAAGTTATCTATCAAACAAGTACTAGAGAACTTTTATTTTCAATATAAGATTCTTACAATAAAATACATATTGACCGGTTCAACTTGCCCCTGGCACAATGGTAGCAATGCCACTCCCTTAGAGGGAGATCATAAGTTTCACCCTAACAGGTGTAATGCCCAAGCATGACCAAGTTAGAAGAAAAAAAACAATGTAAATGGCCAGATGGGCCAGTTAAAATGGGCATTTAGGCCCAGAAATATCGCAATATGTGACTGATATGTCCAAACCACCTGTATAACCCATTAGGATCACCAAAATAAGAAAGACATATTTGAGAATAATTTAAACAATGATTGCCAAAAAATATTTTAAACATTTCTTATAATAGACAACATCCTTGAATATCAGAGACTGACAGACTGTCATATGGCACATATATACACCTTAATTAGATGAGAACTGTATTGTCTATTATTGAGAAGGTTAAAATATTATCCATTTAAAAGAAATTGTAATACATTGCACAACTGAGACATGTATAACAAGATCCAGTGGAAGACACCTGAGAAAAATTGAAAACCAGTTAAGCTGGCTACCTAGAATGGTAAATAAGTTTTGAAGGCTTCATCACAGTGACAAATTTCAATCAATCCGATACTTGTCAGAAACAAGCAGGCATAACATTCAGACTAAGGTTGACACATCTTATTTGCAAAACTGGACTCCCTCCAGCATCTAGCCATGCAAGCAAAACTGTCCAGTTTCAAGATGAGATTGTGAATCATTGCTTGAAGGGTCTCTCCTTCGTTGTATCTATTTTATTCTATAATTTACTAATTTTTCTACTGTAGTCCCCTGTCTCCTTTTTTTCGGGGGGGCTTTTTTTAATAAAATAGCTCCTACCTTTCTCTCTCAAAAAGAAGATGAGATTGGGAGAGTCCAACCAAATATGTATAGAGTCAGATGCAAAATTTCCAAATGAACAACCGATTGGATAAGCAAAGGGTTCAGTCAAGTATTTCCATCTCCCTCACAAGGTATTGGACACGGAAACCATCCAAACCAACAACAGCTACAAAACCATTTCGAAAAAAGAACAGATTCACTAAATCGGATTCGCGTGATCAGTTCACTCGTAATAAATACTCACACAACACAAACAAGTGGCTCGGCAGATAAAATTAGAAGAAAACCCTTGTTTCGATCATTCAGTTGAGCTAAACAAATACGCTAAATTTTGAAAATTTCGCAAAGAGAGATCCATAAAAGAAAAAAAAAGATCAGGTAAGCTGAATTCATTTAGGTCATCGGATCAATCAAATCTAATTAAAAAAACTAAACCTTCCATACACTTAAAACAAAAGAAGGTTAAAAAAAATTAGGGTTTTTGATTGAACGGATCCGTACCTGAAGAAGTCGGAGGAACTGATCGATTGAAGAGATCCGAATCGATCTTTATTTTCTTTTTTTGAGTTTTCGGGGGATTCGAAAATCCACCGAAAACAAAGAGAGCTGCGAATAAGTGAAGAAATGAATACTTTCGGACAGATTTGCAAGGAGTGTTGTTTGTGTGGATTTTTTTTTTTTTTTTTTCAGTTTTGTCTGACTACAATGCATCAGATATTTAATGCTCTACTTCCATTTGAAGTCAAAGGAGGTGAAAATTTGCGGGCTGAGCTTTTGGCACCTGTTTCCACGAGATTTTACAGATGTGCCATTGATTGGGATTTTACCTTTTTGTGGAATTTTTTCGGGACAATTATTTGAATATTGAAAATATCTTCGCCCAATTACATGTTATTGAAAATATTGAAGATTAACAATGTATTGAAGAGTGTTAATAATATATTAAGAATATACTGTGGAGTGTTTACAATGTATTGAAATAATTATGCGGTAGACATTTTATGCGAAGGTTAACAATAAATTGGGAAGTGTTAACAGTATACTAAAAATATTTAACAATATACTGAAGATTGTTAACACTGTAGTAAAATAATTGTGCGGGAGGCATTTTTTATATTTTTTAAGAGCATCCGGCTGTAGGGATCTAAAGATAATTTTTCACCGCCTTAAAGACCTAAAAAGTTTGAAAATTTTCAGGGTTCTAAAAATAATAGAAAGGTGACCATATGACCCCTAATTAATTTTCTCTTTTTTTAACATTGGTGGGAGAAATTCAGTTATAATTTAACATTAAAAAAAAGAGTAGATTATGCTATCTTGATTTATTTTTGAAAAGTTCAATAGTTACAAAATACATATAAGCTACAAATTATAAATTTTAGCTTAAAATAATTAGTTGTTGCATGTTGGTTTAAATTTATTAACATTTATTTAAGCTAAAAACAACTTAAAAAATTAGAATCTCTAGGCTGGGTAAAGGGTGTTCTTCGTATTATAGTTTATAGATTGTATTAAAAAATATTCTTTTGGACATTAATGCCCTTAAGTTTTTTTCACTAATTATCATATTATTGTAAAAACATTATTTTGGACACTAATGACCAAATATTTAATAGTTGTAGTGTAATATTTGAAAATTATTGTAGTGAAATTTAACTTTTATTTTGTTATATTAATTTATCTTTTAAATATTTGTAAAACTAATTTTATAAGTAATACCATTTTTTTAAAAATTAAATTTAACTTTTACATTTTAAAGGGTTTTTTTTTTACAATTAAACAGCAAAAAATTATTTTACAGTTTATTTTATCAAACATCCACTATTATTTATTCTCCATTTTTCAAGAGTTACAATTGTTTATTAAATAAATTAAAATCAATAATCTATAAGATATAATATATAATTTATAAATTAAAATTGCAACAAACATGACCAAAGAAACATAGATTCCATTTACATAATCATTTTATTCTCACTTTTAATTTAACACTAAGCTCCTATTTGGGTAATGGAATAGGTGGGGAATTGGATGAAGTGGTTGTGAATCTTGTGATTAAGTATAAAACTGTGTTTGTTTACATAGAATAAGTTAATATAACTATGTCAAAATAAATAAAAATAAATTAGTATTGATATTTTAAATCACATTGAATTGCGTAATTCCAATAAACTTATTATAAAGGAAACTCACATGTTAAATTATTTGTATTCGTCTATCAAATTATATTTTATTTTTTTAATTTTTTTATCTTATTTATCTTTCTTCTACAATTTATTTATGGTTAACTAAATAACAAAATTTCATTATTACATTTACAAGTGATAATAACTAAAAATACAAGATAACAAAAACAATGTATTCCTTATCGGTATCATAAGAGCTATTTATCATGTAATAGCTCATGTCACTATCCAAATGATGTTTAAGTGTCTATTTGGTTCTAAGTGGTTCAAAATCATGTACAACTTAGTTTACAAGGATCAAATTTTTCAGAAAAATGAAAACTAAATCTTGACAGTGTCGAATTTATTTCACAAAAATGACTTCCATATTTTTTTTATGAAATACATTAACATTATAATTTTTTTAGTGTTTTGTTTCAGTATCCGTATGTATATATATACACACATATAAAGAGAGAAGATCCACGTGGACATTCCTTATAAATAAGTAATAAGTAAAGTAAAATAACCCACCCCCCTCCCAAAAAAAAAAAAAAAGGAAAATGGATGAATTTTTTTTAAAAGAAAAAAAAAATAAATCAATTTATTTGGGATACAAAAGCTCTCCATAAGTATGGTCCCTAGGTGGCTTTTTTTGGGGGGGGCCTGAAAGACCTCAAACTGGGGCAATTTTACTTATACATAAAATTGTATTATGTACATGTAAATTGGTAGCAATTCAGTCCACTACCCTTGTTATACAATCTTTTATACTATCAAACTGTTAACTGTGAAACAAAAAATATGCCTAATAGTATCATCGCTTCTTTTCTTTTTTTTAAAGGTTATTAGTATCATCGCTTAAAGCATTAGAGAAACCATGTTTTTTTTAGTCTTTCTGACATATTTAGCTAGAGTTTCAATTACTCGAATTAAGCTTCGAAAAACTTTATAAAAAATGATCTTATCAATGGGTGAATCACACCTACGGATATAAACCAGCGTCTGTTGAAGCACTACGCCCCTGTTTGTTTTGGATATAGGCTCATGGATAACCTCGAATAACCCTGGATAAGAATTTTGGTATGTTTGTTTGCACTGGATAACCCATGATAAAGTATTTTAGAATAAAGTAGTATATGGATTCCAATTAACCAATGAAATTAAAGTTATCCTAGGTTATTTCACCCAAAGAATATGTGGGTCAACTGTCAAATTAACTGTCATCACCTCTTATAAATCACATATCAAATTAACTATCATTATTTTTTTATCTTTATTTATATTTTATTCACATTTTATCCAAACAACAAAATATTTATTTTTACGTTTACCAATAAAAATAATTCAAAATACAACTAAACATAAAATTATTTTATCCTTATTTATACTCACTTATACTTGGATAAATATATATCTTGTCATAAATCTTATCCCTATTTTAAACAGTGCTACAAGTCTTGCCATTGAACTTTGAAAAAGATTATTTATTTCTTCATAATCATAACACACTACAAGGTTTTGTGAACCCATCCTTCTAGCAAACAGCACGGTCAATTTAATCCCTTCAGCCTCAATTCGAACCTTTTTAGGTGGCTCTTTGATTGACTAGGTTCAGTTCATATCTCTACATTTTTTTTTATATACGAAGCGGGAAGAATATGGACAAATATGGGCCAACCATTTTGTCCTTTTCTGGTGTATTTACATATCAGCCCCCACATTCTACCAGTTTTACAATTAGAACCCTATATCTGTTATAAACAGGTCCCTCATAGTTATAATCAGATCCCTGAAAACATGAGGCTATTTGTAGAATCACCCCCAGATTTAGATCCATTATTCATATATTTAGATTTATAATCAGGTCACTGATATCAAAACAAGATTTTTTAAATTTCAAATTTCATGAAATTTTATCCAATATTTTTTAGACCATTAGTATACCTATAAAATTATAAAAAAAACATTTATCTCATTTAATAAATGCTAAAATTACAAATAAAATCAAATACATTTGAGCCTGTAAAATTATTAATGGTAAGTATCTATTGTGTTTTTAATTTTCATTTTCATATTTACAACCATATATATTCGCATCTGGTATTTAATGTTGATGACCAGAAAACTAATTATTCCGTAAATTTTCATAAATCCTTCTTCATTTAACACAGCAAGTGTATATATATATCTCCCCCTCCCCTTCAATAGGGGATCTGGACTTTCAATAAAAAGATTTGAATCAGTTTATTGATTATTAATGTCATAAATATTATTGAATATTAGTTATTAATTATTATGGTTGCATTGAGCATTCAATAAGAAAGTAAAACATAATTTACATAAATCGTGTATGTATTTGTACTGTTATATCTTTTTTTTTGGACAAATGGATTGCATAAATAAAGTCTCACAAATTGCTTATTATTTCATTAAACTAATTAGACTTCACGATTAATTAAACTTGAGGTCATGGGATCCGTTGAATTATCTGCTAAACATTTTTCTTTGTATTAATATTTTCCTACTACTCTTCGAAGTAGACTTTTTCGCGTGAAAGAAAGAACTATCCATGTCTAACTAATATAGAGTTTTTAAATTTATATTAATTAAAAAAATTTAGTATTAAAATATGATCAATAATATGCACATATGCACGAACAATACACTAGTATTCATAGGTATGTAAGAGACATCAAATTATGTTTGTGAAGGCCCACATCATCTTTGATTGAGTAATGTCTAAGCTTTTCCATGGAACACTCGTGGTAAGGATCATCCATTTGGCCCCATAATATTAACTTCTAGTGTTGATAGGTGTTAGATACCATGAAAAATCCTAAAGGTGTTATTCATGTGTTCATGATCTTAAACCTTCTATATAACATCTACTTAATGTCGGTTATCAAATATCTCTTCTAATTGGGTGCGGGTGGGTGTCTTCCTCTGATTAGAAAGGTAACCAAGAGAATGTAGATACCCCAATTTTGACCGTCCAGAGAGACAGAAATACTTCAAGTAACACACAGAAATATTCCAAATTTGGACATCCAATAGAGAACCAAAAGTTCGGGAAACCGGAAGCCTTGACCTAAAACCGGAAACCCTAAAACCTAGCCTTACTTAAAACCGGAAACCCTAAACCCTAGCCTTGACCTAAACCGGAAACCCTAAACCAACCCTAACCCTAAACCCTAGCCCTAAACCCAACCCTAAACCTACCCTACCCTAAAAACAACCCCGCCACTCTAAAAACCCAAAAACCCCAAGTCTCTGGAAAGGGGCGGCTAGCCCTAACTAGCCGCCCCATACTAGGTCAAGGCTAGATGGGACCAGTCCCTGACCGACTTTGGACCAGTCCCCTAGATGGGACATAAAGCAGCATTAAATGCTGTATTGCGGCGGGTCAGACCTTTAGCCGCCCTCTCTTGGCCGGATCAAACATAACCGACCCAAGCCACCGCTTGTCAGAGATGGAACGTTTGGCAGGTCATGATTGGGGCGGTACCAGGAAGGCCCATCCTGGGCGGCAGTTCAGCCGCCCTTCTTTGACAGAAAAACCAGAGATAATGAGGGGTTATCGAAGCCAACCCACTCATTACCCCCGGGAATTTCCCTGCCTCTCTTTTACTATAAATAGAGGGGTCCCAAGCCCAAATCAACATGACCAAAAATCCACAACATCTTCAATCACCAATCCACCATCCTCACTTGATCAAACCCTTCCACCACTAGAAATCCTAAGAGAGAGAGAGAGAGAGAGAGAGAGAGAGAACCACAAATGATAATTTGATTGAGACAATCCAAGTCTCCATCATAGAGAGCTCCAGAAGATCTTCTTCAGGAAATTAGATGGGGGCACGAGACAGCTCCCTGGTAAGTAGAGAACAAAGGGTCCTCTTCCTATATTGAGAAGAATCCTTTTATGGAGTTTATGGCGTCTTTCAATTTCCTTTTCTTTACTTTCGTATCTCCGCCGCTTTCAGGAGCTGCAGAACCGGAAACCTTTACCCGCTTACCGCGGCAAAAGTAGTCCGCACCCTTCTTGCGGCAGCAGCCTTTTCCTTTTCCATAGGTATGACGAAAAAAAGAGCAGAAAAAAAAAGATCCAACAAGAAGAAAATCAAAGCAAAAAACCACTTTGACAGAAGCACCAATTCCCTACATAAAAACCCTCTCATCCCACCCTCCAGAAACCTGGGCTAAACCTAGCTTGCCTCTTCCAAAACCAAACCCATTTCCTACCGAAGTTCTGCCCAAACCAACCCAGACCCTGGACGGTAACCCTAGCAGCCGCCCCCTGGCCGACGGCTAAACACAATAGCCGCCCCCTATCCACCCCCCATATCCAACCCCTTTTCCCAAGACTATTTATCAAGCCCCGAAAAACAGAATAAGATACCTGTTTTTACCTCTGTTACGGTATATCGATTCAGAGCGGAGACCCCACAAATCCCACGTAGGCGATCAAATCCGACCCAACCTTTTCTTCTTTTAGAAAAACAGGTGGGATCACACAAACCCCGAATCCTCTTGGACGCTATCGGGGCCTCAATCAGGAACGACACCCTCACCCTTCCGAGAAGACGATCCGACCGAGCCCGCCAGGGCACGCATCCGATCTAATCCCCGAAGAACCCCCACACACGCACGTGCACCGCGCACCCCGCCGGGATCCGCTCCGACACACCGACATTGGAGGCCTTCCCGACGGTACCGACAGAGAAGACGTGCGACGTTTCATTTTCTCTTGTTTTCTTTTTTTACTTTGTTTTGTTCTCTACTCTTCCCTTTCAGAGTTTGTAATTCGAATTTAGAAATGAAATCAGAATAATAAATATCTACATTTTTAAAAAAAAAATAAAATTTATTTAATGTCATTAAGGAATACAAATTTTGAAAGTACAATTGTATGGATGCAAATACACTTTTTGTGATGAAAAATATTTTTCTCATGACAAATGCATGTTTCAAAACTAACATATATGTCAACATTATAACATGCTTGTTATCCATTTCATGATTCAATTATTCTCTTGTGATGTTCTTTTATTTTATCGATTTTATTATCATTACTTCATGATAAAATGAGTTGTTTTCAACTTCAAGTCGAATTCATTGATGCACCTAAAAAGAAGGTGATTAAAATTACTTTCATAAATCACAATAGGCAAATTATATTCGTGCATAAATAAACAATATCATTATCAATCCACCTTAAATTGGGATCTCTAATTCTAACATTTGTAATCTATGTCACTTCAAATTATTTAAATCTTGATATTGTAATTTGCCAACCATTACATCACTTCATCACTTTTCATATTAGCCAAATCGATTTTGCATCTAACAAAAAAAAATCTCAAAATTCGATGCTCATCCAGTATTACTTAGACATGATAATATACAAAGCTCTAATGATTAAATTTAACCAAGAAGCTTGGTGAAAAAAAAAAATCCAAATTATTTTTAATAAGGCAATGATTGATATTTATATAACACTCTCAAAATGGGCAGACAACATCTAGTCATTTATTCAAGACTCACCTGATTTATTAAATAAAAATTGAAATCTCCAAATAAAAAAATGTTCAGTTAAACAAATTAAACTATCGGAATGAAAAACTTGACGCTTTAAAATATTATTTTCTTTCAAATAAACAAACATTTAGTGAGATTTATTGCCTAACCCTCATTTTTTTTCCTGTGATATGAATGACAACAAAGAAGGTAATTATATACAACAGACTTTTTGTAATGTGAGTTTAATGTGTTCCTACACCATTAATACTCAGATCACTGGGCCATTCTCCCATCCTCATCCCCACCCCCTTCCATCCCAAAACCCCACCTGATTTTGGCATTACATTTCAGTGGAACATGTATTATCCTTGCAGGCTTGCAGCAGACCCTCCCCTGAGGGAGGTGGAGAGATCGAGTCTCACCTTATCAATAAAAAAAAAAACATTATCCTTTATAATTTTAGTTTGATAATTTATTTTATTTTGTTGCATCTCCCTTCCCCTGGTATGTAATTTCAGACTTTTGCCATTTGATAATATAATATCAGGATAGTAACTATCTACGGGTCATTAAAAAAAAAAGTTTGATAAGGTGATAGTTCCTAAGATCATAGAATGGCATGACAGCTGATTAAAGAATAATTTATCATGTTTATTTATTATAAGAGTTTAAATAAAATGTTGATTTCAAATGGAAAAAAATAAATTTTTATTTCTTTTATATATATTTAATATTATAATAATTTTTCTATAAAATCTTATCCCTTTGTCAGATTAGACGAAAAAATGGTCTGTTAACCCTATTTGTAATCCCTTTTTTTGTGGGTATTTTTTTTCCTTGATCAAATTTTTCTCTATTAACAGATGACAAGATTTCAACTCAAGTCCCTTCACTAAAAAATAATACATCTCTCGTCCTGTAAAAAAAAGTTATAATTAGTCCGAAATTGAAAATAATAGCATGGAAACAGAACAAAAACATAGAGAATAAAAAGAAGATTTCCCGAAACAAAGCACACCAGGAATGTATTTGCCTCCACGACATCAAAACAAGGGAAAAGGAATCTCATCTTCCTCAATAGTTTCCACAACTTCTCTATGTAATCCCTTGAAGATCTTGACATTTTTGGTGGGCAACCAAAATCAAATCGGCTCCACTTGACCTTGTGCACTCTTACCTGCTTTCTTTGGATGAAGATGAATATGAATGGTTGGAGGAAGGTGAATATAGCTGAATGCAAAAGTATATACTTGGTATGAAAAGAACTGTATATATCTTAATAAATCACTCTATAATTTTTTAGTAGCAAACACTATACAAGTGGAGATTAAGCCTGTCAATCATAAAAAAAAAATCCGTATCTGATTTGAAAAATTGAAAAATTATCTAATATAAAAAAATCCGTATCCAAAATATTTCGGATCGGATATGGATATGATGGTATCTAATCCGAAGAGTATCCATATCCATTTTTTTATATTATTATTTATTATATTAATATATTAATATATTTAGGATTAATATGAGTTTTTTTTCTTATTTATTAAACTTTAAACCATGTAATATTCTTCTAATTTTTATAATTTTATGTTTTATATTAGGCAATTATTAGATTTTTTAATATATTTTAGATATTAGATATATTGATTTTTTTCAGATTTTTCATATAATTATTTGAATCCGAATCCTAATTTCATATCCGATACGAACACTTAATCTAAATATTCCATCGGATATCAAATACATATATTTTTTAAGATATCTAATCCAAACGACTAGATACATATACATTCCATATTCGCTCAGTTGACAAACTTATTAAAGACTAAAAACATAACTAATGATGTACAAACACTATGAGCTAGTTTGGTAAAGGGATAAAATTTTAATGACAAGTTATTCTAATTTTAGGGGATGAAAAGTTTATCAATTTTGTTCATATTTATATTTGTCAAAATTAAAATAAAAAGTAGGGATAAACGCTATTCCAGTCTTTATGTGGAACAAAATATCTTCATTTTCATTTCAAAATCAAGACAACTGTCCACAGTTTATCCGAATTATTTTTTATACCAAATAAAAATAAGCTGTCATTCCATCCACTTATTTTCATAATTATCTCAACACTTATCCCCTTATCAAATCAGCTCGATAAGACCACAGTGGTTTGCCAGGAAGGCATGATTTCCACACCATTGAACCACTTTCACTATTACCCAAATGAAAGAGCAACCCAGGAGGTCCCAAATCCTTTCCACTTCATCCATCCAGTTTGTCACGTGTCTCGGCAACTGGGCTCACTTATATTCCACGTAATCACAAAACCAAACAAAAATTAAATAAAAAACAAAAAATAAAAAGTCAGATAACACCAACTTCAACTGTCCGTCCAGGTCTAGAGAGAGAAACAAAAAAAAAAATTAAAACTTTATTTTTAATTTTTTCAAAGATTTCACTCTAATGAAAACCCGAACCCAAAATCTTCTCAGATTTCAATCCATTTCCCTCTCTGAAGGACCTCTCCCCCATCTCTCTCTCCCCTCCCGAGAAGGGAAGGCAATGAAGAGCGAGAGACCACTTGTAGAGAGAGAGAGAGGAGAGAGAGAGTGTGTTGTGTTGCGCCCCCAACGAGGGAGCGCCGCCACGTGGCATCATCGCATTGGAGCACCCCTCCGGGACAGCCCAACACATCTCTCTATCTTTCTCTCTCCTGTGCCATGTCAGTATCCCGTCCTACGACCCCGGCGAATCCGTATCGTATGCGCCCCCCTATTTAATCCCCCACAACACACAAGTCTCTCTCTCTCTCTCCATCGCTATCTTTCTTTCTCTGTCTGTTGTGTTGGGTTTGCCCTAATTTTCCTTGACTGCCGCCTCCCCATCCCCTTCCCCCCCTGAGAGACCCACCTGTGAGAGGCTCTGATCCTGGGCCGATTGTTCAGCTTTGGCTGAGCAAAGGTGAGATTTTGATCCGTGGTTTGTGGTTTTGGTTGGTTTGCCGTTGATGGGTTACTCCTTTTTTTTTTTTTGGGGGGGGGGGGGTTGGTCTGTTGATCGATTTGGGTTTCTTCGGGGGTTTGTGAAATGGGAGGTTGGGTTTTGAAAGCTAGGGTTTTGATTCTGTTTTCTTTTGTGTTTCTTTTTGCCCCTGCTGGTTTGATTTTGGGTTTTTGATTGGGTGGTTTGATTTTTTGTTTTATTGGGGGTCTTGATGATGGAATGGTGGATGTTTAGTATCTCTTTAGGAGTGTTCTGTTAGTGGGTTTGGAATGAGATTATGTGAATGGGATCGGGATCGTCGGGAGTTTGATTGCAGTAGAAAAGTTTGATTTTTTTTTGGTTGTTTGTAGTTGAGGATTTTGCATGCGAGTAGGTTTTTTTGCATGGAGGTTTTTGTATGGGTGATTGGGCTTGTTGGATGTGTATGGAATGTTGCGGTGTGGACTTTGATATGGGATTTTCGGGGTTTTTGTTGCCCTGGTAGTTAATGTGATAGTTTCTTGTCGCCGGCTGCATGGATGTTGCTTGTTTTCGTGCATGAGAATTGTGGAATGTAGTGGAATGAGATATAGCAAGTGATTATTACTTTTCAATGATTTCACATTTTTGGTCTATAAACCTACTTAAATGCACGGGTCCAAATCAATCAGAAGGAATTATTCATCGTGATGCCCGTAAAAGCGTAAACCGTTATTGATTCTCCTATTTTGGACTTACCGATAAAGCTTAAACTTCTGTTTTTGGAATTGTAGATTGATTCCTTATATGGGTCGATGATTGAGTTAAAAAATACGATAGATTATGCTAGATTGAAGAGAAGAGCTTACGAGTTAGAAGGTAGTTGGAGTACGAGGAATACAAATGGCTCACACATGTATCCTCAAATTCAATATAAATAAATAGGAAGATTTCCTAGTATAGGCTCTATGTTATCAAATGCCACTGTCTACGTGCATATAACACTTCATATGCCATTTTTAGAGTCCTTTGTCACGTAGGCCACATATGCCATCACGTGTTTTCACATAGTTTGCCGTGTCTTTTGATTTTATACATTACATATTATATGACACATTACTGATATTGCATTCTTGGAAGTTTACTATTTGTCCTTTTTCTCCATTTTTATGATTATTATTTAGCATTTTACAATTACAAAAAATGATCACAAATCGCATGTTGTACATCATTGTGACATGACACAAAATGTATTTGCTATCATTGCATATGTTCACGGGGTACCCCTGCCAGATGAACTGCTTATGATTTTTTTAACTGCACTGGATTTAAGCTCATTAGATGTATGCGACATTTTTGAGAACTTTATTATTTATGAACTTTTATGCAGTTTCCTAGCAACACACACTTTATTATTATCAACATCTGATCAGCATAGGTGGTTGCCCATAGGCCGGTTGATGCACTACTAGTCCAGTTTTTTATGCTATCATGTGTGTATTTTTAGGTAAGGCAAATTAGTTGTAGCCATTGAATTCTCCTGATATGACTCGGCATGACACAACATGGATTTGGATTACTACTGAAAACAAATTTTCTGACACAGATTGCAATATGACAAGGATATGTGAATCATTTGGGGTGTATGACATAAGAGATTCTAATATTTTCAACAATAAGAAATTAATGAAAATATAAAGAAAGAAGCAATAAAAGAAAATTAATTTTACCTTTATTGACAATGGTATATTATCTGAGAATGAGCCTCACTTCTGGTAGTTTATAAAAGATAAATTACCAAAATTTAAACACAGCTCTCAATTTTTCTACTTTCTCTTCCATTTATTGCTAAATAGAATTTCCATCCTATGCGAATGTCCTGTTGTTCTTGTCTTTTTGATAATGCATTTCTCATCTTCTTGATCGTCTTCTTTACTGTATTATCCTAGAAGCTAAAACTATTGAGTTGGTCATCCTAGAGTTCATGATCATAATGTCCCATGCATCTCTTTGCAACTGTTTTGACCATTTATTATGTAATGATGCCAATCGTGCCCAGCATTACCTCTTTGACTTTGTGATTTTTAATCACCAGTTTTAGGTCAAAACCTATGCTTTGATGATATTTCTAGATGATACCCATTAATTAGATACCACATGATTTGCTGGCTTGTAATTTCCTAATTATATCAAATGTCTGGATATCTTCCTGTGTTTTTCTTTAGTTGTGATGCAATTATCAAAATTCTTTTTAAAGTAATTGAAGACCATGATTGGACATGCCACTGAATACATGGTTTCTAAATCATGAGAATTCTTCCAGAGTTCAAAGAAAATAGTTGTAAAAATAAGAATAGTTACTATAACAGGTTACCTCGCAGATACAAAGCTGAGTATAAAGGAAATATCCTATAGTAACATTTCAGCCTTCAATGCATCATAACAAAAAAACCTGTTTCTTACAAATTATGTACAATAATCCAGCTGTTTTTGAATAAGGGCTCAACGAAGTCAATACCTGCAGTTCCTGAGTCTACACCTTACTACGAAAAACCCTCAATAGCCAGTTGTAACTCTCTAACCCCCCCCCCCCCTCCGGGGGGACGAGGGCTATTCGCTCTGCCTCTCCCTCCCTGTGATCACTGGATGCCATTGGATTTCTTTTCATGTTGTTGGGTGTGTATGGGTTAATTTTGGTACCAGCAAATGCAGAATCAATCATTATGGACATAGAAGAACCTTAGAGAAAAGTACCAGGAACTGTGAATTGCATAAATTATTGGTTTAAATAAAATATTTTAAATGGAAAACCTTGTTGTAATTTTTTTTAATTATTAAATGAATTGCTCAATGCCAATATTCTGAAGAGCTGAGCGATTCATTAAAGAACATTCAAATAATGCTGCAGCAAATGTCCCCTGTAATGTTGATTGTTGATGATAAATAAAGTTAAACACATTTCTCTGTCCGCCATCCATCTTATTTGCTACAATGCTGAATTATGTGGGATACTTCTTTTTACATTGTAATCTTTTTCTTTTTTTACTCATGTTTCTCAGTTTAGGCAGTAGTAACGGGTATTCCCAAAATTGTAAGCACCTGTAGTTTTCTGTGTTTGCAATTTTTTTGCTCCTGGTAATTGGATTGTTATTCAATGTGCATATATTCTCTCTTGTATTTTCAGATTTGCATTGGTTTCCATAATTTATGACCTGATTTGATTTTAAATTGTAGGATCTAGTAAACGAGGAAAATCTGCAACACATGGATTGCTGAAGCATTATCTCCAAGGCCTACTAAATTAATAAATTTTTTATATAAGCTGCGTTTCATTTAAAAATGAACGGTGACCTTAAGATGAGAGAAGCAGGTCCTGTGCAAGATGATATACTTGATGGAAATTGGGTTACCAAGCGCAAAAGAAAACGATCTTCATGTGCAGCAGATACGTCTAGTGGAAAAAAACACCTAGGTCTGTCTTCTGAACCCAGGAGTCTTTCCTCTAGATCAAGGATGCCAGGTGACAACAGCAGTTCCAAGTCACCCATAAAACCAAAAGGAAATGATGGGGTGAGCTCTTTTACTTTTCACTTTACTGCTCAAAATGGTCATATTTCTTGCTTCTTTAGCTCAGTTGATTAATTTCACACTGTCATGCTGCTAAAATTTCTAAACATGACTCAATGAATAAAGGTTATCTCCTTTAATATTGGTCTCAAAATTAAAATATTTTGAGACAAATCTATTCATGCAAGCAACAACCCATTATATAGCTCAATTCTGTGGGGAATTACTAAATATTCTCATCAACTAATTAGTAAATGTAAATGTGGATATAATCAGTTTTGGTATGTAATATGTATCTATCTTATTTTACTTTTATCATACTTTATGTTTGGTGTACCAAATCCCACACATAATCCTGGTATATCGGGCATTGAAAATGCCCCTGAGAACAATAAAAACAGCCACTAGTTTCTAAGTGTAATATGTACATTTTTTTGGAGGGCTTTTAAAAAAGGCCAACGCTAATAGTGGTTCCCATATACCGCTATGACCTTTTTTTTTCCTGAGGTCAAAGTGGCTGGCTGGCTGCTCTCATGATTTGAACTGAAGGCTTTATCTTGTTTGCCTGAGCAGTTAATTAAAAAGAAATATTTGTGTCACTACAAATTTGAGAAGGACAACTGATTATGTTGATTGAAATGTGTTTTAATATTCCCAGTGCCTCTATGGATTGTTGTTTATTTTCATGCTAGATTGGTGCATTTTGGTCTTCTGGCATGTTGTGGCGACCACAATCTGTGAGTGAAGGCTAAAAATTGGCCAATATCATATCTCAAATTTTGTGGCTGTGTTCTACTATTAAGAATCTGAAATGAAGATAGCCATCTGAATGGCTTAATTGTTTAACCAAGATCTTGGTTCCTGATTGCATATTGTTTGGAATTCTTTAGTTATGTACTGGAAATTCTTCTTTTTGAAGTCAATTTTGTAGATCATAAGTTTATAATGTGTTGTTTGTTTTGGATTGTCATGTAATAACTGATTATGTTTCACTTAGTACTCAATACTTCTTGGTTCTAACCTGGATGCCTTCCCATTGTACCAGTACTACTATGAGTGTGTAGTCTGTGATCTTGGCGGAAATTTGCTGTGTTGTGATAGCTGTCCTCGGACTTATCACCTTCAATGTCTTGATCCTCCTCTGAAGGTATATGTTTGGATTTTTCAGTTTCTTTATTTGGAAAATCTAGGATTTTTCAATCTCTCTATTCAGAAAATGTAAACAAGTGTGACTGATTTAATGCTCTTTTCTTGGAAAGCGCACACCACCTGGGAACTGGCACTGTCCCAGATGTACTGCTCAGAAAGATACTATTAAATCGGCAAACCTGCCGGATGCAGTTTCTAAACGATCCCGTACAAAGATCATAGTTAAAAAATCTAATCCCATGGCGGGTGACAATCTATCAGGGGGTGTGCCAAGCACAACTTTAGGAAAAACCAGATTGCCTGGAAAAGGAAAAGTTTTATTTTCTAGGTCAGTAGTGTCTGTGGAAACAAAATCTGATCCCTCCAAGAAAGAAAAATCATGTAGCCCTACATCAAGAAGTTCAGCTTCTGGGGAATCCTCTGAAGGAACTTCTACTGCCAGTGATTCTGAAACCGAGAAAAAACTTGGATCAACTTCTCATGGGAAATCTCATTCTTCTCAGGAAGATTTGCAATCTTCTGCAAAAGATAGTGAACATAGAAGGAAAAAGATTGTACCTTTGGTGGGTCTTTCCTCTCAAAGAGAAAAGAAGAGGAAGCAAAGTTTCAATAAGACAGAAAAGGGGAGGAGGTCTAGGACTGAAAAAGGGAAGTTTTCTGTTACTGACGCGAAAAAAGAAACCTCTCAGTATCCAGATACTAGTGCCTCTCGCCAAAAACGCAAGTCCATTAAGCTGCGAGTACCCATCATGAAGGATCAGTCTAAATCACAGAATTGGGCCAATCAGAAACAAAATCAGGTATAATTTGTTCAATTTTCATGCCATCTTTTTTCTTTTCTTCTGAATGCCTGTTGGTGGTTACAGTATTTTTCGATGATCAACATTCATGGATAAATTTCCTTTGTGGTGCTAAAATAAGAAGTTATACGATATCTAATAAATGAGTTATGTTGACATTGGTCTTTCATATTTTAAGAAGCCGGGTAAAACTAAAAGGACGTTGATGGATTCAGATTATCTACTGAATACAAATTATTAAAATCATTTGTCAAGATTTTTGGTAGCTTTTTATGTTTTCATTTCAATTAGTGGCATATATTTTTTTTCCTTCGAGAAAAAACATGATCACCCCACCGCCACCAAAATTAAAAAGAAAAAAAAGGAAGAAATGGACAAGAGTGACGATTTTTTACAACACGCCTCACCCACTCCCGAAAATGCTAACAAATGAATCCTCCCCAGAATAAGCTTCGCCCAATCCCTCGGGAGCTTTACAACACTTGCCCAAATATTCTTAGCATAGACTTCCCTACGTTTAAAGGTGCACGCATTTTGCTTGGGCTAACTACACCAACATACTGCATGGTTAATGAAATTGGCAAACTTTTCTTTTCTACTTCTACCAATGTTCCTCCTCTTTTGAAATCAATTCTTCTACATTGTATTAAATTACCGGTGCCAAAATGAATGCCCATAATCGCCCTGACGTTGGTCCATATTATACTACCAAGCTACTAACATGGCATGCAAAGAACATGTGTTCCATAAACTCCGCTACATCACACATCTCGCAAAGGGCATTTCTATCATTTGTCCGTTTGTTTTGGTTCATCTTTGTAAGGACCTTGTCGAGCTAGAGTAACCACATGAAGCACCAGATTTTTAATGGAGTGTTCACCCTCAAATTTAGCATGCTAAACGGGCCAATGATAAATTTCTCGTTGGGTTCTTGTTAGCGATAAAAGGACTTCACTGAAAACCCTAATGTTGGCTGCTGATTTCCAAACCACCGCATCTTCTTCCAATTCTAGGTGCACCTTCCCCGACCTTCATGTTATCAAAATCTACGTGGATCCTCATGGAGGAATAATGAAGAAACTGTATGGCAGAAGATGTTCAGTAGGAGGGTTTGGGAATAGAAAGTGCAAAACCATTTGGGGTGGCCTTCTTTTTTCTTGGGTTGGTTGGGGTGGGGGGTGGGTTGGCTTGGTCAGATTGGAAGTTGTATGATATTTATTGTTCTTTGTTTTTTGAACACTTGCTAATCCTATTTGGATTAAAGAATCTTCGTATGGACAAGGGTAGTTTACTAGCTTAACTTTCATTAGTTTGTTCTGATAAACAGAATCCCTGTATAATAAAAGAATGGGTGAATAATTTATACTGTCTGTGATATGCCATAAGATATAGTTTATGCAAATGAGCAAGACGATTCAAACAGTCAACTTGGTTATCCATGGGTGTCAATTTGTAGTAAATGCAGTAATGAAACAGAGTCTTGAGTATTTATAATATATTTGGGCTGGTAGAACCATGTCATTATCTTGTCAACACATTTTTGTTTATAAATTTTCATTTGATGAAGTAGACTTCAGCTTTGTGCATGCTTCTGAACTTTGGTCTGCATCATTACTAATTTTTTGCTTGTTGAAGTGTGTTAAATTCTGAATTCTTTGCAATTGCTGGAATGCAGAAATCTCCCGGAAATTCATCAGGTGGGTCTGAGGAACCAGAAGCTGATGCTAAGAAGATGATGAACTCTGCAGGAGCATTTTTGAGTGAAGCTCAGCAGGTACTGATGTCCTGAGTGTGTAAAACTTCTTGTAAATGGAGAATGCATGGAATGACTATCCAACTATTGCACTATTATCACTGTCTGTGAACTTGCTTTTTTTTTGTTGTTGTTGAAGGTCGATCGTATATTGGGATGTCGATTGCAAAGTGTCAAAGTGTCTTGTCCGGCAGAGGCTGAGGGACAGAGCAGGTCACTGAATGTTGCAGGCAGTCTGCGCTCTCGTGATTCAACTGTTTGCAAAGACAATGAGAGACAGTTGTCAGATGCTGATGGTGAAGTTGGGGATTTGAAGGATACTCATGGGGATTTGAAGGATATTCAAATTCCTATTAATAGGGAATGCCATGCAAGAAACAAAAGAGGTGGAACAACTAGTGTGGACAATACAGTGGACGAAGACATCTCGAACTGTATGCTTCAAACTGAGGGCAATGAGTTAGATAAGAAATCTGAGGAGGATTTGTCATTGAATGCGGCAGACAGTGGAGCAGCAATTGTTGCAGTACACTCAGAGCAGAGTCCTGCTGTTTTAGCACAGCCTAGTAAGGTGTCTGTTAAAGAACTTGCAACCAAGGATATCAGTAAAATCGATGTGGAAAACAGGACATCTGAGGTGGCATTTAAAGAGGCCATGCCAATGGATGGTGATAATGTAACGTATGAATTTCTAGTGAAATGGGTTGGAAGATCAAATATTCACAACACTTGGGTTTCTGAATCTGAACTGAAAATTCTGGCTAAGCGGAAGCTTGATAATTACAAGGCGAAATATGGAAAGTCTTTAATAAATATCTGTGAGGATCCATGGTGCATGCCTCATCGTATTATCTCCCTTCATGTTTCTAAGGATCGTAGAACAGAGGTTCTTGTTAAATGGCGTGGTCTCCCTTACGATGAATGCACTTGGGAAAAATTAGATGAACCTGTTATAGAACAGCACGCGCATTTGGTTTCTGAGTATAACCGTTTTGAACAGCAGACTTTGGATAAGGATGGCAGAGATTTTCTGAGGGCCAATGGTGGCACCCGTCCTTCTGAAGTGGTCAGTCTTTTAGAGCAGCCTGAGGAGCTTAAAGGCCTGCTGTTTCCGCACCAGTTAGAAGCTTTGAACTGGTTACGTAAATGCTGGCATAAGTCTAAAAATGTGATTCTTGCTGATGAAATGGGGCTTGGCAAGACAATATCTGCTTGTGCTTTCATCTCGTCATTATATATGGAATTCAGAGTTAAATTGCCTTGCCTTGTATTGGTTCCACTCTCCACGATGCCAAACTGGCTCTCTGAATTTGCATTGTGGGCTCCGCATCTAAATGTTGTTGAATATCATGGATGTGCAAAAGCAAGATCCATAATTCGTCAGCATGAGTGGCATGCTAATGATCCTGAGAAGCATCATAACACTGTGTCTTACAAGTTCAATGTTCTGTTGACCACGTATGAGATGATACTTGCTGACTCCCCGCATCTCCGTGGGGTCCCATGGGAGGTTCTTATTGTTGATGAAGGTCACCGTTTGAAGAATTCTAGCAGTAAACTTTTCACTCTGTTGAACACATTTTCTTTCCAACACCGTGTGTTGTTGACCGGAACACCGCTCCAAAACAACATCGGTGAAATGTATAATTTGCTAAATTTCTTGCAGCCCGTTTCATTTCCTTCGTTGGAAGCATTTGAAGATAAATTTAATGATCTTACAACTACTGAAAAAGTGGACGAACTGAAAAAACTTGTTGCACCCCACATGCTTCGGAGGCTCAAAAAAGATGCTATGCAAAATATCCCTCCAAAAACTGAGCGCATAGTTCCGGTTGAGTTGTCATCAATCCAGGCGGAGTACTACCGTGCAATGCTGACAAAGAATTATCAGATCTTGCGGAACATTGGTAAAGGAGTCGCTCAGCAGTCGATGTTGAATATTGTTATGCAACTCCGTAAGGTCTGCAATCATCCATACCTCATAACAGGAACTGAACCTGATTCTGGGTCAGTGGAGTTTCTACATGAAATGCGCATAAAAGCATCAGCCAAACTTACTCTTTTGCATTCGATGCTTAAAATATTGAAAAGGGAAGGGCATCGTGTTCTTATATTTTCACAAATGACAAAGCTTCTTGATATTCTCGAAGATTACCTGAATGTGGAATTTGGGCCTAAAACATTTGAAAGAGTGGATGGGTCAGTATCAGTGACGGACCGCCAAGCGGCAATTGCACGCTTCAACCAAGATAAAACGCGATTTGTTTTTCTGTTGTCGACACGATCGTGTGGCCTTGGAATTAATCTTGCTACTGCTGATACGGTCATTATCTATGATTCTGATTTTAATCCCCATGCTGACATTCAAGCAATGAACCGCGCACATCGTATTGGGCAGTCAAATAGACTTCTTGTTTATAGGCTTGTTGTCCGTGCAAGTGTTGAGGAACGCATCTTACAACTTGCCAAAAAGAAGTTAATGCTTGACCAGCTTTTTGTGAACAAATCCGGGTCACAAAAGGAGGTAGAGGACATTCTACGATGGGGAACAGAAGAGCTATTCAGTGATTGTGATCCTATGGGAGTAAAGGATTCTAAGGAATCCTCCATTGATAAAGCTGAAACTGTGGCAGATGCTGACCAAAGGAGTAGAAGGAAATCTGGCGGTCTAGGAGATGTATATCAAGATCGATGCACAGATTGTTCCACAAAAATTGTGTGGGATGAAAATGCTATTGTAAAACTGCTTGACCGTTCAAACCTTCAGGCAGGAGCTTCCGAAAGTATTGATGGGGATGCTGAAACTGATATGCTTGGCTCAGTAAAGGTGAAATCTTTCTCCTGTGTGTTATCTTTGAAAATTTTATGCATTTTCTGCTTGTCATCTTTTCTTTTAATGTATCTTGCATTGCAACATGGTATACATTCTTGATGTGAATCTAGGCAAACTGCTTTGTCATTTCCAAAAAATGAA
This sequence comes from Acorus calamus, assembly GCA_030737845.1. Classification (NCBI taxonomy): domain Eukaryota; kingdom Viridiplantae; phylum Streptophyta; class Magnoliopsida; order Acorales; family Acoraceae; genus Acorus; species Acorus calamus. Next base: position 9,949,693 of record CM060858.1, on the reverse strand, counting down.
ATTGTCTGTTGATTAGACAGTTGCTATGCTACTTTTCTTTTTAGTTTCCATTGACTAGCTTCATTGGAATCAGTTTGAGGTGTAGGGGTGCATTTAGTTTACATATCAACTTAATTTTTTTTATAGACCAAGTGGTTCTAAACAAGACAAAGCTGTGTGTATGTGCAACAGTCCCTTTTTTTTTTGGGGAGCACACCATCTGAACTTATCTTAATAACAGTGGATAATGAGATATATAGAGGGGGACATAGGCCAATTATCTAGCAAAACCAAAATTATGTACAGAGTGAAAAAATAGAGATGAGATATCTCCATTCAAAAGGTCTAGGTTTGACCCATGGTTCAACTTCAACCATTTACACAAAATCCTTTATAAGGAAGGAGGCACAACCATCCTCGGCTCCAAAAAACAGAAAAAAAAAATAGAACAATAGTATCAGCCCCAAGAATAAATTTAACCCAAGCCATTTAAGATGTTATGATTCAATTCCATGTATATTAAATGGACTATTTTTATTCTGAAAGATGCTCACATTTTTAGTCAGTCAAACTGACCAGCAAATGGCATGGAGGGATGGTTTGATGCAAGTAGCATAGAAGTGTTGGCTCAGTTAAAAATGGCATGGCTTGAAAGCTTACTCATAAGTTATTTTTGGCTTAACCCAGATATTTAGTCGACTTTTAGTTTCAAAGAATACTACAAAAGTAGAGCTCTGATTATTAAATCATTGCAATTGATGTCCCACTAACTTCAAGAGTTGTTACCGTAGATGCCACATTAATATCTGTTGAAAACATTCACTTCAAAAAAAAATGTTGAAAAATGGACATTTGTCAAAACTTGATAGTTAAAGCTCATGTTAAGTACCACTAGACAAAGGTGTATTGTGAATGCTGATCAACATTATATATAGATTCCTCGTGCGAAAAAGTGGTCAATACGAGGACACTAATCAGAAGCATTTTTTTATGACCCTTGAATCTATCTTTTCATGTCCTGGGTTGAATTTGACTCTAGTTTATATTCTCTGCTGAATCTAGATAAAAAAAGATACTTCTAATAGGGATGCATACCTAGAGAAAACAAGTTCATTCTATTGGCGATCGGTTAGGTAAAAACCAATCCATTTCCATTTGGACTATCAAGATTCTTACCTATTTGACCATTCTGCCAAGAAGGCCTTTGGTTGTGGAAGTTGTTAAGAAGCGCAACACTTCTCATGTAATATAAACAAGCCATGGAGTTTGATAATTTAGTAGCAGTACAGATTTAGACAAAGTAATTTTGCTTCCCCCCAATCTGTTAGTGGTTATAGTTAAGTTTGGGTGTTTGTTTAATGAATTTCTTCAGAGATTGGTTCCATCCCTATATGCCTTCTTCCCTTCCAAACATAGTCTGGGTTGTCCCTGGTTGCACAAGCTTAAATGTGTAGTTGTAGCTAATAAAGTAGGTTTCCCTGCCCACTAACTGGTCTTGGATGAAGCACAGCAGGATCCTCCTCCGCTGCCCATTGACTGGTTCTCAAGATTTCAGCATTAATCTCTACGGGTGACATCAATTTACGTGGTGGTTGTGAAAATTAACACCAAATCACGATGGGTCATCCTTATCAGATGAGAGACGACCTGAAAATTATGTTTTTTAATTCCTTGTCTACATTTATGTGATAAACTAATTTATTCGAGGTGTTATCTATAATAAGTTGTCAGCAATAGGCTACGTGGTGGCCGCCTTTTTGGTAGTGTTTGCACATGTTGGGTTTTTCAACATGACTTGTTATGCTCAACGAAAAATTTATTTCAGAAAGGGTGTGGCAGTATGACTCTGCATATATATATTAAGCTATCATAATGTTCAGTTTGTGGAGAATTAGAATATTGAATTTTGGAACAGGCAATACTTTGATGAATGCTTGATGGATGCCATAAAGTATATAGGTCATGAGTGCCTATTGGGTCAGACATGAATACCATGGCATGAAGATTGTCCTTCATGACTTCTAGAATTTCTTGTATTTTTTTTGTCTAATTTTTTGACATTTGTCAAACTAATGTTTCGTCCTTTGTCAAAGTGAATTGAGAGTTATTTACACATGAAACTCACTTGGCAGATCAGGCACATGTGAACATATTTGGCTCATAAATAAATTATGACATCCTGTCGACTTGCATATGTGACTTTATCTATTTCATTCAATGGATTATATATACATGTGTGACCTTTGAGCATTTTCAGCTAACAATTATGACATCATATCTCGCATTTTGGTTCTTACTCTATATTTCCTTCTATATTTGAAATTTGCATTCCCACCATTTGTTCCTTACTTTACTTTTGAGACATGATGCATTATATCCGTTGGTTATCCTTTCTCTTATGGTTTTATTCTCCATGGTCAAGTGTGAGTTGCATAAAAAATATAGAAATGCTCTTATTATGTGTATGATGATGATTTACATATTACTTGGTTGCTTGAATTAGTCTCTTGAATGGAGTGATGATTCACCAGAAGAACAAGGTGGTGTGGAATTGCTCCCTAGTGTTGTTGATGACTGTGGGCAACCATCTGATGTGAAGGAGGATAGTACGATTAATGCAGTTGAGGAAAATGAATGGGATCGTCTGTTGCGTGTGAGGTAAGATTTATTTATTTTTTATTGCAATGGATTCAGTAATCTTTATATAGTTTTACCTTACTAGTTTCACATGGAATTTTATTTTAAACTTTGAATCCTTTGAAGAAAAAAATCTGGACTCTGCAGCTTTTGTGGTGCTCCTCATATAATGATAATTTAATTTCTTATGTTTTTATGTAATTGTTATCATGTATTTGCCCACTGGTCTTTTCTAATGTTGGGATGTTAACTTTTATAATAACATACATGTGCATACATGCAGCTTGACTACCTAACTTGGAGAATAGGTTCTCTGTCCCCCCCCCCCCCCCTTTTTTTTCTTACTGTAGACATGTGAAATTGTTCTCTGAGATTCTATACTGGAGGAGGGTTACTTTTGTGCTTTTTAAGTCCGGAAATAGGAATTTCTTGAGGATCCACAAAGTTGTGATTTTATGAATAACCAGAATAAATATTGGCAAAGCTTCCTGAATTTTGAATTTTCCCTTAATCATCGTGAATCCTGCATTCGTTACTATGCCCTTTGTTGGGTTGTTTTTTCCTGGTTGCTTACCTTCATTTGTTGTATAGGTGGGAAAAGTATCAGACAGAGGAGGAAGCAGCTCTTGGTCGTGGAAAACGCTTGAGAAAAGCTGTTTCATATAAGGAGGCATACACGGCCCACACAAATGAAACTTTTAGTGAGGTATTTTTTTCCCTTTTCTCACTTTATGCGCTACGTAAATTCTGATAAAATCAAGTGTTTCTTTTTGAAATTGTCAGTCAAATCTTTGAATTATACATCAAAAGAATACATTGAAACTTGAACATGTGTATTTTTATACTGCATCATATCAGGATTTGCATACTGGTCTAGCCAGAACACTCATTGCTTTCACAGAAGCATGTATGGCATGAGTTTGAATGTTCCATAGTCGGACAGATTCTTTTTTTTTTCTTCACATTTTAGTTTTTTCTTGTGTTCCATTGTCTGATTAAGCAAAACCCAAAATGCTGGTAGAGTTCCAACATGGATGATCATTATGATCCCTTTTTCCTGGCATGATTAAATTAGCCTAATTAATATGCTTTCCCTATAATGTCAGAATGTAATTCTTCAGTGAGAATAATTTCCATCATATTACTGCAAAAAGGATTATAATTATGATTTTGTTTTTCAGGCTGGCAACAGCATCATTTGAGCTTGTCTGTTACGTTGCACAATTTACTTTGGTTTGATTGAAATGGGGGTTTAACTTTGATTTCTAGGCAGATCAACCTATGTTTGCATTAAAATACTCCATACCCACTCTCCCAGTTCCTTTTTTTTTAACTTTTTTTATCTGTGTGTTGCTATCATTAATAATTGCAAAAGTTATTCAAGATCATCTATGTTTTTTTCGCTTGGTAGATCATCTATGTAAATAATTGAGCCTGTTTTTTATTGTACTTGCTGGATTAAAGGGAAGTGGCGGTGAAGAAGAACCAGCTCGAGAATATACACCTGCTGGCCGTGCTCTGAAAGAAAAATAGTGAGTAAAAGCTTGTATTTTTTTATCTTGTTTGTTTTTGAATCCTCTATTGAGATGCCTTATTGTGCTTTAACAATTCCATAATACAGTACCAAGCTCCGTGCGAGACAGAAAGAGCGAATAGCTCGGAAGCATAATGCTGAGGTTCCTACTGTAAATCCACCTGCTCCAAATCAAACTGAGTCAATGCTCGAGTTACCAGAATCTTCCAGACCAAGGGAGCATTTGGAAACTGGGAAAGCTGTTGTAGTTGATTCCGAAGATGCCCACACAGTACATCCATGTGATGTACCAAAGAGCAGAAAGGATCAAACTTCCAAACTTGGCAGGTTCGCAAGGCATAGAATTGCACGGAGCAATCCACTTGATCTTTCTGTTAGACCTCCCACTTCTCTTTCTTCAGATGCCTTCTTGCCGAACCCTCAGTTTCAAAATTCGAGTTTTGCTAACACTCTTGCCATCAACAATCAATTGCCCGTCTTGGGACTCTGTGCTCCAACCCGGATAGATCTATCTGCAAAAAACAAACAGGCTAATCTGAGCCAGCAAATAGTGAAGTCCAGACAAAAGCGAGCGAACACATCTTCTGAATTTTCATTTCCACCAAATGCCGCAGCTGGAAGCTCCTCAGAAATGGATGCAAAAGGGAAAGGGATTGCATCAGATGCGCCCCCACCTCTGGACATGTCGACTGAGGCATTTCATCGTCGTTTGAAGAATATTGTCCCTGATGGTTTATTTCCGTTTCAAACGGTAGAGTCTCCTTCTGTGTTAAAGATAAGTGTAGGATTTCTACATGTAGAATGATTCATGAAATTGCATTTATAATTCAATTGTTTCTATGATATGCAGTTTCCATCCCAAGGAACGGGTCCTGAATCTCATGATGGCTTTGCTGCTGGTGGACCGTCCTTCAAAGGGAAACTTCCACTCCCTGAACAAGCCACTAGCAACAACAATATCATGTCTAGTAAGTTCCCTTTTGCATCTCAAAGCATGCCCAGCTTACCGAGTTTGTCATTGGGCATGACACAAGAACGTGCAAGTGGATCTCTACATGATCTTCCAAACGTTCCATTAGCGCCGAATTTTCAGCAGCAACTGAATGAAGCCCTCAAGCAGAAACAGCCTGCAAGAGATGTTCCTCCAGTGTTGGGTCTGGGTCCAATGGAAGCCCCTCCTCTGCCCGAAAACCATAAGAAGGTTCTTGAAAACATATTGATGAGGACCGGATTTGGATTGACCAAGCTTTCAAAGAAGCGATCGAGGGCAGATACGTGGTCTGAAGACGAGCTTGATGCCCTCTGGATCGGAGTCCGCAGGCACGGACGGGGAAATTGGGACGGGATGCTCAGGGATCCAAGATTGAAATTTTCGAAATACAAAACTCCAGAAGACCTGTGCTCAAGATGGGCTGAGGAACAACTCAAGATCACGGAAGGGACAGGATTTCAAGCTCCTAGACCTGTAAATGCCCCATCATTTCCTGCAATCTCTGATGCAATGATGCAACGGGCACTGCTTGGGAGTCGACTGGCTAATCTGGGGCCTGATCCTCCAAAATTTCGTTCTCATCTGACAGACATCCAGTTGGGCTATGGAAACCGAACATCCACCCTTCATCCAGCTGAACAACAAAATGAGAATAACTTCAGTTCCTTGAATCAGAGTACAATCTCAGTTCCTGCCATGCAATCTGATAAACTCATGCCAAGATTTCCTGGGGACTTCCATGCTGGACCCTCTGAGAGACCAAGGGATATGAGCCTATCTTTGGAGGCACCATTTGCATTCCCTCCATCGGCAACAAGTAGTAGCTCCATGAACATGAATTACCCCAGCAACTTTGATATTGGGAGGAGCGAGGATGCACAGGTGGCCAATAGGTACCTCAAACTACCCAACATTTTAGACCGAACAACGAGTAACTTTGAAATCGGTGAATCTAGCAATGCATCTGTTCCTCGCGATACTAATCAAAGGCAGGCTATCGTCCCTCCTCCCACAAAGGATGATGTTTCAGAAAATACCAGTTTGAAAGTAAGCAAGCTTCCTCACTGGCTTCGGGAAGCTGTCGCCAAGCCTCCGGAACCTGACCTGCCCCCGGCTGTTTCTGCGATCGCACAGTCTGTTCGCATGCTATACAGAGATGAGATCCCAAAGATACCTCCTTTTTTTATTCCGGGCCGTCCTCTCACCCAACCAAAAGACCCGAGAGGGAATCTGAAAGAGCAGCGGAAACTCAAAAAGATCAGACGAGCAAGCGTGGAGGTCGGCTCGGCCTCTCCTATGAATCTGAATTTGATGCATGACCCATGTCCATCATCATTCATTGCCAGCAGCAGCAGCGGAAGCAGCCGGAAAAGATCAGAAGGGATGGCGCTGTCTCCTTCTCCCGAGGTGATTCGCTTGGTTGCTCCGGACTTGTCAAACATTGTTAGGAGTGACGTTCCAGTAGTCGAGAAGGGTGGTGAGGTTCGAGAAGCTGATGTGAGGGAGGGGGCCGCCTTAGATTTGAAGGGGGGCCGTGGAAAACGCAAGGCGAGGCAGAGCTTGCAAGTGGGCTCATGGGGGCAGAAGATTTCGAGAAAGGCAGAGTTGGATCCGAGCCTGAATGCTGGGCTTGAAGCGGAGGATGCGTCTTCGGAGGGAACACTGTCGAACAATGAAAATGAACCTGAGTCGTAAACTATTTTGGACTTTTGTTGGGTGGACGCAATTTTTTTTTTCTTCTTTTGTTGAACTGGTCTTAAGAGAAACAGTAGAATTTTGGACATGTCGGTGTAAATGTTGTAGTGAAAGAAAAAAATATATATATAGGCATTTGGATGGTGGTTAGTTCTTTAAACATGATAAATGGTTTAATTTATGGAAATATTTTATTTGATTTGAGTTTTTTTGTTGTATTATTGACAGGTTCACTTGTATGTGATGCAGATCCTGGATTTCGTACAAGTGACATTGGCCACTTCTGGTAAAGCTCAGGTATACAGTGGTGGTACTTAAAATTCTGTCATTTGTAGAATTGCATTCATTTTAATACCAGGATTATAGTATAACAGAATTGTGGATTGATAGAACATGAAATCCTTTTCCATGCAATGGATGAGTATTACAGTATCATTGGTCACCTAGGTGAAGAATTATCATTGTGTGATTTTGCTTGTAGATGCCTTTGATTGCATGTAAACTAGTGTTTAAAAAGAAGAAAAGAACGGCTCAATATAGAATTTGTTCATGCAGAACTAGAAGAAAAGAAGTGTGAAGGATAAGTTTTTTTACTGGTTTTTTATTTATGAGAAGGATAAGTTAGCTAGTTGTTTTTTTTACCCTATGAAATTGTATTGTGAACTACCTTATTGTATTTTCGCGATGTTATCGAGATAGTGTTGGATCTTAGTCAATGTTGGATCTCATTAGTGCATGTGGGGGTGTCACGTGTTTAAAATTAACACAAAATCTCACATGTTATACCTTTGAGGCGATGTGTGAGTCATTTTTTGAGATTGACACAAAATCTATTGTGGAGGAGATTGTTGTATGAAGTGGAATCTCCTGTGTGCCCTTGTAACCTTCTGCAATTACTTGGGCCGGCAGACTAATAGATTTTCTAGCTTGTTGAGTCACCCTGAGACGACCATTGTTGCATGTCTAACCTTCTAGAAATGGATTTGAAGCCCTATTCCTCGGACCTTAATAAGGCCAAGGAGGATAGAGGTGGTAAACGAGCCGAGCTTTGACCTGTTCAGGCTCGGCTCGTTGGGCTCGTGAAAAGCTTGGTTGAAGCTCGGCTCGGCTCGTTTGTTAAACAAGCCAAGTTGAAGTTTGAATCAAGGCTCGGCTCGGCTCGGGCTCATTTAGCTAAAAAAAATCTTGTTTAGCATTTGAGATGTCACATTTCACAAATTACAACACCTTATATATGTGAAAGTAACATAAGCTCGGGCTCGGCTTGCCCCCTTTTTTCTGTTCAGTAAACGAGCTTGTCTAGGCTCGGGCTCGGCTCGTTTACAAACCGAATTTTAAAAATTGTTGAAGCTCGGCTCGTTTGTCTAATCGAATGAACCTGAACAAGCTTTAACCGAGCCGAGCCCAAGTTGCTTGGCGTGTTTACCAGCCTTAAAGAGGATGATCTTACTTACAATCATTTTTCAGTTTCATTTTCAGTTTGCACATGTTTTGTATTTTGTTTAAAAATAGTTCATTTCATACAATGAGATATGTTTACAGAAAAAGTGAAGCATGTATTTCACAGTTTTAATGGGTTATATACATGACATGTATTTCACAATGTTAATGGGTTATATACATGAGTACAACCATTGCTGGAACGGTAGATGTTGCAAGCATTCCTCAGTTGTCAACACATTGATAACTGGATAGAGGAAAGCCTCTCATGCTATCGAAACCAGATAGAAATCTTTTTTACCAGGTTTCTTCCTGGCAGTACTTGGTCTTTGTTTCAAGTGGTTTTTTTTTTCTCCTGCATTTTGGCTCTTGTTGATTCTATTTACTTATCTCCAATTCAGACATTAATTTGATTCCATACTGAAATGGAAATGCCAACAATTTTTGCAAAAAAAAAAAAAAAAAAAAAAAAAAATTCTCGGTACTACAAATCATAAGAAGCATCTAACCCCCTCTAGGAATATCCTGACCAACATGGATCTACATGGACCGTGGATCAGAAGTCTACAAAATTAACTAGCCTAGAGAGTTGCACATTATATTTTGGAGGACTAGAATTTGGATCCCCCAAAGAAGAATCAGTCTTAGCATTGTTACATAATCCCATTTACAACCTTAAATGCAGTGTTATATAATTCATTATCCATTCAGTGTAGGCCTCGGATCAATCTAATAAAAGGCGTAAAATACCTGATCTGGAGAACATGAGAACCGATGTGAACCCGGCCCAAAGGACCCGATTCTTAAAATGGGACGGTTCCGGGTCCACCCGGATCGATCCCATGGACCCGTGATAAAAAAAAAGGGGAATTGTCCAGATGTCCCTTGACCAGGAGTTTAATTTTTTTTTTACCTTGGATTTTTTTTATTTTTTATTTACCTCTAAAATCTGGTCCTATTTTTTTTTGCCCCTGAGCAGTTACATAAATATTACATTTCTGTAATTGATTGATAAATATATGTAATTGGTTATTATATTTATGTAATTTATATGTGATACCCGAACTACCCCTTACAAACAGTTACATAAATACAGAAATATAATGTGATACATACCGAAATTATATAAATAATTACAAATATTTAATAGTTGTATACAAAAATATTAAAATACACAAATATGTTTAAACACAAAATGGTCATATATACATTTTCAATGTCATTACAATATCTTCTGAAAGGGCATTCAATGTACGCAAAATTGTTATAGATACAATCCTAAAGTTTCATTAAATAGGTACATCAATTGTTTGAATTATGATGTTTTCTTCATATCTTAATGATCAGTTGTAGTCTCTCCCTTAATCCTCTTCATTTCCTTTTAGATGAAATGAAACCCACTGAAAAATCATTGAACTAGAAATTCAATTTATTTCATAACGAAAAACGGGTTTCTAAGCAACATAAAAAATACAAAAAACAGTCGAACACTTAAATTAATTTATGAACAATTGTAATATTTTAGTAGAATTACTTCTTGATCCATGTACTAAACAATTATATAAACTAACATTTATATACCAACTACAACAAAAACTACAAATGTAATACCCAACAACATAATTACTATTTACAGATAATTATAAATTACAAAAATGTAATAACCAATTACATATATTTAACAATCAATTACAGAAATATAATATTAATATACGGATGAAAATCGTGGCACTGGTTATGGGAAAAAAAAAAGACCAGATTTTAGGGGTAAATAAAAAAAAAAAATTCAGGGGCAAAAAAAAAATTAAAGGTCAAGGGCATCTGGACAACCCCCCTAAAAGAAAGGTATGATCCCTACATGTGGAATTAAGTCACCCAGCCCAATCCAAATAACCCACCATTGTGGGCCTGTGAGTATATATCAAGTCACCCAGCCCATTAAACAAAGAGTGAGGATAATTTTATGTAGTCTTTTTTTTCAGCCCTAATCGCATTCTACAAGTTTTGATTTTTTTTAAAAACAATTTACATCATCTAATAATATACAAGCATCTTTAATAAATTGTATGGATGCAATTATAGAAAATGTGCAAAAAAAAATTCAGCCCTAATTGCATGGACGCATATACTTCGTTAATGTGAGTATATGTTTTTGTGATTTTGTATCGATGCATATGAAATTGGAATTGGAGCTGGAAAAAAAAACTGGGTGTAATAACACTCTAAACAAATATCAAGTACAACCCTTTTATTTTATTAAAGGAAAATGTTACTCAGTCATTTTTACCAACTAAAACTCAGACCATACATGTTTTCATTTTTTTTTAAATTGTAAATATCATTTAATAAGGTATATGCATTAATAAAAAGTGTATATCATTTCATCTCGAGTTGAATGAATCTATTTTTAGTAAGTGTAAGAAAAATTTAATGAAGTATATACATCGTTTAACGAGGTAAATGCGTTACTAGATTTCTATGAAGTATATAAAATTGTAGTTTGGACCGTAAAAAAAAAGAGTGTAATAGAGCCATAAAATTTATCACTTCTTACTTCGGCTTTAGGTTAGGTTCAAATTACTAGAATATTAACCCAAATCCAACCCAAATTAGGTTTGGTGTAGGGATAGCAATTGGGCAGATTGGGACGAGTTTGGATGGGACGGGTTTGGACAATACAAATCCTAGATTCGCTAACAAAATCTTATCTCAAACACGTCACAAACTTGCAACAGGTTTGATTGTTCTGTCCTAGACCCGTCTCAACAAGTTTTAAAGAATCCAAATTCGTCTCATCTCATCTCATTTAGAAGGGAACGAATTTAATAATTTCAATTTTTATATTTTTATTATTTTTTAGATTATAAACTAAATATTTTATTTTTACTCAATATGTGAGTAAACTATACATATATATATATTAGATTTATCTTTTCTCACCGTGATATAATATTATGTAATGCATACTTTGATATTTTATCAATTGTAATAATAATATATGATATGTTTTTTTTACGAATCATATTAATTTTAATTAATATGTGATATAAATGTGATATAATAAGACAAATGATGTGACAGACGGGTTCAGATCCAGTTAGATTTGAGTATCATTAGTATTGATATGCATAACCTATTTATCGAACCATACAGTTGATATAATATCACTCTTTATGTAGTTCGATTCATCATTCATAGGCTGTGTATTTCGATACTAAGAATATTGATTCTATATGTCTGATTAGATCTTGACTCGTGGCTATGAACGGGTCAGAGAAACTTCGACGCAATTCATCAAATATAATAAAATATTAAAAAAAAAAGTGAAAAAGGAAGTGATAACTGGGAAGACGCGTAGAGGTCGCTCCCCTTTGAGCTTTGTTTTCTATAATAATCAGATGATGACCAAGGAATATCAATGAATCAATTCAAAGTATGAACGGATTCGGAGACAACCAGGCGACATCGATCGCCATAGACATCGAAGAGTCATGGGTGGAGTCAATGAAGAGCAAACTCAACGGGTCCTTCGTCCGCCAGTGGCGGACGGAGCGGTGCTCCATCTTCCGAGTCCCCCCAAACCTCCGCGCCTGTGATCCGGACGCCTACGAGCCCAGGGTCGTCTCCATCGGCCCGTACCACCGCGGCGACGCGCGCCTCCAACCCATGGAGAACCACAAGTGGCGGACCGCCCGGCGCCTCCTCGCCAGGTAAAAGATATGGATATGACAAATTGAAGAACCAAAGGCATCTCCCAAAATTTATATCCAAATTTTATTAATATTTTAAATAAAAGATTCATTTGATATAGTCTCTCTCCAATTATACTTTGTGTTTTAATAATTTTTTTTTTAAAAAAAATGTAGAGTTAAAGAAAAAAAAATAACATTTGAAATTTGGATAAAGATTCGAGTCTCGTTAGATTTGAGTAAAAGTTTGACTTAGATTGCGTTTGGTTGCACGATCGCAAAATTGAATTTTTGCAAAAGCTGAGTTTAAAACTGATTTTGTAGGAAGTTACATTTCCACAACTTCTGGAAAAACTAAGGTTTTGAGCATTTGTTTAGAGAAATTTGTGTGTAGCTCTTTTGGTCCTATTTGAAAACGGGTTTGAGAAAAAAAGCTTTCTGCCTATTCAAAAGCCGTCTAGATCAGTTTCTAAACTGACGCTTAATATGGGTAAATGATTGGAGAGGATTTTGGATCACATTTGATATAAGATGTTGAGAATTCAACGGAACCACAAAGAAAGATAAAAAAAATTCTCAAAAACTTCTTTTAAACTCAAAGAGAAATTAATAAAAATAATCAAAACAACCATTTTTAATTTGCATCAGGTGCCTAGACGAGGACAACCTCTTCAGGGAGTGCCTCCGTAGGGTGAAGGCACAGGAGGAGCGAGCGAGGAGCTGCTACTCAGAAGTCATCGCCATGGAAAGCAACGAATTCGTGGAGATGATGTTCCTCGACGGATGCTTCATCATCGGGATTCTCCTCCGCGAGAAGTCCGATGCCGTGAGGCGACGGACATTGAACAAGAAGGATTCGACTACAATGGAGAGGTGTGTTAGTTAGAGAGAGACTAAAACCCTTTATATAATATTATATAATAATGCTACACATATAGCACAGTAACACATTATATAATAACAAACTAATATGTAATCTAACATTTTAACAAGGTGGAAGGACGGGGAGGGGGTGAACGCGGACGACGAGTGGGCGTGGAGGGAGTGGAACGAAGAGGAGCCGGAGAGGTCCGGGAGCCACAATTCGTTGTACTTGATAGAGCTCGTCGATCATGACCTTCTTAAGGTGGAGAATCAGATCCCGTTCTTCGTCATTGAGACTCTCTACGAAGTTCTTGCTCCCCACAAGTCGAACGGGGACGGTGTCGCCTCTGTTTATGAGCTTGCGATGAATCTGTTGAACAAGATCGACCCGAGCGATTACTACGCGACGATAGAGAACCCCGAGGTCCACCACCTCCTCCATCTCTTCTACGTGTTGCTCGTGCCCGATCACTCCCGGAAGTCTTTCCCCATTAGGGTTTCGAAGAAGGTGTTAGAATCTGTAAGACCATCTCTAGACTTTACTCCAATTTTATTAATAATTTGAGTAAAAGTTTCGTTTGGTATGATGTGTCTCCAACCATTTATTTAAGCCTTTTCGAAAAGTTCATATTTTCTTTCAATTATTTGCGGTTGAAAATTTTTGGATAAAGTTTGGATTTCTCTTTTTTTGGGTTATTTGAGTCATGGATTGAGGATGATTTTGTGATATTATTACGCAAATTTAAATTTGACATGAGTATTGTTCTAGGATTAAAGATGCTCTAAATATTGGATGAAATAGTTCTGTGTAGAATACATAGTGTGTTGGAAAGGGTAGGTGAGAGAACTGGATTGATTATAATGTGTAGAGAAATGTTTCCCCTGAAGTGAGCGTTTATTATAAGTTGAGATAGTAGTACAAAGGATTTTGAAGTAGCCTTTGTTTGGAGCCTTTGATTTTTTGTCTTGTGTTACAATGAAGCATCTCTCACCTATTTATAGCCCTTTGGTTCGTACACCACTTGTTGATTGCTTTAGAAGACACTAACACTCTAATATGTTTTTTTTAAAAAAGCACAGAAAGTGAGTTTCCTAGTAATCGAATCTATTTAAACTACTTTATCAAAATTCATACTTTTTCAATGCATTTTCAAATGCAAGTGTTGGTAGAATTGTGTATAATTTTCCTCAAAAATGCATTATTTTCAACAGAAGGTCGTGCAGAAGGTGGAGGATGTTCTCCGCCCAATAAGTCGGGCGATGTCATCGTTCATAGCGAAGGACTCGGTTGGGGAGAGCCAACGCCACTGGAACTCGGGATGGATAAGGAGCGCGACAGAGCTACGAGAGGCAGGCGTGAAATTCGTGGAGAAGGAGCGGTGCAGCTTCTTGGACGTGTCATTTAGAGACGGCGTGATGGAGATACCGGTGCTCTGCATATTTGAACACACAATAGTGCTCCTCCGTAACCTCATCGCATTCGAGCAGTGCTACCTCCACACGAAGGACCACATCACGTTCTACGCGGTGTTGATGGACTGCTTGATCGACACACCAGGGGATGTGAAGGTGCTCCAGAAGAAGGGGATACTGCGGATCGGGTTGAGCAGCGAAGGCGAGGTGGCGAGGTTCTTCAACAGGTTGTGCAAGGAGGTGTTCTACGCGAACAGTCAGAGCTACCTCCGGGACTTGTTTGTCGATGTGAATAGATACTGCGATTCGAAGACACATAGGTGGAGGGCGGTGCTGGCAAGGGACTACTTCAACAGCCCGTGGGCCGTTGTGTCATTCGTGGCAGCAGTCATACTCTTGGTTCTTACTTTCTTGCAGACATTCTACTCTGTGTTTGGATACTATCACCATAAATGACTTGTTTGGTTGTTGCCTGTGATTGAAATGGATTATGATTTTCATCAAATGAAGTGGTGTGGTGTATTGTTTGAAGTACATTCTCATTCTGCTTTTGTTATAACAAATGATGTTTTGAATCTTTCATTCATGTGGGTGTTTTTAACATGTCATGCAATATATGTTTTGATGAAAATTGTATATCGTTCAATTTCAAATTGAATTATCCATTTTTTGCAAGTTTAAAAAGAATCAATAAGATATATACTTTACATAAGGAGATATATATACCCCGTTGGATTAGGACTGTTCACTTGAAGATGAAACAAAGTCCTCTCATAGATCACATAAAGATCACATTTTACTAAAAAAAATCAACATTCCTGAATAAATAAATCAAACAAACACAAAATAAGATCTAAATCAAAATCAGATTTAGGGAAAGGAGATCGGGGGTAGAAGAAACGGCGACCCAAGAATTGAAGTTTAGAGATGGAGTTAGAGATAGAGGTAGAGCGGATGACGGCGCTGGGAAAAAAAGGGAGTGGAAAAGAAATTGAAACCCTAGTCATCTAAATTGAAACCCTAGGCTTGTGGATTGGGTGCTGTTACACCTAGTTTTTTGATAATTCAAAATACAACCCTATATACTTCTTTAGAAATTCAATGTCGTTAGACGATATATATACCTTGTTAATTTTTTTTACACTTATTCCAAAATAAGTTCATTCAACTCGAAATTGAACGAGATACATTTTTTATCAAATCATATACTTCATTAAATGATTTTACTATTTTTAAAAAAATGAAAACATGTGTGGTTTGAGTTTTGATTGATAAAATTAGCTGAGTGACCAACTTGAGCCCAACCTGAATCAAACCGAACGGGTTGGGTTTAAGTTGAGCTTCTCGGGTTTATGAATTGGGTCAGGTTGGGTTAGGTTTGAGTTAACTTCCTTCAACTTATGGTTAAATTAGGGTTGAGCTCTAACCCAATTTAACTTACCTGAGTTGTAGACCTAACCCAAAACATTAGCGACAGTTAAATTGGAAAACAAGGCCAGCCACTTGTTTCATGTCATCCCACAAAATCTAGTCACTTCATCATACACATCTTAAAGATAATTCTCCGTTGGTTCTCAATTAACCTCCACGTAGTAGAGTTTAATTGTTGAACAAGTGTACCAAGAAGAGTCATTAACAACAGTGATACATTTGATAATTCTCAATTATTAGTGGATACTCTCAATTTTACAGTTTTGTGGATGTAAAATTACATTGAACCATGTAAATATGTGTTTCTCATATGTTTGTATTCTTCTTTGATCTTGTGTTTGTCTCGTTGATTTTAGTTATGTCAATACGAGGTGCCTGATTAATCAATATGATACCGAAAATGATAAGGATAGTCACAATTCATACTTTCAATTCTCTCACACACATGATTGCATCATAATAAATATTCATTGAATATATTATAACATTTAAAAAAATTATTCAATGGATGGTCTCATGGTCATAATCACATAATGAGATTTTGGAGTTTGGATTTATTACTGACATAAAGTTCCTGAGTTGGGATTACCATTAATCCGTTGTGGAAAGTCAAATCTAATAACGATGTCTCATATGTATACTTTGAGTTTTAACTATAATAGCCCATGTAACTTGTTAACCTCCTTACATTCATTATAACGAAATCTCGTTATAAATTTTTTTACACACATATAATTAATTTATATATATATTATTATTTTATAAAAATGCATACTTTAAGACCAAGAATCCAACATTTTCCAAAACTCAATAATCCATAGCAATATTCACAAAAACCTTCTCATGTGTACATTAGTAGATTCAACAATCGAAGAGAATGAATTAGAACTCTCATATTCAACCCAACTATATTATAATACAAATATTAAAGAGTAAATGACTAAACTACCCTCAAATTATAAAAAGACTAAAAATGCGGTAAATACCCTAACATATGTACAATATCTCCAACAATGTAGAGCTAGTGAGTGGTTGTGCGGCCACCGGAAGGCGGCGCCGCCACCGCCACAACCACCGCCACGACAACAAGCCTCGACGAAAAGGCGCAGTCTGACGAGCCGCTGTCGAAGTTTCTGGAGTAGCTGAGGGGGTCATACTGGGAGTGGAAGGTGGGCGGACGAATCGCCGACTTCAACAGCTTGCATTGTTTCTTTAGCCTCCTCATAAGTCACCTTAGACCACGCCCCAAACAGCTCTCTTGGGCGGCGATGGGGGCGGCGCCGCCTGAATCAGCGACAGAAGGGGCTTGTTTTGGGCACCATAAGGGACCCATTTGAGATGTGTCTCTCTTTTGTTGTTTATTTTTTTGGGGCCTAGCAAATTTAGGGAAGTGATTTGGAGAAGGTTCATGAAATGTGTCTCTGTTTGTGTGGTATGAATATATTTATATAACGGATTAGATACAAATTTGATACGTTAATATCTATATTCTATCTTAATTATTCACATACAATATTAATTTTTAGATTTGGATATCTTTGATAATTAAGTGATATATTAGAGAGATATGAAAATTAAAATTGAGATTTTAAAGTTTATTATCTCTTTCGATATCATATATTGAAAATTTAACAGTAATACAATATATCATGATTGTGATTAATCATATAAGATAACAAATATGAATAATATATATATTTTTATAATATATGTTATACGGATATTTTTCGGATCATATACACTGATATTTATATCCTAACTTCGGATATTCGAATATTGGAGATTTCTAATTTTTCGGATATGAATTCGAATATGATTCAAATTTTTTTCAAATTAATGACTAGCTTACCAATGTCTTTGCACTGTTTGTATATATTATGTTCATTTTACAGTCCAAAAATGTAGATCACACATATTTTCATGTTTTTAAAATCATATATCTTATTTAATGAAATATGTACTTTTATAAAATGTGAAATATATAATATAATAAATTGAATAATATCATTTATAAAAAATTATGAAAAAATTTCCATGAGGTATATACCTCGATACAATGAATAAAAGGGGTTAATGAGGAATATATAGGATTGCATTTGAGACTATAAAAAAAATGAGTGTAACATAGGTCTAAATATTTCAATGAGAATGTTACCCACGCAATATGTGTCATCGTTGTTGTTTTTTTTTGGAAAATGTTAGGGACTGAGAGTCCCACGGACAATCCCCACACGATTTAATTTTAAAAGAATAGTAAATATCGTCTAATAATGTATGTGTTTTGATGAAAAAATATATATATATCGTTCCATTTCGAATTAAATAAATTGATTTTTAACAAATATGAAATAAGATTATCGAGGTATATACCTCCCCTAAAGAGGAAAATATATACCTTGCTGGAAAGCTAATGAGATATATGAGACAACTGTCCACAAGACTACATGTAACAATATTTTTTTTATATAGAAAATAATATACATCATCAATGGAGATATATATTTTTATAAAAAAAACTAAAATATATACTTCAACATATTGTTTGGACTCATTTATAATAAAAAAACTAAAAAAAATTAACGAGATGTATTTACCTCATGACTTCTTGAGTGCAAGTGATCAATGAGATGTGAAATTATAAATGGAGCTGGAAAAAAAAATGTCTAACAACGCCTAGGAGTTTGCATAAATATCTACAGGGCCCCTATAAAGTTTTTCTACACAACAATCCTATAAAACAATATTTTAAAAATTGAACAGTTCATTCAACCGAAAAAATGAACGGGTTAAGGGTCACTAGTTCAACTGTTGGGTCAATCGGAATTGAACCGTGACATAATTATGATATAATAAATATATAATATTATTACTAAACAGAAAATATGAAATATTTTAGAAAATTTTTGTATAAATCTTTTACTTAACATCATAATATGATTTTAGTATATAAAATCTAAATATTTTATTAAATTTCACATTTTAACAAGTATTAATCATAATTTATATGAATAAAGAATTGGTCGGTTTAATAAACCCAACTGATTAACAAAAACCTTTGGTTAAACATGTGAGTTGATTGGATTTTATTGATTTTTTATATTATCTGATTTTTAGGATAAATTGAATCAGAATTCAAAACAGATGAAAGTGTAACTGATTCAACTGACCGGGTCAGGTCGAGTTTTAAAACACTTGATAAAGTGAGGCAATAACAACAAGTTAGTCCAAGAGAATATCCGGTGATTTCATCACATGTCATCTAGTTACCTCGTATTGTAGGAGTAACCTAATATTAGTTGAGAAAATGTTGAATCTTAAACAGTTTTTATATATTTGTCCTTCAACAACAATGATCTCGTTGACGTGTAACGCTGCGATCTTCAAAGGTGAACGGGTGTATGTAGAGAATATGTGGGAGTTCCTGGTGCATCTCCTCCGAGACTGGGCGCGCGAGCTGGCCGGCACTAAGGGAGTGCGTTTCAATGGGGGTAGTATGGAGGTCATCACGTAGGCGGGACGACGGGACGATGCGTGTCCAGTGACGAGCTGACACCTTGTCCGCTCCCGAGGCATTTATGTATCGCATTATTATGTTGTATTTTTGTTTTCTATATCTTATCACCCTTAATTCAAAAATGTACTAACTCTTTTCTATATAAAATCGATTGGTAACTAGATTCTACATTTTCTATAAAAAAACAACAACAATGATCTCGTTATTAACAGGGGGATGTGTGAATTTTACAGACATGGGCGGTTTCGATTTAAAAAACTCCAGTTAATGGAAAATCGAACGTTATATAAAAGTCCACCGCCTTTATTGGAACTCTCACTTTAGTCTTTATATAAAATACAATTTTTAAAAATTATTAAAATGTTCTTTCCCTGAATGGTGTGCTCTCAACGGAGTACTCACGCTTTCTCACTCATGGTAAATGTTCTTCACTTTAACCGGCGTCGGCCGGTTTGGGAGCGCGGTTTGAGCACGTTTGCGTCGGCCGACTCGGTGCATCGCTACCGCCCAAACAAACACAATAACCGGCGTTTGTGGTTGAAATGAAAATGTCCGTTCGACGCCTATCTCTCTCTCGCGGTTCCGACGCATGGAAACATAGATTCGGCGGAGGCAAAGAGCTTCAACGGACGCAGAGGTGCAGGACACCGAGCCAAACGGTACCTAATGAAAACGCAGCGTTTCAAATGAGTCTGAACCAGTCAGGCGTGATATCGTCACTATCATCATCAGTATTGAACTACACAGTCTATTAATTGAATTATACAATTTATTTATCAAATTACACAGAGAGTGACACAATATCCAACAATTAACTATGCGGTTTAATTCATAAGTAGTGCAATTCAATACTGATGGTACTGATATTATCCAGATCTGACTGGATCAAGACCCGTTTCAGAAACAACTTTTGGGAGCATTTTTTAAACATTAGAAAAAGGTTGCTTGAAATAGCGTGGATAGACGGCGAAAAATTTATTTGAATTCACGTTTGTATTTTTTTACTTTCTCAATGTGAATCCACCAAAACATGAATCCAAATAGGACTCTAATCGTGCTCATTCTTAGGGGAATTTTAGACTTCCTTTTGAAACAACATATAAAAACATAAGAAAAGATAATTTTTTTTTTGAAAAAGGTAGATGTTTGCTATTCGATTTTATTTCTGAACTCGAATTACAAATTCTGAATGGAGGGAGAACATAATTAAATATAAAATAACATAAACGAGAAAAATGTATCAACGGGGCACCTCAGGTTCGAGGAGCTATCGAACCACGTAGGCATATCATCCCCTCCTCGGTTACCCCACGAGCCTCAGACGCCCTCCTCGAACTTGGATCTCGCCCGCCTCGGCAATGTACCTTTCCCAGTCACGTATGCACCCTAAAAATGTATCCCACATGTTTTCTTGGTACACTCGTACCACTTTGAAGATGGTGTCGTTCCTTGTTTTTCAGATCGTCCATGCTCCCGCAACCGCTTCGGCACTGCACTAAAAAAAGATGATTGTTAATACACTATCATTCATACAGTCCGATCCACACACACCCAAGTAGTATATATATAATATGTTAGTTTGATATATATTAGATTAAGAAATATGACATGGTATATGCATTCAATTCATTCAATCATATGATTTATTTTCATAATAATATATATATTTCATTACACAAATATAATTATAGCTATTTAAAATTTATAACGTGATTTGACTTGCTCAAAACGAGCGCATATTTCGGGACCAGCACTTCCACATGGAAAATTTATGAGAGTCAGTCCTTCAGCTTCTATCGGATTAGGGTTGCGAGATTGCTGGCCTGAAGCGAGTTTGGTAATCGGGGTAGGGGGGTCTCCAAATCAAGTGAGTGGCATCTTCCCTACCTCGGTTGCGCATCTCCCTGGGAGACCTTTTTCTTTGTCCTTTTGCTTCTTTCTTTTGATATGGGAAACGGGATGAGTGGTGTTTGCACGTCTCATGTCACCTCATGCCACCGTATCCTACTGCTTTTCTTATGTTCCCACACCCCCCTCCCCTTCTCGCTTTCTACTCCCTCTCTTCCTACCCCATACTCTCTTCTTAGTTTAGATTTTTGTAACTCAATCTCTTTCATGATAAGTTATAAACAATCTACTATTTTCTCAAAAAAATTTATAGTGATGCAAACAATAAAAATGATTACAAAAATGACTGTTACTAATATTTTATTATAGTTTACTATAATTTGGATGTCGGTCCTAACAAATTAAATTGAAACTCCATAATTTATAATCTTCTGTTAGCAGAAATTTGAAAGAAGATAGTGCTGGGATTGTACCGAGTAAAGTCCAAATTATTAAATCAAATTAAAAAGATGTTGAACAAGTTGAGTTCAAAAACAGACATATACAAAGTCTCTGGATCCCAAATTCTGGTCCATGATGGAACAGTAGTGGACCCAAAGAAAAAAAGGTCTCCCCTCTTTGATGCCAAATAAGCATGGAAAACCGTGTTAGCATTGAGTGTAGTAATAAAAGAAGCAGAGCCATTTTCCATCTTTATTTTTGGGAAAAAATCGATCTAGCTTCTTGAAAACTTATGAAAATCAGAAAAAGTCCCTATAAACTTGATAAATCCCCTCAGGTACCTATCTTGTTAAATAATATTTATTTTAGTCCCTACAACTAACTAGATATGTGGTTAACCCTAACCATGCATGGTAAATTACTGTTATACCCTTTTAAAATTTATTTTCTTTGTTGAAAAAAATCTATATAACTCTCTTAAAACTTATGAAAATCGAAAAAAGTCCATGTGATATTTAAAAACCGTTTTAACTCCCTGAAATCTTCTTAAAATCATAAAAAATCCATGTGACTATCTAAAAATATATACTGATTTATTTAAATTTTATTAAACAAATTATAGTTTTATAATAAAGGTGTTATGCTTTTTATTGCTAGTAATTTTGAGTTAAGAATGTATAATAGAATTTTGAATTGGTTTTTAAATTTTTTTCTCTACTGATTTTATAATGGAGTTGATGATACTGTAATATTTTTGTTCAGTCTGTGTAACGAGATTGATGTGAAAATGTTGAAAAATGACTTAATTTTGTAGATCAAATGAGGTTCAATGGATTTTTTTTTATAGATGAGATGACATATCAGGAGATGGAGATATTGAAAAATAACAGGGGTATTTCTGTCTTATAAAAGAACTAAATCTGATTTTATAAAAGTTTGTAGGGACTGAATCCAATTTTAATAAGTTTCTGATAATTTATTTTAATATACTTTTGATCACGAGACTAAAAATGGGGACAGATGATTTCATGATTTCAAAAAGATTTCAAAAAGTTGACAAGATTTTTTTTTTTCCTTTTTTTTTAGTGGAAGAGTCATGTTTCCACTTTGGTGGGCAAGGATGTTGGAATCTCATCATGTGCTTTGACACGTTTTTTTTTTGTTTTTTTGGAAGAATGCATATAATCCCCCCTGAAAGTTTGCTTGCATCCGTATCAATCCTTCATTTTTAAAAAATCCATATAACCCCGATTGTTTTGGTTATATTGATTTACTCCCTGCCATTAACACTTTCAAAGTAAGTTGTGGTTAACTTAACCACACATTATTAAATTATATTTTTACTCTTGTCACTTTCACCCACACTTAAAAAAAATGCATATAACCCCCTTACAGTATGTGAATATCCATATTGACCTTGATCATTTTTTTGAAGATTGACAAGGGGTCATTTTGAAGAGGGAAAGTGACAAGGGGTCATGGATAAAGATTTAGGCCTTTGAGTTAGTTTTCTATCAATTTTTAATGAATATTCTAGATATATTTTATCTATCTAAAGGTGTTGCAAAAGTTTTCTATCAATTTTTAATGAATATTCTAGGTATATCTTATCTATCTAAAGGTGTTGCAAATGTATTTATCCAAATAATCTCATGAGATTTTTAAAAAATTCCATATGATCCATCAAAATGACCAAAATACCCTCCATCAAAAAATACTCCACTATGTTTCTTCTACAATATGTTAAGAAATGATTATTGTATATTGTTAGGTTAACCAAACACAAGTTTTAATTGGATAACATCAGAAAAATGAGGGGTCGATATGTATATTCACAATTTTTCAGGAGGTTATATAAATATATATTCTCAGGGTAACATTAAGTAATGAAATATTCCAAGAATATTTTTTTCCAAATTAATGGTTATGTAACTCGGTCTTTTTTTTTTGGTATAACCAGAAAAACTTTCAGGGGGTTATATGAATTTTTAGAAAAAGATGGGATATATGAATATTAACGAACTTTTAAGGGGCTATTCACATGAATAGATATCTCAGCTTTTCTTAAGGGCTTCCCAATGGTATGTAAACAAAGATTTGACATGCATTTTCGTGATACACTGATTCATAATGGGATCGTTCCTGGCTAACTACATGGAACAATTCTGTAACAGCAATAAAAATGTGTCGCTTAAGTTGAATGTATTGTAAACTCTACAACAAAAAGACTATGGGTTGTGTTTCTCAAAGGGTACTCTAAATTTTTTATTTTTTATTTTTATTAGTAAGATGAGCCTCTTTCATTTAAAAAAATCAATAATTACAATATATGACCACCAGAAAGCCCAAATACAATGAAAAACTTAGCTTTTAAGAGGGAGGGATTGCAGAGCTTAATCGACATGCATCCCCTCCTGAGAGCTAATCTCTTCCAACTTTCTACAAAAAAAAAGGAAAGAAGCCTTTATACAACAAAGTCATTTTGAAGAAGTACAGGTACTCTAAAATGTGTATTCCTTTAATAACTTTTTTTGTGCTGTGTGTGACTTTGTGATTCATCACATCACCGCAAAACCTTGGTGTCATTGTTGTTATTGTTTTTTTTAGAGTAAATGGTAGATATGCAATTTCAAGTAACCCTCCTTAAAAAAGGGAAATTTTTAAAGGGAAATTTTTGAAAATAACCCTCCTTAAAAAAGAAATTTCAAATTTGACCCCGAGATCAAACTATTACCAAAACTGACTCTGAGACCAGTTTGACCTCGGTCAACGCGCCACGTTGGCGCGCTGACTGGGCAAGGAAATGCCACGGCGAAGGCGTGATCCAAAATCACGTCTCCACCTGAACTCGCGCGCGCGGGTTCATCACGTGCATGCAAGACCTTTGTTTATTTTTTTTATAAAAAAAATAAATTAATTTTTTATAAAATTAACAGAATCATATAGTAAAAATTAAAATTGATTTAATAAGGCTTAACTTTGATTTAAAATTAAAATTAAGTTTAAAATTTTAAATTCAAATTAAATTTTAAATTTAATATTCAAATAATATTTAAAATTTATATTAAAACAAAAAATAAG
The DNA here is from genome assembly GCA_030737845.1 of Acorus calamus. NCBI lineage: Eukaryota > Viridiplantae > Streptophyta > Magnoliopsida > Acorales > Acoraceae > Acorus > Acorus calamus. Next base: position 9,925,136 of record CM060858.1, on the reverse strand, counting down.
AGGAAATAATAATATCAATTTTCATTTAGTAGATTATCCATTCCCAAATACAAATAATACTCATTTTAAAATTTTATAATTCATATCATATTTAAAATTTAAAATTTAGATAATATTTAAAATTTAATTTTTTAAAACTATCATTTATAAAAAAACATTACATGCAAATATATATAAATGGTTGCTTTGCAAAATTAAATTTGAAATAATAAATAATACTCATCATAATTTTTGCTAACCAAACATTTCAAATTATCCATTCCTAAACAAAAAATAATCCTATTTCAAATTTAATTTTCTAAAGCAATCATTTATATATATTTGCATGTAATGTTTTTTTTATAAATAATGGTTTTATAAAATTAAAATTTAAATATTTTCTAAATTTTAGATTTTAAATATGATATGAATTATAAAATTTAAAAATGAGTATTATTTGTATTTGGGAATGGATAATCTGCTAAATGAAAATTGATATTATTATTTCCTCTTATTTTTTGTTTTAATATAAATTTTAAATATTATTTGAATATTAAATTTAAAATTTAATTTGAATTTAAAATTTTAAACTTAATTTTAATTTTAAATCAAAGTTAAGCCTTATTAAATCAATTTTAATTTTTACTATATGATTCTGTTAATTTTATAAAAATTTAATTTTTTTTTTTTTTAAAAAAATAAACAAACCCCCGCACGCACGCGCAACGCCGCGCGTGCGTGCGGGTCTTGCATGCACGTCTCCCCCAGGGGGAGACGTGCATGAACCCGCGCGCGCGGGTTTAGGCGGAGACGTGATTTTGGATCACGCCTCCGTCGTGGCGTTTCCTTGCCCAGTCAGCGCGCCAACGTGGCGCGTTGACCGGGGTCAAACTGGTATCAAGGTCAATTTTGCTAATAGTTTGATCTCGGGGTCAAATTTGAAATTTCTTTTTTAAGGAGAGTTATTTTCAATTCCCATTTATTTAAGGGAACATGTCGAGGAAAAAAATGCAACAACCACCTTGGTGCCGTTGTTATCAGGCTTGCAACTTATCGGATCCAATTTGAACCCAACCGATTGAATCCAATTTATGCGGGTTTGGGTGGTTCTATTTGCGCCGCTTTAATGTATAAGTATGCCTCAACATTTAGATCAAATAATTTAATTATAACTCCCAATATATAAATCCTAATTCTAAATAATTTCTACGCCCTCCCTTCAAATCAGTCACCTTTGTCTATCTCGCACATGTACGTCTCCCGCACCATTGATTTGGTGAGAGTGAGAGGGTCGGATCTCGGGTTTGTGTGAGAGAAGGGGTCAGGTGTGACAAGGGAGAGAGGGGGCATGAGAGGCGGGGGGGGGGGGGGGGGTAGGGGAGACTGAATTGGTGAGAGTGATGGGGGAGTAGGGGAGGTTGATCTGGTGAGACAAGAAAAGAAAGGGGAGAGTGAAAGAGAGGGGAGACATGAGAGAGAGAGAGAGATTTGGTGGTTTACCTATTTTTTAACAAGCTGAGTTTATTGTATTGAACGTCTCAACACACTGGGGGTTGACATGTTTAGATACGGTCGACATCGATAACGTCGATGGATTTCCAAAAAACATTTGTACTGAATCTGTAGGGAATGATAAGGAGGATGTCGACAATTTGTATATATATCGACACATGTCGTGTTGTCAATTGCTATATATATCGACATATCATGTGTCGACCATTTCCATATATACAGGCACATGCAGTATCAATATTACCAATTTTTTTAAAAAAATAATGTTAGTTTCTGACAGATCTGAAGTCAATGACTTAGGGTTTATCGATAATAAATAAAATAAGTAATTAACACATCGAAAATTGTATGATCTTCTCCTTTGTCTTCTTTCCTACGCAAGGAAAAATATATATTTTAATTTGTATGAGATGGGGGCATATTTATTAAATGAATGTTAATTAATTTAAAAAAAAATTGGGTGGGCTTACTTATTGGACGGTGTATTTATTAAAAAATATCCAAATGGATCTTAACAACAAAATCCATTTAAGGGGGACATATTTATAAGGGTTTTGATAACGAGTGCCTGAGGGCACTGGTTAACCCATATTAATTACTAACTTTTTAGGCAACCCAATAAATTAATTATGATATAAGTCTAAAAAAATGAAAGATTTTTTAGAATACCAACAATACCCCCAATAAAATACTCACAAATAATATATATAAAAAATCGACTTTATATACAAAAAAAAGAAAGCATTGTTCAATTGTTTTGTGTGGAGGTAAAAATCTGCACCTGGACACGTGTCGTGATGAGGTAGAACAACAGAACTTAGGCCATTCGGCGCAAAGTCCATTGGTCCCGATCCGTGAAAGGTGATCTCACGATGACGTCATTCGGCATGTCGACACGACTAGATTAAAGGATCTAGTTGGACAGTCGGCCATCCTGCAGGAGAGTATCGTCTCGAGTAATCTAAGACACGACCAGACGAAAGGTCTGGTTGGACGACCTTATTACTCGGGCACGAGTAATCTAAGGCACGACTAGACAAGAGGTCTGATCGGTCGACCTTATTACTCGGATGCGAGTAGTCTAAGGCACGATCAGACGACAGGTCTGGTCGGTCGACCTTACTCCTTGCAGAGATACACGGGGGCATAACGAACAAACATGTATATCGGAAATACCGAGCAGACGTGGAAACGGTAAGAAAACCCTCAAATGTCTGTAACCGTCACGTTGGCACTTAAATGTCCACTACCAGCAAAACGTGGGTAATTAAGGGTCGACGTGGAGAATAAATGCATGGAACGTTTTCCTAAAAACTAGCTCATTATCTCTTAGTAGCAAAACGATTACAAAGTAACCAACTGAACTACGTGAGACTTGATCCCCAGGGGTACGTATGTAGCCTATAAAGAGGTCGCGCGAGAGCACTCTTACGGCAATGCAATCGAATCGAGCAATCGAGAACAATCACAATGACAATTGAGTCATTTGTGATAGCCGGACACAGTCTCTTCCTTTCCCACAAAAAAACTCATTTTTGCATAAAAATCCATTACCTAAATCCATTTGATGTTTCCAAATCCCAAAATCATAAATTTAACTGTGAGGGAAATCATCCTCTTCATTTGGTATACATACATTTTTTTAAACATAAATAGGGCATTTTTCCTGATAATATCTTATTTATGTTTGTGACATTTTTTATTTTTAAACATTGTGTGGGAGGGAAGAAGAAAAAAATGTGGTGAATTTATTAGGGGTATTGTGGGTTTTTTAAAAAATCTTTCATTTTTGTTAACCACATTATAATTAATTTGTTGAGTTACCTAAAAAGTTAATAATTAATATGTGTTAACAAGTGCCCTTAGGGCACCCGTTAACAAAACCCTATTTATAAATTAGAGGGGCGCAAATAGAACCACTCAATTAGGTTCAGGTTGGTTTAAAATCAAGTTGAGCTCAAATTGATATCAAAGATAATAGATAAGTCGAACCTAATAACAAATGTAACACAAAATCTAGACCATTAATAATTGATATCCCTAATCTGGACTGTTGATATTCTTCTCTGTTTTGATAAAGTTGCCCTATGCCTTGTTCATCCTGCTCCTCTCCTGGTTCATGTCAAATGAATCATTATTCCAAATGTCCACAAGGACCACAACCCTTAAGGCTCTCCCCGATTTGATCCTTGCCCTTGATCAAAGTGGAAAAATGTTCAAATCCCAGGTTTGTTCTTGTGGGCTATTGACCCACGTATTGTTCTCGACCATGTTGACCATGTCTCTCTAACACTAGCAGTGCGTCACTTATATATGTTAGGGCTCTGAGTCGCCCTATTTGAACCTATGTTACCCCGTACCCCAAAATAAATAAAAAAATATTAGTTTGGTTTATTAATGGATCTTATATTCATTTTTTAAAACTCTATACAAAGAAAATTAATTAGCATGATTAATTTTATTTTTGTTAACTATAAATCGTATTGGACACGTCTTCATTCTTAAAGAATATCTGAACTTAAAAAAAACATCACATGAGTTCTAGACTGCTTAAAATAGATCCATCTAGCATTCTTGCTTACGAGGCCTTTTTCTTGTATTTACTTTTTTTTTTCTTCTTGTTCTGTTGTTCACATTCAGATTTGTAAGTTTGATTGGAATGAAATCGGGGTAGCTTTCCTTTTAAAAAAAAAAAACATGGTTTCTAGATTTCTCCATCATCTACAGATGAAACATCACAATGACATCAATCTCCATGTGTCTCCTGTTATTTTAACCTAATGTATATAATAAACAAACACGTGCTATGAGACAACAGCGAGGGGCCTACGTGAAAGCACATCATACGTCTTATTATATCATAAAAATAACTCAAAAAATCTTAATTAAAACAGATTCAACACAGGACAATATAAAAACAATATATTAAAAAAGACAAATAGTGACAATTGAATGTGCAACTGGGCCAATGACATAACTTGTATTGTTAAAAAAAACAAATGGCGAACATGAAATCCGTCATATGTCCCCACAAGTAACACTCGGTCGCCCTCACATCTCTCCTAAAGAAGAAAACTATGGTACTACGGTCAGCATGGATATTGATACACAGGCGTATTAGGTATTATATCTTGGGTAATTTATATTTTTAGCCCTCTTAAAATGAATATTGACAGAAATAACTCCGCTCATTGAATATTTACAAAAACTAATCCTATTTTTTGAATTTTTGTACTGGAGACGGATTATATACAATTAGTCTCCAACACAAATTTTCGGACCCCTGTAAAAACATTGGAGACGGATTATATATAATAAGTCTCCAGTGCATTTCTACCTTAGTGTTTTTTTTATATATAAATTGATGGTTTTCTTAAACATCGATATGAAAATCTTGGTCAAACACACATGTAAGAAACAACTTAAATGAAAGAAAACTTAAGTCCTATAAATACAATCACTCCACCCATTTCACTATGTCACGAGACATACATGTTTTAATTTGGATGGCATCAGAATATATCATCTGATGTAGATGTCAAAGTTAAAAAGAAATGATTTATGAAAATATTTGGATGATTGTATTTATGAGACTTAACATATGTTTATTATTTATGCATTTTCATATATGCGTTTGAGAAAACCATCAATTTATATAATAAAAATAAAAAACACTAAGGTAGAAATGCACTAGAGACTGATTATATATAATCCATCTCTAATATTTTCACAGGGGTTCCGAAAATTTGTACTGGAGACTGATTATATATAATATGTCTCCAGTTCAAAAATTCCAAAAAAAAAGGTCTGCGCTGACGTGGCAGTGCTGACCGGATCAACGGGACTAGTTTTTGCAAATATTCAATGGATGAGGCTATCTCTGCTAATATTCATTTTAAGGGGGCTAAAAGTATAAATTACCCTTAAAAGTGCAAATTACCCTTATTCTTTGTATTCTGGCTTTTCCATATCATTATATCAAGTAAAAATTTAAAGTATATGTGTATCTCTTTTCTAGATACATTGTTTTGCACCATGAATAAAAAAAGGTTGTGATATGTTTAGCTTTGTATGAAGTCTGTAGTTTTTATCATTTTTTATTAAATTAAAACATTATATTGTTATAAAAAGTGAAACATGCACTGAAAAATACTATTGTGTTTTAAAAAGTTTTTTTTAATTTTTATACACTGTGATTGTATATTATACATTGCGTCGTAACGTATAATGCTACTAAGAGATCGTATCCAGACTGCAAACAAAGCTGCAAAATAGCTGGGTGTATCACTAGAATAAAACCACGAATAGAAAATTTAGATTATCAATGCAATTCTACGCATCCATCATATTAAAATAAATTCTAATATAAAATTATAATATTTAATTATTAAAAAAATGATGAATTATTTACATCTCAAGGAAATGTCCAGTGTATTATTGCTCATTGTAGAAAAGAGTTTCTTTGTTTAATTTTTCCTCTTTTGAGCCATAATATTAATTTATATGTTTCAATAATTGCATTAATCAGGTGAGCCCGGCATTATTATATTTTTCTTTACTAAAATTTTTGATAATGACATTTCAATGAACCGATCCCATCTGGTCGGGAGATCCTCTAATGACATCGCAATATTTTAAACATATGGATTAAAAAAAAAAAAAGTCCACCAAACTTATTTAGAAGAAAAATGATAATGTCCAATAACACTGTGGTGCTTAAACACTTTGAATTTTGAGAAAATGATTAAAAAAGTCTCATAAAAGTTAAAAATAACCAAATTAATTATTTTTTAAAATTATACATAGAAAAGTCTCATTTTATAATTTGAGAAACACAAAAAACTAATCTACCCTTATATAATTGGATACTTAATACATTTCATATCTCTTAACTTTGTTAAAATATTTCACCTTCTTAATTTTGTTAATTTATTTCATACATTTTCATGTATATCGATTTTTTTAATCTAAATTCTTTGTGATTAGGTGGATTTTATGAAATATGTATTGATAGTGAGTTTTTGATGATTAACTTCATTAAATGTTGATGTTTCTTTAAAAAAATGGATGTGTACTAATGACGTCATAAAAATATGTAAATAGCAAAAAAAAAAAATGTGAATAAAGATTTAGATTACTAAAATATCATCTGAGGCACAACACAGATTTAAATTACATATTATGATTATTATGCACAACGAAAAATGATAAACAATATCATGTAAGATATATATAAGAAACACACAGTATTATATATAATAATAAAACCTCTAAGATGATTGATTTTCGTTATGTACAGAGAGATTGTTGTGTAGGAAAAATAAATTTTTAGTGTGGAATAAAGAGGGATATTAAAAATTTAATTACATAAGGGCATATTAGTCTTTTGTGTTTTCAAAATTGTGAAATGAGATTTATTTAGATATAATTTAAAAAATTGCTCATTTGGGTATTTCAAACCCTTAAGAAATTTTTTTTGATCATTTTCCCTTGAATTTTCTTATAAGTATATTCTTATTTAATAAAATACATAATATTATAAAAATAATATAAATACATATAAATAAATCAATGTATATTTTTATTTAAAAAAAATACAAGTATTGTAATTAAGTATTTTCTAGTTGAGTATTATATTATGGTCTTTCTTAATTAGATCCATGATGGATTATACTGCGATGCATCTGCATTGGGGCGGCCATTTTTGAGTTTATATGTTATTTATTTTTACGAGTCTCCGAAAATAATATATAGTCACTGAGTCACTGACTGTACAGAAAAATGAGAGGATTTTCTCGGAACTTCAGTAAGTATAAGATTTTCATCTTGTATATATAATATCACGTTTTAATAAAAGATTAAAAATCTCATATCAATTAAAAATAAACAAATTAATATATGTTAATGTACACGTGTCATACATCGTGACCGTCCGAACACATGATGGAGACACTGGAACCCCACACCCCCAACCCTACGTGACCTCCTAATCTCTCGGCGTCTGCTGCCAGCTCAGCATCCGCCACCTACCCACCTCTCTCTCTCTCTCTCTCTTTCCGTCAACTCATAGAAAGCCCCGTCAAAAAAAGCCTCGCCAAAAAAACAAACCACACCTTCCCCCGTCCGCCTCTGCTATAAAAGGAGGCCAAACCCTCCCCCTCCCTTTTGTCTCTCTCTCCAACATTTCTAGGGTTTTCCACTTATTAGGGTTTTCGCCGTTCCGGAGGAGGTAAGGTTATCCTTCCCTTCAACGCCGCCGACAAGCTTTTGCCATGGCGTTCTCCGCTCTCATCAGATCCCCGCCGGGCCCCGTCATCGACGGCCCTCGCGGCTTCTCGTCGTCCGATGCGGCGCCCGCCCGTGCTCCCGAGTCTCTCAGGGTGAGTGTAGTGTGTGTGTGTGTGTGAGATCTGGATCGGCTGATGAGCTTCGTTGACTAGGTTCGTGTTGTCTGATGATCTGTGTTGGTTGTTTTTGGTCTACGCAAGGTCTCTTGTCATGGTGTTAATCGCAACAACGCGAGTTCTGCTTGTGTTCGATCGAGCGTCTTTGGCCCGTTACAGTTGAGTTTCGTGATGTCGTTGCGCCTGGTTGTTGATGTTCAGCTACGTCTCCGATTCTTGCTTACTTTTCGTGGTTTTTTTTGGTCAAACAGGAAATATGGTTCAGGCAGTGTTCAGCCGGTCAAAGCTACGGCCACCGAAGCCCCGCCTAAAGTTCAAAGTAAGATTTGTTTTTTTGTGTGTATTGTGTTTTTAGATTTGTAAACCGGATTCGAAATTAATTGGTTTGATCCGTTCTTTGTTCAGAACCGGGTAGTGGTGGGAAGACGAAAATCGGAATAAATGGTAAAGTTTTTTTTTTATGCTTTCATTGGGTTTACTGAGTTAGTTCTTTCTAGAATTTAAAAATAGAGCTCGTGTTTGGAATGTATATTTATTACTCCCTTTTTATTCGTTTGATGTGATTGATCGATGAAATGCAGGGTTTGGTAGGATTGGAAGGTTGGTTCTTCGTGTGGCTACTGCTAGGGATGATATAGAGGTTGTGGCTGTTAATGACCCTTTCATCGATGCTAAGTACATGGTGAGGAAATGCTTCTAATCTATTTTCATTTCTTCTACTTGTTGGCCGCATAGATGCGTGTTTGAAGCATGTCACGATTGACTGGACCTGAGATCTGTTTTAATTATTTGGATGGTTGATTACTATGAGTATGAGCAGCCACCCTTGCTTTTTTTTTTCTGCTTCATATGTGTCTTTGATTTTGATCTTTCTTCTGAAAAAGTTGTATTATATATGAATAAAACACCAACCTGAGTTTTGTGTTAGTCAACAGCTCAGATAGAGGGTTGAGAGCTTGAACCATGTTGCCCATTTCCACATTTTTTTCTTGTCATCTCAATTTAATTCCTAAATTCACATTTGATTGATGGGGATTTCTCTCTTTCCAGGCATACATGTTCAAGTATGATTCTACACATGGAGTTTTCAAGGGAAACTTAAGGGTTGTTGATGAATCCACTTTGGAAATCGATGGCAAGAGAATTAAGGTTACATGCAAAAGGTATGTTCCTTACAATGTTTTTTTTATCATATTTGATTATGGATGTGCTTGTTTTCCAGACAGAAATATGATTGAACTGCTGTAATCTCTCAGATATTTGGAGAAACACAATCTTTTGTATGTTTGTTGCTTTCAGTTTGGGGCATCCTTTTTCTGTCATAGCACAAGGTGATCCACAGCAAGTAGACTAGGAACACCGAACGCTGATTCACAAATCATGATTAATAATAATTTTTATGATAAGCTGTCATGTAGAATGATGGTTGTAACTGTTTTTCTTTTGACTATGGGGACATTCTTTTTCAGAGGGAAGAGAGATAGATTGGAAGACACTGAATAATTGTAAGGAAAATAGATTGGTCAGGGGTATGTGATTCCCTGAATGTTAAGACTCGGCAGAACTTTTTTTTATGTGGGTCTTTTTTTTCCTCTTAATTCATTGACGGATATCCGACCACTTTTTTTTTTAATATAATGTTATTTTTGAAGATTTTCATGAAAGTCTGTAGATTCCAGTTGATGTGTTTCCTGCCTTTGCTGTAGGGTATTTTAATGTTTATTGGATCACAAAATTTTTCTTGTATTTTTTCCCTCCACCATTTAGATTTTGATCCATATATTGATTATTTGAGGTTTGACTGCATATTCTATAATGACAATATGCTATCTCAATTCTATGTGTGGTTACTTAATGAGAAGAGGCCCCTTGATGCCCAAGCAAATGACAGTAAAATAACTGCTAATTTCAGGGACCCGGCAGAGATCCCTTGGGGTGATTTGGGGGTCGAGTATGTTGTTGAATCCTCAGGAGTTTTTACAACAATGGAGAAAGCATCAACCCACATGAAGGTAGGTAGCTATTTTAGTTTATCTACTTGCTTAGGTTCACTCAAATTTTCTTTTATTAATGTCTTTAGAATTCCTTTCTGAATCTGCTTTTTTCGATTTTGGCAGGGTGGTGCAAAAAAGGTTGTAATATCAGCTCCTTCAGCTGATGCTCCTATGTTTGTGGTAGGAGTGAACGAAGGAACATACAAGCCGAGCATGAACATTGTTTCCAATGCGAGTTGTACAACCAATTGTCTTGCACCGCTTGCCAAGGTCTGTTATGCATTTTAATTGATTCTATTTGATTTTTTGACAAAACATAGGGGCCCACCGGCTGTAATTTTATTAAATGAACATTTAACACAGGCAGTTATTCAAACCTCCAAAAGAGGAGGGGGACTTAAACCTTTCCTCCTGGTTCCTAAAACCATGGGATGAATTATCCCCAAAACGAAAAGTACAAGATCCTCACACCGACTCAGCTACATAAACCTCACACTTTCCTATTCAATTGTCCAGCTCCTCCCCAGACCTGTGGATGCTGTTTCAGTCACCAGAATATGCTATCCCACTCAAGTTTAGAGACAATTCCATCCCACGTGTTTTCAGCATAAATCATCTTCCTTTGGAATACCTTCCAACAATCTTTATGAGAGAGGAATCAAGAATATTTACCTTCGTTTTTGTTTCTCTTCGTTTTCTGCCCTTGAAACCACTTCTGCATTTTTCGTGTCTTCTAATAAGGTACACTATCCCCTGTTTCTCTTCTGGGTCTTTCCCAATATTTCTCCTGTTCATCCCATATCTGCCTAAACTTCTGAGCTGTTGGCATATTTCCTGTCCTGGACCTTTTTAAAAATTTAAAAAAGAGTAAAGGATGTGCTGTCTGTCTTTTTCCTGGATTTGCAAAGTTGGTTCTTACTATTTGCATACTTTGATTAAAGTTCATCATAGTAGATGACTCTTCTACTGTTTCCCTGGTCTTTTCTTTCTTTCTTTCATTTCTTTGTTCTGATCTTGGTTTGGCATCTTAAACTATCATCTAATATATGGGGTCTGACTGCTTACCAGATTTCTTCCCCCCAAAAAAAAAGGTTTATATGCTCGTCCTTGTTTCCATTCTTTCTGTTCTTTTACCTTCTTTAGCCAAATATGTTTATTTTCCAAAAGACAATGCAATGTTAATTCTGACTCAAGGAGATATCTTATCTCCCTTGTGTTAAGGTTTACCATATTTATAAAATTCACTTATCACCATAAAAAATAAGCAAAAGCATTAGTCATTCAAGAAGATTAACCAACATCACTTTGAAATCTTCGTCAGATTATATCATTTGTCCCTTTCTTGCCTTTTGATTCACTCTGTCTCATGGCTGGTATGCCAAGGCCATGAAGACATCAGATGGTCCACGAGTTTATATCCTTGACTTAGCCGTTATCTTTTGCAGGTTGTCCATGAGGAATTTGGTATTCTTGAGGGTCTTATGACAACTGTTCATGCAACAACAGGTCTCCCTCTTCCTGTGTGCATGTTTGCTACAAAAAGCAATTTTGTACTTATTTGCTCATATTTAGTTCTGCATGGTGTGCTTTTCTCCAGCGACACAGAAGACCGTTGATGGACCTTCAAGGAAGGATTGGCGTGGTGGCCGTGGAGCTAGTCAGAATATCATTCCAAGCTCCACAGGAGCAGCAAAGGTGTGATGGAAGTCTGAAGCTTTTTTCTTTTTGCTATTCTGTTTTTGCTCCTATGAATTGTTGGAACTTACTTTTGTTTTTGGAAAATATTAGGCTGTTGGGAAAGTTCTTCCAGAACTCAATGGAAAGCTCACTGGAATGGCTTTCCGTGTTCCTACACCAAACGTTTCAGTGGTGGACTTAACCTGCCGACTGGAAAAAAGTGCTTCATATGATGATGTCAAAGCAGCTATAAAGTACGCAAACTAAACTTCTTCTCATAAGGAAATATATTCGTCAATCCAAACCAATTATATTCAATTGAATTTGAAGCGTTTTATGTTTTTTTCCCTCTTTTCTAGCATGTTGATTTTTGATTTCTGTCAATGCTTTTGCTTGGAAGCTTCTTCATTTTCTTCTTCATTATGATTGTCATTGTTGTTGGCTTCTTTAGTTTTTGCCACTCTCTTAAGCTAATTAGGCCTGCTTTATGCTCTACCGTCACTTTATGCTCTACCGTCACTTTATGCTCTACTGTACATAATCTAGGTTAGTATAACCAAAGTCCAAAACAGCTTTTATGTAGGAGACCCTTGGATTTGGGGTTAAAAGGGCATTGGCTCAATTTTACACAGATCAAGATGAGACTGGATCTGCCATAATAACTCACTGAACTTTCCCACTTCACCACCCGAAAATCTTGACACTCATTTTTTGAAGTTCTCTGATCTTTCTCCTAAATGGCCCATGAAGTGGGGTAGGGTGTGGATTGTATAAATCTTTGGTTCACTGATCCTTTTAATCACTGCTTTCAAAGATCCATGAACAGTATATCAATATATAGTATTCTGCTTTTCATGCACAGGTTATCATGAAAAGCTAAAGCGACTAGTTGTCATGACATGACATATTCATCCTGTAGGTTCTGTGATAATTGTGCCACCTAGGAGTGCTGTTTGATAACTTACTACATTAATCCAATTTCTTAAGATTAGAACCTTCGCCCGACTTTGAAAAGATGAGAAATATATATAGAACATAAATATGAAACTCGTGGAAGCTGCTTTGATTCGGTGTTATTTTTGGCTACCTGTTGTTATGTTGGACATCTTGATCCCTTTGTTGGGTTTTTCTCATATTGGAACCTCCATTTGGAATTACATATTTTCCTTCATACTTTCAGTTTTCTATTCATGTTTCTGTCTGAACTGCAATATTGCATGATTTACTTTGCTTGCTACAAATGCACTTCATGATCCCTTTTCAGAGTGAACATCATTCTTACAAAACCCTGAATGAGCTGCATTAAATTTATGAACTTAACCAGTCAAATCCTGCTCGTCTCAGGTATGCATCAGAGGGCCCATTGAAAGGCATATTAGGCTATACAGAAGATGACGTTGTTTCTAATGACTTTGTTGGTGATTCCAGGTACAAACACAGCTTATATAATTTTCCATTGAAGCCAGATTATTTTTTCCTCCACACACACCATGACAAACATAAATGCCTTGGCACACACTTATTAACATGTTGTTTTCTAAATCCCAGGTCTAGTATTTTTGATGCCAAGGCCGGGATTGGATTGAGCGCATCCTTCATGAAGCTTGTCTCATGGTACGACAATGAGTGGGGCTACAGGTAAATCATCTAAACCTTGTTCCAATCTTTCTTGTATTCTCGCCTTCAATTACCTTTTATTGATGAACATGCTCCCTAATTTTGTCCAGTAACCGAGTGTTGGACCTGATTGAGCACATGGCATTGGTAGCGGCTAACAACTGAATCTGTTGATGATGCACACCAGAGAGGCGTCCTGGTTTTTTTTTTTAAAGATTTTTTTGATTTCCTTTTTTTAAATTATTATTATAAAAGACAATAGAATGGATAGGTCTATTAGGGGTTCATTTTGATGGGGGTGTGGCTTTTGCTTGTAATGGCAATGGAGAGGAATAAGTGTTTCAGATGATAATGTCTGATCTACTATAATAAATACATATTTAGATGTATCATGTATGAGATGGAAAGTATTTCTTTGATCAGAACAGCTGGGATTTGATAATCAGCTTTTGATACTACTGCATTATAATGTGCCCTTATTAAGGCAGGGGACCAAAAATGGTCCATGCTCAGCAGGGATATGATGTGGGTTTTGTTCTAGTGTGGATGACAAGTGTGTTGATTACATAATTTTTTAAAGGGAAAAATTGATAGAACTCTCTGAAAAGTTGGGAAAATTGGTTTAGGTCCTTGCAAAATCAATAAATCGATGTAGGTTCCTATTTTATTTGAAAATTATCGATTTAATCCTTACCGTAAACTAACCAGGCATGCAATTTAACTACATATGACATTTTATGAAAATAACCTTCACACATTAAAAGTTGACATCCCTCTTTAGATCGCTCTTCCCCTGAAAACAGCTAAACGAAGAAGAAAACCAAGGCAGGTGCATCTCCTCGATAAAACCCTTAGAATGAAAAGAAGGGATTTTTTGTGTTAAAATGTTGGGTTTTCTTTTCTGAGGGGTTTGTTGTAGATTTGTTGATGGGAGTGGATGCCATGTCATTGGGGCTCACACAGATAGTCCCTGCTTGGAAACTTAAACCTATTTCCAAGGTGAGTTATTTTGTTATCTTTTTTTTTTTTTTTGAATTTTTGTTTGTTGAATGTACTTACTTCTCATTAGTGGGTGTTGCTGTTGTGCTTATGAGATCAATTTTTTTTGTGGGTAGATAGATATTGGAGCAATATATCTTGTTTAAATGGGTATATATTTTTTTTTGAAGAACGGTAGATATTTATTACCCGATTTCATTTTTAAACGGGTATATGATGTGGTTGTTTGGGGTATTTTTGCTCACTCAAAGTATGTTCATTTTTTTCGAAGGAAATAAATATAAGATGAAAACATGTGATTGGAATCACGACATCACTTTGGACTCGAGTAATGCTATTTCTTGGTGAAGTTTGGATGAGCATTTGAAGTATTCATTCCTTCAAGATAGTAACAGACTTAGTTGGCATTTGGTCTTAAAAAAAATTAAATCAGATTTTTCATAACATCTCTAATTCAAAATCGAAAGGATTTATTTGAATTTCATTTGGATGAGCTCCATTGCATAAACAGAATATTCTTCGAATATTTGATGAGGACTCTCTATGATTTATTGATTTTGTTGGACCTAAATTGATATTCTCAACTTTTCTGGAAATTATACCGATTTCCCCCCTTTTTAAAACGAAACACCTCATATTAGAACTGTCGAGAACTGGGGATTTAATATTCTGATAGTGTAAGAAGGTTCATGTGAGGGAGGTGAGACTAGTGCAAAAGTTTGGTTGTCACATGTAGATAATTATGCCCTCTTCTTTCTCGTTCTACACCGGTCTCGTATAACCAACCACAAACACGTGGTAAGGTCATCATTCCGGTGACATGACAAAACAGACAATGACCGTTTGGTTATAGGAATAGAGGGGGATAAGCAAGAATAGACAAAGAATAGGTAAAAAAAAGGGCATTTGGATGAGGGGAATAAGAGGGAATCTGTATGTCGGAATAATCAAGAATTAAGGGGTGTAGTAATTCCTTCTTTCACATGTAATTAGTCTATTCCAACAACAATCATAAATGAGTCTCACAGTTTTTTTTTTTAATTTCAAATCATGTGTCATCACCTCTTATACATCAATGGGGTCCACATGTCAAATCAACTTTTTACACTTTATTTATATTTTATTCTTTATCAACCAAACACTCTAATCTTTATTATTACGTTTCTTAATGAGAATAACTGAAAACACAATCAAACACAAAATATCTTATTCCATTGATAAAGTTAACAATTCCTGCGATAGGTATAAATCCCATAATAGTTTATGTCTCTATCCAAACGGGCCAAAATAATAAAAATCTTTCTATCTCTTTATTTTAAATTGAATAAATTTATTTTTAATTAGTATAAAAAATTTAATGAGACATATATCTTATTTAAAGAGACATATTCTTCACGGGATGATTAACAAGATATATGAGATCACATTGTAAAAAACTCTATCACGTTTATGTAAGAACATTTTGACCATTTTTGGTGACTATGTCTTGAAGGGATTTTTTCTTTCAAATATTTTCTTAAAAAATAATATATAGCTTTTGTTATATAATTTATATAGTAGCTTTTGATAAATATATCATATGGATTTTTGGTGACCCTGTCTTGGAAGTAACTTTTAACAAATGAATAAATACTATTTTAAAATAGAATATAAATAAAGATAGAAATTTGAGTTAGAGTTAATATTTCATAGTCTTTTATTAGCCTTCTCTACGCACGATGTGCATGTAAAAAAATAATAAATAAAAAATACTATTAATCATCACGCTCATTTTTTAAATCTATTTATAAGAAGTATGATATTTCATGTTATATATAGATAAATAATATAATAATTTTTTTATTAATTACTATTAAATAAATCATTTATAAAATTCGTTATGGTGTTACATATGAAAGAAGTATGTTAGAACTAAAAAAGAGTTTTTTGCATGTATACCACTCAACCAACCATTTCAAGCTCTAAAACTATGAGTACCCCTCAAATGGTTAATATTAATAAATGACTTTTTAAGGGTGGTGTTGAAAATAACAAATCATTGAGTACATTTTGACAAAATGTAATTTTTTTGGGGGATAAATTAAAAAATATTCCATGCAATTTGTGGATATGAATATGATATTATCAAATTTATATATAAATATATATTTATCTAACTAGGTAGATTTTTTTTGTTTTATCCTTATATGAATATAAAATTAATAAAAAATAAAAACACATCATCAATACCATTCATCTATTAATCTATAATCAAATGCCTAAGGGTGAAATAAAAATGTTAAAAAAAAACAAAGTTAAAAATTTAAACACTTCAGATTAGTATATAGATAGATTAGTAGAAAAACGTGGCATTACATTAGCGCAATTAAAGATACGTGATCCCAACACACGCGCGCGTACGCAAAGGTGGAAGAGTTGCACCTTGTCCTCCTGAACGACCAGGATTCAATTCCTGTCTATCCTAACTATTAAAGTGTTGGGATGTGGGCTTTGTGCTCAGTGATCTACATGTCCCTCGTGGGTCTTGCAACCCAAAAAAAAAAAAGAAAAAAAAAGAAGAAAGCGCACGCGCACACGCACAAACACAAAATGAGGCATGATTTAAGGCCACGTTATATATGCGAGCATAAGATGCGTTTTAAAAGTGACGAGAGGAGGATCCTTTTTTTAGTTGCAACGCAGCGTGGGAGCCTTGTTTAAGCTGGGAATTAAAAGACACGCGGAATGGCTTTTTCAGCCGCCATTAAATGCTCGCCAGGCAAGCACAGTGTCCCCCACCCCCTCTTTATTTCATCTCATCGGTTCCTCTGACAGAATTCAATATATAAAGCTTAGAATTAAAGTTGCCTTTGTCACAAAAACAAAAAGGTTGAGGACCCTTATCAACAGCCTCTGAGTTCTAGTTGTTCAACAATGGTGGGGATTTGGAAGCCTGTTTTCCTGTTGTGGCTGCTCTTCTTGGCCTCTGGTAACTCTCTCTCTTTCTATGTATTTTTTATTCTAATCTGGAGAAGTAAAAGTTGTGAACAGTAGAATAGACCAGTATCTGGAGTTGTATTTGGGTTAAATTTTGACCAATATGTACACACACACACACCTTTCGAGCAGATATTATGGAGAAGTGGGGATGTTAAATTGGTTTATTTGTAATTAGCCCTTAAAAAAAATCAAAGAAAAGTGTGGATTAGTCCATTTTGTGAGTGCCTTTTTCTTTGGTTTGGATAATTTTGATTTTGACCTGATGAATTTTCAGCTGTCTAAATTCATCTTGAACCATCGAGAAACAGCCATTGTTTCGAAGATCAAATTTGGCCATTTTGATACCATGTTTTGACCACTCTTTGACGAGTAGAAAAGCTTGTGGGAAGACTAATTAATTGTTTTTGGTAGGTTAAGTGTATTTATTTTATTTTATATGTATTTTTTCTGGTAAAATCTTCACGAGTAAAACCAAACCCCTTATTGAAGAGGGGGTTGCTTACCGAAGCCTAATTATTGTGTCAACGCGTTCATGTGTAGGCAATAATCTGCTTTCATTGACAAGTTATATCATCATATAATTTACCAAAAAAAGTTCTATCATCTTTAATATTAATATCACCCAAACTCACACGAGATTGAAACTTTGGTTAGAGCCATGAGTTTGCTCATCCTAGGTCTCGTATTCAAATCCTCCGGGACTTACCCAATGCACAATGTTTGTGAGTGATTCTGTGCATCTGGATTTTCCCAATATTATGAAAAAAAAGTTGTTTTGGGTTCCTTATTATAAAAAGAAACATCAACACCACCCACATTGCTAATGCTTCACAAAATATACTAAATGACAATAAATAAACAATTTAAGTTGAAATCCACAAGAGTGGATACCAACTTTACCAATTGAAAAGTGTTACACTTGGTCATTCCTGCAACACTTTTATTTGTAGAGCACTACTTGTTGTCTAATGAAGTGCATACTTTCACAAAAAATAAATAAATACATACTCGAATCAATTGAATATCTTTTTGCATTTTCCCTAATAGAGCACATACTTGTTGTCTAATGAAGTGCATACTTTCACAAAAAATAAATAAATACATACTCGAATCAATTGAATATCTTTTTGCATTTTCCCTAATAGAGCATATACTCACATAGTAGAGTATATACTCTATGAAAGATTTTATATATTGATTTAGTACTGTAAGAATGAGTGATTGCAAGAATGACCCGGTGTATCAGTGTCCTTACCATTTCGAATGTATATCTTTTTGCATTTTCCCTAATAGAGTATATACTCACATAGGTATATACTCTATGAAAGATTTCATATATTGATTTAGTACTGTAAGAATGAGTGATTGCAAGAATGACCCAGTGTATCAGCGTCCTTACCATTTGTAGAGCAAGTTTATATAGGCAAAGGTGCTCTAAACTTCTGCAGAAGGTGGCTAACAGCTCCAGTTAATTAGGTTGTGCTAGTTTTAATAGTCTGTGCGGATATTTGAGTTCTAAACCATTGAAACGGGGTATTTATTCTTTGTTGAATACATGTAAATATCTGCATTGATTGAGTGCATTTATATATTTTTTCGATATAAAAACAATTTTATTTTTTGGTTATTTATGAGTATTACTAGCTTTAAATGATTTTCTTCTAAATACATTTCATCATGCATTCATAATGTAGATTCTTTGATTGTGCAATTGAGATTTAAAACCTTGGGCCATTCAGTTTCTAAACAATTCAGATTCACAAGCTACATTGTAATCTTAAATCAATAGGTAAAAATTTAAATGACAGATACCTAAACACTTCATTGAGGGGCCTGAGTTTTTTTGGAAGACAGATTTAACCAAGGAGAAAAAAATGAAGTTAAAAGAAAACTTACCTACCAAAAAAAAAGGTACAATGTCAATTAATTTAGGCAAGCACTTCTAATAGTTCTCCATTGTAAACTCATTTCAATATTTGCTTTTGCTCAGTTTAGCAAAATTTAAATAATACAAAAACTACTTGGAAAGGTCTGTGTTTAAGGAAGTTTTATATGATATGCAAACATATGCAAGATTATCTAGGAATTAAAAGCCATAACATATTGTGGTCTCTGTGACAGGGGAGGTGGCTCCTCTACGCATGGTTGACGCGAAGCTGTGCTTCGAGAAGAGCAAACGTGGTTCGAAGGGTGGGTGTGACAAGCTGGACTGCTCTACTGGATGCCTGGACCAGGGATACTCTGGAGGTCTCTGCAGGGGCATCATATTCAGCAAGTGCTACTGCTACAAGCCCTGCTGAAATTCACTACAGTAGGTTTCTTATGCATTGCATCAGTTTAGAAAGAAAAAAATAATGTATGTCTGGTGACCTCATGAGAATGCAAAATAGGTTTTGCTTTGGCTTCATGGTGAGAAAAAAAAAAGAGTGGTCATGAAATAAATTGCTTTCTAGCTTCTTTGTGTCAATCATGCTTTATTAGTTAATCTTGCATGGATTTTAATAAACATTCTAGTGTCCATAATTTGTGAGGCTATGGGACATAATCTATTCCAAATGAGAGGAACCTTTTGTGTTTGGAAGATGATGCCTTGGTTGAGTTTGATCTCCTCCACTTCCATGTTGTCGTTTTTGGAGTACTTGGTTCAGAATTCCATCTTTGTATAAATGAACTTCACCAAAATTTAACTAGATATTCTACACTGATAGACACCTCCCCATTTACATGAACCCATTTTTAAGATGAGATATATTTCATTAGAGCATCTCCAATGGATATGCTAACTAAACAAAATGTTAAAGTGCCATGTCAGCACTTTAACCCTCTACTAGACCCTCATTTACTATTATCTCATTTAGTTGGTTGTTGTTGCTCCAATGGACTAGCTAAATAGCTAGCCAAGATAATAGTGGGCCCACCTCTCCACCCACTCAAATTTCTCCACTCACCCAAAATAATATTTTTTTGAATATTTTAAATGGTGGGCCCACATTTGGCTGGCTAAAGCACTAGCTAAATTTAATATGAAAGATAACATATGACAGGTGGGGCCCACATTTAACATTCTCTTAACACTTCCATTGGAACATCATTTTTACATGTTTTGTAAACATATGACACTAACTAGTGAGTTAACATATACATTGGAGATGCTCTTAGATAGCTATCTTGGAAACTGCAAAAATATACAACTATAAAAAAAGGTAAAATAAAATTAAAAAACTTAAACATAGTTAAAACTTCCAAGGGGACATTAATTACGTGTCCCTCACTCAGCATAATTTAAGTCCCTTGAACTTTTCAACTTAAATAGGTCTCCAAGTAGCAACACATTATGTTTGGGTCCCTCTCACTAGAACCCTAAATGGATGTTAACTTTTCCTATTCTATCCTCTCATTCAATAGACCTTCCCCCCAAAAAACCGTTTATCCAATCCATTCCCTGCTCAAAAGAACTAACTGCCATTAAAAAATGCAGAGTGACATCAATGAATTTCAATTGGATGATATGGATGATACGATTTATCATGAACCCCCTGGAACTTGGTTTCAGCAATAAAATAAAATTATGAAAACATTACCAGTGGAGAGATTTTTTTACCCAGATTTGCAGCCAACTTGTTTTTTTTTATATATCCATTTCTTTGAGAGGATATCTTGTATTAGCTATGATGATCACTTGTAACAAGATTATATATGACATAAAGCCATTATTCACTATTACAAATTGATATTGATAGACATGGATGGCAGCTGAGTGCATGCAGGAGATTGTTTCATAAACACAATGCAACCATAAATCCATGACCCCATTATTTGCTAGACACTTCTCAAACCAGTACTTTAGGTGGAACGGGGAATTTTTTTTTAAAAAAACTGCATCAAAAGTATCTCAAGCGCAAAATTAGACATGAGTTTTGCAAACCAAACAACTACAGTTAACATCTGGGCATTAAAGTAGTAGTACATATATTCCTGGCCTCTTTGATTTCAACAGCTAGTTCGACCCATTCTAAGCATTACCCACCCCTCCTTGAAGAAAGGTGGAAGAAAAGTTAGGGGGGGTGTTAAAAAATGGAAGAAAAGTGGCTGAAGTTAACAGATGATGGATGAAAGGATCTAAACATAATGCCTCGGCTAATTTTTGGACTTATTTTTAAATTGAAAAAAATTCGGGGATTTAAAATTTATACGGGGTTATGATGAGGGAACTGTAATTAATTTTCAAAAAACTTAAAATACTAAAAACAAAACTTACCTATTTTAATAGACTGAAATGACAATGAAAAGTTGTGACTGAATTAGCTTTACTCCTTTAATTTCTCAAAGTAAATTAGTTTCATGCACGAAAGAAATGGTCAAAATTCGTGTTTAACTCGGTTCCATTTGGATGTGAGATTAAAAAATAAAAATTCATTTAAACCTGTTTTTCAAACTCAATTTTTTTTAGAAAAAAAAAATTAAACTTGGTTTTCCAAAAAATCTTAGTTTCTATAGTTTTTCAAAGGGGTGCGGTTAATCCCACTAACCAAGTTATTAGCCAGTGTAGAATTCATTTTCATTCTGCTTTTGTTGGAATAAAAAAAAAAAAAACAAATCCTCTATTTTTGTGCTTACTCTTGTACGACATGGACAGAATTTTTCATTTCACATAATCTGGACCAAAATAATCGAATTGGTACTAAGAGATGATTCCGTTTTTCATAATTTGAAAAAAAAATTAATTGGTTCCACTTATGCCTTGTTTCCCTACGCAAACACACCAAGTTTCCTTTTGTGTTCATTTCCATCAACAAATTAATAGGTGCAAATCAACAAAAAAAAAATCAAGAGAATAGGTAGCAGCTCATTTATTTATTTATTAATCATAACATATATAGATGAGCTTAAGAACAATGTCATAGAAATGACACTTCAATATCATCCCAAACAACATCAGCAGGTTCTCTTGTAGCAGAAGCACTGCGGATCACTGCCCCCGCCACAGCCGCCGTCGAAGGCGCCGTCGTATTTGATGCAAGTGGCCTTGCAGCTTGAGGAGTCAAGGCATGGTGGCTTGAACACAGAGCTCTCCACCACACATGGACTTGCTTCTGCCTTCATTGTCCCCCCTGCAATAACATATATGTTATCAGTCACAGATAGCTTTCAAACCAATTAGATTCACTCACACCAACTTGGTTATAAAAAAAAGAGAACTTACAAGATACAAAAATGACCAAAAACATGAAGAGAGCAACCCTCTTTGCCTCCATTTTTAAAGCTAAATGATGTGAAGATATGCGGGTAGAGTTTTGATTAGTTCTTTAGGAGGGGCCAATTGCATGTGAATATATAGGGGGATTTGGAGGAGATAAAGTTGTACAGGTGGCTGCGAATTCTGGTCAAAGAATGCGGTGGAGAGGGAGCTAGCTAGTCATGATGGTAATAGAATTGAATAGGAATACCAACTTTTAATTGACCAGAATTAAAAAGTTGTATAGGGGGTTTACATGTTTATCCAATACACGCAGTATTTATTTGCAGCACGACAGTGCCATATCTCCAATTAGGTATATGATATGCTGAAATTAGATATTTTTTTTAGAAAAATCTAAATAATCAAATGTAAACTGTCTGAAATCCATATAATCATTTGACTTTTCTTAAAACCCATATAATCCTTTAAAAACACTTATTATGTAAATTTAAATAACCCCATGAGTTAAATTTCCGTTGACGGATGAATAATATTATACGGATGATAGAAATTTAACTCATGGACTATTTAGATTTACGTTAAGTGTTTTGAGGGAGTTATATGAATTTTAAAAAAAATCAGAGGGTTATATGAATTTCGGGGAATTATACAAATTTTTCCCTTATTTTTTTTTTTTTGTTCGATGAATACTACACGTGATATCAATAATGGATGGTGATTTAAGTGATAATATCAGTCCGACACGGGCGTTGATAAAGATTGCGGGATGACTGGACACTATTTTGGAGGCCAATTCATCATATCATTTACAGCTTCTGGTCAGAACTAAATCAGAATTTTAAAAAATCAAAATTGACCGAGGATTTTACTTTTGCAAAATCAAGTTTTAGATAAACAATTTCAAACGAGTATAAACTTCCAAATTCATATTTTGGATTTTATGCACTTATAAAGTCAAAGAAGCAATTTTTATGATGAGAGTAGCTTTTCCAAGACCCACTATTATAATTAATTTAGAGCATAAAATATATATCTTTGAAATTGATTCCATACATTTGGTTGCGCGATTGTGCAGCATTTGCAACTGTAGGAAGCTGCTTCTGCAATCGTGTAACCAAACAGTTTTACTGTATCAGTTTCCTGCACAGCGATTTCAGTTAAATAATACACAAAAGTTGCGATTTTCAAAAGCTGAGAAAATGAGCTTCCTGCGGAATTAGTTTTAAAACTCAGATTCCTGCAGAATCAATTTTGCAATCGCGCAACCAAACACACAAGTTTGAAAATCAAGTTGAAACTTCATCCAGTCTGGGAGTAAGACGAATTCAAGGGCGAGAAGAACTTTTACACTAACTGAACCCAATTCATGTAAGGTGGTTTTAAAACTAAAATCAGTCTATGCAAGCTTTAAAT
Organism: Acorus calamus; assembly: GCA_030737845.1. Taxonomy (NCBI): domain Eukaryota; kingdom Viridiplantae; phylum Streptophyta; class Magnoliopsida; order Acorales; family Acoraceae; genus Acorus; species Acorus calamus. The sequence goes on along the minus strand of CM060858.1, from coordinate 9,901,362 downwards.
TTATAAAATAAATTGAACAACTTATGAATCGAATTGAGCATCCCATGAATTGAATTAAAGAACATGACAATGAGAAGAACCAAGATTTAGTAGTATTAATTAAATTGATGAACAGTACAACTTTTGTATTGAATTGAAAAGAAACTCATTTTAAACTAAAGATGTCCACCACATATCAGTCCCCAAACAGGATTGAAGAGTCCTTATGGAACCAGTTAGACCCGAACCAAACCAAGTTAGATGGGCACAAGCGAGCATCGGTCACGTGGCGATGACGGTCAAATGTGTGTACCTGAATTAAGATTTCAAGGAACATGTGTTCTGCATTCAAAATTTCAAACTTCTGGATAAGTTCTCTTGATAGAGGAGCCAAATTGTTGGTTACAGAAGAGGTCATTTTGTTCTTGTTTCAATTGTGAGTGGAGACATAGTGACATGCAAAAACAAAAGAGCACTCCATGCAGATGAAGGTAATTGAGAGAGAGAGAGAGAGAGAGAGAGAGAGAGAGAGAGAGAGAGAGAGAGAGAGAGAGAGAGAGATGGAGAGAGAGAGTGGTCTTACATGTTCTGTGCTGTTGCTGCTTGTGCTCATTTTGGCTTCAGGTTAGGATCTCTTCTCATGTTTTTCATTCCCATCATCACTGTACAAAACTGACTATTATAATCATAATATAAAGCTGAAATTATGTTCCAATACCATTTGAAAACAAATATGTTAGGAATATCTCAGCTATTAGAATATTATTCTTATTCTTCAAACAGTGATTTAAATAGTTCACCTGGGAGATGGATCAACATTTATACTACCTTTTTTATTCACTGGATAAAATAAATACTCTGAAACAAAGTATTAATAAAATTTAGTACTACACCAATCATCATTCTTTTAAAATTTATATTACCCCACATTTTATGGTTAAAATTGATATTTAAAAATAATAGAGTAAAAAGAGATTTACATAACAAGACATTTATAAAATGTCACCTACATTATAAAATAATCAAACAGGGCTTACTAAAAATACACTCAAAGAAGAGGTTGGATCAATTTAGAATACCAGCAATTCATGTGTGTTTCCTATATCTGGTTGTCACTATTTTTTTGTTGATGTGACGCAGATGTGGTAATGAATGTTGATGCAAGGTTATGCGAGTCGCAGAGCCACAGATTCAAGGGGACCTGCTTGAATGACGACAACTGCGCCATAGTGTGCCACGAAGAGCCATAGTGTTTCCAAGGAGGAAGATGCAGGGGCTTCTGGCGCAAGTGCTACTGCACCAGACCTTGTTAGATGACCCTAACCATTTCTCTCAATGTCCAAGACCCCACAATAACACCATCCACAACCACAACCACTTTCTAAGGTTGTACTCAGTTTGATAGTTTGTACTCATCTCTGTTAAATGTAATCCTGGCAAACTACTGCTTTGTTTCCTGAAAGTATCTTGCTATCGCCAAAACACCCAAAATAATAATGACTAAGGTAGCATCCAAAAACACGTTTGGGTGATTTTGCTTTTACAGAAATCATATTTAGCGCAAGTTTTGAAAATCTAAAATTAAATGCAGGTTCAAATGAAAACTCCTTTTCAAACTTCAAATGTTAAAATCATGTAGCTTCCTCTTGTTTAACTGTGATATATAAGACCCAAATCTAAGTAACAATGACACACAAAGCCAATAAGAAGTGAGGCTCAAATTCAATCTCCATAAGATTTTATTAAACGTGTCAATTATCTGAAGTGAGGCAAAAAACGCTTCGAATGAAAAAAAGAGTAATGTTAATCCCCAGGCTTTTTGAAGGTGCATAATTCATGCAAGTATCTTTATAAAGTTATTATACTCCAGCTAATAAACCCCACAATAACAGCATTCCACAACCACCACCACTTTCTAAGGTTGTACTCAGTTTGATAGTTTGTACTCATCTCTGTTAAATGTAATCCTGGCAAACTACTGCTTTGTTTCCTGAGTCTCTTGCTATCGCCAAAACACCCAAAATAATAATGACTAAGGTTGCATCCAAAAACATGTTTGGGTGATTTTGCTTTTGCAGAAATCATATTTAGTGCAAGTTCTGAAAATCTAAAATTAAATGCAGGTTCAAATGAAAACTCCTTTTCAAACTTCAAATGTTAAAATCATGTAGCTTCCTCTTGTTTAACTGTGAAATATAAGACCCAAATCTAAGTAACAATGACACACAAAGCCAGTAAGAAGTGAGGCTCAAATTCAATCTCCATAAGATTTTATTAAACGTGTCAATTATCTGAAGTGAGGCAAAAAACGCTTCTAATGACAAAAGTAATGTTAATCCCCAAGCTTTTTGAAGGTGCATAATTCATGCAAGTATCTTTATAAAGTCAATATACTCCAACTAATTATAAATGAGTCATTTTGTGTAGATGACTGGGATGAAGTGCTCATAATAAATGAGATTGAAAACAATAATAACATTGAAGAGATGAAGAAATGTTAGATTAAAGGACAATTGATCGTGTTAGAACAATGGGCCAATAGAATGGAGGGTTGAAGAAAAATGTTAAAGGACTCGATAGTTTTAATACTACCGGTCACTGTTCAGGAATGCGGTCCATGCGGCCGCATATGTAAATAAGTGAGGGATCGATCACTAAATCTCATGGTTTATGAGGACTTAAAAATAAAAAAACCCAAAAAAATATTATTTAACAGCTGTCACCTGCTACATATTACTTACTACACATCCGTATGATAGGATCAACAGACAACAGCTCAAGTTCCATCCATTAAATATTTAAATCATTTCAAACTTAAAAATAAAAATAAAAATGCAGTCCACAGTTTTTTTTAATTTTAAAAACAAATATAACACATCTAATTAATCATATATTTTTATTAACAAAAAAATATATATTCTTGTGGTGGGCGACTTTCCTTGTTCGTCCTCCTGGGCCGGATCCTGGTCGATCCGGGCTTTTGAGTTGGTTCCGGAGAGATGGTGCGGGTTTGAGCTTCCGACTTCGCCGATCCGGTTAGCCCTGCAGATCCTCCTCGCTGTTTGCAAGTCAGACAGCTCCTCGTCGGCTTCGGTCCTTAGGTACCTGCAACTCACACCAGTGTAGTGCCGGCTAACGCCCCTCCGACGCTCAAGTCAGTGATCCTTCTTGTTAGAAGAGCCTTCAACCCAAAGAGGGAGAGAACGAGAGAGAGTGGAGTGTGTTGCGCATACCTTAGGAGGGCGGGGTAGCCTCCTTTTTATACTGGATTGGGGCGTGCCGATTGGACCTCGGGGGGGTATCCATAACGTGATGTGATACCCCCTGTATGACCTACCGATTCGGGACACGTGGCACCTAGGGATCATCATTTGCCTATAACGGTTTCCCTGACGCACTGTCCTTTGAGATGTCAGAGAATATTCCCTTTGATAACTGTCTTGCTCTTAGTGAAGGGGTTCGTGTCCGTCCAGCCGTTCAATCGTGAACACCGTTGTGCCCTTTGACGAGGTGGGCTGCCACGATTTTGACCGCCCTCGTGGTTACACGAATTAAACCTTCAGCACTCTGGTCGGGCAGTCTTACCCGTGTTGAGCCGTACTCGGGCATATGTCCTGCCCGTCCTGACTCTCCTTTGTCACATCTGGGCTTGTCAGGCCCATACACTTCGCGGGCAGTGATGCCCCATCCTGGTACTGCCTAATGGGCCTGAACTCATGGTTTGGCTTGTGGGCTCATCGGTTGAGAGATGGGCCCGACTGTATTTTGTTTCTCATTCTTTGTCTCGATTAAATTCGCCTCCTACAATTCTAATAAATTGTATCCACCCATGAAACAAACAAACAAACGACCATAGCTTACAATTTTTAAAGAATGCATTCATGATTTTTAAGTAAATATCATGTTTTATAAGCGGATTTTTGTAAAAGTGGTTTTATGCCACCTAGTTTGTTTATTGATCCACATGGATCATGTGTGTTTTTCAACCATCTCAAGATTAAAACAAAATCAACAATAGCATGTAGCAGAAACCATTGGCATCTACAATTGCAATGATGGTTTGCTTCTTCACAATGCCTGCTCAGAAAACTGACCTTAAATCACACACAAGATCCCATACAAAGAAATATGCAAGAAATGGATATATATTCTAATAAATGTGTAAAAAAATACATCTTGGTGATGCTGCTAGGAGCTCAAACCATCCCCCACACAACATTTTTTTTCCACCTTTCATAACCACCACCCAACAAAAAAAAAAAAAAAAAAATCAAAGCACACCCACATCATTCCACAGTGATTTCCAGTATAGTTGTCAACCTAGGCCTCTTGTATCTCCTCAACATCAAAGAAGAACACACTACACTCACCGACGAGAGCGCCATACACGTCCCCGCGAGCCAGGGAGGCAATTTGATCTTCGCGAAGGGGAAGAGCACCCCAGCAGCAACGGGGATGGCTATGATGTTATAAGCCATCGCGAACACGTAGTTCCATCGAATCCTCGTGAATGTCTTCCTAGAGAGGTCGATGGCAGTGATCACGTCCTCCAGGCTGTTCCTCATCAGCACATAGTCCGCAGCTTCTATGGCGATGTCGGTGCCAGCACCGATCGCCATCCCGACATCGGCGGCTGCCAAGGCGGGGGAGTCGTTTATACCATCTCCGACCATGGCGACTACGCTACCGTCTTTCTGGAGGGAACGGATGATGTCAGCTTTCCCTGCTGGCATCACCTCCGCCCTCACATCTTCTATGCCCACCTGAGAAAGGAAGAAGAGAAAGCAATCAGTCATGGAGTTGTGGCCGTTTGTCAACCCAAAACAAGAAAAAGTTTTTGTGCATCCATTAATACATGTATCAATAGGCAGTGTTAGATCCCATCAGTTCTAATCAGCCTGTCCATGTTACCTCACATGTTTAATATGTGAGTTCTGTGACAATTTTAATTATGTGTTAATTCGTGTTAGTCCCACATTGGGGAATGAGAAAAATTGATAGGATCCAACATTAACCGGATCACATCTCGAATTATTGGATGAATAAATTTCTAAAACCCGGTGAAGGTTCACAGATTCATGATCAACATAAAATCATAGATTTTGATCCCATCTCTAGAATGATTTTATTTTATTTACTCATAATAGATTCCCAAACAGGGTTTTCCCGTGCATTAAGTCATCTAATAGAGATACTCGAACAATCTGATGACAGTTCACGGACTACTAAGGGCTACTACATTGTCTCATTGGATGTCTCCTGAACCAAGGTATCAACATAATTGCAGGAGTAATCCAATGAATTCTCATTAGATGCTCCTTCTCCAGTGTTGTCACTGGACAGCAATCCATAAAAACTTGCCATGGAACCATTTTAAGATGGTTAGAATCCAAGGCATCATTCATTCATCCCCAATATCATCTCCAAAAAGCTGGACATACTTCTTTGCTATATTACAGATACAAGTACAAATCAAGCGATTCAAGGTAACTGAATACTGATAACTATGCGAGTTTCATATGAACAAACAGTACAATGTCACAGACTAATCGTGCGCGCGGGGGGGGGGGGGGGGTTCCAATCAAAATTTTAGAACTCCATTTTTTGGAATTATATATTGGAATGTAACGGAATTGTTGAGGTTTCAAATTCCACATTACTTGTTTTATTAGAATTCTGAATTCGAGAAAGTAGGTTTCATAAATTCTAGTAATGAGATTGTTTCATTTATAAAACACAAATGTATTACTTCTTTTATTTTTAATGTAAAATCTAATATTATAACCAAAGAGTAAGGTTGGCACAGGCCGGATCAGGGAGGTTTGAAGATTAAAAAAATTTCTAATTTGAATTAACAATAACTGAAGAAATTGTTGTGGACAGCACATAACATCTTCTGGTGAAATAGTTCTGAAATTTAGAATGCAACATGATTGATACAAGGTCTGATGACATCCATTATAAATATATATGTATAGCTATCAAGGTAGAGAAATAAAACGTTAAACAATAACATGCCACTACAGATCTACAAATGGCTGGTATAAATGGTGTTTCAGCTGCGCACTTCCCCATGCTTCCCCCAACACACATGCTAATAAAGAATCAGGGTGAGCAGACAAGGTGTTTTACCCTAGGCATTTTGACCCCATCTTAGGGTCTTAGGCAGGTGTACCTAAATAAAATCTTTAATAGCTAGAAATAAAAACAATTAAGGACTTCTGCATGTCAAGTAGCAGAAAATAAAATGATCTAGATTATGTTCCATTCAATAGTTTACTAATATATGCAGAATGACATGACACATACCTCTTTAGCTACAGCACCTGCTGTCCTCCAATTATCCCCTGTTACCATGACAGGTTGCACACCCATCTTCTTCAGCCCTTCGATAACAACAGCTGCCTCTCTCTTCAACGGATCTGCCACTCCTAACACTCCAGTGAGGATATTATTGCATGCCACAAGAATACCTGTTTTAGCACTCTCTTCCAGCCCTACTAAGAAGGTTTCAGCATCCATTGGGATCGTGACCCCATTTTCAGTCAAAAGCCTCCGGTTACCAACCTGTTTTACAAGAAAATATCAGAAGCAATAACAGAATAAACAACTATGTTCTTTTAGTTTTATAGAAACTCACCAAAACCCTTTCCCCATTTATCATGCATTGTACACCCCTCCCAGGCAAAGCAGAAAAATCTGACACGTCAAGAAGCCATTCAGAAAATTTAGCATCATTGACATGGTTCTTTGCATCTTTGACCGTGGGCAGCTTCCCGAAAAAATGAAAATGATATGCGTAGTCTACAATTGCTCTTGCAAGTGGATGCTCACTACTAGCCTGAATCAGAAGGAAATATGGAAATTATTTGAGTGGCTTTTGATTTTATAAGCAAGTTGCATTTTCAATTGATAGACAACACAAACTCACCCACCTCTGCAGATGCAACCAAAGTGAGAAAATATCCAAGTTCCATTTTCGTGAAAACTTTAGCAGTTGTCACTGCAGCTTTCCCCTGCGTAAGTGTACCAGTTTTATCAAATACGACATGCTGGATTTTTTGAGCTCTTTCTAAAGCCTCTCCTCCTTTTATCAGAACACCATGATTGGCACCAACACCTGTGGCTACCATGACAGCAGTTGGTGTGGCCAACCCAAGAGCACAAGGACATGCGATAACCATGACCGATATTGAAAACATCAGTGAGAAAATGAAACAGTTGCCGTTTTCAGATAGCCATGCTTCCGGATAAGCTCCAAATGTCCCACAAAGAAACCTACAGATGATTGATAATTCATAAAAAAAAATTGAACCAAGATCCATACATAATCACATTATATAAAGTAATGCTTACCATCCGAAAAATGTCAGCAATGACATCACGACAATAACAGGCACAAAAATGCTTGCAACCTGTAAAAATAGAAATATACCTCATAAGGTTAGACAGACAGGTCTATTACTAATTATTGAAATCAGAGGTCACATATTAAAAAAAAATTGATGAGCAAAACAGTATATAAACAAATTAGTATCACTGGGATGCACTAAGTGCTCCAGGCCCCAGAGCCCTATAGTAACCAAAAAAAGAACAAGAATAGAAGACTCACAAAATCAGCGAGCTTCTGAATTGGAGCTTTAGACATTTGTGCTGACTCAACTAGAGAAATTATCTGGCTCAAAACTGTATTGGACCCAACTCTGGTGGCTTGTATGTGGAGGGCACCATGTAAATTCATTGTTCCACCGATAACAGTAGAGGCAACCTCTTTCAATATGGGAGAAGATTCACCAGTTACCATACTCTCATCAACATAGCTTGTACCCCATACTACCACACCATCAACAGGTACCTTTGAACCAGGCAGCACTTTTAATACATCACCTGGCTGAATAAGCAACGCATCTATTTCTCTTTCTTGAACAGACTTTCCTTCTGAAATACAAAATACCAAATATTATTTGAGTAACAGCAAACATGGCATACATTTAATGATGGTCAAGCAATAAATGAACAAAATTTTCATCGATAAACCATATCAAGGCATACTTAGTGAAACATTAATAATAAGGCCTGCAAAAAATTAAGGTTTTCAGAACAAATACCCGCATCTTTGACAAGCAAAAGAGCCGTTGCTGGAGCAAGTTCAACTAGCTTCTTGATAGCATCCGATGTCTTTCCTTTGGCAACAACTTCCAAATACTTCCCAAATAGCACAAATGTTATAATCATGGCACTTGTTTCAAAATATGTTGGAGACCAGAATCCAGTAAATGCACCATACAGAAGTGCATAAACAGAATAGAAGTATGAAGCCGAAGTCCCCAAAACAATCAAAACATCCATATTTGTGGATCCATGTCGCAGAGCTCTATAAGCTGCCACATAAAACCGTTTCCCAATGACAAACTGAACAGCACTCACCAGTCCCCATTCCAGCCAATCACTTAATAGAAAAGGACCACAGCGGACAAGGAAGAAAGAGAATATGCGAGGTATGTGGGGGCAAACCATGCGGATGAAAAAGACGGGAATCTGTTCCATTGAAAATACCCAGCAACTGTTACATAAACTAAAAAAGAATGACTCCTGTGCCCCTCTCATAAAAGTATAGAAATAAAATAAATGTGATTGAAAAAGAAAGATAGCATAAATATCTTTTTAGACCAAGAGAAACCATACTCACACTGAGAATCAAACTGGAGAAGAAAAGCCGAAACATTTTTGATGATTCTTCCATATCACTCGAAGACATTCTGGAGTAAGGGTTGTGTACGTTTGCTTTTAGTTTTCCATTACTTAATCTTTCAATGGCATCCACGATAGATCTCAAACCAACGACTTCAGGATCAAAAGCAACTTCTACCTGTGGAAGAATTTTGTCGACTGTAAACTGTTTCACCCCTTTCATGTCCCTAAGTATGCTTCCTAAAAGTTGTACATCCATTTCGCTGAACAATCCATCAATCCCTAACAAAATCTTATCTTGTTCACTGCTTTGTATGATCTCTGCTTCAAATCCAGCATCTTCAATTGCTTGAACTATGTCATCCTTGTTTGTGAGTGTAGGATCATATTCAACTTCACCTAAAGAGGTCGCCAATGCGACAACTGCTCGTTTAATACCAGGCAGCTTTCTCAAGATACCTTCAACAGAGTTTACACAGGCTGCGCAGGTCATCCCTCCAATTCTGAACTGTCCCATAAGGGTCTTTTGGGATTTTATCTGAACAATGGTAGATTCAGGTAGGACCTCTGCATCAAAACCTGCATCTTCAATTGCATTTTTAATGTCTTCCTCCTGCACAGGCACACATATTATTACGCTCCTAGAAGCTAAAAATAACACCTATACTGCCCCTGATGGTGAACAAATGGAATGATTTCTATTTAGAAAAGGCCACTGCAGGGATTATTAAAGCAAGGAATGAAATATATATCAGCAATATTCAAGAATCTGTTCAGGCATAGCAAATATCCATAAAAGTGATCATCATATGAAAGGAGCCCCACAAATAGACAGATTGAGAAGGAATGTCATAACTACTAGTTGAAAAGCTGCATGGAAACCATGCCATCTCATGTTGAACATTGTTATATTGAGTTTTACCACCAGAATTCAAAATGCTAAATTTTACTTTAAAAAATGGACATTTATCCATAATGAATAGCTTGTTATGATCAGGAGAAAGAAGAGTAAAAAGAAAGAGGAAAGGGGAAAAACAGATGGTGAGAACAAGAAACCACAAATATTTGCTTTCTCACAAGCTTCTAGTCTTCATAAACCCGTGAAGCAATCTTCAATTTCAGCTGCCATATATAATCTCCTGTGTTTTCTACTTGAAAAACAGATGGAAACTCTCCCTTAGTCAAGAATCAAACACATAGACACCATTATATATATGATTGGATGGTTCATTCCCAAACCCTTGACTCTAAAGATGAAATCATGAAAGAAAAAAGATTTGTCGGATCTAGTCATCAAATGACATTATATTGACAATTCCAAAAAACTACTCATACTATGATGATAGTATCCTGGCGATTGGGCAGGTGTGCCCCTATCGTCTAGTGGTTTAGGACATCTCTCTTTCAAGGAGGCAGCGGGGATTCGAATTCCCCTGGGGGTAGGGTACTACGAAAGTAAGTTGATCGTGGATTGTCAATAAAATAAGTCCATTTTATGAAGGTATAATAGTAAGGCATCACCATATACAAACTAAAATGGGACTTTGTTTCTTCTGATCATCTTTTTTAATTAATTATGACCACACTCCACCGTTTTATGCATATTGTCTAATGAAAAATCTGATTAGGTAAAAAGGCAATTAGCAAAGAAAATAGCAGAAATCCTATATTACATATTCAAAGAAAAATGCATCACAACCTTGAATCCTAGACTAAAAATACAATACGAAATGCTCGATCATTGTAGTGCAAACCAAAACAAAGGTAAAATATCATGATTCTCATCATTAATTAAAACCGAAGTTACCCATGCTCATGATACCCCAAATATATATATATATATATATATAGAGGGTACCCTTTTTTTTATCTCATATAACCTATAGCACAAATCAAGGAGAGCTAAATTAAAAAATCCAATCCCAAACTTCAAAAACTTACACCAACAAAACACGTATCCTAAAATTCAAAATCCCCGACTGAAGAGATTCAAACAATCCATTCAAAATTCCAATTTTTCCCCAAACTCACCACCAATTCAACCCCCAAAAACCGACCCAAGTAACCAAATTTGAAACAAAAGAAGGGTAAATCCCAACCTTGGCGATCTCGGGATCGAAGACGACCTCGGCCCGGTTCTGGAGCAGAGAGACCGAGGCCCTCGCGACACCTCGGACGCCGGAAACCGCGGCCTCCACAGAATTCGAGCACGCGGAGCAAGTCATCCCCGTGACCCTAACCCTAATCGTCCTCATCCCCTCCTCCTCCGCCACCCCCCTCGAAGAGGCCTCCAGATCGTCGTACGAGTCCAATAGCCGGACCTCCTCGAGATCGTCCTCTCCGTCCCTCGCCGAGATCGTCCCCTGACTTCGAAACCCTCCGCCGGAGGCGATGGTGGTAGACGGCGGCGGCAACGACATCTGGACGTCTCGGAGTCTCGGCGGAGCCATCAGAGAGAGAGAGAGAGAGATCTTTTGATTTGATTTTTTTTTTCAGCTGGGATTCTTTTATAAATTTATGTGAAGAGATTGAATTGACGGAAATGACCTTACTGGTTCTAGAAATTTTGGTTTCGTATCCTCTGCGGTTTCTTTGACCGTTGACGACCTCCCGCGAAAATGTCTTATCAACGCCGGTAAAATAATAACGGAGGGGACCCACTAGCTGACCTTAGGTTAGGTGGGTAGATTGCTTTCCTCGTGTATGCTCAAATCCAAAAAAATACACAGAACTTAAGTCACTGTCAATACTAGAAATCAAAATCAAGATCTACTTTTGATGCAGGTAAATCATGACCATTGTGCTATGATCTAATCGATTCAATTGCATAACAATATGCATTCAGAGGCAGATCTAAAGGTTGATTGGGTCGGGTTGTAGCTCGGTCAAGATTTTGTATTATTTTTTTGTTATTTGTTATATATATTGAGATACTGTTACGTACAGTTTCTTTTTCAATCTCAATTTCAGTATACACGTGTTTTGAATTTTTTAAAATAGTATATACTTCATCTAATGAAATATATATTTTTATAAAAAAATAAGCATATACATTAATAAATTGCATGAATACATTAATAGAAAATGTGACATATACATTGTTAATGTAAGAATATGTTCTGGTGATTTTCTATTGATGCATATGAGACAAAAATTGGGGCTGAAAAAAAAGAAAAATGATATGTCGAGTCCCTTCTGCAACCCCATTTGCAATTCACATTGTTTTTCTTTTTCTAAAAAAATTATACACTCTCATATTGAAGTATATGCTATTATATGAAGTGATATAAATTGAGATATACTAATGTATTTTTTTCATTGTAAATAATTTTTTTATTCAATACACTGTGATAAAATTTCACACTATGATACGCATTATATATTACGTTATCTCAGTATATGGGACTACAAAAAAAGATGGAGTGTCTTTTGAATATCACATTATTTAATAAATAAAATAATTATATCAAATATAAGAACAAAAGATTCTTTTATATTAATATTTAATATAGCCCACCCTAAATTATTGTTCTGGATCCGCTACTATATGTATTTTAAGAGCGAATGTATATTTAAAAAAAAAAGATTGACATAAAATGCGAATGAGACTGTACACGTGATTGTACATATCATTTTTCAATCCCAATACAGATGATGAACATGATCAAAACATCCTTTAAAAATGAGTAATATCAGCTTTTAGAGATTCTATTTTTATGAAAATCAAGTTTTATTCAAACTTACATCCAAACTCTTCTAGAGATCTCATTCTTTTTTTAAACAAACGAAAAACAATGTTTGTTCATGAAAAAACAATTTTTCAAACAATCTAAAAAAAAAGAAGCAGCTACGAAAAATTAATTTTTGAATTCGTTTATAAATGTCACCAAAAAGGTTTATTGGGTGTGTGAATAAGCTTTTTGATGGATTGATATAGAAAGAAAATTTGAATTAATAATCAGAGTTTAGTAATAGATTTTTATATGATATTTAGATATATAATTTTTCCAAAAAAACATATTTATGATATATTTTTTATAAAATAAAATAAAATAAAATTATGTGTATATATATATATATAGTAGAATATTTCAATAATATAATGCCAAGATCTGCCCTAAATGTAGGTGAGAAAGGCTAACTCTAGGCAAAAATGAAAAGTGGAGATCTTATATAGTAATTACCCTTACATAATCTTAAAGTAGGCCCCTTTATGTATTTAGGGGAAAAAATTATATTTTCTTGACGAAGATTGTTTCTAACTCTTTTGGCGAAGAGTTTGGATAGTCCACAGACAAATTTTTCTTTTCAAAAATCATTGTTTGAGTTGTCTATTCTATAAATTTGTGATAAAAACGTGTCCTTATACCATCTGAAATCAGATAAGGTTGGACACCTAAGATTTTTAAATTGTTCTCTAATTCTGTTAGCAGTGTCACTATGGCTGCCAACAAAATGTTTAAAAATAGTGATAACCAGTGTAGTGACAATATTGACCTCAGTTCTTCTATCAGGCTCTATTTTATGGCTGTATCAATAGCATGTTTTTGCTAAGGGGTAATGAAATTGTCATTATATTAGGTATGCATGCATAAATTTTGATTTTTTTAGACCTCACTTTTCTTTTTCTTTTTCTTTTTTTTAAGCAGAGAGACTCACAAGAGGTTGATACAAGAGAGGGACTCAAAACCCATAACACAGGTTTTTTCACATCTATAAGGATAAAAGCAAAAGTTGAACCTATAAGGCTAGAACCTCCCATAAGAGGAAGGGTGTCTTTAATGTCTCGCCAAGCGAGGGTTTTGATCATCCTTTTATTATTAGATTATGGATGCTGAATTGGATTGAGTGTGAAAAGAATATTTTAGAATAAACACTCAATTGCATTAGGTGTAAGAAATTATATTTTATTGTTAAGCAACTATATTTCATTGTTAGTGTTTTTTTTTTTTTTTGAATAATGTCACGGACGCATATGTTTTAATTTTTTTAAAATAGTACACGTCATTTAATGAGTCATATCTTTTGATGAAGAATTCATATTGCTCTCTAATGAATTGAATTGACCTATTTTTAATTTAAAAATGTATATACCTCATTTGAGAAGGTATGTACTCGTTAGAATGTTCGTGCGAATTGCATGTAACAATGCTTTCTTCTTATTTGGGAGAAGATTACCCTGGATGAGGGCCCCAAACGGCTTGTCTAATAAGTCTATGTTCAAGAACAACATAATTTTACAAAAGGAATGCAGATATTTCATATAGTTGACAATTTTAGGGGTTAATGAATTTTTAGATATTTGGATCCTGACCCTGAGGGCATTTTGGGAACACGTGGAATGGGTGGAAATCTGACCAGTCACCAACTCCTGCTGAATCTGTGTGCGAGTTCAAACTTCTTCAGGACATCAACCACTCTTTATTTAATGGAATATGGTAGATGTATCATGTATCCCAGTTTGCAGCAAATGTGATTCACAACTTTTTTTTTTTTTTAAAATATGCATGTGTTGTTATCTACAATTCTTTTCTAAGTCTCAGTTTCAATACTCCTATATACCTTCCTATATACCTTGTTAGCCTGACCTCACGAGAAAATTTTTACAATTTTTTAATACAATTCATATATATATATATATATATATATATATATATATAAATTTTTTTAAAAAAAAAACATGTACCTTGTTTGATGTCTATACTATTTAAAAAAAAAAATCAAAACATGTATGGATTGGTAGGTTTGAAAAAAAGATAGTACGTAACATTTTTCTACCTCATTAATGATGTATATACTTTTGTGATAAATGAAGTATATACTATAATGCTTAGTTTGATAAAGAGATAAATATTTATGATAAGTTAGCTTAATTTATGAGGATGAAAAGACCATTATTTTTATCCAGATTTACATAGTAATGCATTTTGATATTCCTATTTTTTTGTGTTCTTATCCTTAAATTTACATTTGGATCATATGATCTAAAATATGAGATAACTTAAAAAAAAATTAAAAATATCAAATCTACCATTTCTATTAATGAGGCATCAATATTATTGGTTCCGGTTTCATGAAGTTTTTGGTTCTTGTTTTTTTTTTTGAAGGACGGTCATAAAAGTTGTCCATGTTTTACAAAATATGGTTAAAAAATTATGATAAAATTAGTTTCACCTTTTATATAGAACAAAATATCCCCACTTTTTTCTTATACCATATGAAATAACATGTGATTTAATCAAATAATTTTCTTATTCTAACCCATTTATCCCAATGTCAAACCAGGCCTAATGTTGTAATAGACTATATGAATTTATTTATATAATATGTAATAAATTTATATAATGTTTCAAAAGATATATATACATGAGACTGTAAATTGTGCTGCAGTGCTCTTCCTTAATTTTAAATATATTTTTTAGGCCCCTACATTTATCTTATATAATTCTGGTTTGCGTGTTTATTCCAATTAATTTGTCCTGGCCGCCTCTATGCGTACTATATCTGTGGATAACATTATCCTAATTTAAAACGTGTGGTCCAACATAGATTTTCACAAATTGTTGGATTATGTGAGAGTTGATTTTTATGTTATCCATTCAAATATCATTCAAATGTACATCGTAATAGATTATGCAATTATTTTTGTTTATAATTGTGGAATTAGATATTTAAGAAACATGTTGTAGCCGGCAGTCTTCACATGTGTGTAGTCCTGTTTTACTAATGAGAGGGAACATTTGATTTTTTTTTACTTTTTATGTTAAAAACTATTTGCAATTTATTGGACATATATATATTTTATTTTTTATGAAAATACATATTTTTTTTATTAAATATACATTTTAAAAAATTAAAACAAGTAAAATCTACAAGTGGAATTGACCATAATATTGATTATTATATATTTTCAAAGAAAAAAAATGTGCAGATTACAAAAGACTATATCTCCTTAATAGTATAACGAAAAATTTTGTTTGGTGAAATTTAAGGTGTGTTTGTTCAATTCACAATTTTGAAGGAAATTTTTTAAAAAAGTGATAGAATTTGAAGTAAATAAAAAGTGATGGAGAGTAAAACATTTTTATTTTCACCAATGTACATGGTGTTTGTACATGTAATGAGAAATGGTAAGATTATTTTTCATCAATTTTAAACCATAGCAAATTCTATTATAAGGAGAAGGAAAAAATTAATCACATTTTCTAATAAGATAAAATAGAGGGGAAAAAATAAAATATTTTTTTCTTTCATTATTTAGCACAAAACACTAGATTTCTGAATGATGAGAGGGTAAATTTTAGCTTTCTTTTACTCTTTCACTTTTCATTGTGCACAAACACACTTTTAATGATGTTATGATAGACTTTTAATTTTCAATAACCAAATTTTAAGGAGCTATTTTTAACCAGAAGAATAGACTATAGCTGCCTGTAGAGGATCATGTTATGGTCCTTGAAAAGATAGGCTTTTAATTTTCTCACAAGATAATTTGGTTTTCCCAAAGAGGTGACTGATAATTAAGAAGGCTATCTGGCCCAGTGACCACATGAGCGATTTAGTTAATGAGAAACACTATCTTATTTAGAGACGTCAGAATTTATTGGGAGAACATGTGAGAGGTCTTATGCGGCTGCATCCAAGACATGGGATGGTGTATCGTAGGGGCGAGGGAATTGTATTACAACATAGGGGGGCATTTCGATAGGGTAGTGATGTCATGGTTAAATAGCTCTTCTAATCGGGCATCCACTATCGAGATTGCTCCCCCCCCCCCTTCTCTTCTCTTTGTTTTTACATTATTTACTATTTTGTTCTACTTCCTCTCATCTCCTTCAGAGTTGCATTTTGAAATATTTAATAAAATCGTGGTAACAACATCTATCTTTCTTTTAAAAATAAATAAATTAAGAAGGCTACATCATAACCTCAACAGTACTATTTATCCATTTAAAATTTTTTATTGTTACACACATTCTCATAGTCCCATGTACAATGATCACTGTCCAACAAGATATATAATTTTTCAATTTTTCATAATTGTGTGGATAAAATTCATCAGAGTATATATTTTATTTTTTATAAAAATATAATATCATTAGATGATTCATATTATTATAAAAAATAAAATGTGGTTGTAAACGGAAATCCCAAAATCACCTCATTTTTGTTGAAATTTACTAATAAAATACCATGCATGTAGCTTTCGCAACATATAATAGAAACTTCTTATTTCACGGTCACGCAAACATCATCAAATATATATATAGTCAATTATCAGACAATTATATCTTAAGTTGTTTAAGCAAATTCAAAATCATGTTTGGTGAGACTTTGGTCACAAATGCGTGTTAATATTGCATGGTGTACTATATATTGTACTACGCAATTTGTTGTACTAGCTTTCAAAAGCAACAACCCCACCAAGGCACCCATATTCATGGAAAATATCTGCCCCACAAACTCCCCTAGAACAATTTTTTTTTGAAATTTTGGTTTAATATGTCTATATACATAGTCAGTTGTTAGGTCTCCATCATATACTGAGAGACTTTGCTTGTAAGACTCGAAACATTTTAATCGAAACATTTTAACAGTTGTTCATTATGAGTAGTTTTGTTTATGTTCAGACATAGGAAGGGAAAGGGAAGGCGATTTGGTGAATTAAACAAAATTTGGAAGAAATTTTTTTTTTGTTATAAGAAAATTTGGACCATATTGACCAGATGGATTAGTTAAACCTTGGAAACGGATAATAAGAATTGATTTGAAATTTAAAATCAGTCAACTCATTGATTGAATCAACGGTCTTCAGAGTTGAGAGTTTATTGCTGGGTATTTGAACATACTATTTCTTAAACTATAAAAAAATGATTATTGTTTGGTCAAAAAAGTTCAAGCGTGTATATGTGCATGTTTTTGTGATTTTTTCAACTAATATTTGGTCTTGTCACAAAAAACAATTTTTGAAGATATTTTTTTTAAAAAAATTCATTTATTTTTTGTTAATTATGAATTAATAATTAATATGCACGTTTGTTAGAGCGTTTTTTCATTAATTAACATCGGAGACGAGGACCTGCAAATAAAGGGGGGGCAAAACCTCCTTGGGTTCAAAATATATAGAAAAATAATATTTCTGTGTGCACCCTTTTTGTGTGTGTGTGTGTGTGTGTGTGTGTGTGTGTGTGTTTTTTATTTTTACTTTTATTTATAACGGTTGTCACCATTTAAAAGATAGGGATTTTCTTTTTGATGTTGAGATTTTATTATTGATGACGATAATATGTTGGGATCTCCTTATCGATGATAAGGATATGTCATTAATTTTGGAATGTGTGTTGACTACACCAATTAGTTGATGTTTGCTTCCTTTAAATAGTTTTATTTTCCATAATCCTTCAAATCACCCCACCATTAGTTTGCGGTTCAATTTTGTTTAATCTTATGATTGAATTAGTTATTCTTAATCTAGAGATTTTCATGATTAATGAAGGTTTCGATTTTTAATACTTCTGAGAAAAATGTTTGGTGGGTTTGGTATGTAAAGTGGGAAACATTTCTGTCTTTGCTGCAGATGTTGGTGGTGTGAAATCTGGAAAGGCAATCACTTCAAATAGATTTGGTTTCATTTGGGTGTCCATCATCACCCTTTCCTTTCAAATATTTTCAGTGAATGAGTGCAGTGACTAAAGGAAAACGTCAAGACAGTCCTACCTTGGGTTACTTTAATCCCAATACATTTTGGAATGTATATATATTTATCTGTTAAAGCATATACTTCAAAAAATAAAAATAAAATAAGTATTTGAATAAATTAGATGCAGATTTTCTTGTATTTTTTCTAATTAATTATGTTGGGTTTATGCCATATATTCTAGTTTCTGGATATCAAAGATGAAATGCAGCAAAAGAATTGCCTTGAAGATCAAATTATTGTTTCACTCACTACTCACTAGGCATGCTGCGGTGGGTGAAGTAGGGCAACACTACCCTCTGAGATTTTAGGAAAATGTCCCCTGGAAAGGTAAATATGTGTATCTTTTTTTCTCTTTCTTTTCCTTTTTTTTTGTATTTTCACATGTCATGGCAATTATATTTTTAATAAAATTTAAAACATGTTAAAAAAAAGAAAAAAACTTCTGGCACTCACACTTTCTTCGTCATTAATATTACATCATTTTTTACATTGTTAGTTAACATAACATATTTAATAAAAATCAGTTTGACATTTATTTTCATTTTCATTCTCCTGAAACACAAAAAAGAATTGCATATGAAATCAGTCGTTCTTGTGTTCACTCTTGAACAGTCCAGATCAAATTTCTCTTTTCACGTGATCTATCAAAATTAGATTTTTCAAGAGAGAGAATTATCCTTCTGTATAAAAGTTATTAAATTGATCCAGAATCTCTGGAATTTATTTATTTATTTATTTTACTATTCACTTGGTCATGACTTACACATCATTCGGTAGTCGGATTGTAAAATTGATTTTCTACAAACGATAAGTTTAAAATTGATTTTACAAGAAGCTGTCGTTACAGCTTTTGAAAAACGCAGTTTTTGGATACTATTTATCTGAAATCTGTCTATAGGAAGCTACTCTAATTTTTTTTTATTTGGTTGCACAAATGTAGAAGCAGCTTCTACAAACGCAAAAACTACACAATCATACAACTAAATGCTGCCTTAATGACATATGAAAAGTAGACCAAGATTGTTGTGCACTAGGTTTGTATATATGCCTCTAATGGAGGTTTTTTTTTTTTTTTAGCCCGCAGTGGTTGATGGAAGATGAGTGGCCATTTTCGTAGGACAAACACCACTAACCTGACATCCAAATCTGATTAGTTGTGAAGGTGGTCCCTCATTTAGATTTTCTTTAAAAAAATGTTCACGGAGAGTACCTTTTCTTTGAAACAAAGATGAAGGGGATATTGTTTTCTAGGGTTCAGTGGACAACCATTATCAAATCCACCAAAGTAGGACACCAAATTCAGAGATTGGGTTCCTGGAGGAGATACCGACTTATGATTTTTTATTTCTCATATTGAGTGATTTTTTTTTTCAATTAAAGTGCAATGTGTGTGCTTATGTATCTATACTAGAGTCCTATTATAAGGATTGGTGTCGAATAAGACAAGGTGGACACTCTTTTGATATTCACAGATAGGCCCCAGTTTACAGATAGCCCCCCGAGTCTCTTTTGATATTCGCAGAGAGGTCCCCGGTTATTTATAGATAGCCCCCGAGTAAATAGTATTCATTAGTCAGTCCCTGAAAGCAACACAAGAATACAAAATTTTCGACCTAGAGGACAATCTGGGTTATTTGCAGATCAGACCCCAGATCCATGATATTGGCGGATAGGTCTCTCCAAAAAGGTTGACACTCTTTTGATATTCGCAGATAGGCTCCTGGTTATTTACAGATAGCCCCTGAGTCTATTCTGATATTCGCAGATAGGCCCCGGTTATTTACAGATAGCCCTCCGAGTAAATAGTATTTATTAGTCGGTCCCTAAAAGCAACACAAGAAGACAAATTTTTTCGACCTATTTGAGGACAATCTGGGTTATTTGCAGATCAGACCCCAGATCCATGATATTGGTGGATAGGTCCCTCCAAAATCCAAATCCAATTTGTATTTTGAGGGGGTTATTTGCATATCAACCCCCAGATCCATGATATTGACGGATAGGTCCCTCCAAAATCCAAATCCAATTTGTATTATTGAGGATAAAAATCTTATCTAATTTTTTTTACAGAATGTCCAAGGTCTCAGATATTTATGATCAGATCCCTCCAAAATCCAATTTTTTTAATCACTAATATTGCTTATAATCTATAGGTTATGTATGTATTGCTCATGTATAAGGATTTTAGATTATATGTTATGTAAGCATTGTTCATGTATATGAATTCATTTGTTTCAGGGATTTTATTTGTTTTCATATAGAGATTTTAGTTTTCATATTTTTTTGATGTATTAGTGATGTATGTTTTTATATATAGGGATATTAGATTATGTATATATATTGCTCATCTACAACAATTTTATTTATTTTCATATAGAAATTTTAGTTTTCATATTTTTTGGATGTATTAGTAATGTATATTTTTATATATTGTTCACGTATGTATTGCTTATATATTTTTTGTATTGGATGTATTAGTGATGTATATTTTTATATATTGTTCACGTATGTTTGCTTATATATTTTTTGTATATATTGCTCATGTATAGGGATTCCTTTATATTGAAATATAATTTATAAATATTTTCAATAGCCTTTCGATTGAAAAGTAATTTGTTTTTATTTTGTGGGGAACTCTCAAATTTATCATCCCACAGAGCGGATTTTTATTTTTGTTGTCATATTAGAATTCAATTAAGATATAATTACTACTATTTATTTTTTCATTACAAAGAAAAATTATGAGTTTATTTTTAAATAAATCTCTTTTTAGCAACATGTATTTTTATTTCATTATCTATTATTAATAATTAACACGTGCATGCGTGCATGTACACTAGTATTTCTTTATTGTGGGTGGCCACGTATTCCACTTTTTGGGTTTAACGAACTTGGATTTGTGCATGGTTTTTTAATAGGTTAAAAAATGGTAGAACATTAGGTACGCATTTGATTTGATGAGTGTCTGATTCTGCAAAATATCTTATGAATAAATTTGGATAGCTACAAAGTATGTTTTATATTTTTTATTTTTATTTTTGAAAATAGGTGAACTTGTAAGATTAATTATGACTTTATGAGGCTAACATTGAATTTTTTCACATTGTTTGAAGATTTAGTTTTTTTTTTTTTAAACAAATGGTAGTGATTTCTATTTCAAAAAATAAAAATAAAAATAAACAATGTCTGAATAGAAGAGAATATAAATAAAAAGAACTAAAACAAGAGGAAAAATAAAAATCGAACACTCAGAACAACCAGAATAAATCGACCCTGATGCATCAGACTTGATTGAAAATGTTTCAATCAAGTGGTATCGGACATAAAATCCTGGAGCCTAAGCCAAGATCCGATACTCCTCGCTCAAGAAGATGCTTGTGACCCCTGCATGACCCACTTCCTAATCTCGGATGCAAAGTCTTATTGATTCTCATAAATTCTCGAAATAGAAAGTGAAACCATGAACACTACATTGCTGGCTCTCCAAACCGACCATGCCCCCGCGGGGATCACAGAAAGTAACACCCGCCCGCCAAACCAAAAAGATTTAGCTTTTGTTGAGTTGCTCGATTGCTAGTAAATCTGAATTTGTGGTGCATTACTGGTTGGAGCTCAATTAATTTGCAGACTGCACATGTTTAGATATTTTTTGAAGTATATATTTAATTACTAAAATATATTTTAATATTATAAAATTATGTATATTTGTGCTTTTTTTTAATGATTGAATATATACTAACATAATAGAGTGTACTCTGTGTTCGGTGATTTCAGAAGATGTAACCTACAAATGGGATAGCTGTAAAATAAACTGAGTGTATTAGTGCCATTGTATTTAATTAGGACAATGTTACATACAATTTATTTTCCAGGCCCAATTCCAGTCCTCATGCTATAAATTTTTTAAAAATAACATACCTTATCTAATGAGGTGTATGCTTTTATATAAACTAAAATATATACTCTGATAAATTGTATGTGTCCATTTACGAAAAGGAAAAAATTTCTATGGATGAATATATATTGTTGATGTGAGTGTACGATGCTAACATGGTATATGAGATTGGAATTGGGACCGAGAAAAAAAACGTATATGAGATTGGAATTGGGACCGAGAAAAAAAACTATGTAAGATCACTCATTTATAGGGGGTAGTCAATTAGGATTTTCATGGAAAAATTGTCCATATCCATGGATTTATAAATCTTGTGTTTTTCAATCAGGACATTGGTTCATGGACAAAAAGTTTAGCGTTATTCAATTGAGACATTATTTCATGGACAAAAAGTCCAGCGTTATTCGATTGAGACATTATTTCATGGACAAAAAGTCCAGCGTTATTCGATTGAGACATTATTTCGTGGATAAAAAGTCCAGCGTTATTCGATTGATACATTACTTTATGGACAAAAAGTCCAGCGTTATTCGATTGAGACATTATTTCGTGGACAAAAAGTCAACGTCATTCGATTGAGACTTCTTATAGTAGACATTTTATCATATGTTAGTCAATTTAAACAGGATTTTGTGGACTTTAGAGAGAGAAATACAAAGGAAAAAGTCATTTCAAAATCCCACCCAAATGAGTGGAATTCTCATGGACTTTTATTTTAACATTGTGAATATTTCTTCTTTTTTTCTTTTGACAGAACTCCTTTATGATTTTTATCTCATGCCTTTCATATTTTTATTCACATTTTTTTTCTTTATTTATCATCATTTTTTCTTCTGAATGTCCATTTGTATTAAATATTGTTATCACCTCATATGTTTGATGAATATATGAGAATCGTAGATTTACTTGTGTTGCAATCAATCATTTCATTATTATATATTATATAATATATGCCTAGATCATCTACAATTATTTTCTAACATATAGAATTATCATATATTTGATTATATGTATAATGTTTAATTTGATTTTTCTCAAAGATGTTTCTATTAGTGTACAATATACATGCATTTTTTTTATAATGTTCATACATATATAAAAATAAAAAGATATATTTAGGCATATGTATATATATGACTAAATATACTGATTGCTTTTATTTTATTTTTTATTTAAAGTAATATAATAGCTACTTTTATTTTATTTTATTTTAAGTAATATAATTTATGATTTTATAATAACAGCTTTACGAGATACTAGATTCATTTGTGTCGAAGATGTTTGCTATTTTAATAATGACAGTTGGACAAAGTTCTCGATATTATCAAACTCGTAAGACTTTTGGCCGGTCTAAACGGACTACTAGTAAGAATTTCAATAAACTTTTGAATGCAGTGAATACAATAGCACCGAAGTTCATGTATAAACCAAGATGTTTGGTTTCACAAAAAATTAGGGAGAGTACACGATTTTATCCTTATTTGAAATCCATATGTGTTTATTAATAGAAATCCATATGTGAAAAGAGTCAATCTATGAAAGTCCATGAGAGTGATTTTTGAAAGTCTACAAATGCCTGTGAAAGTCTATGAAAGTCCATGAGAGTCAATATGTGAAAGTCTGTCAATGTCTGTGAAAGTCTGTTAAAGTCCATGAGAGTCAATATGTGAAAGTCTGCAAAAGTCTGTGAAAGTCTGCAAAAGTCTGTGAAAGTCCATGAGAGTCAATCTGTGAAAGTCTGTAAAAGTCTACGAAAGTCTACAAAAGTCTGTGAAAGTCTGCAAAGTCTACAAAAGTTCATTACTTAAACAATGTCCATAGAAATCCATCAAAGTCCGCATCGACTACCCCCTCATTAATTAATGTCTTAGATATGCCCACATTTTATTCAAAAAAAAATAAATAATGTCTTTGTGTGAGAGGCTTCATGTTAGTTTAGTCCTCTGGTTCTTGCTTCAGATATAAAAAAAAACAGCTTATAGTTTATTTAAAATGATTGATTTTAAAGCATAAAAACTAAAATATGATACTAAAAATTAAATTTGAAAATATTTTTAGAATGAATTATTTAAAAATTAACTTTACAAGCACAAAATCCATTTACAATTAGTACTAAACAGCTGTAATCAATCCCTTTTGCATCTCCCATTACCAGTTTTCTTTTTAAGGTAGATAAATATTAGTTTTTTTTATTCTCATGTGTTTAATTACTGCCAATCAATCTTAAACAAACATGTAACTAACACAATTTTCTAAACAGACACCAAACGGAATGCAAACATGATGGATTGAAATATATTAATTAAATCTGTCATGTGAGAGTGTTAAGACTCGCATATAATAAGACTCGCATATAATACACAAATAATGATAGGTAAACATGAAACCAACCCACAGAAGAAATGCTAGCTGACTCTGCTCATGGCAATTCTCACTAACTGGGGATGAGATCATCTGTGGCAGGACATTTAAAAATCTCACCATATGGCATATCTGATGATGTGTCATGTAGATGGGTACACCACAATTAATAAAATGTGCATGCATGATGTAACACACCATTTATGCATGCATTTTAAAAGAATAGAGTGTTCGTCTACCTAACACACCATCACCATGTGTGACTGTGTCCTACCACAAACGATATGAACATTATTATTTGGGGCATTGATTCTTTTGATTAAACAACACCTCAATGGAATCCGATCACATGAGAAAATTATAGAGCATTCATTCGAACTCGTGTTTTTTGTAATGCATGTGGAAATAATACTGTTATGTTCAGCTCCATTTGTGGACTCGCACATTGAGTTTTTTTCTAGAAGTATATCATTTTATTAATAAAAATAAAGTACACTCTCATATAAATTGGATTTTTTTTTTTTTTTTTTTGTAATAGGACGTAAATTGAGATATTAAAATATAAACAGTGTAAAAATGATTTCATATGATCTTTTCGTTTCTATAAGTTGAGATGGCTCATACATGCCGGGCAGTCTAATGGGCTTTTCAAAAGCAGTAAATTTGGGCTCTGAATTGTGGCCAGGCTTCATTTTCACTATACCCATTAAATGATTGTGGGTCTCCAAACCTGGGCCTTGTCAGATTCAATAGTCCCCTTCTATAACTACTCGTGTTTGGTTTAGAAAATGCTACATACAATCCATTTTACTGTCCAAAACACAGACAACTAATTTTCTTATTTTAAAAAAAATTATATACATAATCTAAAAATGTATGTGTTTTTATAGAAGATGAAGTATATACTCTAAGCATATACTCTAATGAAATATATACTCCAAATATTCGATAAGTTTTTAGCTGGGTGTAGTACTAGCATCTGTAAATCATAGAAGATGAGTACAATAAAAAGTATACAGACAATTAAACTATTTTTGCTCAAAATATTTGCAGAACCCATCAACACTTCCAGATAAGAAAAAACATAGTTACCGAAAAACATAAAGCTTACAATGTTCAATCTCAACCTCCATCTATGGGACAAAATCTAAGAATCCAACTAAATATTTAGGTGACATATATACAAGACTTACAAGATACTCAACAAACTGTAAACTGTCTCTTGAGATTTCCTTAGGTACCCCTCCCAATCTGGATCTCTCTACATTTCTCTATGTGATCCATCATCATGGAAGGGCCTGTCTATCCCCACCAAACAATTTTCCAATCCCACCGATCAAAAAAAAAAAAAAAAAAAAAACGGTGTTTGTCTGTTCCCACCGATTCAGTTCGACCGAATCCGGTCGCCATTTTAAGTTTTGGGCGACCGTAATGGGTCGTCATTTCAGGTTTTGGGCGACCGGAATTGGTCGAACAGGGTTCAGAATTATATCTACTTATTTTTTGTAAACAAATAAATTTTTAGATTTATCCATCATATTCTACATTTATTCTTTCATCCAAACAACAACTAAGGGATTAAAAAAAATGTAAGTAGATATACTTTCAATTAATTCAAATTTTTATAGAAAAATATCTTATTAGACAAATATATATCATTTTTAAGCTTCGTTTGAATTCATAGTTAAGATGAATTTTTGTTTGAAAACAAAAAAACATATCAGTTGATTCAAACACATTTTATATTTGACTTTTGAAATTTGTCTGTAACCTATGTAAAAAAAAATTGTTCTTATATTCTACATTTAAGAATAATGATTTATTCTCCCTACATTACAACTCAGACTTGGAGTGATATGAAAGATTCAAGGAGGATACACGTTGTGAGATTATGTTTTCAAAAAAAAAATTATAAATTTTATTACAAATCATGTTCGACCAGTTTCGGTCGCGCGAAACCTGAAATGACGACCAAATCCGGTCGCGCGAAACCTGAAATGGCGACCAAATCCGGTCGAACAGGTCGAATTGGTGGGGATAGCAAAACACCGGTTTTTTTTTTTTTTTTATTGCTTGGTGGGGTAAGAAAATACGTGGGTGGGGTTAGACGGGCCCATCATGGAATGCCCTATGCCTAATAAAGTTCTCTTTATGCATGAGGGTATTCATAGAGATAAACCACAACAATCTCTCCAATAAATTCTTAACAAACTTGTAACAACAAATTCAAACAAATTATTTAGATTGATTTTTATCAAATTAATTAAGATCAACTATGAATTAATCCAATCAATAGTTGTCCAACCTAAATGATTTTACTATGGTCATCCGATGTGCGTATACCGGATCGAAACATAATCCCTTTTTTTTATCATTACTATGAAAAATACATGCAAATTTTTTTTTATGTTGCATATGAAGAAAGTGACAACAATTAGACTCACCTTTTAAATTATGAATCATCCAAACTATATAAATAAATACCTAGATTCATAACATTGTAAACACATAGTTAAACAAACATAAATAGGTTCAGCTGATAGGTACATAAAATATCCAATCAGAATACTTTTTTGAACATTCAAAAAAATTTCCGATTACTTTGTGATTATGCTTATGACAAAAGATAGTTCCAGTCTCACATACTGAACATGTGAGATTGTCATAAGTCATTTTCTAATTAATTAATAAATCCTGAGGGCCATTCTAAGCCATTAAATTTGTTATGTGGGTTGAGATTTGTGTTTGGAAGGGAGGGAGAGACATGCGAGCCACCTGAGTTGATCACATGTGATTCAACAACTCCCACCAGTGACTCTATGAACAGTCAAAAACGGATTTGCAGAATTGAAGTCAATCTATGTGAACAGAACACAAGCACATAATTCTGTACGTAATATGATCACTTTGTTTGAATGTGAATTTTTTCCTTTGTTTTTCATGGCAAGTATGAGATGTCTTTTACACTAAATTATCTAGTGAAAATATTTACCATTTGAAGAGAAACAGTAACATCTTTAGATTGGATGGAATACAACTCATTTTACTAGTCACCATGTTTTTACTAATTATTATTTTTATTATTCTATATTTGTTGGGTGAATTACATTGACACAAATTATTTGATCATTTTGTATGTTGCATTTATTATTCCTTTGATAAAATCGTTTAATGTACTATTTCATTGTTTTCTTGTGGAGATATGTTTTTTTTATCAAACTGTATAAATTTGTTTTCTCTGATTGTACATAAGTTTTCACAAAATCTATCATAATCTCTAACAAATTTTTTTTGTTAGGACGCAGTGATGTCCAAATTTCTTTTTTCCCTTTCTACATGAAAAAAACGTTTATTTTTATGAGAGTACATTGTACGAATTGAATGATAATTAAAATTGATAACTCTTGTGACATTTGAAAGTCCGTTTGAATTTTAAAATAAAATATAGGCTACTGTAATTGAAAGCTTGTTTGTAAATTTGACATGTTCACAGAGGTTTTATTTTTGTTTTATTCGAGTGGCATAGATTCAAACCTGACTCCAATTAATAGTAGATGATTTATTAAAAAAAAAACCTACCCCATAAAAATCATTTTCTTTAGCTCATCATGATTTCCATAAGTTTCAACATTGTCAAGTTCAATTTTTTTTTAAAGAGAGAACTTGATAGATCTTTTATTGACCACACAAGATACGCATATGTACTATTTTTAACAGCTTAAGTTGCATCGCTTTCACATGTACCTCCCAATCATTGTACTGTTTGTTCCCATACTTCACATGGAGGACAGTGCTTTCCCTCTACCTCTGATAATTTTTTTATTTCCTGGCCACTTTACAAAAAAGAGACAGAGACCTAAAAATAGGTGTGTACATTGAGGAATGTTTTGACACAGTTTTTTTTTTTTTTTAGTATCAATTTTAGTTTCATATACGTCTATAAAAAAAATCGTTAGAACATATATTCACATTAACAAAATAAAATATTTGATATATTTTTTTACATTTTCTATAAATACATTTATGTTTCATGTACCTCATTAGATAAGATAAACTATTTTTTAAAAATTCAAAATATATGTAGATTGAAATCAAGACGGAAAAAGAGACTGTACAAGACATTATCCGTACACTTGAAAGAGGGACATGATGTGAAATGAGAGGACCAAGTACTTAGGCCCATTTATACTATTTCAGCTAAGCTACATAAAAGGATCAGAGCCCGTTTGGTTTTAGGCCTTTTGAGTGGAGCCCGGCCTGTCCTTTTTATACGGATCCATTGGTCACTGATGGGTCTGTTTTTCACAACCTCTGACTGCACTCAGGCACGCTTGCATTCATTGTAATGAGTTATATGATTAACTGATTTTTTTATATTTTTTATAAATAAATTCACATAATTTATTTTAAAAAAATCAAGTGCATGTTGTATTTTTTTTTTTTTTGAAACCGGGATGAGTAACATTTTTTTTTCTTGGAAAATGCTATTCAACCCTATTTGTAGCCTCTTTTACAACTCACATCTTTTTTCTTTTTTTTTTGGAAGTATATATGTAGCTAATGAAGTATAATATTTTATATATATAAAAAATGAAACAAACTTATATGAATTGATTGTATATTTTTTATTCTTTTGTAATGGAATATATTGAAATAGTGGAGTATATATGGTGGGACGTGATTTCATATACTGCATTAAT
The DNA here is from genome assembly GCA_030737845.1 of Acorus calamus. Classification (NCBI taxonomy): domain Eukaryota; kingdom Viridiplantae; phylum Streptophyta; class Magnoliopsida; order Acorales; family Acoraceae; genus Acorus; species Acorus calamus. The sequence goes on along the minus strand of CM060858.1, from coordinate 9,872,036 downwards.
GACATGACCACTGTAAATGGGGTGCAAAACGGACTAGTGTATCAATGTTTTTTTCTTTTTGTGGGCCTATGAAAACCCTTACAAGAGTTCAGAAAACTCTAGTCGGCGTTTGGGAAAATGAATAGGGGGAGAATAGGGGGAAATAAGCCAAAAAAGCTATTGGTTTGGAAGGAATAGATATGTGTAGTTACACCAGAATAGGTAGGAATAAGATAATATTTAGATTCCAAGTCTCCCTTGGAATTAAGTTATTTCACCAAAAATCATTTCACTGGTATAAATGGGTCATACTATCAAATCAATTGACACTACCTTTTATAAATTGAAAGGCCCACATGTCAAATCATTTTTTCACCTTTTATAAATCCTCATAAAAATTTACTAACCTTTTATCCAAACATACGAAACATAAAAAAAATTATTATTATGTTTTTTAACAAGAATAACTAAAAACATAATTAAATAAAAAATCACTTATTTTATTGATATAGTTATCTATTCCTAGAATAGTCATAAACCTCATAAAAACTTTAGTCTCTATCCAAACGGGACTCAGGTGCATGGAATAACTTACAAGATAAAGTAAGATTATTCAAACTCAACATCAATGAGGAGCAAACCCATGTCTGTAATGAAAGAGCCACCTGTGTGGGCTTTGTTCTGGTTCCTGGAGAATCAGATACAAGTCTTTTAATTAGTAACATCATAAACACAATGAAGAATGTATAGAGTAAGCCTCAACCCTATTTTAGTTCAGGAATAAACACTAAATAATACACTCAGTCGTCATTCTTCTAGTCATTCACATAGTTGTACATCACAATAAAAAAAAAACCCTCCAATATTAGAGTATATATACTCTACCATTCCATTATAAAAAATGTAAAAGCTATACATTCAAATAATTCAAATCCATATTCCATTTTTCACTGAAATTGTGTGTGCGTACTTTATTTTAAACAAATATACACTTTAAAAAAATCAAAACGTGTTTGAACTGTAAAAATGACTGCAAAATGACTGAGTATAATATTTTTTAAAATAAATACATATAAAAATCTTTTAGTTATGTAATAAATTATGCTAGAGACAACCCATGTGCTGCAGGTCTAGATGCAATCTCACATTTTTTAATTTTTTAAAAATGTATATTGTTTGAGCATCCGCTTTTGCGTTCTATTATCTCTCCATTTGGAGTTTGTAATTCGAATTTAATAAATAAAATCAGGTAGCAAGCATCTACTTTTTCTTCAAAAAAAAAAAACAATGAAATATATAGTCCAATGAATTGTACAAACCAATATCAAGAAGTGAAAAATTACATGCTAAATTTAATGAAAGAAATAACTCGTTTGATATACATGAGACTACATGCGAGGATGTAAACAAGATTGAATAACAACATTGTATCCTAAACACAAGGAGAATGATAAATTTCTAGTTTGTTCTACAAAATTATAGATTTTAACATCAAATGAGTTGTTGGCAAGAATAGGGGCAGTTAAAATTTTATGTGATGAGTTTAGGTTTTCTGATCGAGTTAAATACTAAATTTTAATGTGATGAGTTTAGGTTTTTTTTTATTTAATACTATGTTATGATATATGGTGAGGCAAGGTTGTGGGTCCAAGACTCAAGAGAGTTAGCTAGGCTGCCTTGTACTGTGATTGGACTATACTTAATAGGCTCATGGATAGCCTTGAATACATTATCCATGCCCACCAAACAGTAAGAAGTGGAGCCCAGTTTTTTTTTTTTTTTTTTTTACATGTTTCTTTCCTGACTACCCCCCTTCTTTGCTAACTGTCCCAACAAGGAGAGTGTGTGTATGATTCATGTGTCTGTCCATCTTGATCCAATACAGATTGTCAATACAGATTTTTTTTAATATATAATATTTGCAAACATGAAATTCTTCTGTAGATGGAAACAAAGAGCTGAGGATTCTTTATTCATGCAATGAATTCTTGTTGAAAAGGAACTTTGAATGAAGGACAAAAATACACAAAGTTGTGGCTTTTGAATTGGATAGTTATATGACACAAATTATGTTTTTTCTTTATGAAAATTACATGAAACGTGCATTATGTTGTGAGCAAGAATTTTTAACAAGTGTGAATATTGTAACCGCATGCATCAAACATGTTTATCATGCTTTCGACGAAGTTATTACATAATTATAAATACAAATTATCACAATGAAGGACAATCTCTCCTATACTACAGAATTTACCTATCTAGATGTTTGTCTACAATACATATAATTTTAGACGAAAAATAAAGAAAAAGTGAAGAAATCCATAATTCAAAACCAAGAAAAATTCTGAAAATTAAAAAATAATATTTTTAGGTGCACGCCACCACATATAATATATATGGTGGGGTCAATTGACCCTATCACATTTTTTAAGAAAATTTTAAACTATTATAGTTACTATTTCAAACTAGGGCAACCCAGCCCATTAGTGATTCCACTAGCCCATCGATTGGCTTTGTCTGGCCCAAATTTTATATTATACATATTGAAATCCTTCACATAACCTGAATCCATTAGACTCTTTAAATGACCATAAAAATTCCATTTCAAAAATATAAGTTTCAAAAAAAAAAACATTATATATATCCAGGGACAACCCAATTGAATAGGAACCCAAGATTCACTCATAAAACACCATGCAAAGGCCATGTGACCATTACACATGGTGACATTATATTGGTGATAGACTCATCCACCTTCATATTACCTTATCATATTCACAATTTACCACACCTACACTTCCAAAATAAAGAAAACCATAAAATCTTTTTTTTTTTTAATAGAGAGAGAGATGGAAAGAGAGGGAGAAATGTATAGACCATTGGTCAAAGGAAGGGGACAGGTGATAGGGACCTCAACACCTGATCTTGTATCCCTTTTTTATATAACTCCTGCTGAGTAGAAGAGGACTCAGACTCAGAGGGGACCAAAAAATAAATCAGAAAGCCATTTATGGAGAGAGAAAGTGAGAGTTAGAGAGAGAAACTAATTAACCAAACATAAATGTATCCCTGAAGGGTGGACACTATGCAACAAAAGCTCCAGTACTGAAAGCTCAACAATACACAGAGAAACTCAAAAAAGAAACTATGAGTGCACCTCTCTCTCTCTGTGACAGTCAAAATGGGAGAGGGACACTTGGAGGGATTCCATTGGATGGAAAGGGCCGGGACAGGTTTAGGGCTTCCAAAAGTCAGGTGTTCAGATTCTGCAGGTCTCCCTGGTGGAGGTTTTAATATAGGAACTGAGTGGGGAGGGTGACTGACATCAGCAATCATTTGGGGGGATAGAGGGGCTCTTATTTGGGTTACCTTATGGAGTTGTGATTATGTTAATTAACTGCTCCATTTTGTGTTAAACATGGTTCTTGAATGGTGGGGGAAAGCTCAGTTAATGATTGAGATGTTGATTATGCTCTTGTAATGATTATATTATTTATTATTTTTGGAAAATCCTACTTAAGACAATTTTTGCAACCCTGCACATATTTTTTATTTTTTTTTGAAGTATATAAAGAAGTACATATATATGAATTAATTATATATATTTTTTATGATTTTAATAATGAAGTATATATCATTTTGATATAGTATTAGTAACATGGTGACTACAAATATTCTTGCAAAACGTATCAATATTTAAAAAAAAAAATTAAAGTAGTGGTTGGTTTTTGAGCTTATCATAGAATTAGTCATATGTCGTCATTCATGTTATCACTTTTGTGGTCTCCGCATAAAATGAACTTTGTGTGAGAAAATACATTTTCGTGTTTTTTTTTCTTTTTGAGTATATACTCTCCTACCTAGCTTGATTGGATTCGAGAAATCATATATTCAATTAGGATTGCATGAATGACTATAAATAATTGAGTGGGGCGCCCTTTTGTAATTTGTTTGTACATATTTTTTTAGTTGGTATATGGAGAGCCTAGTGAGTATATATGGCGTTTGGATTATGTTCAGTGTACCATCATGATTGAGTCATACTAGGGTGGACACATGAACTCACATGTATGACAACATATTCTCTTGATTTTTCTTAGATGATTAACTTATATAATTTTTTTATCATTGTATGGTGTGATGTTCTTTGATTTAATTTGATCTCGGATTATCACGTCTATTCATGAAAAAACATGAGCCAAATCGAATTGACTTTTCATTACAAAAAAAAAAGAAAAAAAAAAGAATTTTCACAAAATCAGATTTAAATCATGAGTAAAAAGTTCCTTAATTTGGTATAGCATCTCAAATCCTATACCCAAACTTTTACTCAAATTTAAATTTGAGTAAAAGTCATCCAAAACTCTCTCCAACCATTTACCCATATTCATACCAAATCAAGTTTTTACTCAAATCTTTACCTAAATCAAGAGAGACTCAAATTTTTAACATCTCTTTTTTTTTCCCCCTCTCTACGTTTTCTTCCAATGTGATTTTTTTCCCCTTCAACTCTACCTTTAGTTGAATTATATTAGATGTCTTCTCACCCTTCAAAATTTTCATCATCTCTTGAAACCTAAACAAAAAAAGTGATCTTCTTTCTTAAGTCTTCATTTTTGTTTTTTAACTTTTTATTTTCACTCCAATAAAAAAAAATTATTTTTATCTTTTTTTCAAAAAATTGTATGATAATAATTTTTAAATTCAAATATCTTGAAAGAAAGAAAAATTGAGTAGTAAAAATGTTTGTGGAAAGGACTTTGAAAATGTTTATAGGAAATAATTAGAAGATGTGAATTTTTTAAAAGATTTGAGTAAAACACAAAGTGATGGTTGGAGATACATCATATTAAATCAAGCTTCTACTCAAATTTTAAGTAAAATTTGAGTATAGATTTGAGTAAAAGTTGGAGAATAGAGATGACCTTAGATATGAACATCATGTTATTTCTTTCAATTTGGTGATTAAACCTTATTATATATATATACACACACACACGCTCGCGATTAGGTGCGGCGAACGGCAGATGCGGCCGCGACGTGGGTCGTTCGATCGCGGGTCCATCGCATCCGACGGTAGATGTGAATCGCACCCGACCGTCCGATGCGATGGACCCGTGATCGATGGCCCGTGATCGCTGCCGCACCCGCCGTTCGCCGCACCTAATTGGTTATATATATATAGGGACGTGATTACGTGCGGCGAACGGCAGGTGCGGCAGCGATCACGGGCCGTCGATCACGGGTCCATCGCATCGGACGGTCAGGGGCGATTCATCTCGACCGTTGGATGCGATGGACCCGCGATCGAACGGCCCACGTCGCGGCCGCACCTGCCGTTCGCCGCACGCAATCATTTTCATATATATATATATATATATATATATATATATATATATATATATATATATATATATATATATATATATATACTCGTGATATCGTGCGGTCGTCGATCACGGGTCCATCGCATCGGACGGTCGGGCGGGTGCGAATCACGTCGACCGTTGGATGCGATGGACCCGCGATCGGACGGCCCGCGATCGCGACCGCACGACCGCATATTATCGCTTTACTATATATATATATATATATATATATATATATATATATATATATATATATAGGGAGCCGATTAGGTGCGGTTTACGGTCGGTGCGGTGCGCGATCACGGGCCGTCGATCACGGGTCCATCGCATCGGACGGTCGGGTGCGATTCACGTCGACCGTTGGATGCAATGGACCCGCGATCGGACGGCCCACGTCGTAAACCGCACCGACCGCATACCGCACGTAATCGCGACCATATATATATATATATATATATATATATACAGTCCCGTTCAGGGACGGATGGGTTTTGCGGACCAAGTTTGCGGACGGACGGATTTCACCAGATGTGTGGACGTGATTGAATGAAAATTTTAAAACGACACCAACATTTATTGTTAACCCAACCATCCGTCCAATCCTATCACCTAACCAACCCACTAACCATCCTCCCCCAACTATCCTCCCTGACAGCAACACCAACAGGTCCCATATTTTCAAAATGAAAAACGAGACCTGTTTGAAGTAAAAAAAACAAAAATTCAACGTAAAACTCCCCTCCCCGACTGAACCATCTGAGATCGCCAGCCCCTCCCCCTCTCGGCCTCCCCGACGCTGCCACCTCTTGACGCCACCGCCTGCAGCCTGACGCCGCCGCCGCCCGCAGCCCGTGCCGCCACAACCCGACGCCGCCACCTCCCGTCGCCGTAGAAAACCCAATAGGTGCGTCTAAATGTCTCTCCATTATTTGTGTTTAAATCTAGGGTTTTTAACTTGACCTAAACTTTATTTTTCTCATTTAGGGATTTTTCACATTTTAATGGACCTAGGATAATATTATTAATTTTTTTTAATAAAAAATTGATGTAAATGGAACAGTTGTTTTTATCACATGAATGTAATTTTTGTTATTTCAATATCACTATCAGGTAATATTAAACTTTAACAAATTAATGGAATTACGACACATAAGTGTCAATAAAATTTAGACTTTCTGAATGTAACACTTTTAATAATTTTACAATCAAGAACTGTCATATTTAAATATAACACTTGAATACTGTTACATTTGAAATGACCTGTGCAGAACTGTTACATTTGAAATGTAACTTTAAAGAACTGTTACACTGTTAAATGCATGTTATATTTAGGAAAGAGAGAATTAACACTATTAATAAAAAATTGCAGAAATGTTACATTTAAATGTGCACTCTAAAGAACTATTACACTGTAAAAAACTGTTACATTTAGGAAAGAGAGAATATAACACTATTAAATTAACACTGTAAAGAACTGTTCATTTGAAAGTAACACTCTAAAGAATGTAATTTGAAATTGTTAAGAATTTCATTTGAAATGTACTGTGCAGAACACATTTGAAATAACACTTTAAAGAAGTTACACTGTAAATATTACATTTAGGAAAGAGATATGTACATATAAATATAACTGTGAATAATTGTTAATTGAAATAACTGTGGAATTACATTTGAAATGTAGACTAAAGAACATAAGTTAAAAAACTGTCATTTAGGAAAGAGAGAATAAACTATAAATTAACACTGTAAAGACTTTCATTTGAATGTAACTCTAAAGAACTGTTACATTTGAAATAGCATTAAGGAACTGTTACATTTGAAATGTACACTGTGCAGACTGTTACATTTGAAATGTTAAAATTTTGGTTTGAATATTTCATGAAATTTAAATCTTGGTTTTATAACTAAAATGGATAATTTGGACTGATAATGTATTAATTTTATAACATGTTGTTAGCTTTCTGAAAATATAATTTTTTTGATCTTTAATGTGGAAGTTACATTGTTAAAAAACTGTTTCTAGGAAAGAGAGTGTAACACTATTAAATATAACATTGTGAACTGTTACATTTGAAATGTGCATTTTAAAGAACTGTTACATTTCAAATTAACTGTGCAGAACTATTAAAAAACTGTTACATTTCAAATGTAACACTATTAAATATAACACTTGAAAATGTTACATTTGAAATGTAACACTTGCAGAACTGTTACATTTGAAATGTAGCATTTTAAAGAACTGTTACATTTCAAAGTAAACTGTGCAGAACTGTTACATTTGAAATGTTAAAATTTTGGTTTGAATATTTCAATGAAATTTGATAAAAAAAAATATTGGTTTTGCAGTCTACACTAAAATGGATAATTTGCTTGGAAGTTGGGAAGAATTTATCCAACAACATGAAGGGTTAGATTCTAATTCTTCCAATGCTGATTTCACTCCTCAAGTAAATCCTGAGTTGAAGCCTAGAAAAGGACAAGAATTTGAATCATTAAATGATGTTCATGAGTTTTCAATAAATATGCAAAGGAAGCTGGATTCAGTGTTCGGATTCATTCTAGTAGAAAGAGTAAGGACACTAATGAAATCTTAAGAAAGGAGTATGTGTGCTTTAAAGAAGGAAAAGTTCTAGGGAAGGAGTTCAGAAAGAAACGGGGGATAATAAAAGAGGGGTTAAGGAATTGCAGAGTGAGAATCTATAAATTTGTTGTGACTGTATTTATTGAGGATCATAACCATTCGTTGGCAACCCCACGAAAGGTACATCTGTTAAGATCTCACCGTAGTGTATCAAGTGTCCAAAAATCATTAACCCAACAGCTTGCACATCAAATGTACCGACATATCAACAATTTAGCATTCTGGAAATGCAACAGGTGGTATAGAAAATATTGGGTGTACACAGAGGGACATTTATAACTATGAAAGAGATCAACGTAATGAGATGAAGGGGCATGATGGAGATATGTTGAATGAGCATTTTCAATTAGAACAAGAAAAGAATCCGTCTTTCTATTTCAAAATCAAGGCAGATGATGAACAGAGAATCACTCATTGTTTTTGGGCTGATGAACCTCTAGATGTGCTTACAAATATTATGGTGATGTAGTTATTTGATACCACATATAACACAAATCGGTATGGGATGAATTTGCACCATTGATGGGGGTTAATAATCATGGCAGACAATCATTTTTTCTTGTTCTTTCTTATCTGATGAGACAAGAGATTCTTTTGTTTGGCTATTTGAGCAGTTCAAGAAAGCTATGCCAGGCGATTCCCCTAAAATGATCATCACTGATCAAGATCCAGCAATGACAAAAGCCATTTTGAAATTACTTACAAAATCTCTTCCAAATTATGTTTTTGTCCAAAATTTCAAAAACATAATTTGGAAGAGATTTTGTAAGTAATTTCAAAATGGCTTTTGTCATTGCTGGATCTTGATCAGTGATGATCATTTTAGGGGAATCGCCTGGCATAGCTTTCTTGAACTGCTCAAATAGCCAAACAAAAGAATCTGTTGTCTCTCAGATAAGAAAGAACAAGAAAAAATGATTGTCTGGCCATGATATTAACCCCCATCAATGTGCAAATATCATCCCATACCGATTTGTGTTAATGTGGTTGAATATAACTACATCACCATAATATTTTAAGCACACTAGAGGTTGCATCAGCCCAAAAACAATGAGTATTCTCTGTTCATCATCTGCCTTGATTTTGAAATAGAAAGACGGATTCTTTTCTTGTTCTAATTGAAAATGCTCATTCAACATATCTCCATCATGCCCCTTCATCTCATTACGTTGATCTCTTTCATAGTTATAAATGTCCCTCTGTGTAGCACCCAATATTTTCTATACCACCTGCTTGCATTTCCAGAATGCTAAATTGTTGATATGTCGGTACATTTGATGTGCTAAGCTGTTGGGTTAATGATTTTTGGAACTTGTACACTACGGTGAGATCTTAACAGATTACCTTTCGTGGGGTTGCCAACGAATGGTTATGATCCTCAACAAATACAGTCACAACAAATTTATCAGATTTTGACTTCACTACTGCAATCTTAGCCTTACACCCCTCTTTTATTATCCCCCGACGCCTTTCTTTCTGATATAACTCCTTCCCTAGAACTTGTTCCTTCTTTAAAGCACACATACTCCTTTCTTAAGATTTCATTAGTGTCCTTACTCTTTCTACTAGAATGAATCCGAACACTGAATCCAGCTTCCTTTGCATATTTATGTAAAACTCATGAACTCATTTAATGATTCAAATTCTTGTCCTTTTCTAGGCTTCAACTCAGGATTTACTTGAGGAGTGAAATCAGCATTGGAAAATTGAATCTAACCCTTATGTTGTTGGATAAATTCATTCCCACTTCCAAGTCAAATTATCCATTTTAGTGTAACTGCAAAACCAATATTTTTTTTACAAATTTCATTGAAATATTCAAACCAAAATTTTAACATTTCAAATGTAACAGTTCTGCACAGTGTTACATTTGAAATGTAACAGTTCTTTAAAATGCTACATTTCAAATGTAACAGTTCTGCACAGTGTTACATTTCAAATGTAACAGTTATTACAGTGTTAATTTAATAGTGTTACATTTGAAATGTAACAGTTTTTTAAAGTTCTGCACATTTCATTTGAAATGTAACAGTTCTTTAAAATGCTACATTTCAAATGTAACAGTTATTACAGTGTTAATTTAAAGTGTTACATTCTCTCTTTCCTAAATGAAACAGTTTTTTAACAATGTAACAGTTCCAGTCCACTTAAAGATACAAAAAAATTATATTTTCATAAAGCTAAACCCTAACATGGTGAATAAATAAAATTAATACTATTATCCAAGTCCAAATTATCCATTTTAGTGTAGATTGCAAAACCAAGATTTTTTTATTATCAGATTTCATTGAAATATTCAAACCAAAATTTTAACATTTCAAATGTAACAGTTCTGCACAGTGTTACATTTCAAATGTAACAGTTCCTTAGAGTGCTACATTTCAAATGTAACAGTTCTTTAGAGTGTTACATTTCAAATGTAACAGTTCTTTACAGTGTTATATTTAATAGTGTTACATTCTCTCTTTCCTAAATGTAACAGTTTTTTAACAGTGTAATAGTTCTTTAGAGTGCTACATTTCAAATGTAACATTTCTGCACAGTGTTACATTTCAAATGTAACAATTATTCACAGTGTTATATTTAATAGTGTTACATTATCTCTTTCCTAAATGTAACATACATTTAACAGTGTAACAGTTCTTTAAAGTGTTACATTTCAAATGTAACAGTTCTGCACAGTGTTACATTTCAAATGTAACAGTTCCTTAGAGTGCTACATTTCAAATGTAACAGTTCTTTAGAGTGTTACATTTCAAATGTAACAGTTCTTTACAGTGTTATATTTAATAGTGTTATATTCTCTCTTTCCTAAATGTAACAGTTTTTTAACAGTGTAATAGTTCTTTAGAGTGCTACATTTCAAATGTAACATTTCTGCACAGTGTTATATTTAATAGTGTTACATTCTCTCTTTCCTAAATATAACATGCATTTAACAGTGTAACAGTTCTTTAAAGTGTTACATTTCAAATGTAACAGTTCTGCACAGTGCTACATTTCAAATGTAACAGTTATTCACAGTGTTATATTTAAATATGACAGTTCTTGTATTGTAAGAATTATTAAAAGTGTTACATTCAGAAAGTCTATAAATTTTATTGACACTTATGTGTCGTAATTCCATTATAATTTGTTATATATATGTATATGTAATATTACCTGATAGTGATATTGAAATAACAAAAATTACATTCATGCTGATATAATACAACAACTGTTCCATTTACATCAATTTTTTATTAAAAAAAATTAATAATATTATCCTAGGTCCAGTTAAAATGTGAAAAATCCCTAAATGAGAAAAATAAAGTTTAGGTCAAGTTAAAAACCCTAGATTTAAACCACAAATCATAATGGAGAGACATTTAGACGCACCTATTGGGTTTTCTACGGCGACGGGAGGTGGCGGCGTCGGGTTGTGGCGGCACGGGCTGCGGGCGGCGGCGGCGTCAGGCTGCAGGCGGTGGCGTCAAGAGGTGGCAGCGTCGGGGAGGCCGAGAGGGGGAGGGGCTGGCGATCTCAGATGGTTCAGTCGGGGAGGGGAGTTTTACGTTGAATTTTTGTTTTTTTTACTTCAAACAGGTCTCGTTTTTCATTTTGAAAATATGGGACCTGTTGGTGTTGCTGTCAGGGAGGATAGTTGGGGGAGGATGGTTAGTGGGTTGGTTAGGTGATAGGATTGGACGGATGGTTGGGTTAACAATAAATGTTGGTGTCATTTTAAAAATTTCATTCAATCACGTCCACACATCTGGTGAAATCCGTCCGTCCGCAAACTTGGTCCGCAAAACCCATCCGTCCCTGAACGGGACTGTATATATATATATACACGACCGTGATGAGGTGCGGCGGCCGCACCGTGCGGCAGCCGTCCGATCGCGGGTCCATCGCATCCAATAGTCGACGTGAATCGCACCCGACCGTCCGATGCGTGTGTGTGTATATATATATATATATATATATATATATATATATATAAGTTTTTTAAATTCTCATATATAACTGACCCAAACACAAGCCTTGGTATACATATTTATAATAACTTTTCCTCCAAGCTAATAAAAGGAGATAACCTCTCTTCCTCTTAGCATTAACCTTTCTAGTTTCTATGAACCTCATTTTTTCCATGGCACTATCTGAACACTTGACATCTCCTTTCAAGGGATCTAATTTTCTCCATTTTCGATGAATTATCATCTTTGTATTCTGACGAAGAAGGACGACATATATTCCAACACATGCATCCACATGTTGTGATGATTTCATTTAGATATGGAGGGACCCTTTCAAGCAATTCACTCTCTTCCCCATATGGGGAAGGAGTCAGTACTCTTCATTTGTGGTCCCTTTCTTTGCCTTGAAAACATCTCTGTGTTATTCAAGGTGAAATTTTTGGCCCCCCACCCTCTTAGTTCAGGACCGCTCAATCAAGTCTTGGATGTGCATGAAAAATTCTGTCGATCGATCTCAATCGTTCAATGGATGCTATAGATTTTTTGTGGGGTTTAGATGGTCGCTTTCGATTGATACTATTGGTCCAATATGCCATTTATTGTTAAGATGCCTATACTTTTGTCAATTTGGATTTTCAGGTTATGTTTGTTCATATATATATGGTGTCTATTGAGATGCATCAAGCATGCATGCATGCAAAAGAGGTGTACGTGAGAAGTTCATTGTTTTTCAATATCCATGTCATGAACTCAAGATTAATGTAATAATTGTTGGTGAAGATGACCGAGACTTCAATGAAATACTTCGAGTTGCGTTACACCGTCGCTCTCCTTAAGACAATATTTTCCCCACCAAATAGTGTGCACAGAGGTACTATGAATGTATATCCAAGATAACTCGAAGTAATATTCCATCAGCGTTTGTATCAATAATGATGGACATAATCTTGATGAAGTACTCAAGTAAACCAAGGCCGCAGTATTAAGTTTTGCAAAAACTCAATACTAGAACAAACTTTAGGAAAAAGATAGAGAAAACTTTTGAATTTTCAGATTGGTTTGAATGGTTGGAATCCATGTCTATTAATGGACATTGGAACATATTTTCAAGGCATCCCACGAGGCTCAATCACCTCCAATCTGAATCAATTGGATCTTTAATTACAAGATCGACAATCCAGATTGATCACCATCCAATGCACATTTCCAATGACACCCCTTGATCAGAGTAACTGTTGTTTGATCAATCCAACGGTGCACATTGCATCTGACGGATCCACCTTGTGGACGGTTCAGATTGCATCTGATGAAGCGATCTCCATCGTCTTATTAGCTAAAAAGAAAAGGCTCTAGCTCTTAGCGATAACAAAGTGCACCAAGTGCTAAGTGCGCCAACATCGCACGCACGCGTGAACGGTGCTTAGGCACTGTTATGCATAACATCTTACCATTCATAAAGCAAATGATCATTTACAACCACTACACTTTATATTGTGCATAACTCTTTTCTCTTTAATCAATATGGGACTAAAACCCAACATATAAAGTTAACAGACTTGCCAAGGTTGAAAGTTTCTATATATTCAGGGTAGATAAACTAATTGAAAAGTGTAAGATTCATAGACTTGAACATATAGTTATTTACTATATGTTAATTTTTTGACAATTTGTTTCTCTGCATTTGATTGACAAAGTAAGTTGTGAATTATTTGAGAATTTGATTAGGAAATTTGTTTTGTTATGTAGTGGAAATTACCCTATAAAAGAACATTCAATTTGCACAAATATATAGATATATAGTTCAGATTTTTCAACAATTTAGGAATTTGTATTATTGTATAGAGATTATTCAGTGGATCAGTACTCTTAAAATGTTGATAAACAATATTAATCAATATTGGTTGATAAATAGTAAAGCTGAAAGTAAAATCAATCTCTTCTATATATGACTAGTTGTCTATTTTATTTCTATCAAGATGGTGAAATGACTTCTCCACAAAAATCTAAAAAATCATTTCACACCCTAGATAAAAATAGAAATGTTCACCTTGTATGCTTCATATCCTTGTATACCAAAAAATTAAATATACAAAACCATATCTTGACAGGTTGGTAGAGGTACCTCCTTTTTATTGAGAGGTCATGAGTTTGAATCTTGACCTTATTGATATGAAAAGATTTTTTGTGTTTTGAGTAGGTGTCATTGGTAGATTCATTATCTACCGTGTTTTACGTCACATTGTGTTGTTTTTAAATTTTTTTTATCTATTCTTCTCACCCCCATTCGCACATGCATTTCTTTTTCTTTATCAAAATAGAAAGTGCTCAACTTGTCTCAAAAAAAGATTTGACAAGGAAATAAAAAAAAGGTTTACCAAGCATAAAAAAAAAAGCATTGGTATAGCTATTTATTATCTATTCATCTTAGCTTAACATATTATGTTGTGCTTTTTAAGGGGAAAAATAGTTAATCCACAACAAGTTTCACCACTTCATAATTTTTAAAAATAATTCTAATTACTAGCTAAAATTTAATCAATCTGGCGATTAAAATCATTTGAATCAATTCCAAAAAAATATAACATTCATATATACTAAAATGAATGGATGACATGCATGTTTTCTTATAATCAATTTAAAAAGAACTTGTACCATAAACATGCCATGACTGATGAAATAATATTGTAGTTTTGTTTTTCAGAGGGTGTTCTTCTTAGGCTCCGTTTGGAAACACGTATTGAAAAGTAGCTTTTAGAATAAAACTGCTTTTTAAGATGATTTTAGACCTTGACTTTTTTGGGATGCTTTTTTTTAATTTAGGAATCAATATTTGAAAGGGGTTTAATGTTTGGTAGAGAAAGCTGCTTTTCAATTCAAAAAATCGATTCCGACCAAAAAGCTCTGTTTGTGAGCTTTTAAAAACATAGATTTCGAGGCGAAAATTAAAAGGAATCCAGCTTTTGATTCCGCCGGAATCCAACCCGTTTGGCTGCACGATTTTGGGATTTTAGCTTTTCAAAAAGCAGAATCGCCCAAATCGTGAAACCAAACGGACCCTTAAAGTCATGAGTAGACAACCCAATAGAAAAAGAATAAAAAGAAAATAAAAAAAAATAATGGAAGGAGTGGGAAGAGTTACCTTTTATTGGTTGAAAAAAAACAAAGATTTAATAATGAGACTTGCAAAAAAGAGCACCCACAAAAAGTCCTGTCCATAAAAGGCTTCAACACCACTCCCTAGACATGAAAATATATTTGTTGACAAAAGGATGGAAAGCTTTATTGTTTTTTTGGTTAACCTAATTTATGAAGCATGGAAACATCAACCTGCACACTTTTTTTCTTTTTTCTTTTGTATGAAGTGACAATTGTTGACAGAAGTGTCACAGATTTATATGCCTTGAAAACTGTATTGTATTAGTGTTTTTTTGTCTACCTTGGTTTGTATTGGGCAAAAAGTCAGTAGTAAGCAATAAATTCTTCCGTCCATTTTTTTGGCCTCTGTACAGACTTCTTTCTTGTTTTCTTTTCATAGCTTGTTGACTGTTGGACAAAAATAACAAAGGCTTTTTGTAGAGCCATATCAATCATTAATTTTTTAATCAGGTAGGGTGTTAAATGGGTTATTTGTTCAATTCTTATTAATTTGATTTAAATTTTTGGCCATTTAATTTTTTGTTAATATATCTTTTTCCTTTTTTGGCATATCATTTATTTAGGTAGCATTTGTAAATGAAATTGGAAAATGTTGAAAATAGTTTTTGAGCAGGTATAATTTTTATAGATATATAAAAAATTATTTTTTAAAGTTAAAAGCTATTTTTTGAAACGTGGGATCGTTTGGAAATGAGATATCTCCAAAAGTTGTTCAAACCGGATTCCAAATATGGTAGTAGAAGATATCAAATTATCGCTTTTGTTGGTTTTTATCTCTTTGAAGCACGGAAGAACATGTTATTTCTTGTAATGCCTGATAGATTATAATTAATTAATTTGAGAGTCTTCCTAAGCATGTAATAAAGTCTAATCCCTCGTATATATGTTTCTCTTCATGTCGGATAAGGTTAGCCCAAAATATTGTTTCTTTCAACAGTATATAATTTTAATTTGATATTTATACAAGAAAACTGAAACATATCATATTTATCATGTAACACTAGCGGACACTCTCTCACTAGTTCAAATACGATTAAATAAATAAAATAAGAATCAAATTATTTAAAAATTTTAAATGTTATATTTGAATCTTTTATCCACATCTTATCTTTGATTTATCCAAGATAACCAAACAACAAATATTAAATTAATTTTTATGATTCAATGAGAATCATAAAAATGGAAAATATTATTTAGAAGACTATTTTTTAATCTCGTATAGCTACTTATGACTAACAAAAGCCTGAGTCCTCAAATAATTAATACATCTTTCAAAAAAGAAGGAAATTAAAATTTTAACTAGTCATAGACCCGTTTATATAATCTAATTAGAATAGCTATAGAATATGAGGAGATGGCCATTTCAGCTAGAAAATTAATTTGTAGTGCACAGCCTATGATTGGCCACAGCATGTTAGATCAGATAATTTAATGTCATCCTATGCATTTCATAAGAAAAGATCACAATTCATTTTTTTATTGTCTTCTGACGAGCTCAACTATCAATTTGCTTGCAAAAAAACATTTAAAATTTTTTCTATTTTTTAAAAACATGTCTTGAGATATTTATAACTAAAAAATTGAATCACACTTTTCAATTAATTTTAGGCATTTGAAATATTTTTTTGCATAATCACCCAAATCGTGTCTCCAAATGTCTTTTTAGATTTGAAATATAAAAGCTTTTTTCTATAGATCAAAGAAAGTCTGATGATTAATTTTATACCAATAGATATAACAAGATAATCTTCTTTATCCAATACCATTTATTTAATTGCTCTTTTTTATTTCAATCATACTTCAATCTACATAAACTATATCAAAAAATCCAAAAAAATGCACTAATATGCCTATTATTCTTTTTTATTATCTAAGGTAAACATTGACATGGAACTCACTAATTAAGAAAAAACAATGTTGAAAAGTTTAATTAAAAATATAATATGAAACTTGATGAGGCAATAATTTTATATGATCCATAAGTAAATCGCCAATTTTGACAAACTTGACCAAACCTACTACAAGAAGATTTTTCTCTCAAACTCTGCATCAATTATTTTTTTATTTTATATTATTTTTGAAAGGCTCTTCTTCTCAATTTTGTTAATAACTAATGTATAGTCTTGCCTAGAGAAAATATGTCAATAATAAGGGTAAGGAACCAAATTTTCAGAAAATATTAAAGAAATAAGGGAATGTGAGCTATTTTGATCAACTGCTATTATTGATTTCTCAAAAACAATATTATTGTACATAAAAGATGCCAACTGTATAAGGTATAATGTCAGAATTTATCCGCTCACAAATTAAGATGCTTTAAAAAAAAATGAAAGATCATAATAGAAAATATTCAATTTTTTTTATGTATATTGTTATGAGATGCCTTTCGTTTTAGCATGAATGACCTGTTCGCGAAAGCCTAGAGTCAAACCAATTTTTGTAGGGGTATTTTCTTTTTTTTTTCTCATTTTACCCTATTTATATAATCTCTTTCTTATTAGAGTTAAGAGAAACTTTTTTTATGAGAGAAGCATATATAGGGTTTTGTGAGAAAAGGGGCAGTGTTGAAGAAAGAGAGTTGAAGAGATTTTGTAATTACTTGACATAGTAAATTGTTTCCTGCTATCTTTTGTGGATGTAAAAAAATTTGTTGAACCATATAAATTTGTTTTTTCTCTTGTGTGATATTTTATACTCTTTATTATTTCTAAGTGTTGAGATCTAATCCTAAAAACATCGCATCAACATATATTTGTCATATGTATATGTCATGCAATCAACTAACTAATTTTTCAATATCGTAATTACCCTTTTTGACATCAATTCAATTCAAATATTGTATTTAAAAAAACACGGGTAATAAGAGTGTGATTATGTAAATAAAAAAACCTTAATTGTGTTTAGATTATAAATTATTTAATATAAAATCATGGTAAAACTTAAAAAATAACCAAAAAAAAATTCCAGTTATAGTCTTCAAAAGTTCTACCATGACAGAAATAAAATTTCAATGGGCAAATGAGATGCATACAATTTTATTCAATTGTTTATGCACAAGACACCGTTTTGTATGAAGAACAGAACCTTATTATAATCAAATGGAATTATTGTGGTGATAACTACCCATCCAAAGAGAAGGCTCCACAACCCATATTGATTCTTTTGATTGATTAGACAT
The DNA here is from genome assembly GCA_030737845.1 of Acorus calamus. Taxonomy (NCBI): domain Eukaryota; kingdom Viridiplantae; phylum Streptophyta; class Magnoliopsida; order Acorales; family Acoraceae; genus Acorus; species Acorus calamus. Next base: position 9,853,757 of record CM060858.1, on the reverse strand, counting down.
GCATGAGTTGTCTTTCAATTACAATAACGGTGGATACATGAAGCCCTCCCATATAGGGTCACTTCAAAGGGAGAGGAGAGACTGTTTTTTATTTTTATTTAATTATTTTTTTGTTGTTTTGTGACCAACTAATTGTTTTGAATTGTTAAATCAATCCATGTTGTGGGAGTTGGGGATGTCATATGGGTTGTCCATAAATGACTTTTTTGAATAACAGCTTTGCATATCATAGTTGAAAGGGGACATATCCTATGCTCACTCAAATCACCATGTGCAACATCTTCTTGTACTCATTGACAAACTCTGATAATTTTTTTTTTCTTCACTGGTGACTTTTTTGAACTGTTTCTACAGTGTAGCATATATATATAATGAAATAAAGAAGGTAGAGACTAAGTATTTCAGTGGTTATGTTTGTAGTCTTGCATGTGTATGTTAAAAAGGCTAAGGCAATCAAAACAAATGATTGAAAAAAAGAATTTTCAATCATAAGAGTTTGAGTTCAACTTATAATTAATGTTCACCTAATTAATAAAGATTATGTATTTCAACAATGCAATTAAGGTCTCATGGATCTGGGATCTAAACATGAACTTTTCAAAAATCCAACCATTACGACACAACGTTTGAAAATGAAAGCATTGGTGTGTCAACTTTTCAAATGTTGAATTTTTTTATAAATAAAACACGTGAACTGCCTCTAACGACAAATGTCCAAACTTGTTTGAATCCACGGTGGAGAAAATTTTCAACTTATCCATCGTCGAATCCGTTCCATGGTGGATCCCATGGGGGCCTAAGACTATCAAATAATTTGAAGAACTGAAGTGGACTTCGTAGATGGCACACTCGTACGCATAGTTGTCTTCCTCATGTGTTACTTTAAGAGTGCGCTTATGTTCAACTTAATTTCGATGTTCTCTTTCATGTATGATTATTGAGGCTATATGATTTTTTTTTCTTAGCTTTGAAGAAATCTCTCTTTCATTGTTCATACTTTAGTCCGAAAGTGATGGAAACACAAGAAAAGAAGAAAACGTTTTTTTTTTCTTTTCTTAGTGAGACATCTTGAATCCACAAGATGTCAAGACATTTTGATTCCACAAGCAAGCAAATAATAAGCAGAATATCTTTCCAATATTTCAAAAGGTTCAAACACACTGCTTTTACAAATATTAAAAAATATACTATTGTAACAACACTAAAATCTATTGAAAATATAAAAAAATAAGCTCTTTAACAACCTAGAATTTTAAAATTCCGTTCATAAAAGCTAATTATCATGGCTTTAAATGAAGAAATTTTTCAAAAAAATAAATAACTATAAATGATAAATTAAAAAAAAAGACCTATTGGAGGACTCAAAAGTAAATTTTTACTTTTCTTCATTCAGCACCTCCTCTGCAACCATGGATTAGGATTTGTCTTTTTTTAAAAAATATTTTGTTCCACTGAAACTTTAGGCTAGGGTTTTAGAGATTTTTCATATAATTAGAGCATCTTCAATGGACATGTTAGTTAACTAAAATGTTAGAGTGTCACAACACTTTATCACTCAACTAGACACTCATTTACTACTTCTTTATTTAGTTGATTGTTGTTACTCCAATGGACTAGCTAAATAACTAGTCAAAATAATAGTGGGCCCACCTCTCCACCCACTCAAACCTCTCCATCCACACAAAATAATATTTTTTTGAATATTTTAAATGGTAGGGCACACATTTGGATGGCTAAAGCACTAGCCAAATTTAACACTTCCTTTAACATATGACAGGTGGAGCCCACATTTAACATGTCCTTAACACTTCCACTGGAGTACCATTTTTACATGTTTTTTAAAAATTTGACATTAACTAATGAATTAACATGTCAATTGGAGATGCTCTTAGTCAGTTCAAATCCATTATTTCACCTCAACTTCCAAGAAATGATAACCCCAAACTATCACATTGGAATATATGAAATTAAACAACCTCTTCACTGCCCAATGCACATCTGATTTTTCTCTCTTTTCTTTCTTTTTATCATTTTCAGTGCGTGCAGCAAAAGCATCTCCTGTGATGGGAGCACATCAGAGCCGTTCTTGACACGTGTCATTCACAATCTCAGCATGGGTTATAAGGCATACAATCACTGGCTGACACCTTTGCCCTAACTAAGGTTGTTTTGATACATACAATATGAGACAATAAAAAAGGAAATTTAGATTACATGAATGGCAATAATACAAGGCTACATTGTGAAACCAAAAATTAATAGAAGAGCTCCTTAAAGATCAAACAATTTCATCAAGTACTTGAGTATGATTGTGCGTGGTATCACAATATATAGATGATATATAGGTGAAAACTATATTAACTATTATTCATCCATTATAATGATACCACGTGATAAATTAGCTAAAAAGACATGAATTTAACTCACTGAACCACTTCTTGGCATGTTGATAATTGGACATGTTCTACGAATCTTATCCTTCTAATTAAGAGCATAAGTAAATTGGTCAATTAATGTCTATAACAAGCCAAGATAGTTGTTAAATTTTTTAAGACATGCATGTATCTATATTGCACTTCTATTTCTCTATTTTTCTAGTGAAAGAAACTATTGGTGCATATATAATTCATGACCTTCACAAAAAGGAGACTCAAAGAATCATTCATTTGCTAGATTGCCTCTTTATTTTGAACAGTTTGGGAACTCTTTAAAAAGGCTTGAATCACATCCACTTCCTCTCCATCATTTTATAAGAAGAAAAGGAGGTAAAAGAAAAGGTGTTCAATCTTTTTCATCTGCCAAACTTTCAGCTTTGCATACAATGTGCATTTGTTACCTTAGGTCCACATTCAGGTGAAAACATGACATTTAATTCAATGTAACACTGCACCATCATAGATTAGACATGACAAACATAGGTGGGGCATATCTATATCATACTCAATGCATGTAACACCAAATACATAACGGCGCAGAGGTCCTTCAACAGGAGATGGCCATAGATTCACTCCCCCTCCAACGGGCCAATGAATATACGCATAAAAACCACGTGCGCCTAATTAATAAGCCTTCTAGACATCTATGGACCCAAGCAAGGAATAATTAACATCAATGCCTCTCAAATAATCTATCTAAGGCCGTACAACTTCCGTGGAACGGCCTACTGTTAACCGTTAAAACCGTTGTTTTTTTCTCTCTCATTATTATGTGTTCTTCGTCTTGCAACATGCATGATTGTGAAAGGTTAGAACCATCAATAGGAGCTAATTTGGCTTCGCTTTTGAGGGACATGACAATCACAATAGATCATAGAGAAACACCACCATTGTTGTCGCTTACGGGGCATGTGATTATGACGCACCGGTCTGGTGACATGGAGCCCATCCAAGTGAGATGTTTGTGAAGCACAGTGTCTCTGATCTCTCTCACACTCTGTCTCTAGTATCCAATCTTATACATGAATGAATGACAAACACTATGTTATCTTATGACAGTCCACATGGTCTGTATATTGCAATTTCAGAGCATGGTTGAGTGAGAACTGTGTTGCATAACTATATAAACAGTATGGGAGGTTGGGAAAAAGTGAATACAGAGAGAGAAGCATAGAAGAAAAAGAAAAAATTGTGATCATGAAACATGGTCTTCTTTTTAATTATGTGCATCAAAAGAAACATAATTATGAAATTTCTCGGAATCTAAGAATCAAAACACATTTTCTTATCATTTTTTCAATAAATTATGTTATATTTGTTTCGCTGATGTGATGTTGAAGAGATATTTACATTTTATTGCCCTAGTAACCCGATACCACTACAAAACCTCTAATTCTGTACATCTAGAGCCATAACATTAAAATTGAAGCTAGTTAAAAGTTTGAATGTGGAGTATATATATATAAGAAGAGAAGATTTAAATGGGATATCAGACAATTTATAATGGGCGAGGTCCACCATTTTGATGACAAGCTAATGTTCCCCCTCACACACACACATAACACTGTGAAGGCCAAGAAAGCACCATGCACACATTTCATGCAAGATCTTAGTCTGGAGGCCAAAATGGAAATTTGTAGGGCTCCTGCTGCCACATGTGTGTCACACACACACATATATATGCATTCTCAGTCACATATATAATAACCATCGCTTTCATTTATACATGGTCATGTGTGTATGTGATCTGTGAAATTGATAAACCAAACATGTACTATTGTTCCTCCGGAAGAAACCATTTAGTAATTATGATCTTGGACCATGGTGGTCCTGTATTGAATTGTTATATTTTTTTTTACTGATGGTAATATTTGAAGGAAGGGTTAGGAATATTATTTTTTTTGGTTGCTATATGAGTATAGAGATATTTTGTTGCAAGTTGATCTTTTTTTTGTGCCCCTTTTTGTTAAAGAATAAAAAAAACTAAATTTGTTAACATGTTCTTATTTTGATGAAGGACAATCATGCATGTATCTGGTTCTTTATTTACATTTTGATTGGGAAGTGTGTGTATACATTATACAATATGATACTTGAGTTATGCCAAGTTAAACCAAGAGTGGGGAACTCTAAATAAAATAATTATGTAGCTCCGAAGTGACAAGTCAGATAAGATTGCTGCACATAAACAACACCTCATTCTGATGTTTTTCTATGCATGTCCACTGTCAGCTCACTTTTATATATTGCAATTCAAAACTTAAAGGATCTAAAAAAATATTAGTTATTTAACAACCCCAAAATGAATATAATTGATGCCCCGCGATATGTTTATCTGACAAATCAATTGCTTAATCATGTTTCTTATCTCTCATGAACTACACATCAATCACATAATTTTTATATGGACACTAATACACAAAAAAAAACTTCTGGAGTAACTTTTACATATAAAATGTCTCCTAACATAGTATATGAAATATGTAGTAGATCATTAATATATATTTTATTAAAAAAATGAAAAAATACGAATTCAATTTATTCAAGTATCTATTTCACTTTTGGTAAAGAATTAATGCATGTACGTATATTATTCATTATTAAAAAAAAAGTGTACAATTTGCAAAAGAAACGACAGAAATAACTGAGTGTAAATAACATTCTTCTTCTCATATTTACTTTGCTATGTATGTTGATCAATGGATTTCTTGTCACTCAACATGAAATGCAAATAATACTCCCTTGCTAAGGTGCAAATTGAGAGTATCAATCTCCATGTGCTTTCATGCTTATCATAATAAAATTTGGCTTCATGCATTCCCTTATTTAATGAGACAATCACATAAAAAATTGTGTATACGATAGAATCTCCCAAGAAATTCTCTTAACTTGGATTCTCCCAATGTCCCATGACTTGCTACTATGTTCCATTTGCCTCCCTATTATTATATCAAAAAATAACAATAAACAACAATAAAACATGACCTTAACAACATAGCTAACTAAAACAATTTAAATCCTGCTTTGTGATTTCATATTTGTTCTTATTGTCTTGGAAACATTAAATCTCAAAAGTTTATTTTGGCAACATTGTTCACAAGTCTAGATCTACTGTATCAGAATGAAGAACCAGTGATTCAAAAATTGATCAATTTAGTAAATCAAGCTCATTTTAAACTAATCATTAGTGAACATGGCATGCTCATCATCCGTTTAAATCATTAAATTGATCATTTTTGTTAGAGATCCAATTCTACTCTAATCACATTGGTCAATTAGGAGGGATAAATTTTTAACTCATAGAGAACTAAAAAATATGGAATGATTAAAATATAATTTAAATGTTAAAAACAAATGGATTAGCTTTATTAATATTTTTAAAATATATTTATGATAACAAGCTGACCAGGACCGTTGGCCCCAACAGACAAATGTAAGGTTTTTGAAATTCGGAATGTTGTTTTCTTGTGTCCAATTTTGTCCACACCCAATAAAAATATGTTTTTACAAAACCCTTCTTAATTTGGAAAATAAAAAATGGCTCGTCTTCCAAAAAGAAAAATGAAATATAACCTTAGGGAGGAGGGACATTCCAGGAAATAAAAACACAATGACCAGGACTTTGACTAGTCATGAACCATTCAAAAAGTGGGGTCCATTTTGAGAATAAATTTCACCAGTGTACTGTCTGAGGGAGGTTTTTTATTTATTTTTTTTATGCACAAATTGACATTGTAAATATAAATTTCTTATGGTTTGCATGGTAAGCCTATCAACTAATTAAATATGAATCAATTCTATGATATTCATATTTTTTTACAAATTTTTTTATATACAAATATTAATATTTGATTTTATATCTTTGGTTTTTTTTATTTTTTAGTCCTCATGAACTATTTGATTTAGTAATAGATTCATCACTTCTTCATATTAAAGTTTTAGTCCCTAGATTTATGGTATATTCTTTATTAGTCCCTAGAAGTGAAAGTGACCTATCATAAAATTGTTTAGTTTTTTTTATTGGTCTCTGTGAGAGATTAAAAAAAATATATCTTTTAAATATGCGGATTTAAATTGTAATATGAAGAATTGAGTTTATGAGGACTTCAAAACAAAAAAAAATCCTAAAAATTATATATAATTGACATACCTAAATATTGACAGTAGTGATGATATTCGATCTCTTTTAAATATCATGATTAATATATATTATTAAAGATCATGATTAATTAAATTTACTTCATATATGATACAAACATATATAATTTTTTTAATATATATTATTGGATTCAGTTTTTCATTTTGGTGCGAATACGATGGTATTTGTATCCATGTTGTAAATATTTGGATATCAGATAAATTTAGATTTTATAGATATAGATTCAAAACTAACATGAATATTTTAAAAATAATTGATGTAGCTCAACTAGGGACATTTTTTGGAATACCCACAAAGAGTTTGGCTGTGGATTAATGTTCCCCAACCTTCATGTCATCTAGAGGTGTCAAAGTTTTGACTGTGGAAAAACTTTTGGTCTTTCTGTACAGCAGTACAGAACAAAGTGAGCACACCCCCCCACCCCCCCCCTACCCTACACTTGTATATATATAGTAGTTGATGTAGATGACATACACAGCCATAAATGTTTAAAGAAAGTGTCTCCCTTTATATTTAATTGTAGGGCTGTGATCAGAAGGACAAACAAAGGCAAGCCAAAAACATGCATTAAGTACAATTTTTTTTTAAAAAAAGCCAAAGTAATTCTATTTTTCCATATAAGTATTGCAATTCCCATTACATCAAATACAAAATTGGTGAGCCACAAAGAGAAAGCCCCTTCAAAATATTGGGGGGCCTCTCCCAAACATTGGCCACACCTTAAGTAATGGAAAAATGCTTCGCAATAAAGGGAAAAAAAAAACAATAAATAATATTCCAGGAATAGCCCCAAACATCCACAGGGGCACTCCGGGCATCACCCTCTACAAACAGAAATCCAAAATAAACCAAACCTAACCAAGACACATATAGTTATATAGACTTCATTTTTTTTAAGCCAAAGGAGACCTGTGAGGGGCTCCCTTCCTCCTGTTGCTCAATGACAGGACTATCTGTGGGAGGAATCCGGTCGCTTTTTTCTTCTTGACCTCCGTGGAATTCTCTGAATTCACGGAGCTCTGGTGTTGGTGATGGTGGTGGTGTTGATGGTTCTGGCTCGTGGAGCTCCTGTAGCTCATCGGGTCTTCTAGGATTGAATCCGGGGTTGTGGTCTGGTCTTCATCCTCCTCCACGGTGTCCGAGCCGTCCATTTGGAGGTTCTCAAAGCGCGAGAACGCAAAATCTGACTCGTCGAACCCGTAAAGGATGCTTGACAAATCCTCCCCCTGCAGCACCACGTGATCCACCTGCGTGGATGATCATACATGTTAATTAAATAACCATCATTGGAACAAAGTTCTCATCACCCAATGTCACCTACACATCGAACTCGCAAAAAAACATAGAATTTGGATATTTATTTAGTTTCGAGATAACCCTAGTTGTCATTATCACGTAACACTAACGTATAAAATTTTACATGTACTTCACGTACTAGTGATGATAATACATCAAAAAAATATTTAATTATCTTCATACTTTTATGGTAGTTATCATGTATTATTTTATGAATGCACACAATGAAGCCAAACTTTGTGACTATAATCTTGTAGTGAATTGGTGTGATTTTTGTTACCTTGCAAGAGAGAGAGCAGTAGTGGAAAGGCTCCTGGAGGATCCTGTCACATGTGAAACAGATGTTGCCTGAGCCCTTGAAAGGCCTGTTCTGTGGCCTCTGGTTCAAGAACACCACCTTGGCCCTGTTTATTGTGTAGGGCTGCACATTATCAATTTATGAACATTAATTTCCAACTATACAAAATAATTATCATAATTTGTTCTTTTCTATTATCTTGAGATTTTGCATTACCTGAACATAAGAGCAGTCGATCAACTTCTCAAGATCTCCCAATCGAACCACATCATGATAAACGTATCGCCTCACCTGATTATCAGGAACCATTATTACAATTAATCACAAACTAACTTTTTCATAAATAGAAATCCAATGTAAAATCAGGGATGAGGAGATACAGTCAGTTATAGTTCTCTTGAGTCTTCATCAATTCTAAATGGGGGACTGACACATATCATAATACATGTTCAACATGTGAAATCTGTTGTGTTTTTATTCAAGGGCGCGGCTAGAGCCACCCCACATGTTATCCTACCCACCGCATAAAAAATTAATTTATTTCATATCTAATCCACCCCACGAGTTCGACATAGACGATGTTTTCTGTGTTTAAGATTGTTCGACATAGATCGTGTCGATCGAACAATTTTAAACACAGAAGGAACAATATTTTTGTCGAACATGGGGTGTGTTAGATATGAAATAAATTAATTTTTTTATGGGGTGGGTAGGATAACTTGTGGGGTGGCTATAGCCCCACCCTTTATTCAATTGTTAGAGATCATCGAGAACTGATGTGATTCAATCAATGTTGGTACTATACTATAAAAAAAAAAGTAATTTTTTTGAACAAATTCAATTATGAGATCAATGATTTCACTGTATGAACATGATTTCATTAAAATTATGGGACAATGATTATAAGATGAACTGAAAATATGAGATAGGTCTTCCCAAAATAACCACCTAAAAAGAGAAACAGAAAAAGAAATGCAAGGTCCAATCTTAAAAATCTGATCAGACGACTGAAAAGTCACTTTCACTTTTATTGTTTATAATGTTTCCTGCTTTTACTTCTCATATGGTTATATTTGAAAAATTTTTTATAAAAACCAATAATTCAAATGAGATAACTATGAGAAATAAAGAAATAAAAATAAAAAAGAATTTACAGTTGTGAAAGACCCATGTGAAGGTAAAAAACAAAAAAAAGGTGGGACTAAAAATGTTTGGGAGGAAAACTTTTTGAATTATGAGAACATCACTCAAAAATCAAAATCACAACCTGTAAAATTCCGACAAAGATTACATAAAATCTGAGGAGAAATCAAAGAAACTTTATGAAAAAAAAAAACACATATAATCATTTGATCCACATAAAATCTAATTTTTCAAATATATCCTCTCCTCTTAATTACAGTGGGTGGTGGTGGTGGTGGGTCATAATAATATCCAACATCTTCTAAAATCTTCCATTAAAAATTCACATGAACAGCTAAAAAAAATGCATTTTTCATTCAACAAAACAATAATTTTGAGAAGCAGAGACAAACCCAACTACAAAATTCTCAACTAACCATCAAAAATTCACACCCAATTCAAGTCCTCAAACCCAAAATCGAGCAAAATTTTGAAAACCCAAACTCAAAATCGAAGAAACAAAGAAACCCAAATCTTCAGAAAGGATCAAAAACCTGAAGGAGAGGGTGGGATCGATGGGAGGGGACGCAGTGGTGACAGATGCTCCTGCAGCAGCCCAAGCAGAATATGTTCTTCTCGTTCTTCTTCTTGTTCTCGTGACCCCCACAATTCCCGAAGAACGTCTCCGACATCAGCCCCTCCAACCACGCCGGCTTCGCCGCCGCCACCATCATCTCCGACGACGACGACGACGACTCCCCATCTCTCACTCTCACCATTTTTTTTTCTTTTTTGGGTTCTTAGAGACTCTGTTTTTTTTTGTTTTGGTTTTTTTTTATTGTTTCATTGATTTCTTTGTGGGTGTTTCCAGAGGAGAAGCAGAGAAGGGACTGGAAGAAGTGATGGTGGAGAAGAATTAGTTTTTGCTTTGCTTTGCTTTTCTATTGAAACCCTAACGAACCTCTCTCTCTCTCTCTCTCTCACTCGCTCTCACACTCTGTATCTCGAGAGGCTTCCCTCTATTTATAGCGGAGGCGGATGAGAGTGATTTTTTTTAAAAAAATTATCATTATTTGTTCTCGTATTTATAACATAAGTATCTGTTAATTATTGGATATAGTATCACTCTTTGTTTCATCCAATTCATATGATATGATTCAATATGATATTGATGGTATAAGGTCTGACTGAATTCAAACTCATTCCAAACATTTGATTCATTCACTATAATAATATATATATCTCAGTGTAAATCTTTTAATTGTTTTTATAAATGATATCATTAATTTATATGTGATTTTTTAAAAGAATAAAAAAAAGGATATTGTGTTTTGAACTATAAAACAAACTGAGTGTAACTTTTTTCATTAAGAATGCATGTACCTTCACTTAACGTAACTTTTTTCATTAAGAATGCATGTACCTTCACTCAACGGTAAGTTTGTCAATAGATTGTATATTAAAATGATGCTTTGGTATTTATATCTTTTTATAAGGGTGCGTTTAGTTGTGCGATTGTGCAGCGTTTGCAATTATATGAAACTCGTTTGCAATCGTGCAACCAAACAGTTTTGCAATCGCAATTTTAAACCCAGCTATTGCAAGCAAATAATGTCTAAAAATTGCGATTTCAAAAAGCTGAGAAAGTGAGTTTTTTGCGAAATCAGTTTTGCAATCGCAGATTTCTATAGAATCAATTTTCCAATCGTGCAACCAAACGCATCCTAAATCACTGGAACATAGATGTCACTCTTCATATTGAGACGAGAGGTTGACATTTTCTGAATAAGTGACGTGTCGTGGACACAAATTTGAATACTCAAGTGACATAATAAAAAGATATAAGAATTAATTTTTTTTTCACATTGTGATTAATTATTCATAATAACGAATGTAAACAATATAATATATATATATAGTTTACAATCCCACCCATGCAGTTTGATATTTTTAACAAGATATATATCAAGTTCAGCGAAACATGTAAATATTATTTTTTTATAAATGGATTTATAAATTTCATTTATTTAATTTTTATTAAATGATATGTTTCATTATATGAAGTATACACCTAGAATAAAAATATAAGACATGTGGGTTGATACATGCTACAGTACTTGACACCATGGGTGCGTGTGGATTTTTCTCATCTCACTCAATCATATTCTTTTTTATTATAGGGATAGAAAATGATTATATTTTCCTAATATATATATATATATATATATATATATATATATATATATATATATATATATATATATATGTATATATATATATATATAAAAGACATGTGAGGACTACAAGTGGAATGTCCAAAAAATTTAGCAACTACTATATACAATGTTAGGTCAGTATAGTATTTTTCTATAGTTAGTTAAAAAATGCAATTCAATTAATTAATTGTATATTTTATTATTTAAAAGATAAAGAATTTATGTACAACCCCTTTTTCAGCATCAATTTTAGTTTACATGTGTTTTGAATTTTTAAAAATAATTCACCTCATCTAATAAGGTATATGTTTTTATAAAAAATGGAACATATATTCAAATGAATTGCATTGATGCATTTATAGAAAATGTAAAAAAATTTATTGAAACATAAACCTTGTTAAAGTTTGTATATGCTCCAATGATTTTAATCTCACCTGCAATATATTGTTTGTGAAAATTTATATTAGGAAACATGTATCTTCAAAAAAGAAAAAAAAATGTTCCAATGAATTTATGAATTACTACTTGAACGAAAAATGAAATTGACATGTTTTGATACAAAACAGCAGGGTTGCAAATCAAAACTGTGTATAATAACACCATTATATAAGTATATACCTTTAAATATTAAAAGGAGAAAAATACAATCTTACGTGCAATATTGTTTTCTCAAATTCTTTGTTTATGTTAGACTTTTAGGGAAAAAGAATAATATGACCTAATTGTATTAAGAGATGAACAAAACCCTTTATATAGTAGTACAAGACTTATTACACGTGTAACACAGTAATACACGTGTAATACAATACACATGTAATCTAACACCCCCGCTCAAACTCAAGGTGGATCAAACAACGTGAGTTTGCGAATGAGATACAAGAATCTAGGAAGTGGATGAGACTTCGTAAAGAAATCTGTGATCTGCTCAGCAGAGAAAATGTGCGGAGGCGTCAGTGTCTGAGCAAGGAAGTGCTGACGAACAAAATGACAATCGATCTCAATATGCTTAGTCCTCTCATGAAAGATTAGATTGCTAGCAATCTGAATAGCACTTCGATTATCACAGTAAAGTGGAGTAGGACCTGTAACATCAACTCCAAGATCGGTTCAAGAGACGTCTAAGATGAACGATCTCTTTGGTTGTGAAGGTCATTGCTCGATACTCGACTTTTGTGCTGGAAAGAGAAATAACATCTTGTTTTTTGCTGCGCCAGGAAATAAGAGAATCTCCAAGAAATATGCAAAAACCAGTAGTGGATCGACGAGTAGTCGGATCTCCTGCCCAATCAGCGTCAGTGTAAGCTCGAAGAACCAAAGATGAAGATGATGACAGATATAGTGATCTGGTAATAGTCCCACGTAAGTATCTAAGGATCCTCATGAGAGCACTATAGTGAACCGAACGAGGAGCAGAGACGAACTGACTAACTATGCTGACTGCATGAGCAATTTCAGGTCTGGTAATGCAGAGATACACTAGCTGACCCACGATCTGTCTGTATCGTGTAGGATCTGAAAGGATCTCACCATCAGTAGGACGTAGCTTTACATGAAGCTCAAGTGGTGTGTCAGCACGGCGAGTGTCAGATATAGCGGCACGATCAATAATATCTGCTGTGTACTTCTGCTGAGAGAAAAGAATCCCCCACTTACTCTTAGCAATTTCTAGCCCTAGAAAGTAGCGAAGAGTACCGAGATCCTTCATCTGAAACTTACTACTGAGGTGACGCTGAACAAGAGTAATACCAGCTGAGTCGTCACCAGTGATGATCATATCATCCACATATAGAAGTAGAATCACCCGACCCTGCGATGATGATCGCACAAACAAAGAGTGATCCTGAGAGCTCTCAACAAACCCAGCTGATAGAATAACACTGCGAAAACGCTCAAACCATGCACGAGGAGCCTGCTTAAGACCATATATAGCAAGCCGGAGACGAGAGACATGCTGAGGAGGAGTACGAAGACCAAGAGGTGGTTGCATGTAGACCACCTGTGATAAATCCCCATGAAGAAAGGTATTCTTCACGTTCATCTGAAAGAGCGGCCAATGACTAGTCGCGGCAACTGCAAGAAGAGTGCGAACGGTGGTCATCTGTGCAACAGGGGTGAAAGTCTCCTCATAATCGATCTCATACTCCTGTGTGAAACCGCGAGCAACTAGACGAGTCTTGTGTCGTTCAATGGATCCATCAGGTCGATGTTTGACCTTAAATATCCATTTACAACTGATAGGCTCAACACCGGTGGGAAGAGGAACAATATCCCACGTATGAGTCTCCTGAAACACCTGAAACTCCTCATCCATGTCCTGTCGCCACTCAAGGTGCTGACTGCCTCTTGATAAGATTTAGGCTCCCGATGTGTATGAATAGCTGCAAGAAAGGCTTGAAGTTGTGGAGAATAAGAGCTGACTGTAGCAAAACCAAACTGATCAGGGGGTCTACTATCAAAACTGAAACGGACAGGCGGATGACGCTCGCGCTGAGGATAGCGAACGACATTACTCGAATCCATAGCCGGGAGAGGGGCGTCAGACGCAGGAGGTGAAGCACCAGGAGAAATATCTGCAATAGGACTGGAAGAGGAAGACAGAGAGTTACACTCGATCGGAGAAGACTCAACCAGGGGAGGACTAGGAGGTGATTCAGGAAGAGAAAGAAACTCAATAACAGGACAAGGCTGAACAGAGGGAGACGTAAGAGAAGTGGACTCACGGGACGTAGACGAAAAATAGGGAACATTCTCAACAAATGATACATGACAAGCGAACCAGAAACGATGACCCACAGGATCATAACAACGATACCCCTTATGCTCGAAACTTATCCCTAAGAAAACACATTGAACAGACCGAGCAGAGAGCTTGTCACGAGCATGAGGAGGAAGAAGAACAAAACACGTACAACCGAAAACTCGAAGATGACTGTAGTTGGGACGTGAAGAATAGAGGCGTTCATGAGGGGACATGCCAGAGAGAATGGTAGAGGGAGTGATATTTATGAGATGAACAGAAAGAAGGGCAGCCTCAGCCCAAAAATGATGTGGAACAGACAATGACAGTAGAAGAGAGCGAGTGGTCTCAAGAATGTGACGATGTTTACGTTCGGCAACACCATTCTGTTCATGAGTGTAGGGACAAGACCACTGAAAGATTGTGCCATGTGATTGAATCAGAGAGCGCATTGTAGAAGAAACATATTCCTTGGCACAATCAGAGCGAAAGGTTTTAATGCGAGTCTGAAATTAGATGTGAATCATGGTGGTAAAAACATCATAAATGTGAGCAACCTCAGAGCGATTACGTAGTAAATAAATCCACGTAAAGCGAGAATAATCATCAATGAAGCTAATATAATAAGAAAAACCACTCAAAGAATGTACGGGAGCAGGACCCCTAATGTCAGAATGCACTAACTCAAAAGGACTGGTGGACTGATTATTACTAGGACTAAAAGGTAAGACCACAGGTTTGGCCAATTAATAGCCCTCACACACAGACAAAGGAGAAAAAGAAGTAGATCCTAACACACCAGACTCAAAAATGCCTTTAAGACGAGACTCAGAGACATGACCTAACATTCTATGCCACAAATCGACATTAGAAGTGACGCTACCATAGAAGACAGGGATCTGGAACAGGAAGGTGCAGATACTCCACGAAGTACAATCCGCCGACTCTACGACCAACGCCAATCCTCCGCCTCAAGTGTGGATCCTGCACAAAACAACCAGAGGAAGTGAAAGAAACGGTTAGACCGGAATCATAAAGCCTACTAATGGAAACAATGTTCATGCATAGATCCGGCGCATGTAAAACAAATGGAATAGAAATATGACCAGTGGGATCTGAGGTGGTGGTGATAGATCCACACTGGGTGATGATTAAAGCGGAACCATCAGCAGTATGAATCGAAGGCAAATGAGCAGGAGCTGGTGAACATGCAGTAAGTATAGAACTATTAGGTGTCATATGATGGGATGCACCAGAATAAAAAATCCAAGAGACAGAAGTACCCGGAGTGGAAGAGAAGGCTGAGGGAGCAGTAGACTCAGACCGAGGTGGATGCTGTAAAAGTTGCTCAAGACGCTGATTGATGAAAGTGTCAAGATGATCAGAAGTAGGCAAACCTGGTGCAGTGGTGGTAGCAACAACAGCAATAGGACGACGGTGAACCGGACCACAACCATGAGAGACTTGCTGCGGCATACGAGAACCTAGTCGTTTCTCTGGATGAAGATCCCAGCAATTATGAATGGCATGTCCGGATCTTTTGCAGTGCGCACATAGAATTGTAGCACGTGATGATGTTGCAGGAGGAACAGCAGGAGAGGTAGCAGCCAGAACTCCAGAATACATGGTCGAGGAAGTAGTATGTCGAGATGCTACAGTGCGTAGACGAGTCTCCTCGACAACAATTTCCACTAGAACCACCTCTAAGCGTGGCAAATGATCTCGATGAATCAACTGTCCAGCCAACGTGGAATATTCAGGACGAAGAGCCATAAGGAAATGGTAGAGTTTACGACATTCACGAAAGGCATCTCGCTCAGCTATAGATGCACGTGGACCCGGCTCAAGATTTCGTAGTTCACAAAAACAGGTGCGCATGCGATTGTATAGATCGGTGACAGATAGATCTCCCTGAACAATTGTCTGAACCTCAGCAAGTAACTGATACTCTCGAGCGCCACTTTTCTCCACAAAGCATTTAAGAAGAGATGCCCAAATCTCCGCTATTGTGGCCGGCGGCGATGGACGGTGGCCGACGGCGACTAACGGTGGCCAGCGGGGATGGACGGTGGCCGGTGACGACTGTCGGCGGCAACGGACGGTGGCTGCCGGCGGTTAACGGACGGCGTCCGGACAATTGGAATCGGACCAGGGTAATTGGGTCTAGTGGGCCGGGCAAACGGGCCGGGAAGTGGGCCGGGTAAACGGGCCTGGCAAGCAGACCTGGACTGGCGGGATCCGCGAGCGGGCAAGTGGGATTCCGCGTACGGGATTTGCGAACGCGCTCACGGGATTCCCGGGATGTCCGCGTGATACAAGCGGGATTCCCGGGATCTGCCGGGTTGATTTTCGGGATCTGCTGCCAGGCACGCTGGGCGAACGGGCTGCAGCGCGGATGGGCGGACGGCACGGACGGGCATGTTGGGGTTGCAGCGCTAACGGGATCTGCTGGGCAGATCTGCTGTGCGCGGACGGGCGGATCTGTGCTCGGATGAGGTTGCTGCGCGTGGGTGGATCTGCTGCGCGGACGGCTTGGGGCAGCGCAGACGGCTGTGCTGACGAGCGTGGACGACTGGGGCAGCGTGGACGGCTGCGCTGACGAGCGCGGACCGACGGCGCACGGACGACGATGACATTGACGACGACAACACGAACAACGGCACGATGTAACGAACGTCGAATCTCAACAAAGATTCAAAGAAAAAAAAATTATTTGAGGTCTCAAAGGGGCTCTGATACCATGTTAGACTTTTAAGGAAAAAGAATAATATGACCTAATTGTATTAAGAGAGGGACAAAACCCTTTATATAGTAGTACAAGACCTATTACACGTGTAACACAGTAATACACGTGTAATACAATACACATGTAATCTAACAGTTTATATTGATTGTATGTCAAACTTCACACTTCATTCTCTAATTTAAGAAACAATAATGTTTTTTATGCCCCTATCTTTTAGACCCAATTACAAGCCCCATGAGGTGGCAAAATAACACCCTTTTAACTTCAATTGATAACCATTCTCTAAAACGTGGTGATGGTTTCGGTTTCATATCTTCATCCATGCATCGTGGAGGGGCATTAACTCCCATATTTCCTTTTTTTGGAATGTTCAATTGAATTCTTATTCATTCATCATTATTAATCGATTATTTTTTCAGAACGGAATTTTCTATGAAGAACACGTAGTAGCATATCCGAATTTTTACTTCGGGGAAATTTGAAGTCACTAATTCATTTTTTTTCGATTTGAATTTCATCTCAATGTCTATCGGATCAAGTTTGACATTTGTTATATTTTGGATTTGCAATTGAGTTTTATTTTCTATTAGTTTTGTTGGACGTTAAAAAGATTTTTTTCATGTTGGAATACCAGTTATATCTGAATTTGAAGTTAATATTTTTTTATCTACATTTTAAATGTATGTTACATTTTTAAAATCTAAAATACGAAACCTTTTTATGTATGATCATCAATTACATTTTATATTGTTTGTTACTTTTACATGACACTGTTACATTTATATAAATGTAACATAATAGTAACATTTATTTAAATGTCTTATATTTTATACTATTTGTTACATTTACATAACATTATTACATTTAGATAAATGTAACATAACAGTAACGTTTACCTAAATTTCTTACATTTTATATTGTTTGTTACATTTACGTAACTTTGTTACATTTATATAAATGTAACATAACATTAATTATAATGTTTGTTACATTTATATAAATGTAACATAGAAGTAACATTTATTTAAGTTTCTTACATTCCATGCACAATTTAAAAACAAATAATCTCCTCAATTGGGTGTTACATTTTACAACGTGTTGCATTTAGAAAATAAAAAAATAAATCTGCTACATTCTTCATTGTAAGCTATACAAAAATCAAATGTATGAGATTTTTTAAAGAATGAATCAGTTTTTCATGAAATGAGATGTTTCCATTGTTGTATGTGTGTGTACCATGATGAATCTAGACTCAATAATTAATTGTTAAATGTAACTACCATTCTACCAATATAAAATGCAACTGCTTCATATGATAAATATATGCGTTTTTTTATTTAAATTTGAATACAATAAATACATGCTATTTTAATATTCAGTTAATAACATTCTTTAAAAAAATTCTAATGTGTATAATAAGAATGTAAGTTTGAAATAAAAATCTAGTCCGTTTAAAGGATTTTGACGAAGAACACTTTAGGTAAGTTTTGATGTAATAAAATAGAAATTCAATTACAATTTAAATAAAGATTTCATAATTCAAATTTTAAAATGAGTAAATTTTAGTGTAACCAAGATTCATGTGAAAGATTGATAATCGAATCGAAAAAAATGGGGATTTGGGCTAATGTGATGAATTTTTATTGAAATGCATTTCATATTTTGTCATTTTATATTTTTTCAAAAGTCACGTAATGGGGTTTGGAAGTGAGATTTATAATTTAAGGTCAGGTTATCATCACTATTTAATAAATTCAACTAATGATGGATGTTATACGCATTAATTTTCCTTATTTACTGTATGGTCTTTAAATAATGAGGAGCCTAAAAATGTAGTTAAAAAAAAAGGATTTGAGTTTTAAAGCTAATATTTCTAATATTTTTTATAATGTAATTAAAAAAAATAGAATTTTTTTCTTCTTTATTTTTGTGTTATAATGGCGGGAAAGAAAACCACTGCTGATGTGTACTTTTCCTTTTTTTTCTTCCTTTTTATCGAAAAATACGGTTTCTATTGCCCTCCAATTTGAACTTATTTACGGAAGATGACACTACAAAGAATATCGTCACCTCCCGGTAAAAATAGGACACCGAATTGGACGGTGGGGATTTGTGTTCGCTTGTTCTCTTTTTTTCTTGGGTTTGTCGTGACACGTTTTAATCTTTGCCACTGATTATTTCTTTATTTACGAAGCACTCCTCGCCCCTGGCAGACTGCCCGAGTGGCAGACTGGCAGTGCATGGAGCGAGGGCTATTTTGGGCATGATATTGGTTTCCTGAAATTACGTATCGATTCAAATTCAATTAACCCAACAAGTAAACCATTGACCGCCTTCATTTTTTATCGGTTCGAAAACTGTTGGATTTTATTTATTTATTTATTTATTTATCAAAATAACAGTTAATTTTTGTAAAATTACGTGGGCGCGGAAGAGAAGTGACTCAGCAAACTCTTTTTTAATTAAATAAATAAAACTTTCTCCACAAACCGACAGATTATAAAACAGTCCTCGAAAAAAAATTATTCAAAAAATTATATTTTCTTAGCTTTTATTTTATTTTAAAATTTATATAAAAAAATTTATTATTTTTTATGGTGAAAGAGAGAGATGATTTTTTTACTGTGGTGTGAGACAGTGAGTGGGATTTTTTACAGAAAGAGATCGTGCGTGTGTGGACGAATTTGACTGGGTCAGCCCAACCTTTTCGATCTGAACCGTCTGATGGGACCCATCTGTCGAGATGTTTAATCATGGGCCATGCCGGATTCTTTAATGGGTCGGCGGTCCACCACTCTGGTTTCTTAATGAATCATGGGCTTTGCCTCGCTCATTTGTTTTCTCGTGCAGTGCTGCTACACTCAGTTTTTTTCTCGGTAAAAAACACAGATTTATATACCTCGTTACAGATTCAGTGTAACATATATCTCATTAAATGATGTTTATACGTCACTAAATTTTTTCTTACACTTATTAAAAATGAGTTTATTAAACTAAAAATGGGTTCATTCAGTCCAAAACACAGACATATATACCTCATTACAGATTCAGTGAAACATATATCTCACTAAAAATGAGTTCATTCAACTCGAAATGAAGCGATATGCATTTTTTATCAAAGCATATACCTCATTAGATGATGTTTACTATTTTTTTAAAATGAAAACATATGAGATCTGAGTTTTGATTGGTGAATGTGATTGAGTATATCATATTCATTTCTCGTGTGCCTTGTTATACACAGTCTCGTTTACAACATCTGTGTGTAGTTCTATGTATATTTAGTGAGATAAGTATTTTTTTATTTTTTTATAATTGGGTACGGAATATGCGATTATGGAGTCTAGACCCAGTTAGGACTGGTTTCAATCAATCATGTCAATACTGAACTACATAATCTATTAATCGAACTACACGGTCTACGAATTAAATTCAACAGCCAATTGTTGGGTACATATTCTACTCTCTTATTGGATTCAGTCAGCTATTGTATAAAACATGGATTTCTAAATGCCATCCGTATCCAAGAAAAGAGTAAACACGTACCCAACAATTGATTGTTCAGTTCACTTAATGAGCTGTGCAGTTCGATACTGGCATGACTGACTGGGTCATGTTATGAAAGTATGTATCTTATTGCGCAGAGAGATTTAACATCTCTCTATGGTTATAGTATCCGACGAGATGGGGGTGATTTCATAACTGCCTCCCACTTCTCTCTCCTCCTTTTTTCAGTGTGGACGGGATATTAATCGGGTCAATTCGATCCAATATCCAACAAAATATTTATAGAGAGCGTGAGAATGAAACCCCAAAGGATGGAAGGTTTAAGCAATTAGAGGGTGAAGATGAAGAAATTGCTAGAGAGAGAGAGGGGGGTAAACCCCGAAGTGATATTGTTAAATTGCATAATTTCTTTTGGTTTTTTGGATAAAATGAATCAAATTGAAAAATATACGAATCAAACTACAATACTTATGAATCGAAATTAACATTGTATGGATCTAACCGAGGTACTTCAGAATCAAATTGAATAATGTGTGAATTAGTTTGATTCAAAATAATTTCGATTTGATTCAGAACAAGTACTTGATCAGGTCTATTCATATGGTTTTTCAATTCCATTGTTTCATTGTTCAATTTGATTCATACGAGTTCAGATTGGTTCATTTATTATTTAGTTCAATTCATGTTTATTTTAATTTGATTAATTGATTGTTCAGTTTAATTCATGCTAAACCTATCAAAACTTGCAGTACTAATTTAACTCATTTACAAAATTATGTAATTTAAGACATTCATGTGATCAATGTATTGGAACTTCCATTCAACCATCTAGCCTAAAGAAATTATGCAATCCAAAAAAATTATATGTTCGTCCTAACCACGCTTGGCATAATGGTAGTGGGGGAGCTGGGTTCGATCCCTGTCACGGACAGGAGGAAAAAAAGTGGACTACAGCCTTTAGGCTGTTATGTGTTATTGGGCTCTGCCTTGTCTCATCTGGGCCTTGGCCCAACTCTATCTAGTCTCGTCCAGTCCAGGCCTTGTATATCAAAAAATAAAATATTTTATATGTTCAATACAACAGGAAAAAAAAAATCCCCAACACATGACATGAAAGATTTGTATACATACATAATTACAAAAAAAAAAAAAAAAACTCAATGTAGCTGCCATTGAAGGATTTTACAAGATGATGGAAGATGGAGTTTTTTGGGATTTTGAAGATTTGAAAAAAAAAAGTGGTAGAAAAAGAAAAACCCGAAATAAAAACTTTAAAGAAAAAGAGAGTCTGGAAGGATTCACAGGAGGGAGAGAGAGAGGAGGGTTGTGAAAACTTCGGGAATGAAAGAGGGAATGGGAGGGAAACCAAGAAAAAAAATGGAGGGTAATGGAGAAGAAACAAGTTTTTCACTCCCCCTTTTTCCTAGTCATGTGTTGGACACATGCATACATGTATCGGTCCCCAATTGGGGCCTGACTTGATCCGGACCCTTTTCCTTTGTCAATAGGAAAGCATGACTGCACTGTCTCGATATGAGCCAATGGAGACCAGGGGCAGCAGGCATAGAGTATAAGGTGGGGGTTTTGGAACAAAAAAATTACATCAACCACTAAAAATATTTTTAAAAAGAAAAAAGATAAAAAGATAATAAGTAACAAAATTTCTCAAATACATATGAATTGTTTCTCTCGCCCAAATTAAAGATGAAATGATCTAAAAAATTATTCTTTCAATAATTATTTTTTAGTGGTAGAAGAAATTTTGTGAATGTTATTGTTAAAAATTAATTTTAAATTAATGTTACAATGTATATTTGTGAAACTTTTGTTCTATATTTCGAGTAATTTTCTTCAAGTCTCATTTGAGAAAATATTTTAACGAATTGTATATATTGTATCCCCTTGTACAAAAAAGTAAACGAAAAACAAATCACATACATCATCTAACAAAATATATAGCTCGTTACTAAAATAAAACTACTATACCCATTTTCAAAAGTTGAAACACTGTTAAAGAGTGCATACATTTCAGCCACTGCTTTAGGGTATGATCACAGACAAACTCATGTTGAGAGATAAGATGTATATAAAATTCAATATAATATATGTTATGTTAGTGGTTTTTTCAAAATGTACTTCTACGTGTCTTGTAAGTTTGGGTCTTATGTTTGTAACTTTGTGTGTTAAGTTTAGTCCTACATCGGTTAAAAAGAAAAGCATTATGCACTATATAAAGTGTAATGTGTATAAAGTAATGTTTATTTTATGAATCATAAGGTGTTATGCACACGGTACTTAAGCACCGTTCGCGCATGCGTGCGAGTGTTCAATGGCGCAATGTGCCGCTTTGTTGGCGCACCTGACAAAAATAATCAAAAGTTTTCTCTTTTCCCTAAAATTTGTTCTAGTATTGAGTTTCCACATAATCTAATACTGGGGTTTTGATTCACTTGGGTTCTTCATCAGTATTTTGTCCATTATCGTTGGTGCAAACGTTGGTGAAAATATTGTTTTAAGTTATTCTGGAGACAGATTTGCAGTACCCATGTGCACACTATTTGGTGATAGTAAATATTGTCTTAAAGAGAACGAGTCAATAACGCGACTCGAAGTATTCTGGAAAAGTCTCGATCATAATCTTCAACATATTATACTTTTATAAAAATACATGACTACATGCATCTTCAATTAAACCATACACTAAACTATCCATTAAAATACTTGTCAAATGAGAATTTTCAATCTCCCATAAACATCATCTTTTTTTTTTGTAAGGAGAACAAAGAAAGAGATCACACTGTCACAAGTAGGGGACCACTAAAAAACAATGCCTAAACCCATGCATAGCTGTTAGTTATGGGGGTTGTGGTGCATAATTTCTTGGTGCTTGTTTTATGGTGGTTTGGATGCCACAATCATGACCTCCCTGTCTTCTTCTTTTGGCCCCCTCTACCAACCTACATCATGAATGCATTTCTATTAGAAAAAACATGTAACGTCTTCACTCAATTTTTGTAATTCTAATATATAAAGGAATTCATCATTCTCAAGAATTAAGTTTTAATTTGATAGATTTTGTGAAATGAAAAATTTATTGAAAGTGAGTGAATTAAAATGTAATTTTTATGAGAGTTCCAACAGATGAATGAGAATGAAAGTCAATTTGACTCTCGATAACTTTTATTTATAAAGAAAATTCTTCATTTTCAGAAAATCAAGTTCTTGTGGATTGTGGAAGAAAAAATTGATTAATATGTTCAAAAGGGAACACAATAATAAAGAATTTCAAACATGATTTTCTAATGTGTATGCCAAACTGTCATCTTTTATTTCAAATAAAATGTAGTTAGAAATCCATGAGGACCACCATTGACTGATCAACTTGGCCTAAATACTGTTGTGTGACATCTTTTTCTTCATATGTTTCTCCACATCAGACATGTGAGATGGATGTACCACCTTACAATAAATTAAAAATAAAGCAAGGCCAATATTTTTTATATGTGGGACTTTTTGCTTGTTTTGTCCTTTGTCTTTGTTGATAATATAGTAATGGACCAAGCTATTGCACATGTGTGCAATCATGGCAATCCAATTGATTTATTGAGTGTTGTTCAATCATTCAAGTAGATTATTGGATAGAAAATAATGATGGTGATTGGTTCATTTTATTAGTTATTATTATCATTATTTCTAATTTACCAATCATAGTTTTTTTTAATATGAAAAAGTGAAGAGGTGATTTGCTATCGATCAAGGAATTAAGATCTTATAACCATATTATTTATTATGATTTTTTTTTTTGTTGTGATTGTTGATTGGGACTCTTTCAATTAAAATCTATGGATCAATTGATTGATTTTACCACTCAAAATGAGCTCAGTTGAAGGTTATATAGTGGGATCAAAGTAGTTCGTCTTAAGACGCTCAGTTGATTTATTTTGACGAATAAATCAGGTTTAGTGTCATTGATTTTGTTTTTAATATACTTTGTTAAAATCAGAGAGACAAATAATATGTAATCTAACATATTTAAATAAGCTGTTTTTTTGGCTCTTCAACTTGTAAAGGGTTATGCTTTTGATGATAAGTTGTCATAATTTTATGAAATAAAAAATTCATCAATTTTGTTTTATTTACATTTGTCAAAATTGAAACAAAAGTATGGATATATGTTATTCTAGCATTTAGGTGGAACAAAAAATTCTTCTTTTCATTTCAAAATCGGGACAATTGTATGCACTTTATCCTGATTATTTTTATACCAAATGGGATAAATTGTTCTCTCCCTCAATTCCCTACAAATACTCCTTATCCCACCATTTATCCCCTTGTCAAACTAGGTTTAGGGCTATTATGAGCTGTGGGTTTTGAGGAAGTCTCATTGAATTTTCTAACGCTGATTCATACAATTTTTTTAATCATTTTTACATGCCCTCTTTATCTTCATCTAGTAAATATTAGGTTACTAAAATATACAAAAAGATGCATTAAATTCATTCAAATATATATTTTATTTTTTATGTGTATATATATAATGTGAAATGATAATATGCGATCCGTGTAGTCCGTACGAACCGTGTATATACATAATTTTAAAGGGTATATACATGATAAATAAAGCATATACTTCATTGAGCTATATTTTTTTTACCGACGCATATACCCCTCAAAATAACGTATATACGCGGTTCGCACAGACTGCACCATATCACCACTCTATATATATAATTATACAAGTATATATGTTTAAGGTTCAAACTAAAACATGTTTGGAATTATGAAAAAGAATGTAGGAACGTCTAGTTTTTAACATAATGCTAATCAGGCTTACAAACTAGGGACGGGATCCAACTGATACCCATCAGTTCTGATCAGTCCTATTGAATGGATGACATATTGTCACCTCACATGTTAAACATGTGATATTTAATTTTGAACACTTGTTAACTCTTAATTGGAGATAAACAAGATCTGAGGAATCCGATACTGGTTGGATCTCATCTCACCGTATGCACCGTATAGTTTTAGATTGAGACAGAAAGAGAAGAAAACAGTATGAAGTTGAGGAAGACTAATTGAATTAACTTCAAATATCTCTGTTATAATCTCTATATTGTTACAATGGGCTCCTTATGGACATAGGCATAAGTCCAATAGCGAATATCAGTGTTTTAATTTTATTTTTATTATCTGATAATGTTTGCAACA
Source organism: Acorus calamus (assembly GCA_030737845.1). Lineage (NCBI taxonomy): Eukaryota > Viridiplantae > Streptophyta > Magnoliopsida > Acorales > Acoraceae > Acorus > Acorus calamus. The sequence goes on along the minus strand of CM060858.1, from coordinate 9,828,030 downwards.
TTTCATAAATGTTGTGGGATCCCGGATCTAAGGTACCTAACAAGGTACTGATGTTATTGTTGTATTTTATTTTGATATACAGATAGATGAATATATTTTGTAAGATGTATCACTGGTATCACTGGGTATAATTAAAGGCAAACCTTATCTAACTATAAATATAAGGTTTTTTTATTTTTAAGTCCCCATAAACTATATGATTTAGTGATCGATCTTTCACTTTTTCATATTACAGTTTAAGTCCCTAGATTTAAATGATACGTTCTTTTTTAGTCTCTCACATGGACTAATAAGAAAACCAAACAATTTAGTTATAGGTCCCTCCCAGAGACTAATAAGTAACATATCATTTAAATCTAGAGACTTAAACTGTAATCACATATTTTATAGGGACTAAAAAATAAAAATCCCTAAATAAAATATACATGAGTACCTTGTCATGTGTACATGAAAAGGGCCAATGTTAAGATGGCCATCAAAAATAGTAAAATGTTATGCCTAAAAAACTGCCTTATTTAATTTGGAAATCTGTGAATGCTTTTATCTAATCTATGTTATTTTTATTTTGTTCATTTTATTTTATTGGCTAGTTTTGTGTTTCCAAAATCTAGGCTGTGTATTCTATTGACTATATCAATAGATCTAGCCAGCCATGCACATTAATATAGATGCAGACAAGACAAGACAGTGTGAACTGTTGAAACAAACTCCCACATAAAGAATTGCTAAACCACAGCTTAAGGAGGCATAAAATAGATTTTGAACAAGATTTCCCATATCTTTGCCTTTGTAAGAACAGCTGCAACACACATTTAAAAAACCTAAATCATGATATAATTTAAATTGCATCACCAATTAAGAAAGTCAGGTCAGGTACCTTAATCTCTTTATCCACTCTTAAATCAATCTTTTAGGTAAAATATTCGATTTAGAGCATATGCTTTTAGGATTCAGAACGGATATTTTTCATATATATTTCTAAATATAGATACTAGCTTAAGGTGATCATATGATAAAAAATGTAATGTTGAAACTAAAACTCTAGGATTTTTCGCATCTTTCAAAATATTGTAAAAATGGTCATTTTACGTATTGAAGATTATCATCAATCATACATAATTATATTTAAACAACATTTAAAACAAGCATATATAATTTTATAATATAAGTTGAATTCATATATTTTTTGAATGTATACATTAATACTGACATTTGCATTCTAGATTTTCAAATGTCAAATAATTTTTTTATATTTTAGTTATGCATTCAAAGCAAATACAAAAATTTCTTGGATAATTGGAGGGCTTGTTAACAATGGATGGTGAGAGGAGGATAAATAAATCTACTAAAAAAACATGTTACAATGCTTGGCATTTTCTATTTGATGTGAAATGTAGGTAGAAATAGAACATTATTTTCAAAGCAACCAATCAGAATCAGTTAGGAGTTTGAGAAAGCTGTTGAAGTAATACAAGAGATTGACATGAATAGTAAAATAGCAATTGGATTTTTCTCAAAGATAGCCATTTTAATTTGCTAAACTTTGAGAATGGCATTTTATTTACTAGCTTCATAATAAAACTTTGCCAAACTTTTGAATGTATTTCTATATGAGTCTAAAGGTGGTGATTTCCTCAAAAAAAATGATATATAGGACATCAGAGATTCGCTTTTAAGTGAGGATCCGAATCCTCCTGGAGATGAACTTACACTCAAAAAGCCCTTAACACCAGTGTGGTGCCGGTCAAGGAGATTCTGATGCTCAAGTCAGTGAAGAAGTTTTAGTTGAATAATTATCCGACTGTCTGTGTGTCTGAGTGAATTAGCATGTATTGGCTTAAAAATGGCTCACCCTTTCTTCTCTCTCTTCTTCCCTTTTATGGCCAAGATGGTGATAGAATTTCCTGCGTAACTGCCTCCCTGACTCGGTGAATATTCTTTGACATAGAAGATTCCTTGAGGAATGATCGGGAGTTTGTTATGATGTTGTTGCCACATGGAATCGATCTATTTATGCCAACTAGGATGTGACAGTCTACTTGTCGGGTTCAGGACGCATCTCTTCAACCATGCTGGGCAGAGTGGTCCATGTCCTTCTATAGACCATGGATGAATTGGGGTGGTCCCCCACATTTCTACGCCTAAGCTTAGGCCTGAATTGAGATCCGAAATCCATCCTTAGGGATACCTTTTTTACTACTTTGCTTCGGGGAAGGGGAGGGTGGATTCGACCATGTGACTAGGCTTGAGCTTCCTCAGGCTGTGACTGGCCTGGTCGTTCCCTCCTTCTCGGCAGGTTGGACAAATCATTCTCCTCGGATGATGAATCAGGTCAGTGAGCAACCTCTTTTATTGGGTTCCAAGTCGGATCAGGTGATCCATCGAAGCATATAATATTTTACAAAAAAATAAAAATTAAATGTTATGATAAATCATTATACATTAGCACAATAATTCAGGACTTACCTATATTAAAGGTAGATCTTGGATTCAAGTTTTGACGTTGATTTACCCACCTGTTTGTTGGGGTAAACAAATAATTGGTTCAATTTTTTTTTTAAATCTCCTATAATTGAAACAACTAACCGTCAGTCCTGCTGTGGATTCATTGAATCTACATGATTTCAGATTTGAATCATTTGATGTATGTCTTCGAATGCCAGCCAGTATACATTAAAAGGAAGAAATTCAATGAAGGCGGAGAACACTGTAATGGCTTTATTGGTTTGCTCATTTTAAATAGTTATGTTATGTTAATAACATCTGAAATACAAAGATATTGTAATTTTACAAGTTCTCTTTCAAATACCTTGGTTGATAAATTTTATACTTAGTTATTCTTCCATAATATATACCCACATAAAATAATATATAGGAAAAAAACCCGTTTACAGATCCATTTGCAATCTGCACATATTTTTTTAACATTCTTTAACAAAAAAAAAGTATGGACTCAGTATAGATTGGGTGCATATATTTTTATTTTTTTAAATAAAATATATACTAAAATAGTGGACATGCACTGTATTAGATGATTCATTTATTGTGTTAGTTAGGTACCGATTGTAAAATAAATTGAGTGTATCAATGCGTTAAATATATACATCATTAGAGATTTCATATATTGAGTTAGAGCTTCCATCTAAAATTGTCATTGGCCTTTCCATAATGTTTTTTTTTTTTTTTTTTTTGTAATAGTGGTTTCAATGATGTTGGAGGACAATTCAGTCGTCCAATATCATAAAAAATAGTTAGGATACAATTTCTTTAAAAAAAATGCACGATCAATTCATCAAGCCATTATAAATCAAAGGATGAAATGGTGAATCAATTTTCATATTTTATAAACATTTATATATATTTTATTCATTTTTTAACCACAATTTATCTATTGCCAATTGTTTTATTGTACTTACTTCTCTAATTACAATAATTAAAGTATAACAAAATAGAAAATGACTTATTGTACCGGGCATGCCATTATATCCTTGCACATGAAATCAACGGCCTTCCCCACCTAAACGTTTTTTTTGGGCAGAATCATTTTAGCCATTTATTTTATTTTAGGTTAAAGACGTTTGAGCCCCTATAAACATCTATAAACTCATATAAGTCTCTGTAAATTTGGGGCAGGACAATTACATCCCTAAAAACACACAGAAAATGTCTAATACATCCCTACTGTTTAATCATTTTTAACTTATCATGGTTAATCATATATGTGATCTTACTATTATACTATTCACAATGCACAACATGGTGATTAACATGAGTTTTTTAACTTGTGTAAACCACCTCATCAAAATGTAAAATAAAAAATCTAAGTAATATCTATAGTATATTAAATACAATACAAAAATAAAATAATCTTCACAATTACAATTGTTTGAAATAATAATAATAATAATAATAATAATAATAATAATAATAGAGTGGTATGCAACAATAATGTCAAAATCCGTGAAAGAAAAAAAAGTGAAAATGAGTTTGATCAGGGGCAAGATGGTCATTTAAAAGAATATATATGTTTTTTCTATATTTTCAGTTATTTATATGAGTGATTAATTTCACACAGATGAAATATTATGATAATATATTGTCAAATTAGATAAAAAGTTAACCCAGAGACTTAATTGACTTACCATAACAGTTTAAAAGACATGTATGTTTGACTTCAAGTTTTCAATGATTTATTTGAGTTTATAGATGTTTATAGGGACTTAAATGTCTTTAACTTTTTTTTATATTAGAAATGACTTTTAGAACTGTGCATTCTAAGCTTTGATTTTTAAAATGTCTACTTCATGTAATAAGATATTTAATTTAAGAGAAAAATCCATATAATCCTTTTGTAAACTTCTCAAAATCCATATAAACCCTTGACTTTACCTGAAATCTATATAACACCATGAAAATACCTATGTAAATCCAAATACCTCCCTAAGTTAATTTTTTATTGATTGATTAGGATTATTATGTGAATACTTATTTGGTTAACCCTGATGAAATTGTCATTTTCAAAGGGTTTTTTGTATTTTTAACAAATTGTAGGGTTTTAAATATACTATGTTTTCAATCAGGGTTAACCAAACGGAATATTCGTTAAATATTCCATTTCTATCAACGGAAGTTTAATTCAGAGGGTTATTTGGATTTATATAGGTGTTTTCAGGGGATTATATGGACTTCATGAAAAGTCAGAGGGTTGTATGGATTTCGGGCAGGTTGGGGTTGGGGGGTGTTATTTAGATTTTTCCCTTAATTTAATTAAAAATAAGAGTATCTTATGGAAAATGATAATGTTACATCCAGCCTCATTTTCAGCCTCAATGCCAGATCACATATGTTTCAATTTTTTTTTAAAATAGTATACCTTATCTAATGAGGTAAATGCTTTTATAAAAAATGAAGCATATATTCTAATAAATTGCATGGATGCATTAATAGAAAATGTAAAAAAATTCTTTCAACGCATATGTCTTATTAACGTGAGCATATGCGTTCGATAGAAATCTATCGACGTATATAAGACTGAAATTAGGGCTGAAAATGGATCTAGGTGTACCAGCGTCCGATGGGAAAACATATCTCATTATGAATACGTAATAAAACTATATTTTTGTATCAGAAAATATTTCAAACTTTCCACTATAACACATATTTATTAAAATATATTTTTCATTAACAAACAATGTATTTTCAAAAAAATAAATTATTATACTTATTAAAAAAATTACATTTTTACCTCAAGCATGGCAAGAATTACTTGCAAGAAACTATGTTTTTTAAATAAGGGTTAAAGATATTTATCCCATAAACATGGGTAATTCCATATAAGTCTCTGTCAAAGTTAGAATAGACGTACAATTCCTTAAAAACTCATAGAAATCTAATTATCATCATTAATTTAAATTTCAATTCAAATTTAATAGAATATTCCTAAAATATTGAATTACGATATAACTGTGGAAGCATTACAGTCCTTATAAACAATCATAAAAATAAATTCATCCCTGCAAAAGACTAAATTGTCCCTATAATACTTTTATATTTCTTCATTCTTGGAGGGGTATTGTTTAGAGGGATAAACAAATTGGAGACAGTTTAATCATGCCGTGGAATAGATGAGGGTTAATAATGGTAGATTAAGTTGGTTGACGATAGAAATGTATATTAGTTTTTGTGAGTTTTCAGCACGTTGTCAATTTTAACACAAAATTATATAGGATTACTCATGTTTACAGTTACATAAATGTCTTTTAACCTTTAATTACTTATGAGATAATGTTACGTCTAACTCCATTTCCAGCCTTAATTTCAGTCTACATGTATTTTGAATTTTTAAAAAATAGTATAATTTATCTAATGAAATATATGTTTTTATAAAAAATAAGCATATATAGTAATGAATTTGTATGGATCCATTTATAAAAAATGTAAAACAATTCTTTTGAAGTATATACTTTGTTAACGTGAGCATATGCGTCGTTAATTTTTTTATCGACACATATAAAACTGTAATTGAGGTTGAAAATGGATCTGGTGGAACAACGCCATTGTTACCGTAGTCCTAAAAAAACACTTCCTAGGATACTAGGCGTGACGAGAGAGATTCACAGTGTGGCATCCGAGCTTATGAGCTGTCTCCGCAGAGCGTGAACTCTCTTCACATCCTCAGAAACACAAAAACCAAAACCAAATCAGAGAGAGAGAGAGATGAAGGAGCTGATGGTGGTGTCGGAGGTGACGACCAACGGCGTCGTCGGAGGCAGATGCGGAATCATCGGCGCCGCCGCCTCCGCCCCCTCGGCCGCCGCCGCATCCGCGACCCCTCCGCAGGCCCTCCTGGAGAGGCTGAAGGACTACGGACAGGAGGACGCTTTCGCGCTCTGGGACGAGCTCTCCCCCGAAGAGCGGGACCTCCTCGTCAGGGACATCCAGGTCTATTTTCGCACGTTTTAGATCTCTCTCTGTCTGGAGTTTTAGATCGTTTTGTCAAATTTTGGTTTTCTTCTTTGTTGTTTCAGGGATTGGATCTTGCGAGGGTCGATCGGATCATCCGGTGCTCGTTCCGATCTCAAGGTCTGTCAAGTGTTGTGTTTTGAGAGGTTTAATTTATATGTGTTTTTTGTAAAATGTGGGTTCTTTTTTCAATAAAAAAGGGGCTCCGACGCCAGCGATTGAGCCAGTGCCGGAGACCAGCGTGTCGACGGTGGAGGAGCGTACGATGGAAGAGAGGGAGAGGTGGTGGAAGATGGGATTGAAGGCCATCTCTGAAGGAAGGTTGGCTGTGCTGCTTCTCTCTGGGGGTCAGGTATTATTTTCTAATTATAATTTTTTGATATACATAGCATGGCCTTATTAATGAAGATTCTGTTTTCTTTTATTGTGTAAGTTTTATTTGGTTGGGATTTGGTAATTCTAATAAATTCATTTATTCATTTATCAAAAATCTTAAATATTTGATGTCTGTTTTTTTGGATTCCATTGCCTGATATTTTTCATTCTTGGAGAGATGTGCGCTGTCATATAGTGGAGTTTCAGATGTCTTGGTGCAGTGTTATGATGCTGTCTGTATAGCTTTGGTTTTTGCTAAATATCTTGTGAAGAATGAAAATTTGGAAGAATGGTTTGAAAGTTTAATAAAATTTGGAAGAATGGTTTCAAATGTCTTAGTGCAGTGTTAGGATGCTGCATTTCTAACAAGTTTCCAAGCTGTGCAGTTTGGAACATGAATTTTTTTCAATGCAAACTGATTCCTTTCAAGCTTTTGTGTTGTATGCCAATGGCTTTCTAATAATTTTGTTTAGGGCGTTGTTACACTTAGTCTTTTTTACAGTTCATTATGTAGCCTCATATACATAATTAGAAATCTAGTGAAGCATATGCATCGTTAGACGAGGTATATACCTCATAAAAAAAATTACATTTATTAAAAATGGGTTCATTCAACTCGAAATAGAGCGATATGCATTTTTTTATCAAAGTATATATTAGATGATATTTACTATTTTTTTTTTTAAAAATGTGGTCTGCGTTGAAGGACTGAGTCTTAACATGTTCCATTTGTATATCTTTCCAATTTCATTTTTATGGGTCTTTCAGGTTTCTCCAAACATTGTAAAAGTAGTCGACTTTTTTTTTCATAATTGAAATTTGTACCAATGATATAAATGAACTTCAGCCTTTGTTTGATTTGCCACCTAATCTTGACTTTGGCTAGTTAGATTAATTTCTTTATTTATTTTTTGAAGTTTTGATGAGTTTCTTTAAAATAAAATAAACAATGCCAGAATGACAAATCTTTGGACAAACACAAACACAAACATTGTTGCGTTTAGTAACTTAACATGATTCAGACTTTACACACATTTATTACAAATCTGTATGGAAACAGCAAAGCAACATTTATAATTCCATTTAACCCTGGAAACCTATGGTTAGACATGTCACTGAATTGTAAAGTAGATTCATATCATAATAATTAGGTTGACACATGGCCAATTTTTAAAATGGTTTAAAGGCAGCCTCAAGATTCTTTTCCAAATGAAATAGGAATCAAGTTACATACACTAAATCCAGAGATTAAGCTAAGAATTTTGTGGCTCATTGAGCTGCTTTTAAGGATGCCCCGGTCAATTGTTTCTTTTTTACAAATTTCCATGCAGTGAATGTTGTCAGTTAATTGTGCTCATGCGTCTATTTTTGGCTTCTGTTGAAAGTGTGTAGAGTTGAATATGAGTAACTAATCATTTGAGAGGATTGGTGAATTCTATTATCTATGTTAAATTTGGATTCAATGAATTATACTATTATAGTCCTACACCGCTTTATTTCGAATCCTTTTTGTTTTTTTTTTCGAATCCTTTTTGTTACCTACATAAATCTTTCTTGAAATGAATTTCACTTACCTCGAATCTTTTTAAGAAATCATTGAGAAATGTTTCTTTATCTTTTATCCTGTCAACCATTTATTTCAAATGTTATTGTACAAGTGATATATATAGGCTGTTCTTGGTCCATCTTATATTCTGATATACTATCTATTAATGGACATCATCAACCAATTTATGATTGTTATTTAGTTGATACCTTATTGGTAAATTGGCCTATTAATCTCATTTTGAAGAGTGGGTTGTTTGCACTTGGGGTCTTCTATGAAAGTAGCACAAGCTATCTGATGCATTGTATGCACTCCTGCTCTACAATTACAGTGCCACCTAAAGAGGGAAATTTATTATCTTTTTGCATATTAAAATTTTATGCATTTTTGCAAGATGGAGCAAAATTTTTATAATTTCCTTGGTAAATTTTAATGCAGGGTACCCGGCTTGGAAGTTCGGAACCCAAGGGGTGTTTTAGTAAGCAATTCACTCTGTTCCATGCAAGCTTTGTTTATTTATTCATCAAGAATACTATCTCATTGTTACTTATTCGTACTGCCACTATCATTATTTCTTAATCCTTGGAATTCAAGCTCTATATATAAGTGACACAGAGGGAAAGTAAAGTAGAGGAAGGAGAATAAGAAGAGAAGAAATATAATGACTTGAATATCCTACCTATATTTCACATTCTAAGTGAAAAATCAATGCAAATCATGCAATTCAGTAAAATCCACGTTGATTCTTAAAATCCTGGGCTTAGGGATTATTTATATGGACATTTGATTTCTCATCAAGATATTGAGGATCAGTACTGAATCAGTGAATTTCCCAGGCATGATTTGCTTAAAAACAAAGATACAATAGGATGCCTTAGATTAATCTTAAGATAAGTTTGTACGGCTTGTTTTGGTTAAAAAAATCCTGTAAGAACCAAGACAATCCAAGATGTATGATAATTCAGGATTCGCCTAAGATTACTGTTATGAAGAAGAGAAGCTATCTGTTTTACAAAATACTTGGGAATATAATTGCAGATCCACATTTAGAGAACATTATGTACAAGGAAGATGCTTTTCAGTTTAGTTTTCTTGAATTTAATTAAATAACAATAATAATATAAAAGTGGACCCATCTTCCAAAAATTGAACAAATTCGTGGTGGACAGGGTTCAAATACCACCCCTGACAATGTGCCACCAGGAGGGGCACCTATTTTTCCCAAGAAAAGACAGAATCTGCCCTGAATTTCTCAGTTTGAAATGGGGTTCTGGTCTTCTAAATGATTAATCAATTAATAACCGTAAGGGTGGGTATCTGAGGTTCAAGATGGCCCAATACCTATTGTAACACATTGCTTCAAGATAGCCCAATACCTATTGTAACACATTGCAGTACTCACTATATCCTGATACACATTGACATGAAGCTTTGTTTTCACTTTACCCTTGTCTTCCTGATAATCCCAGAATTGATCAGTATGCTTCACATTCACATTGATTCATTAAACCATGTTCCTTGTTGCAAAGCAGTATAGATATCTGAGCTATGTTCCATGGAAGTCTACATTATTGGTTCCTACTATTTTTATTGAAAAATAAACTCTATAATATCCCTATTTTCTGGGCTAGTTAGCTTGATATTAAATTCACAAATAACATGATTGGCCCATATAAGATGAAAATCAATAATTGTAGGGAGTTAGATGCTGTACGGGTAGCAAGATAGAAATTTCATTGAATAAATGGATGAAGCTGCACCTCTACAGATTTGACTTCATCTTGATATTTAGATATTAATCACCACATTCTCAAAAATTCTATAAAACAACCTTTTTCTGAAAATGCTGTTTGTTGCATTTCTTCTACAGAAAAAAAAAATGTACTCTTGATTTTTAGTTTACAGGAATTTGCTCAACAATGTCCATGTGATTCCAACTTATCGTCTTATAATTTTATTTTATTGATTAATTGAAACTACTCCATTTGTTTTTTTTTTCTGCATTGTTGTACTTTAGGTATTGGACTCCCATCAGGAAAATCATTATTTCAACTGCAAGCCGAGCGAATTTTATGCATCCAAAGGCTTGCAGCTCAATCAAATGATTGTAAGTTTTTTCTCAAAAGCAATCATGCTGATCTGTCTGATGTGATAGCCTAATTACTTTCTCCTCTGTTGGCATAGCTACTTTTGTGCCAATTCACTGGTACATAATGACTAGTCCATTTACTGATGATGCAACACGCAAGTTCTTTGAAAGCCATGGGTATTTTGGTTTGGATGCTGATCAAGTAATGATATCAACTGATTTTCTGTAATATTCAAAATTTGCACATTCTCTTGTTACTTTGATAAGTATTGTACACTATTTTGGCCAATGCAGGTCACATTTTTCCAACAAGGTACAATCCCTTGTGTTTCAAAGGATGGCCGATTCATAATGGAGACTCCAAACAAGGTATTTGTCTCCCTTCTTTTATTAGAACTACTTCTAAAACCTCAAAGTTGCCATTTTCTATACTGTGTCACAAAGCAACAGTTGAAAATAGGAAACTAATAAATTCTGACATGTTGTATGCTTACGTTTATCATAGATACTAACATGATAATGATCTTCATGGCAGCTTTTAATATGTTTTATTTTTTTTCATATTTTTATGTTATTTAATGGTTTAGAATATTTTTACATTATTTTATCATTATATAAAATAAGTAGAATAACTTTGAAGATCAAATATGCAATAGTCAGCTTCTTTCAGTCTAAACTTCTTTATTTTGAAGCTCTCCATTTTTTATACTTATTTATCTCATTTATTCATAAGTTTTCTTCTTCTTTTTTTTGCCCATTTTTGATGATTTTTTGGAATAAAAATTTGGAAAATGCTAATTCATTATATCTATCTAATTTTCGATATATAGATCATTACATCTTGAGGACCCTGATCAATATATTAAACAAATGAGTATTTGATACCATGTTAGCAAAATTCAAATCGAATGAAAAATTAGCATAGTAGAATACACAAAATAAAATAAAATAAAAAATCCCAAGGAATACAAATATATTTTTGTTGATTTTATCATTTTAATCTTTTATGACATGATTTATTGTGCAGTTGACTTTTGTTTTTCTTGTTTTCATTTGATATGTTCGATTAATATTATTTTTATGGAGCCAGTTAGCGAAGTCTCCAGATGGAAATGGTGGTGTATATTCTGGTATGCATTTTTGATATGCCGGAGCTATGTAATATCTGTTTCCATTTATTTGGTTGATTTTGCATTTTCTTTTGCAGCACTGAGGAAATACTAATTACCTTGTCTGGATTTCCTATTGTTGATTAGCTCTGAAATCTTCCAAACTATTGGAAGATATGGCAAAGAGAGGTGTTCGATATGTAGACTGCTATGGAGTTGATAATGCACTGGTGAGTTTTTTTCCCATGTGTGTTTGGTCAAAATATTATATCATTTTTGGAATACTTGTTCTTGATAAATGAAAAGCAGGTTCGTGTTGCGGATCCCACCTTTGTAGGATACTTCATTGACAAGGGTGTAGCTTCTGCTGCCAAAGTTGTCCGTAAGGTATATATACTGACATTTCCTGAAATTAGTTTCCATTCTGAACTCAGCATTGGTTCTTTTCAAATGTCATGTATTTGACTTTCGGTTATATACTCTGATTTTTTGTCTACTTCTAATTTTAGGAGAATAATGTCAGCTCTTGCATATTTATTTCATCATAGGTCAGCTGAAATCCTTGAATTGTTCTTTATATTTATTTTTTGATTGGTGAAATCCTTGAAATATTCAATACAATTGCTAAAACCATATTATCACGTAGTTTATATGCAATTGATTCTTATGCTGGTTCATCACTCTCCATGACCAGTTTTCTGCAATTGAGTTAAGCCATGAGGACATTGTACGGTTTACAAAATTTCATATCCACTTTACCATAGAAAATGCTGCGAGAGGTCACAAGGCTGAATCATATACTTATTTGTAGTATGGGCACTTGTGGGCAATAGTGGTTTTCTTTGATATAGATAAAGTGATAAACTGAAAAAACAAGTCAAAATGGATGAAACAGATTACTGAATCTTGTAATCTAAAATTATTTATACTATTAACCCAAAAAGAAGCGAGAAGAAGTGAAGCAAGGGATTCAAGGAAGGTGAAGCGTAGATTGAAAAATTTAAGGATCAGTCTGTGTCTGTGTCCCAAATTAGGAAGAAATCTTATGTATTGGATGCTTTCTTAAGTCAGATCAGCAATTATACTAGAGGGTTGGCGGACTGCTATCTGTTCAAGTTATTAATGGGAAAAAAAACAAGGATAGAGGAATTAGTTAGGATTTCATGGAGAGAAGTTGAGAACTAAGAAGTGAGTCTTTTGGATGTAAATTGAAGGATGCTTGTTGTTCTAAATGAACAGTTTTTTAAAATGGTTTTAAGGAGGTCATAATTGGAAAAAATCCAATGGACAAGGGGATATTTTCAAGTTGCATATAATACAGTGAGATCATATTTCAGTAACTTCTGAGCAACCGTCAGTCCTTTCTGCCTCTCAAATTGGAGCATTTCTCACTCTCCCAGGCATTGTGTTTTGATTTTGGAAATAGTGTTACCCTTTTCGAATTCTTTTTTTTTTTGGTAACAACAAACCCCAACATTAGCTGGGAAAACCCCGGATGCTCACAGTCACCCACAAACCATGTGCGTTAGTAAGCCTGGGAGGAATTTTATTCAAGACCTATAGGGGGCAAATCCATGGCTCCGGCTAAAGAGCCAACCCGAGTGGGTTCCCCTTTCGAACGTTGTTATTTGCTCCCACCTCACTTTGTGATCCACAGACTTTTGAAATGTAATAGGAAAACTGATGAATAGTTGCTCCATTTGTTAGACACAGGCAATAAAGATACAACTGAAAGAAACAACTGAAGGGAAATCACCTTTTATTTATATTCCTTTCTTGGGAGGAGGGGGGTGGAGAAATACAATAATTAAATTGATGAAAGTTGACAAGATGCAGTGATGTTGGATGGTATTCATTGGTTGATTGTCTAAAACAAGGCTGATATTATTTTAAAATTTTCATTTTTTAAATGCCAGTTTGAATGCCTTTTTTCATTTTGGTAAATGTTGTATATTTATTTCAGAACTCTTATAGCTCCATCTATATTGTGTGTGTGTTGAACAAAGATTAGCAAGCCTTGTACTATATATCAGCATGCTGAGTGGCTTGGTGAGAGTGACTGGCCTTTGTCTAGAGAACTAAGTTGACCCTTAACATCCCCAGGGTTATATTTTATTTCTGATACTACAATATTGAAAGATGTTACACTCTGGTTTTTAGCTGATTGATATGTATTCCCTTATGTTTTCTTTCCAAGGATATCTTTCAAAACATTAATTGATTATTTTTCATGTCTGCTGCTTTTAAAACTCCATCATGTTTCCACATATCTAACCCTTGATTTGAAATTTGACACAGGCATACCCACAGGAACAGGTTGGTGTATTTGTTCGTCGGGGTCGAGGTGGGCCTCTTTCTGTGCTTGAGTATGGTGAAATGGATCCATCAATGACTCTTGAGATAAACCAAATAACTGGACGCCTTCGATTTTGTTGGAGTAATGTATATTTCAACTCATGCTTTTTCATTGTTATATTCTGTAGCAAATATTTGTGCAGGTTATTAACTACACAAACTCTAGCGTATGAGTCTCTAAAACCAAAAAGATAATTCCAACATCAAAATAACTTAACTTAATTCCCAAAGGTTTTATTAGTTTTATAATGTTGTCGTGCCATAAATCACTGCTGGAAATCATTCTGACGTTAAGCTTACTAGTACACGTAAAGATAAAAAAATGTGTTTCTCAATATCCAATTCTCTCTATTTCACTATGTGAAGTTCCATTTTTATTTGCATATTTCCTAATTGCTTAATTTCAAAATATCTCATATTACAACATTGATTGTGGATTTCAGGATTCAGGTTTGACATTCACAATAATGGCACTCTACCTATTGGGATGTTTATGTTTGGTTGGATTGGTGTCTGTTGCCTTTTGTTTTGTTCTGATTGATGGGAGATTCCTCATCTCTTCTGTTTTCTCTCTTCTTTTTCAGAGAATTGGTGGCCCCAGGGGTTTGATCCCCTGACCTCCTTTATGGGGAGGGGTTGCTAACCAGCTAACCAAAGCTTGGTTCGCATTTTGTTCATCTCTTTTGTTGTTGTGTTTTGTTTGGAATATCATATCATTAAATTACTTCAAAATTGTATATGCAGCACTCTGGAATTGTGTTATCTGTTAGTTGACACTGCTTTTTATCTGGTAGAAACATTATATCACAGAAATTCTCATGCTTTTGATTTTGTATTCTAGGTATGCTTACACATGTTTACGTTGGATTTCCTTAATCAAGTAGCACATGGGCTTGAAAAGGACAGCATGTGGGTACACTTTTTATCGAAGTCTTCCATTCTGATGATTAATCATTTTTTTTCTCATTTTTAATTCTATTTATGAAGTGTCTTAATTCGCGGATAAATACAGAAATTGCCCTACTAATAATCATACTTCAAATAAAGAGCTAATGCAAAAATATAAACCGGATTTTTATCATCAGTCTAGATATGTAATGCTATCTTTAATTTTTGAATAGTGAGCTAATGCAAATACAAAAACGGGTCTTTATATTCAGCCAGATACGTAATAATGCTATCTTCAATTTGCTCAAGTCATTCACTCTGAAGGAAATTTTAATCTCTAGTCATTTTAGTTGCTTTGCATTGATTATATTGACGTTTTCCTGCAACTGTGGATTAAAATAATATAAGCCAATTTTTTAACTAAAATACTTTAAAAAAAAACCTTCAAAAAAATAAAAATAAAAATATAAGCCTTTCTTCTTTGCAAATGCTTATTGTATGTCATCTCAACAAATATAAAACTCTTACCATATGAACCTCATTTATTTATCATGACTTTTACCAAGCATTTGAAATTATTTGGATTCATAAGAAATTTTATTGCGAGTGCAGTTACCACCTTGCTGAGAAGAGAATCCCTTCAGTTAATGGATATACCGCAGGGTTGAAGTTGGAACAATTCATCTTTGATGCATTCTCATATGCTCCTTCAACAGCTCTTTTTGAGGTTAGTTTCTCTTTTTTCTCCTTGCTAGCACCAATATCAATTCAGTCTCATGGTTATGGTATTCCTATCTCATGTTTGACTGAATAAGTAGTTGAATTATACTTCACTCTGTGTGTATTCTGAGAGGTGAACCATTCAATGCATATGTTGGCATTCAGATTTCAGTATCACAATTTTTTTTTAAATGATATATTTGATGAAAAGGTACTCCGTGAGGAAGAATTTGCTCCTGTTAAGAATGCCAATGGATCAACTTATGACACCCCTGACACTGCTCGATTGCTTGTGCTCCGCCTCCATTCTCGATGGGTGGTCGCCGCGGGTGGCTTCTTGACACATTCTGTGCCTCTATATGCAACTGGTAAATTTTCTTCTCCTTGATCTGCACTTATTTTTTCAGTTCAACCAATTATTTTGCCACTTGATCATTGCGTATACCTTCAATTTACTTTACCAGATTAACCAACCTATAATTTCACTTTCAAAATCCGGAATAACCACGGTTTTAAAATTAAGATTAAATTCCCCGCGGGATGTCTGATGCAATCAGAATTTTCAAGTTTTTGGATCTGATTTTCTTCCTGTGTACTATTTCGATTGAAGGTGTCGAGGTCTCTCCTCGTCTCCTATACTGGAGAAAACCTGGAAGCTATCTGTCGTGGGAGAACATTTCACGCACCTTGTGAAATTACATTCTAATTGAAGAAAAAAATATGGCAGTATGTCATTCCCCAGCCCCATGGCTTCTTCATTCATTTGAGTTCTGTGTTTCATCCATCTCATATAATATATTTTAGAACTCTTCTGACAATCCATACATGAATATCTCATAAGTATAATATCTAATCCACACACCGGTTTGTTATGTGGGTTTCCTATTCTTTCAGCAGCCAAGTGTATTATATGCATTGTGTGCCCCCTATGCTGCTCTATTTTGTTGCTTTATCAATGCAGCTCATCGAATAAACAATTCCTGTATTGTAACATATATATGCTTCTCAGCTTTGTATTTATATTTGAAACCATACTCCAATTTTTCATGACCTTTGGCTTCCCAAATGTTATTATGATTAGAATTACTGGTTGCATAGGTTTCTCGCAATACATTAAACATGCATAGCTATTTACATTTAGGGCTATTTTGACAAAGTGCTTATTGTTCGCGTTGATCACTGTATTCAGAGCTTCACGACGGGAAGACATCCTCGTGAAGTTTAAATCAGTGAAAGAGAAAAATTACACTCATGACACTGCACTTGGTCTCATAATACTGACATTTTGACATGGAATTGTCATTTGGAGAAGAGCCATGCAGAAACATTCAAGCACAGATGCCTGCATGCATGGGCACACCTGATAAGGGATAATGCACTCATTATTCTGGGTGACATTTTTGCCTATTTGGTTTGTGTATTTTGTATTCTGGCAATCCTGGCATTTAATCTGAGCTTTGAATTAATGCTAGCTATTTATATTCTTGTTGATTCAATTAGTAAGAACTGTTTAGCTCACCACACAAAAAAAAGGGTAAATAAATGGAATCAACTGTGGCACTAGGAATGCTGTAACAAAAAAAAAAGAAAAAAAATTTGATAATACTAGCTGATAACTTTCTCGTGGCGATGAAATAAATACGAGTGTTGATACACTTTATCCGTTTTGTAGCTCTGTAGCTTAAAAACAAATGTAATATATATTGTGTTATCACAGTCTATAACAATATGTACTTTAATAATATTTACTTTAATGAGTGTAAATTTTTTAAAATATGGTGAGAGCTGTGGACGGGGTTACACATAGGTGGACATGTGATTTTCCAATAAATATACATTTCTACAAGGTTTCAACAAACTCTTCTATAACCTTACGATTGTGTTTATCTACTAAACCATTAAGGAAACTACTTTCCTTTGTTAATAATGGTTTGAGGAAACCTCTTTCCCTCACTAATTAGTGTTTATTAGACTCTTTTTTGGGGTGAGGGTTGTTGTATACTTATTTTTTAGATGGGCAGGTAAAATCGTATTAGATGAGGTTTGAAAGTACCCAAATTTCAATTGAAGCTAAATAGTAAACTGTTTATGTAACATGTATTTTTTTAAGAAAATGATTAGTAATTAGTTATTAATCAGCAATTAATTTTGGACAAGGCACATGGGAAGTCCTATAATTGATTAAAAATCAGGTTCACCCTCTGAACTGATTTTATGTTTTAAGAAAAGCAATTATTCAAAAAACATAGCTCTGAAATGTCACTTGTGAATTTCAACTATACAATTTTGTTTGGAACAGATTGGCCCACTAGCACAAGCAGAAATTATATGCGCGGTTGAACTTGTCTGCTAAAACCAAAACAATGGAAGTACAGACTTTGGGTTAATTTAGAATTATGTTTTGACTTGTGAGGCACAGGATCTTTTATTTATAAGTATTTTGACTGCCACCATCCTATAAAATAGTATACATTTCCCATTTATAAAGCTTGCTAAAGGCTCCAAGAATGAGACATTTACCTACCAAACATGGTCAGTTCTTGAATTTTTAAGGATTCCTAGGAACCAATGATAGAAAGGCCCTTAACCCCCAATTATTTTTGAAAAAATATCTAAGGACTGATTCATGCAGTCATTTTTATACTTGTCTAACGAAGCATATGTCTATATATAAAAAATAAAATATATATTCTAAAAAATCGAATGCACTTGTATTTTTCTCTCTTAATGTATGTTAATCTGGAAACGACATGAATGATGAATAATTGAGTGTATTAACATCTTTTTAATTGTTATTATTTTAATGACCTCATCTAGGGTTAGCCTGTGCTACCCTAACTTTAGGCATATGATAGTAGTGACATTATGCAAATTTGACTGGATTTGCTTGGGTTCTAGAATTTGAGAAATCCTAACAGGGACTTGAACCATATAATAATGTGAAGGGAATGTGTTAATTGACTGAGAAAACTTAGCAGTGAAGTATTATTATTTTTTTATTTTAACAACAACTGGGTAAGATAAGGGAGGACAAGTCTCAATCACTCCATGCTCTTTAAAAAATGGTTTAAACATAATCTCATCCCCCAACTTTGTTAGCTCAAAAAATAACAGTGTTTTCATGTCACTAATTCAACTCAGTAAGTCAAAATTATCATCTGAAAAGTAATTAATAACTGACCGGTGTATGCAGTCAAAAGTCGAATATTGAAAAAAAAATTGTTTTACAACATTTTTTATTTTTTCTTATAAAAGTGAAGGCCAAAAATATCTATTACAAGCAATTAAATTAGAATTTTGTAGTTGATTCTAAGGTAGCAATTGAAAACTTGTCTGGTGATTATATTTTTGTGGAAATCACATATAATTTAAATTTGTTTCCAAATTCTTAAAAATAAGAGAAAGATTTAAATAAGGATAATTATTTTATTACAAGTTTATCCCGACATAAATAAATTGTTCGGGTTTGAAGAATAACATAACCAAAACAAGTGGTTTAAATTTTGTATATTCTTTTATTTTTTTGGAGTGGTTTGTTTTTTTGTTATTGTAGTCTAGTTGTAGCTTTTTAGATAAAACATGGATGAAAATATTCTAATCTCCCTAGATTTCATGGCATATTATGTCACACCCCAATCGAGGGTTTTGAGTTTGAGTTTCTTATCCATTCTAGAATATCTGAGACTATCCTGTGATGCAATAGCCTGATTTTTATCCTTCAAAACTTTTAATTAGTCTTCATTATACAGTCACTTTTTATATTAATGTATATTTTTTAAATATCATGTAAGGGTATAATTTTATTTATGCTCATGGGTGAAAAATGATATAAATCTTAATCCACTTGAGATAAAAAATAATATTTATTTTAATAAATTGGTGGGATATGATATAGCGTGAGGTCATGCTCTTCTGCTGATTCGATCAAATATGCAAGATCTGCAGGCTCCAACGACGCTGTTTATTCATCACGAAGAATATTATGACGGTGGACTTCAACGTATCTGTTGATTCCTAAGAATACCAGAAACGATGGACTTTTATGAATCTGTTATTCTACTAAGAACAACAAAGACAATAGGAAAATTTTAATGAAGAGAATAATTTCAAATTTTTTAAAAATCTAATCTCCCTTAATTTTGTGTTTACAGAGTTTATTTATAGAGTCCTAACTAGACAAATCTATCACCTAATCTTAACTGAATCCTAAATAAAAAATACAAAACATATCTGAATATATCTAAATATAAAAATATTAACTAATCCTAATTATCCAAAAAATATGATAAACCTAAAAAATAATATAAAAATTACAAATCATCAATAATCATCAATTTGGTGGTCCTATGTCGAGTGGTCCATGATGCATCAGACTCCAACCAATTTTCTTACATATTTGAATTTTGAATGAACTCACTTTAAATACCATCAGCCTAACATGTGAATTTTCAAATTTTCTAATAATTTATGATGGAATAAAAAATCCATGCTAAAATTGCTGGACCGACCTGAAAAATATTGATAATATATGATGGATTCAAAATCAATGGTAAAATATAAGTTGCCCACCTGAAAAATACGGATTTAAATGAAATTCTAAAATGTAACACTTTATTCACACAATTTTTTTAAAGCAAATTTAAGAATCTTAACAAATCTCAATAAAATAGAAATAAATAAATAAAAGAAATGTATCAATTTCTAAAACGAAAATAAAAAATAAGGATAATGTAATGTATAGTTATTTTTTCAACCTCAATTCTAATCTACACATGTTTGAATTTTTTAAAAATATTATATTTCATCTAATGAGGTACATGCTTTTATAAAAAAAAATAAAGCATATGCTCCAATGAATTATATTGATACATTTATAGAGAATATGAAAAAAAATTATCGACGCATATACCTCATTACTGTGAGTATATGCTTTGTTGATTTTCTATCTACACATGTGGTAGGGCTGCAACTCGGGCGGGTTGGGTTCGGGTTGACCCCAACCCGAACCCAACCCGAATTCTAAACTACTCAACCATAACCCGACCCAACCCGATTTTCAACCTGAATTGGACCAACCCGAACTCAACCCGAAATTAAATAACCAACACGACCCAACCTGACCTAACCTGAATTGGACTAACCCGACCCCAACCCGATTTTCAACCCGAATTGGACCAACTCGACCCAACCCGAATTTTCTAACATGATGTGTAAATTAAATAAATCAACCCGACTCAACCCGTAAGATTAGCTAGGTTTACATAAAATTTGGATTACCCATATTAGAAGCTACAGAATGAACGGCCATTATTTTTTTTTAACCATTAGTTTACGGGTTCGGGTTGGATCGGGTTGGGAGTGAGGCCAACCCGAACCCAACCCGATTTGTGAGTCAACCCGAATTGGTCAACCCGAACCCGAACCCGATTTGGTCAACTCAACCCATGTAAAAATCGGGTTCAACCCGTTGGGTTCGGGTTCAACCAGACCCAAGTTGCAGCCCTAACATGTGGGGCTGGATTTGAGATTGAAAAAAAGCTATGTAACAACCACTCAAAAAATAATCCCAACAAAAAAAAATCATTATTTTGAGATTGGGCGTTGTTTACAATCCAAAATATAGTCATATATATCTCATTATCTCGTTAGAAATCCAGTGAAGCATATACCTCTTAAACGATGTATATACTTTCTTAAATGTTTTCTTATACTTCCTAAAAATAAGTTCATTAAACTCAAAATAGAGCGATGTATATTTTTTATTAAATCATATACCTCATTAGATGATGTTTAATATTAAAAAAAAAAGTGTAGTTTGCTAGATTTTGGTTGGTAAAAATGACTGAGTGTCAACATTTTCGTTTGAGGTTTAGAGGACGTTTGGTAGTAGGTTTTGGGGATGATTATATCTTTTTAATTAAGCAGAAAACTCAAACGTATTGCCAAACGCATTTCAGGAAGCAGACTTAATTAAAAAATTATTTACAACTTTTAGTAAAAAAAAATATTTTATAAAAAGCGTAAAAAATATGATTTCCAGACATCAAAGTCTATTTAAATACACTTTATTCAAAATCTTATTTTTCTCTCTTATTGCATGTTAAGCTGGAAATGCCATGAATGATTGAGTGTATTAACATCTCCTTTTTAATTGTTATTATTTTAATGACCTCATCTAGGGTTAGCCTGTGCTACCCAAACTTTACGCATATGATAAGGTGACATTAATGATGCAAATTTGACTGGATTTGCTCGGGTTCTAGAATTTGAGAAATCCTAACAGGGACTTGAACCATATAATGTCAAGGGAATGTGTTAATTGATTGAGAAAACTTACCTTTTTATTTTAACAACTTGGTAAGAGAAGGGAGGACAAGTCTCAATCACTCCATGCTCTTTGAAAAATGGTTTAAACATAATCTCATCCTCCAACTTTGTTAACTAAAAAAATAACAGTGTTTTCATGTCACTAATTCAACTCAGTAAGTAAATATTATCATCTGAAAAGTAATTAATAACTGACCGGTGTATGCAGTCAAAAGTCGAACATTGAAAAAAAAAATGCTTTACAACATTTTTTATTTTTTCTTATAAAAGTGAAGGCCAAAAATATCTATTACAAGCAATTAAATTAGAATTTCGTTGTTGATTCTAAGGTAGCATTTGCATTTGAAATTGTCTAGTGGTTATATTTTTGAGGATATCATATATATAATTTAAATTTGTTTCCAAATGTTTAAAAATAAGAGAAAGACTTAAGCAAGAACAATTATTTTACTGTCCTTTTCTGTATAGTTTATCCTGACATAAATAAATTGTTCGGATATGGAGAATAACATAACGAAAATAAGTGGTTTAAATTTTGTATATTCTTTGTTGTTTTTTTTTTTTTTTGGAGTGGATTATTTTTTCTCTGTTATTATAATCTAGTAGTTTTTTTAAATAAAACATGGATGAGAAAAGTAGAGGAAAAAGTAAAATGAAAAGAAAAGAAAAACTCAGGCCCCGAGAGGGGTCCAAAGGTAACCATTATACAATATTTTTATCTGTTCTAGATTATCTGAGACTGTTTCTTATGATGCAATAGCCTGATTTTTATCTTTCAAACTTTTAATTAGTCTTCATTATACATCACTTCTTATATTAATGTACATCATTTTTTAAATATGAGTAAGGGTATAATTTTATCTATACTCATGGGTAAAAAATGATATAAATCTTAATCCATCTCCAAGTGGACTACTGTTAATATGAAATTAAAAAAAAAACAGTATTTATTTTAATAAATTGGTGGGATTTTGAATCCAACCAATTTTCTTACATATTTGAATTTTGAATCCAATGGAACTCACTTTAAATACCATCAGCCAAACATGTGAATTTTCAAAATTTCTTAATAATTTATGATGGAATCAAAATTCATGCTAAAATAGCTGGACAGACCTGAAAAATATTGATAATATATGATGGATTCAAAATCAATGGTAAAATATAAGTGCCGACCTGAATAATAGCGGATTTAAATGAAATTCTAAAATGTAACACTTTATTCACACAATTTTTTACAGCAAATTTAAGAATTATAACAAATCTCAATAAAATAGAAATAAATAAATTACAAAAATGTATCAATTTCTAAAACGAAAATAAAGGATAATATAATGTACAATTTTTTTTTCAGCCTCAGTTCTAATCTACATATGTTTTGAATTTTTAAAAAATATTATATCTCGTCTAATAATGTATATGTTTTTATACAAAAAAAATGAAACATATACTCCAATGAATTGCATGGATGTATTTATAGAAAATATGAAAATTTTCTATCGATACATATACCTAATGGCGGAGCCACTTGAGCCCGGGGGGGGGGGGGCATGGCCCCCCCTGTTTTTTTTTTTTTTTTTAAAAAAAACTTTATTAGGGCCATAAGCCCACCAACCATGCAAAATAGGTAATAAAAAAATTAAAAAAAATCTCATATGCCATGATTCACGGTCCCTTAAATCCTCAATCCTCAATCGCCACCGTCAGCCTCACCAATCACCCATTCTTTAATAATTAATCATCCCCCTCCCCTCCACAAAAATCAAAGAAAACAAATCCAACAGAGTCGGCACGATCCCACTCCTCGACATCTTGTCCAGGTATCTCAAAAAATATAAATTTTTGATCTTTTATTTCTTTTCTTTTGCATCTAATTATTCATAATATTAATCTCCATCTCTAAAAATCCCTAATTTTTAGTTTTTTGTTCCATTAACCGTCCCACGATCGGGAATCGTGAATCATTTCCCCTCCATCAACACTTCAAAGGTATATAATTTTTTATTTTTATCTTATTGTCATTTTTACTAATTTATTTAAAGTTTACAATATTTGTGTAAATCTCCAAAATAATCAAATATAATATTTGTTATTTCTAGGGATTCCTTACCTTAAGCTTTGGATTTGAAGAAGGAAGATGTAGTAAGATAAAGTTTGGGGACAATCGATAAACTATTTATTAATTTAAATTTGAATAAAAAATATTATTTAATTTCGTATTCTTAATTATGCTAATCTATGTATCATAATTTAAGAGATTTTGTTGTTGCAAAAGATCATTCTCAAATTGTCTTACTTTTCAATATTATATATAATGTGGTGAATACTGTTGGTGCCTCATGCAAATGTAAGGACACTCTTTGAGAAAAACAAGCTGCCAAGATTTTTGAAGCGCTCAATAATAATGAACTTTCAACTGGGTGTGGCTTAAATCAAGAAACCAGCCTTAAAAGATCCGGTGACACACGTTGGGGCTCACATTATGGTACACTCGTTAACTTTATTATTATATTTTCTTCTTTGATTGATGTTTTGGAGATTGATGCTTCTAATGGAGAACAAAAAGGTGATGCTCGTGTTTTATTGAAACTAATACAATCATTTGAGTTTGCATTCAATCTTCATATCATGAAGAATATATTGGGGATTACCAATGAACTATCAAAGGCTTTACAACGAAAGGAGTAAGATATTGTGAATGCCATGAATTTAGTTCAAATCTCTAAGATAAAATTGCAACAAATGAGGGATGATGGATGGGATTCAATCATTGAAGAAATTTCTTTATTTTGTAGTAAACATGATATTAATGTTCCTAACATGAATGATTAATATGTACCTGAAGGGCGATCAAGAAGAAGGGTTGAAGTGGTCACAAATTTACATCATTATCGCGTTGGATTATTTTTTACAATTATCGATATGCAACTTCAAGAGCTTAACAGTCGTTTTACAGAAGCGAATACAGAGTTACTTCTTTGCATGTCATGTCTCTCTCCAAAAGATTCTTGCGCAAGTTTTAACAAGGAAAAATTGGCTCGCCTAGCTCAGTTTTATCTACTTGAATTTTTTGAAGCGGATCTCATATTTCTTGATAATGAGCTTGAACTTATATCATTGACATGCGCTCTAATAATGAGTTTTTGGAAGTGAATGAGATTGGTGATCTTTTGCTAAAAAGATGGTTGAGAGAAAAATGGATATTTTATATCCACGTGTTTATTTACTTATAAAATTAGCATTGATTTTATTTGTAGCTACAACCTTTGTTGAAAGAGCATTTTCTGCAATGCATATTGTGAAGACTAAATTGCACAATTGAATGAGAGATGAATGGGTGAATGATTGCTTGATCACATATATTGAGAATGATCTTTTTGATAGCATTGTTAATGAAAATATCATTCAATATTTTCATAATATGAAACCTCGTCGAGGTCAAATTTAAAGGTATGTATTATTTATTAGATTTATGTATTGACATTTTTTTTTATTATAAATTATCAATATGAAATTTGACATATTATTTAAAAATATGATAATTATCTTTTAGAATTATTCAGTGATATATTTTGATTGAATACTTTTATTTCATTTTATATATATTCATTTTTTAATTCATGCGGCTATTGAAATTAAAAATATATATTTAGTGATATAACTTTAGAATATATCTACATAAGTCACATTAGGCCCCCTTGTATAAAAATCCTGGCTCCACCACTGTATATACCTCATTAATGTGAGTATATACTTTATTGATTTTCTACCAACACATATGAGACTGGAATTGGGAGTGGTAAAACAACACTCAAAAAATAATCCCAAAAAAAAATCATTTCTTTTGAGATTGAGCATTGTTACACTCAGTTATTTTTACAGCCCAAAATACAGTCCTATATGCGTTGTTAGAAATCCTGTAAAGCATATACCTCGTTAGACGATGTATATACTTGTTAAATTTTTTCTTGCACTTACTAAAAATAGATTTATTCAACTCAAAATAAAAGCAATATACATTTTTTATTAAATCATATATCTCATTAGATGATGTTTACTATTTAAAAAATAAAATAAAAGCAAGTGTGGTTTGCTAGGTTTGGTTGGTAAACATGATTGAGTGTTAACATTTTCATTTTAGATTTATGGCGCATTTGGTAATAGGGTTTCGAGGTGATTCTGTCTTTTAATTAAGCAAAAAACTCAAACGTATTATCAAAGCAGACTTTAATTAAAAAGTTACTTACAACTTTAGTGTAAAAAGATTATTTTTTAAAAAACATAGAAAATGCGATTCTTAAACATAAAGGCATATTTCAATCAACTTTATTAAAAATTTTATTCTTCAAATATGAGACCCTTATACATTTCAACCCTTTAACATACCACCAACCAGGTAAGGGCTTTACCGACGGAAACATGAAGGCATCGACAAGAAACAAATCTCGACCGCACGATGAAGATCAGAGGGATCCCATCGCAAGGAACATCGGCCACGTGTTGGAATTTTTTGTCACTGTTCCCAAAAACCAGACTCTAGTCGGTTTCTCACCTTTCATTTTTCTTTTTTTTTTTTATATAACCTTCTCAACCAACCAAAAATTAACATAATGTGGCTTTGATATAATTTCATTCAACTCCCTGAAAAAATCAACCATGTCTTACACATCCTCGTGGTCAAAGTATACCTAAAACTCCCCCACATATTGCTGGTTTTACAAAAGAATAAATGGTGGGATATTGAAGAACAATTTTTCATGTTTATTATAAAAATAAATACGGATAATATATATGGTCGGTTGTTCTGATGTTGAAATAAAAATTAAGATTTTTTTTTTCACTTAAAAGCTTGGATAACATTATTTATCATTATCCTTGAAATTTTATTTTGATTTGTGATTTATTGCAAGTGGTGCAAGAACTAATTATACGGAGATCACGCATCTTAGCATCAATGTATTATATATATATTTTTTAAATTCAAAGGTGATGATAAATTACAATGCATTAATATTAATATTTAATACTATGATATATGTATGATGTGCTTGAACATCATTTGATCACATTGCTCGTCTCATTCCGAACATTACTAGCTTTGCAACACTCATGAAAATGTTTAATCTCTCATCTCATTAAAGAAACATTTAAAATCAACAAGTCAATCTTTTAATTGATCGATGAGTAGCGTTGTTCCACACAATTATATGTATCACAGCATGCAGTCCCATTTACACACAATTATATTTATCATATCATTATTACACACAATCTCTCATCTCATTAAAGAACTGTTTAAAAAAATATATGATTCGTTAGATGAAACATATATTTTTTTAAATAATGGGGATATTTTTTCATAAAATCTACATTTTTAAAAATCGAAATTATACGTGCAAGATATCTGTTCATAACTCGAGGAAAAACACGGGATCACAAAAAGATTTTTAATGTACATTTTGCCCAAGTAGGTTATTTACATGTTTGAAAGTTGTGAGGGGGTTGGATGAAATTGTCCTAATCCAATTACTGTATTAGTCCATATTTGACTCACTATTTCTCGTCATCAATTCAGCATTCGATTCACAAGTCACTGTTCCTCGCGGGACCCACTTTAGACTTCCCCGGCTCATTCGAGCCACAACCGATATTTTAGATTGGACCTAGATGCAAAAATAAATTTGAGGGCATTTTTGCCTGCAAGTTTTGATACCCAAAGAAATGCTAGATATAGGTGTTTGTTTAAACTTATAGCTTTGTTTGGGTATATAATAAGGGCAGGAATAAATGGGAATAAAGTGGGATAGCTTTAAAATAGGTGTTTGAAATACTGGAATAAATGAGAATTTATATGTCAGAATTAACTGATATAAAGTAGTATATGAATTTCAGCCAATCTTTATAATTAAGTTATTCTAAGTTATTCATCCCAAAAGAATATGTGAGTCTACTATCAAGTCAACTGATATCAACTCTAAAAACTTTATAAAGCTTTTGTCATGGACACAAATACTATCATTTTTTTTTCAAAATATAGAAAGATATTTTAAATAATTACACAACAAAAGATTGGTTTACAACTTCCTCTGATAACCGGTCATTGTTGCTTATTTATTGTTTATTAAAGAGTTACAACAAACATAATCACTGTTTATCATAAAACTAAAATCTATAATTGTAGCGGCAACAGACATAGCAATCCTTGATTCCCCCATTTGGATACGGAATATGATTTATTCTTGGGTATATATTTATCCGAGCATAAATGAGTATAAATAAGGATAAATTGATTTTATGTTTGGTTGTGTTTTGAATTATTGTTGTTGGGAATCGTAAGAATAATTGTTTTGTTGTTTGAATAAAATGTAAATAAAGTATAAATAAGGATTTATAAAAGGTAAAAAAGTAATGATAGTTGATTTGACAGGTGATTTATAAAAGGTGATGACAATTGATTTGACAGTGGACCCACATATTCTTTGTGTGGAATAATTTAGGATAACTTTTATTCTAGGGGTTGATTGGAATCCATATACCATTTTATACCAGTTTATTCTGGCATACTTTATCTGGGTTTATCCGGAATTTTCAAACACAATAAAATTTTTATCCGAGGTTATCCGGGGTTTATCCGGTATCCAAACATGGGCTAAAAGGGCAAAATTAACGGACTGCAACTCCAAACCTACAAAATGCAGGGTGTTACACACAAAAAACTCAAGCCGAGCCGCTACGGGTGACGTCATTAGTCGCGACAACAAATGTCGTCACCAGATGCTTCCGCGAAGCAACTCACCATTGTCTCCCGCCCCAAGTGTTATCCTACGTGGCATCTACAAACCTCCCTTTGCTTGACTGACCGGTCAAACTTTGACTTCTTCCTCCACACACACACGATATATCAGATACTCTCCTCACACAACAACAAACACTAAACACAAATCCAAGACACTAAACACACACACAGAGACACACTGATTGGCCTCAAAAATATATGGCTATGAGTGACTCCACCACCCCCCACAGTGATTGGGTTCAAACCTTTCAGCGCGCATGGTCCAACCCCCTCCAACAACCTCCTCCCTCCGCCGCCCTCATCGCGTCCGAGGCCTCCGCTGTCACCGCCGCCTCCTCTTCCAACACCGCGCATCCCGCCACGGAGGGCCGCGTGGGGAAGACGCCAAGGCGGAGGTCTAGGGCTTCCAGGAAGCCGCCCACCACCCTCCTCAACACCGACCCCTTGAATTTTCGTGCCATGGTGCAGAGGTTCACCGGGGTCCCCTCGGGGGGTTCCCGTCGGCGTTCCAGTCTAATGGACCGAGCACAATGAGTTTCGGGTACCATGATCAGCAGGCGATGGCGCAGTATCATCAGTTACAGTACCAGCAACAACAACACCAGTACCAGCAACAACAACAATATGTGGAGAGTGGAGAGAGCGGATGATATCCCTAGGTAACCCTAGGGACATGTATGTTCATGGTTTTGAAAACCCTGGTCAGAACCTTGAGGGTTCTGACTTATTCCTTCTCAACAGCATCCCATCGCACCTGATCGCTAGGTCGATGGCCCCTGGATACGGCGATAGGGGCCTTGGTTAATTAGCTTAAAATGTTTTTTTAATTATGATGATTAAATAAATCAATGATCTTCATGTGTGGCACGAGTTTTTTGAGAATGTATGTTCTTTGGGTTAGGCAGATGTTTCAATCAATCCAAAGAGGTGGCTTAGCTTGTACATACTGGTTTACACATACATATATCATTTTAATTTTAAAAAAGGATTATATCTTGTTTGTTTGCTTTATTTTTCAAATGGGTTTGTGGGGGGTGGCAAAGTAGGTCCCAAATGAAGCATGCGTGCCTCGTTATATTCTTTCTTGATTTCTTTACCTTTGCAAGTCAATAATTGTGTACTCTTTATGTAGTTGATGATCAACAAAAAAAATTAAATTAAATCAATATTAATCTATTTTATGTCAAATGATGACGAAATACAATTCCGGTCATTTGATACAATGTTTTAACATTACCCGTTGACATAAAATGAGATCTCCATGAAGTGCACGAGCTTTGAAAAAAAAAAACTTCTAGTATTGATTTTATTATTGGTTAATGTGTATTTACCCACCTATAAAAAAAAAGGCATTTTACACCAAAAAAAAAAAGGCATTTATCCCATGCTAGTGCCTTGATTTAGACAAACATATGCTTGAATTTCAAACCACATTTACTGCTCCTAATTTAAGTGGAACTTTCCTTGCATGTGCATGTGGTCTTCCATCCACTTTCTCTGTAAATTTAACAGTTGCTACAGTTTTTTGAGGATGCAAAATGAAATGTTCAGCATTGTATTCAATTTCACCCGCATACTTTATTTAAAAAAAAAATATTCGTTCATCGAAATACATATAATCATAAAAGATGAAGTATATGCTGCGACAATGCAATATACACTATATGTATAAGAGGTTGGAAAATTACTTTTGAGTTATATATAAAATTATAAGACAGATTGAATGTACCAACTACCAACGTTATTTTGGAATAGAATTCTCTAAAAGTTCTGTTTTATAAAAAATATTATGTTTTTTTATCACATACATCACACATCTAATTCACAAAATTTGTAGATGCATGCACACTTTTTCTTTTTCTTTTTGGTTAAACATTCACATGAAAAAAAGGGAGATTTGGGAGCTCTGTCACAGTGGCACTAAAATCATGACATCCGACTGTTGGATGAATTTGGTAAGAATGGGTATAGATTGATAAAATTAGTATGAATTCATACATATTCATAGCAATTGATATGAATTGGTACTAATTCAAACAAATATCTATAATTTGCACCAATTGACATGAATTCTTACTAATTGGTACCAATTCATTTGAATACGAGTTTCTACCAATGGGTACGAATACATACTATTGGTACAAATTGATACCAAATGATAACGAGACCAATTAATGCTCATCTGTACCAATGAGTATTAGTTATAAAAAATGAATTAAATACTTCAATATATAGTATATATATTTCTTTACACAAAAAAATGACATGAATTATTCAACAAAAATACATCTTATTGTTAAAGGGTTAAACCGTTAAAAACATTCACATCCCTATAAGCATGGAGAATCTCATATTTTAATAGATACACAAGTTCTTCAAAATTCATAAAAATTCAAATACATCACTGTTGTCAGCAAAAGTTAACATTAACACAACCTATCCTAATTATTCATAACATATACCATGAATGACTAAATTGCTCCTAACTTTTTTATATCTCCAAACAATGTTTTTCTGAAAATGAAAAAAATATAAAAATCTTACAAGAGTAATTTAATATTTTATATAGGCTAATTTGTCTTTGTAATTTTTTTATAAAGACTATAATGTTTATACAATTACATAATTATGAAATATTCTTAAAATATTCTATTAAATTTATATGGAAATTTAACTCAGAAACACGTGACGCTGCATGTAATTATTTTGCATAATGTACAATTATGCACAGTTATGGAAATACAAATGTATGGAGTAATTTAGGAAATTTATACGAGGTAAATGTAATTAACCCTTAAATTTTTAGTCCCAGCAACGAAAGGTCTCCGTCGTTGATGGACGGTCCAGTTGAAATTTGACCCATTCCAACTTAGGCACCACACATATGACAAGATAACATCATCAAACCTCCATTAATTGAATGAGATATCCAGATTTTCTTCTGATCTTCCATTATGAAAGTTGTGATTTTGTCTCATTCGAAAGTCATCGATGACCTTATCAAAGAACAAATAAATCGTTGTCTTCGATGTAACGATTGAAAACACTAATATCAAGGAATATGTTGGACAATAGGAGGTTGGAGGAAGCAACCCAAACTCAACTCAATCCGACCTTTAAATCCGAGAAGCTCAATCCGCTGGATTTGATTCAAGTTTAAGTTGAGTTTTGGTTTGATTCAAATTAAACTTGAATAGAGTTTGAGTTTAACTTTAGAATTAAATAATTCTTTCAGATTCATACATTGAATATTTAATAGTAATATAATAAATCATGATTGTGATTAATTATACAAAATAATAAATATGAATAATATGTAATACAAATGCATATAATTTTACAACATATGTCATATTCAAATATTTTTTGGATCAAATACACTGATATCCATATCCGTGCTCCAGATATTTGAATATTAGATATTTTTATTTTTCATATACGAATTTGGATAACATACATAGGCTTAATTAAAATTGTTCTAATTTTATTTTTGAAATAAAAAACTGGATCAGACATTAAAAGTGTCCCACCAAGAAAGTGCTCGTTGTTTGTCTTGGGGCATTGGCAACCTAAGTATGCATGTTTATTATTTATTTATATATACTTATTAGACAATGACATCCACCTAAAATTATTTGATATGCATAAAAAAAAACCCTGACTATAGATACCAATAAATGTTTGGTTTCTTGGCCTTCAAGGAACTTTCCTCACTCATAAAGCTGGTGGATGATTCCAGCTGTCTCGAATGAAACACAAGTTCACTATCACACATGTGACACTAGCTATCCAATGACAATGCAAGGGAAGACTCAAACTTTAATTGGATCCCTTCATTGGTTGGGAATATTAAATGTAACTCATATGAAGATCATAAATTCTACCACGAAAAGTGGGCAGGTACTGGTTCCAGGATTGGGGACGTGGCATCGCAGGAACGAGAGAGTTAAAAATAATACGGGACAGAGTATGTATTGAAGAGTGAGTCTTGTATGTTTGTGAAGCAGACTTCAACGGATTAGATACCTCTTCTAACCAGGTGGCTGTGGCACATTGAGGATTTTTTTTTGTTCTACTTTTTTTTCTTTGCTCTCTTTACTCCTCTCACCTCGTTTAGACTTTACAGTTGTACTATGAATTTAAAGATAAAATTGTGTTAGCAATATCTATTTTTTTCAAAAAAAAAAAAAAAAAACTCACAACTCATGAGCCTTAATTTTAATATGTCCAACCCCAGTGCATCCTCATCCGCTGTCCACACTGTTTCTCTTTTCTTTAAAAAAAAATCATACACTTTCCGTTGATATACATACTTACATACGAAATGAAGTATATATTGATCAAATACAATAGTGTATTTAAAAAAAAATTTATTTTTATTTCATACGCTACTAGAGAATCTCATACACTATGATAACGTTATATATACAATCATATCATAATAAATAGAGCTGTAGACGAGACTGCAAAATAGATTCGGTGTATCAGTGCTCAAATTTGAATGGTCTCCCACAACAAACCTCAAAACCATCCCAGTTTTCATATGATTGAAAGTTTGAAACTAGCGATTAATTTTGTTGACCCGTCACAGGTCGGTTCTAAGTTAGTTTAAGGCGACGGTTCTAAGTTAGTCTCGTGACGATCATACTCTTTCAGTCATTGCATATAACCTCTGTTAAAATGTCAAAAGGCATCTTTGACAAACACAAACACACACAAAAGTTATCAAAATCAAAATAATAAACAAACCAACAAACATAAAAATCATGTAATTCTCTCTCTCTCTCTGTTTTTTTTTTTTTTTTTGGTAGCAAGACCCATAAAAGACAAATATAACACAATAAAACGCAAGTCCCATAGTCCAACTGAGGGAATTACCCCCCACAGGAGGGTTTGGCTGGGATTGAACCTTAGTCGTCTGCACGGAGCGGGTGGACCCAACCACCTGGCCAGGAGAGGTCTCGCAATTCTCTTATATATGTGTATATATAACTATTTTGTATATGGATAAGTAAAATGTTAACCAAATGTCGGTTAAGTTTACTAAAGCCCTACAATAAAAAAAATTTGATTGAATTAAGAAATAAATATAATTCAAAGTAAGATAACTTACATATCTACTAAAACTTTACAATAATAAGGAAATTCAAATTATTCTCTTTGAATATTAAAAAACTCACACCTTAAAAATGTTACGTTTAGTCTCATAATAGCCCACACATATTTTATATTGTTTTTTTTAAAGTATATAGAAATTGATTAATGAATTAGATTTTTATTAAAAAATGAAATATATACTCTCATAAATTAAATGCACATATTTTTACTCGGGTGCGGTTATTTTAACCCCATTTTTTTATCCCACCCCATTAGATGATCCACCCCATTCCAAATTCATGAAATGCAATCCCACCCTTATATATATATATATATATCACACACTACAACCCTAACCCACCCCTTCAAAGTTTTCTTCTTTCTCCTCTCTCCCTTGGTAAGTCCCCTCTACACCCTCGCCATCGGCGCCTTCAGCATTGTAGATACCTCAATTTTGACCGTCCAGAAAAATAAAAATAATTCCGATAACGCTAAGAAATAACTCACATTTGAACATAAAATAGAAAACAATCCTCAGAAAAACCCGAACCAAAAAATCCCAACACTTAGAGAAACCTAGGGCCCTGGAAAGGGACGGCTAACCCTAACTAGCCGCCCCCCTGACCGACCCCAAACCGCTTTCCCGGGATATGACATAAAGCAGCATTAAATGCTGATCATAACGGCAGGTTGTGATCTTTAGCCGCCTCATCTTGGCCGGTTCAACCCAAGTAACTGATCAAGCCACCGCTTGTCAGAGATGGGACGTTTGACAGGTTATGATGGGGGCGGCTAGTTTCAACTAGCCGCCCCTTATCTGGTCTCTGACAGAAAAACAGAGAATTAATGAGAGGTCTAATCAAACACACTATTACCCAAGTTATTTTATTACCCACTGGACACTCCCTTGCCTCTTTTTTTACTATAAATAGAGAGGGTCCCAAACCTTTCTAACACATCCACAATCCATCATCAACAATCACCCACAATTCACATCCACATTCCAATTCCCACACCCACTACTTGAAATCCCTAGAGAGAGAGAGAGTCCCATTTGTGAGAGAAAAAAACTCATTCCCTACACAAAATCACCTTTTCATTCCACCCTCCAAAACTCAGGTTAAACCCAGCTTAACCTCTACCAAAATCAAACCCATTTCCTACCCAGGTTCTGCCCAAATTGACTCAGACCCCGGATGGCTAAACCTAACTAGCCGCCCCATACCCGACGGCTCAAACCTAGTAGCCGCCCCCCACCTACACCCCATTTGTCCCAAGACTCCTCTAGCCAAGTCAAAAGCAGAATAGGAATACCTATTTTTTACCTCCGTATCCTAGAGTGGAGACTCCACAAACTCTTCCACGTAGGTGATCAAATCCAACCAAACTTTTCCTGTTTTTCAAAAAGTAAGTGGCGATCACACACACACTGGAATCCCCTTGAGCTGCTGTCGGACGCCTCAACCGGGAACGAGACTCCACCACCCTTTCGAGAGATGATCCAATCGAGCTTGCCAAGGTGCGCATCGGATCCGAATCCCTGAAGAACCCCCACACACGCAGACGCGGATTTTTCAACACCGACAAATCCCATACTGACACTCCGCCGCCTCCACATCGGCCCCCACCTACCTCCTCCTCAACGCGGTCCTCCCCCTCCTCGTCTCCATCGTTGCCCTCCTTCCCCTCCTCCGCTAGGAGCAGCGGCGGCCCACGACTTCGTCCTCTTCCTCCTCCTCCTCAACGCCTTCGCCTTCCTCACCGGCCTCTACCTCCTTGACGCGTCCTCCGCCGCCCCCTCCTCTTCAGTAGGGCCATCCTCCTCCTCATCCTCCCTCTTTGCGTCCTCGGCGTCATCTGCGCCAGAGAATGGGCCCGCCGCACCATCACCTCGAGCTTTCACATCAACGGCGGCGCGTCCGGGTTCAGCCTCGGACATTGACGAGCTCGAGCTCCACAAGAGCCTCCTCTCCAAAGTAGATGAGGAGGAGAACAGGTGGTGGTGGCTGTGTTGCTAGGAGAACGATCGGATGGCGATGCTCAGGGAGGAGCACGGAGCGTCGAAGCTCGTCCTCGGATCGATTTCTGACTCTACTAGCCGTCATTGTCGGTCTGGTCTACATCAATAACCTCGGACAGATCGCGTAGTCGCTCCAACGGTACTTCGACACTGCGACCTTTGTCACCGTCTACTCCGCTTGCTCCTTCTTCGGTCGCCTCTTTTTGGGGTGGGGTGTGTATGTTTAATGAACATGAGGGGTGGAACTGGTTGGGGTGGGTTATGGTTATTTAAGAAGTATATAAAAACACATTTTTTATTTTTTAAGCGGTTGGGTTTATCATTTGATGGGGTGGGTGTATAGCTCCCCGCTTTACTCTCATAATGGCCGATTGCCGTGTCGTAGTCATCGTCTCGACTTCCACGGTGGACGATCTGTCATGTATCGAAATCAGGGATCGGAACCGGTTCGAATCGACGAGCACAGCCGCGTGACGGAGTGGCTTTGGGAGCTTGCATGTAGTGGTTGACGTGGTGACGACGATTTTGGGGTTTCCGAGGTGGATGAGGCGGGCGATCTCGGAATCCGTACAGATAGGAGAGGCAGGGGTGGCAACAACACCGATTGAGAGGAGGGCGAAGCAGAGGACGAGCACAACGTCGTCGTTGGAGAGGCCGTGGTTGTAGCAGAGGAAGGAAGGTTTGGGATTGGGAGAGGAAGTCGGAGGAGTGATTTATCGAATAGTTGGGGGTGGGTTGGGTTCTATTAAAAAAAATTGAAAATTGAAAATTTTGGGGGTGGGTTGAATAACAAATGGGGTGGAAATAAATGCCCCCAAAGCGGTGTGAGTTTACCAGCGCTTGAAAAGGAAAACGGTGTGGGCGAGGACCTAAAATGGTCGCACTTTTTTTTACACAGAGATCGATTGAAGTGATAGACCACACCTAGGTATTGAAAAATTGAACTGTTGTTGGAAATGTTAGGAGGGATTGGCTCTCCAATGATCCCCTCCTCCCTCAAAACCTCCCTCATCATCCCTTCTTCTTCTTCTTCTCATCCCTCAAAGAGGAGCAGCAGAAGCCTTAGCCTCTCCGCTTCGCTTCCCAAGTATCCACCGGCCAGCAAGATCTTCATCCGGAGTGAGTCTTCATCGATCCCCTTATGGGTTTCTCTCCTTTCGCTGTACTTCTTTTGGTCGTTCCTTTAGTCACTATTGCATACTATTACATACCAAATATATTTTGAATTTTTCACATACCAAGTATATACTTGTCTAATGAAGTAAATGATTTCACAAAAAGTGAAGTGTGTGTTCGAATGAATTGAATGTATATTTTTTTATATTTCTTGTAAGATAATATAGTATATACTCTATTAGGGAATTTATATATTGCGTTGGATGACGCGGTGTCTGCAAAGAAGTATATGTGTTTCTAATGTCCCTTTTAGAATGCCTGTTTATAGTTTATTTATTTATTGGTGTTTGTGCAAAAAGTGAAATGTTTGTTGCCTCCAAGGTGTATACTTTTTAATGAAGCACGTACGTTTACAAAAAAAAAAAGAGAGGTATATGTTTGAATGGATAGAATGCATGCCTTCTTATATTTTCCCTAGTATATGCTAGGTTAGGTGAAAGCGGACACCGCAAAAGTGACCATAGGAATGATTGAGTGTATCAACACCCTTGTGCAAAAGCCTTTGTGGGGTGTACTCACTTTCATATAGGAAGATTGGATGAATTCAATCTATCAACAAAACTGTTCACAACATTGTGTGGTAGATCATTAACTTTAGTTGTGCATAAGTATCAAAGGGCATTGAGTCTTCCATAGCTTATGCAATCTGTATAATACTTGAGGATGTGTGGGATGTGGAAGGCGGATATAAAAAAAGTCATGAAATTGTTTAAGTTTAGTGTGTTGTGTTTTTAGGAAGTCTGAATGACATGTATTTCATTTGGCTTTTTTTCATGTAGTGAGACGCTCACATTAATATGTATAGGTTGTTATCATTGTGATTATTTGTGTTATTTGAGGGTCATTCATATGGTATCAAATCAATATGAGGAGGAGAAAGAGATTTAGTTAATCAATATCTTTAAAATCTTGGTATCTCTTACCAGAAAAAAATCTTGGTATCTGTATTGGCTGGGACAAGACCAATATGTATAGATTGTATTGATCATATTGTCCTGTTCCTGATATGTATATTATATGAGTCATCTTGGTTAATCATATCTGATTCATTCTGAAAATATCAAAACTATGAATTCATGTGAAAGAGTCTCCATCAAAGTACTATGTGAAGTATGTAAAATAACCATTGAGCATGTCATTATTATTCTAATCAAAATTCATTCTTCCTTAATTAGCACTGACATATCTCCTTGAAACACAAATAGTTACAATAGTCATTCACATTGCACTTACTATTGAATAGCTTACATGACTCTCCTTACATTTCACATGTTTGTACCTATTCCCTCTTTCTAGTAGTATATACTATTATGAAGGATATCATCCATATCAGCCAAAACACCATCATATTGGTCATATCCAATGTTATCTAGTTAACAGGCATTACTCAAGATTCAGAGTGACACATCTTCAATACATGCATGTAAATATTAGAAGCATCATATAATCTTCTTGAAAATTCAATAATTATCTATCGATTCGTATCACATTAGTCATTACTTGAATTGTGTTGTCCCTCATGGGGTAGGAAACCCCTCCATTTACTTGAGGGGTTATGTTTAGATGGCCATGGTAAATTTTATAGTTTTCAGATACCTTCTTAACCACGCCTTTGGGAATTATTAGTAAAATGTAATTACAAGAAATAACACTTTTGGTATTTGGGGAGAAATCATGAAATATATTATGTTCAAGTATTAATTTTCTTGTAAGTCATTTTCTTTCTGGAAGAAAAATTATAGTATACCTTGCTTTTGTTAGTTTTCAAGATTGACTTCTGCTGGGTTTCTGTGTTTCCTCTTTTTAACTATCTCATATGGATCTTTCTTCCATTCTACTGCTTTTAAATGTAGCTTACATGTACGATTATCTGGACAGATCTTTCATATTCGACTACTGAAAGCAGTTTAATTAAAGCATTCTCACGCTTTGGCAAGATATTGGACTGTAAGTTCGCATCTGTTTCATTATATCAATGAAAGATATATCTCAACTATTTCTACCAAATGCAATTAATCCTGTCACATAAATTTGATTACCTCTTTGCCTAAGATATCAGATTTCTTGCAGTTGAACTTGTTAAAGATGAGGGCACAAAGAAGTCCAAGGGTTATGGATTTATACAGTATCCTTGTCTTGATGATGCTATTCTGGCAATAGAGGGAATGGATCATAAGGTATCGCTCACATCTGTCGATTTGCTACCTTTGGTTCATATGTGGCCTGCAATTTGTAGTTTTTTGAAAACTATCCAAATATTTTCCACTGGCAGAACTTGGATGGGAGGGTTGTGTCTGTGGAGATCGCTAAAATTAAGAGAAATTCCTTTGGAGCTTATCCAGTAGCTTCAGGTCCTCCCGTGCAGCCGAGATCATGACTTTGTTCAATAAGCTAAGGTTGCATTATCTTCCTTACAATTTGTTGTGCATGGCTCGGCTTGTGGCATATATAAATTCTTTTTTCCCACTTTTTTTTATGTTCATAGTTGTAAATATTCTTGAATGTCCTTCTTGATGAATGAAAATGCCATAGACTGAGATCAAGCGAAATGGTTCATGCAAGGAAAAGAATAGTGCTGACACTCAACATCTCATGTTTTCATTAAAAAAAATTAGTTGTGCATGATTCGATTCCTCATAATGACAACAATTATAGCTATTAGGGTGATGCTACCCCAACACATGGAGCAAACTTAGATTAGTAATGGGTGAATCTTGAATTTCATCATTATTTACACATTCAGCCTTTTTGGATCAAAATCAATTTTTGAAGCTCATTCACCATTGATTAAATGGTTTTGTTCATCCTGCTTTGAAAGGTCAAATTGGATCTCATCAATGGGTCAAATTATGTGAACTTTCCCTTTTTCTAGTCAACATTTGATGTCTTGAAAAGTCACATTTTAAATTGGGCAAGTCTTGATCCATATCCATATGCACCCTCCATTCATTATTGTGGATCTTTTTTTTTCCTCGGTTAAATCTTCCCCTATCAGTAGGCGGTAAGACTCGAGCTCAAATCCCCTTACTAAAGAGGGGGTACCTCTACCATCCTACCAAGAGGAGGTTCGGTATAATTATAGATCTTTTAAGCTGTAATCAATAGTTCATGCAATACCTCTAATGGTCCTACTGTCTGTTAGTACACTCCTCTAAACAACAACAATACCAATTTGTACGTCCTTGAAATCAATTTCATTAACTCCTTCCATCCACGAAATCAAACATAAAGCCACTTCATGGAATTAACAATCTCATGGCTGTCAAAATGGAAATGAATGGCCTTGGTGCTGAGGTGGGAACTGGGAACATATTATATTCATCGTGATCTGTTCAGCATCACTTGCTTTCAAATTCTCCTCCTCCTATGTTTTAACTTGAGATTCCTTGTAAGGAAGGCTAAATCTCCAATATCACTTCTTCACCGCATTTTTTCTTTCCACTATCTATCATCATCAACATTCATGGCTATGTAGTCTATTATTTGAAGCTTTTGAAAAAATTATAGGTACTATTCTCTTTAAAGAGACTTGAGCTATATTGCTTTAGATCTTTCTTTCATTATATGGATTTAAGCTTTGAGTTTCTGACATAATCTTTAGGTATTGTGGGTGTAACTGTTTCTCTAATGCCTAGAAAACAGTTGCTCGATTTTCATGCACTTCATTTGCAGTCATCTCATTTTTATTATGTATGCCTTAATCCATTTATTTTCTGTACATAATTGTTTATCAAGAGTTGAATTTAGGCTTAGCTTATTATTTTTATGTTATGGACACTACATTGTGCTTGGAGTATCCTCAGAAGATGAGCGGTTCTTTTTTTGAGGCTTTACCGTATTGCTGATGGGCTGTTTATTATTTCGGATTTCTGGTATACACAGATAAGAAAAGAAAAACAGGAAAAGAAAGAAAGAAATAAAAGAAAAACAGGAAAAGAAAGAAAGAAAAGAAAAACAGAAAAAGGAAGAAAGAAAGAAATAAAAGACAAAAAACATTCTGTGAGTTAGTCAACAAAGATCCAGACTTAAAAAAGAGAGGGAAGCTTCCGAGCCACCTGGACAACTGCACTCCCTTATAATTCCATCAATTGTTTACAGAAAAATAATAACCATACTGTGTCGAAGGAGTTAGTAACATGGTCTCACCATATTGTTTAAGAGCCCAGAATGAGTGCTCCCATTTGCAGATTTGAGGTTCCTCGATGCCAATAGATCAGCTAGCTAGCTTATTCCTTTCTCTAGGATTATGAACTAATTTTCATTCCACTATGAGCAATAATGCTTAAATCTGTCTGAGAGTTCTCAAGACAATTCAGGGACTTTGCCCTTCCATAAATCCAAGTCATGATAACCTTTGAAAATACTTCAAGCCAGACTTCTCTAAAACATTTGTTTAATACAACACTTGGGTGATGATCATGTTTCTCGTTAGAGCATGGATCATGGTTCTTCTACGGGAGGAGGAGTTGCCATCCACTATTATGGGCAACAATTGGTGCAGCCATGCAGGTTGTGAGTCTCCTTGGTTGAGGCATTGCAAGGCTATCCTTGCTTCAGGCTTGGTTGAGTCTCTTTTACTTCACGTGCTTCTCTATGTTATGGTAGTTGATTTAGAATGCCATGCTGTAACTTTCTTGATACGAAGAGTTCTGATGAATACAGTTTTTGCATTTTCTGGTTCTTTTTTTTTGAAAATGTTGTGCCACTTAGAATCCTGGTTGGTTCTGGGCAGTTAATGTAAAAGTAAAACGCGATATTTAGTCTCTTGTTGAAGCAACTTTGTTACATATGGGTGTGGGGCGAATAAATTTGAGGATTTGATTTCCTGATACAGCTATATCTTTCTTATGTTAATATCTATCTCGGCGAGCTTCACATTGTATTGCATTTTATACCAAATGCAGGAGAATTGGCGCTGCGTCGTGTCTCTTCGAAGGAATGGTTGAAAGGGATGTGGTTATCTGGAATTCGATACCGAGCTTGAGCACTTGTGTCTCGAACGACATCATCAAAGAATGGTTGTCTCTGACATCACTGAAGAGTGTGTGTTGATGAGACCGCTTAACATAGTATATGCTTCACTACGGCGGTATATGCTTTATTATGGAAAATGTAAAAATATATGCAATCAATTAATGGGAGTATGTACATTTTTTCTTTCCTTTTTTGATTAAAATGATATACTTCCATTAATCAAGTATATATTTTTTTTAAAATCTAAATGTTAGTGTGGGTTGCCAAAGGGACTACAAACGGGACATTTTCCCTTCAGTATTTCTGTAGACCTGTGAATGCATGAATGGTGAACTTTAACTTACTTTTGTAAGTAATATTCTTTTGTAAGTAATATTGAAACTGAATGAACAGATTATTGATTCTTGTGGAAGTATTAATTATCCAAAAAATATTTGTTTACACTTGAATCCATATTGAAGAAATGCATATTTGAAAATGAAAATCAAGCATCATCGGATACGAATATTGATGTATCATCCTAAAAATATTCAATCCAACACATATTATAAAATTATATATCTTTGTATTATATATTTTTCATATTTATTTTCTAACACGATTAATCATAATCATGTTATTTTAAATAACTATTGTATTTACTATGTATGATATTTTTTAAGAGAACTTGTTGCAAAAAGTATAAAATAGAGTATGTTTGAATGGGGGGTGAGAGGAAAAGAGAGACCAAAATAAAAATAATAAAGCAAAATAAAGCCAGGTAGAAAATATTTCTACCAAACCCGGACCCTGTTTTTTTTTTTTATTGGTAAGGTGAGAAATATTTATTTCACAAGTAACTAAATAATTACATAGATGTGACTTTCAAATATCACAAAATACATTGGAAAGACTATCTCCCAAGAGGGAGGGATTGTTGAATTTAATCAACATGCATCCCCTCCAAGG
Source organism: Acorus calamus (assembly GCA_030737845.1). NCBI lineage: Eukaryota > Viridiplantae > Streptophyta > Magnoliopsida > Acorales > Acoraceae > Acorus > Acorus calamus. The sequence continues at coordinate 9,785,148 of CM060858.1, read as the reverse complement.
ACATGACCTCTCCAAAAAATTTGAAAGTCCTGAAAAAATACATAAAATGTGCAACATTTTCTTTAATCAATCACTTGCAAAAAGTCTTCCTGTACTGCTCCACCCTAATCTCCAACACCACACACCACTCCATCATTCAACACTGATCCAGCTCCCACAAATTATCAAAAAGAAGTTAGTCCTTAAAAATGACTGCACTGGGCTCAATCCAGATTGTCCACACACATACCTTGCCCGTCTTGCTTTTATCACTCTTCTATCCCAAAGGTCTTCCATAGAGCGAAAACGCATGCTCTGATTCGTCAGTCTACCTGCAATATGCCACTAACGAGCCACCAAAAAACATTCACAAAATAAATGGAAGATTATTTCATCCGCACCCTGGCATAACGTGCATTCTCTAGATGCTATTCGCTCCATAAACCCTCTCTCGTCTCTCTCTCAAAAAAGATGATACGTTACTTATAAGGTCATCTCCAGTCCTTACTCAAATCTATACCTAAATTTTACTTAAAATTTGAGTAAAAACTTGATTTGATATGTCCAATCATTACTTTGAGTTTTACTCAAATCTTTTTAAAAAATCACTTCTTCTTCTAATTTTTCCTATAAACATTTTCAAAGTCCTTTCCCCAAACATTTTTACTATTTAATTTTTCTCCCCTTCAAGATATTTAAAATTAAAAATTATTATCATCCAATTTTTTGAAAAAAAAGTAAAAATATATTTTTTTTGTTTCAAGAGATGGTGAAAATTTGGGGGGGGGGTGGGAAAACATCTAATATAATTCAACTAAAGATAAAGTTGAAGAAAAACAAAATGTCACATTTGAAAAAAAATGTGGAGATAAAAGGAAAAAAGAGAGGTTAAAAATTTGGGTAAAGATTTGAGTCTCCCTTGATTTGGGTAAAGGTTTGGGTAAAAACTTGATTTGGTATGGATATAGATAAATGGTTGGAGGAAGTTTTGAGTGATTTTTACTCAAATTTAAATTTGAGTAAAGGTTTAGGTATATGATTGGATATGCTCTAAGAGATAATAAACGTAAAAAATTTATTTTAATAATATTTAGACATATAAATTATCTAAAAAAAATATTCGTACCTAATATATACATTTAAAGATTTAAAAATATTTAAATTTAAAAATTAGTATTTAAATGATTTTAAAAGGTTTCAGTTGAAGAAGAGCCAACACATGTCAGTACCGACTTCTCCCTCACCCAATCTATTTAGCATTTCCTCCTCAAGCAAACACAAACCTCTCTCTCTCTCTCATGGCGTCGTTGGCGATGGCGGTGGAGAGCGGAAACAGTTTCGAAGAAGGGCAGCTCTCGTCGATGACCACCGATGACATCGTCAGGGCATCCCGCCTCCTCGACAACGAGGTCCGCGTCCTCAAGGTCAGTGATTCTAGGGTTTCCATGCCATCTCTTGATCTCTCGATTTCTAGGGTTTTATGATCCTCACGTGCGTCTGTTTTGTTCCAATCCGGACAGGACGAGCACCATCGGACGACGCTGGAGGTGGACGCGCTGAAGGAGAAGATCAGGGAAAACCAGGAAAAAATCAAGCTCAACAAGCAGCTGCCTTACTTGGTCGGCAATATCGTTGAGGTAATGTGAAGGATCGAACGTGTCTCTGTTTCTTGATTTCTGTTGTGTTGTTTGTAGGACTTGATTTTTTTTATTTAGAAGAGGAGGAGCCAATTCTGTAATTGTGAAAAAAATGTTTGTATCAATTAACACAAATTAATGCAAATTGGTTCGAATTATGGATGTTTAACCAATTAGTATGATTTAGTGGCAATTAGTACGAACTGATATGTATTTGAACCAATTTTAATCAACATCAGTTAGTATGAATCAATAAGAATTTGTTCCAATTTGTACTAACTGGTATGATTGTTATGGGTTAGTATCAATTATTACCAATGAGTACCAGTTGGTATGAATTAGTATGAATTCTTAGCAATTATTACGAATTAGTACCATTTGTTGCAATGCCTCTGAACATCTATTTTGTTGAGTGATTTTCAAATTCGCTGTTGATTTAGGATTTCTTCTTTATTTTTTATTTGTTCAAAGTTTCTTGTCCTTTTGTGTGTTCTTTTGCCTAATTCAATGGTTTGGTTTCTTGGGTTTGGTTCCAGATTTTGGAAATGAAACCGGAGGATGAGGCTGAGGAGGATGGTGCCAATGTGGATTTGGACTCCCAAAGGAAGGGGAAGTGTGTTGTGTTGAAAACATCTACCCGCCAGGTAAGGATATGTGGTCGTGCCGAATAACTTGCTGTTCTGGTTCAATTAGATTTTATAATAATCTCTGTCGTCGTACATATAATGCAAAAATGGGAATATGATTATATCAGATTCTTGAACAAACAGTTCGTATGTTTTAGATCTTATATGATTGATGATGTTTTTCTTGATTGCAAAATTGGAGAATCTCATAAACATTTTTCAATTCAATGAGAACGGTCGATCTTGATAATTCTGTGCCATCTAAGTGTGCTATGAAGTGTTTGATCGTAAGCTTAGAATTCTACTTAATTTTCAGCAGTTGTTGGGTAGCATTTGGGCTTCTGATCATGACATTTGAGTTGTGCCCACAAATGATTCACATTGACCCGCATGACTGTTTTTCTATATGTTTTTTTTTGTATTTAATGCAAATGATTTAAAGTTTTTAATGTTAATCTAAGAGAAGGCGTGCATGTAATTTATTATTTTTTTCATTTGAAGAAAAAGAGAACACCTGCATGCATGCTTTAATGTAACTTGTATAGTCTTCCTATTTGGAATTTCAAGTCAATGTTTTATTCAGAATGCCTGAGCACATATCCATTCCATAAATAGATATTGGAAAGAAACTAGCCTGCTGTCCTCAAGATGTTATGTAAATCTGATCCATCTAGGGGAATTTCTATCCAAATTATCTGATACTCACTAGAAATCTGTCTGAGAAAATGAATGAAGATCTCCAAAAAAGTTGTACGTCTCTCTTATCTATAAAATTTTTCTATCTAACCATCTATTGCTTATCTGATAGAAAATATACTTTGAGATTGTGATGCATCATTCTTCTGATTCATAAAATAAAAAAACTAAATAAATTGGATGAGCAATTTTATGGTTACATTTGTTCTAGTGCTTTGTCAAGTTGTGTGCATGTTAATTTTGTATAATATGAGAACCATTCATCCTTGAAACTTATGATTTTATTCTTTGAAATGCAGACAATTTTTCTTCCTGTCGTTGGTTTGGTTGACCCTGATATATTAAAGCCCGGAGATTTGGTTGGAGTAAACAAGGACAGTTACTTGATATTGGATACTCTTCCATCAGAATATGATTCTCGTGTAAAAGCAATGGAGGTTGATGAAAAACCTACGGAAGATTACAATGATATTGGTGGCCTGGAGAAGCAGGTGAATGCCTACCCCATGTGAATGAGACTAGGACACTTTATATCTCTCATTCCCTTGGATTTTTTTTTTGAAGTTACAAAATGTAATTTATAGATAGTCATCTTTCAAGTTTATCAAAGATTGAGGTTTGAAAGGGATCTGGGTGGGACGTAGCCTTCCTGGCTACTGCCTACATCGGGAGGTGTGTTTTACTTGTTTTGTTGATGTACTTTGGTTTGGGCTGGTGTCCAATTTGATATATATTGGTAGCTAGTCTACCATTTTCTTCAGAAAAAAAACTTTCAAGTTCACTGTTCTTTTCTCAAAATAATAAAAATAAAACTTAGATAAAATAAAAATAAAAATAAAAAATCTTTTGAATTTATTATTTGATGTTACTTTGAGATGTTTCTTGTTTGTTACCAAGTTTTGGAAATATTTGAGCAACATTTGGATTTTATAAACTAATAACAATGCATAAAATGTTGCAAATGTTTAGTCCAATATCATGTATGACAGAGTACATTTGCAGCTGTTGACTAGCATTCCTTTTGGGGCATTTAATTCTCAGTTTTATTTTTATTAATGTTAATTTTTGTATTTTTCTTCTTGTGACTTTGGATAGATTCAAGAGCTTGTAGAAGCTATTGTGTTGCCCATGACCCATAAAGACAGGTTTCAGAAACTAGGTGTTCGGCCACCTAAAGGTGTTCTCTTATATGGGCCTCCAGGAACAGGAAAAACATTGATGGCTCGTGCTTGTGCAGCACAAACAAATGCGACTTTTCTGAAGCTAGCCGGTCCGCAGCTTGTCCAGGTCATTAATTGTTCCATCTATTCCTTGAAATTTAAATTCCACGCTGAATATTATAACAAACTGAATGGTCCATAATTTGGGACTTCTCAGGTTGTATGGGTATTTATATTTGATACAATGTTCATGACTTAATTTGTATTCTTCAAATTCAGAAAATTTTGACATTGTGTAAATATTTTTGTAACTTACTCATTCCCCACATGTTGGAAATCCCCTTCCATGATTTAAAACAAGCATTATAGAGGTTTTCAGTTCCTACAGTTAATCTGTTCATCATGACTAGTCACCGCATGTTAATATATTCATCATGTCTTAACTCCTAATTGATACCAATGATTAGTAACTGTTGGTAGATTCCAATCATTCCATGAATTTGAATGGTCTATTTGCCATATATTAATTCAATTTTTGGGTGATGTAACTTTTTTGATACAAAATTAATGTAATTAAATTTATCATCTAATAGTTGTTTATCATATCGGTATTTATGTTAGATACAATGTTCATGACTTATTTTGTATTGTTCAAATTCAGAAAATTTTAAAATTGTGTAGATCTTTTTGTAAATTACTCATTCCCCACCTGTTGGAAATCCCCTTGCATGATTTAAATCAAGCATTGTAGAAGTTCAGTCCCTACAGTTAATCTGTTCATCATGACTGATCACCGCATGTTAATATGAATAAATATATTCATCATGTCTTAGCTCCTATTTGATACCAATGATTAGTAACTGTTGGCAGATTCCATGAATTTGAATGGCCTATATAACGCATATTTATTAGATATTTTGTTTTTACTGTTTTAAGGGTGTGGAGGAGCTATATTTGGGTGATGTAACTTTTTTTATCGAAATTAATGTAATTAAAATTTATCATCTGATAGTTGTTTCTTTATTATAAGGGATATTATGATCACCTAACCAATGGCTAATTCAATGGATGCAATGTTTTCTTCTAAAGTAATTGTTGCTGTATTGATAAAATGAGAATTCACAATAATAATAGTTACTTTTGGTTCTGTCAGATGTTTATTGGTGATGGAGCAAAACTCGTTCGTGATGCATTTCAACTAGCAAAGGAAAAATCGCCTTGCATAATTTTCATAGATGAAATTGATGCAATTGGGACAAAGAGATTTGATAGGTATGTATTTGGCTTTCTTGTTGAGAGGTTGACATATACATGTATATACTATAGTTCTTCCTGGTACTCATGGTACATGCTGTTTCCTGTGTTTTTCTTCAGTGAAGTCAGTGGAGACAGGGAAGTGCAACGGACAATGCTGGAATTACTTAATCAGCTTGATGGATTCAGCAGTGATGACAGGATAAAGGCCAGTATTCCCTACATTGTTTATCAAATCAATTATCCCGTCCTTTAAAGTTATTTGTGTGTGTGGAATGGGATTGGGATCAATTCATTCTAAAGTAAATTTGTATGGTTGCCTTAGTTGGTTTTAACAAAAGAAACTCCCTGGTTGACTTTTACGTTGCCTTCCATTACTAGTCTATTCCCAGTTACATGAGGTGAATTGATTGGCCCCTTTAATTCGTAACATCACTATCTATTGGAGTTCTGCTTTGAATTTGGAATATCGTGGGACTTTTGTATAATTTTCTATCTGATATGATGTATGCATATGAATGATTTGTTTTAGACCCCTTATTCTCATTATGTGCATGATATCTCAGATTCATTCATTTGAAGTTTCACTTTAAGAAAATAGAAAGAGCTTTTTATTGTAAAGGAAACAATCATAAAATTTTTCCAAGGTGTACTAAGCTAAAAATCTCCCTTTTCCCATAATGAGGATGCACACATTTTAGGATATTTTCCCATCATATGCAGGTGTTTTGATGTGTCAAATCTCAACAAAGCATGTGTACAAGAAGCTGACAATTCTTTTTTTTCTTCTTTCTTGAAAGAAAACTGAAGATTTTAATTGAAGAAGATTTGGGAAAATTCTTGTTAAAAAAAGATTCCCCTGAACAAAGGAGATGAGGGATCTCCAAAGAAGGATTTAAAAAAGAAGAAAAAAAATACAAGAGAAGAAAAAGAGCATCTCAAAAAGAGTGGCTCCTTAGTCCTTATCAAAATTCCTGTTAAGTGTCAGCTCTTGAACCAATGGTTTCCCTTAATAGAAGATAGTTTCCACTTTCAAAATCATAGTTACCCAATCTGAAGATTTATGCATAAAATTAATTTTTTTCTGCAGATGTTCCATTTGGTTTTGTTAATGTATGCAACGTTTGTCTACTTGTCTAAAAACCGTCACTTTTCCTGTGAAATTATTGTTTTCTTCAACAGCCAAACAAGCTGAAAAAGGGAAATTATATTAGACCTATATGCAAAGAGAAAAATTCGAAGCACTAGTAGAATATTCTTAAAGGATCTTGCCTCTTCCACCCCCTGATGCACTCCCCTCAAGGCTTAAGTTTTTAGGAACAATTTTTATGGCAACTATTGAGGATACTGTTCTGTTTTGCCAGTTTGTTTAGATATTTCATTTGTCTTCTCTTGCTTACACTAGAATGATTCCGTTGGCTAATCAATTAGTGGTTAGATTTGTCTTTTGGCAAAATAAGCCCTTTCATGCTGATCTCTGCCTGTCTGAGATATGATTATTTCTTCCTTCCAAATCTCTTGTAGTATATCTGAAGGACCGATCCAAGCACTCAACCCACATATGACCTTTTAATGTTATACATTACATCATGTGTGAGCTTTTAGATGTACGATAAAAAAATCTTATCTGCTGTTATACAAGTATATTGCAAGTATGCCACTGCTTAATGTGAGACCTAGTTCTTAGGGTACAACAAAAATATGGCAACTGAGAGTTTCTGCCTAAAAATTGCGCAACATAGCTGCTCACAAGTCTTTAGCCCCATTATAAATCGAAGAATAATGAACCCAAAATTTGGTGAAAAATCATCCCAGCTTCAGATTGTTTTCCATGGTTATCTAGAGTTAGTGCACAGGATTTCAATGCATTCGTGAATATCTGAGTTAGTGAAAAAAGAACGTGTGTCCATGTAGCTGTGCTGAACGTGGACATGGCTTGTCCATTTTGATAACCTAGATATGAAATGTCCTTGTTATAGAGCTGTTGCCGGGTTTGCCAATATTTAACCTTCTCAGTTATGTATGAGATTGGTTTCTTTAGGTTCATACTCTAGATTTATCATGCAACATTTTTCCTTGAACTTGTATATTTGTGAGAAGGCATTTTCTTTTCAAAGTGCATTGTCCAACCTCCTGGACTAAAAGTTGAAACTCTTCCTTGATTGTAACTTCAAGCATAGTCTGTATTTGTAATATACCATGGTGTACAAATATTCTACTTCATTACCCTTACTTTATGAGATGTATTACCTTATTACGATTAAAGAAACATATATGGTTCATAAACATCATAACATATGCATTATCTCATATCCCAAGGCATATGAGAATGTTTCTTTACCCATAGTACTGGTACCCCATATATAATTCTTAACAAATACAGTGTGAGAATTACAGGCGCTTCATAGACTGATCATGACATGGACAATACAACAGAAGTCCTTTGTGCTCATCTAATAATCAATTGAGCCCATGCTGGATTTGCATAATTATGATCCTCATTGACCATCATATGAGTCGTTGGAATATCATAAACATGTTATGGAGAAATGATTTTTTAATTAATCATATCTCATTCCAGTATCAAATTTAGTGTAACATTACTAATTTATTAGTAAGAAAGCATATTCTTCTTGTTCTCCAGGTCATAGCTGCCACCAATCGAGCTGATATTCTGGATCCTGCTCTTATGCGGTCGGGCCGTCTTGATCGTAAAATTGAATTTCCACATCCTACTGAAGACGCAAGAGCACGGATCATGCAGGTGTTTCCCCGACCGCCTTTAATTTTCCAAATTGTTTTACGTTGTTCGGCAAATAAACCAGCTACTGCGTTCTTCCATTTTGGAACAGATACATTCAAGAAAAATGAATGTACATCCTGATGTAAATTTTGAAGAGCTGGCCCGTTCAACAGACGATTTCAATGGGGCACAGCTAAAAGCTGTCTGTGTGGAAGCTGGTATGCTGGCCCTCCGTCGAGATGCAACTGAGGTCTCTCTTTTCCCCCCTCCTTCCATTTCCCTGTCCGGAGATTTTTATATCTGTATTCGCTCTCCTATGAATATTCCGATTTAGGTTTATTTCCCTGTTTTCACTTAGTTATGGAAAGTCGCCTATATTCTGACTAATATATCTCCTATATATCATGGTTCGATTCTATAATGATGCAAGACCCTCAACATGAGCAATATTAGGAAAATATAGGTGGTTTCATTTTTTGTTGCTTAAGTTTAGGGGTACATTTTATTTGAGAAGACTGACTATATATAAATAATCACGATTATAATAGCAAAACATGAATGATTTAACTACTTCCAACCATGCCATCATGTTTCCACGGTTTAAGATACATTTAATTCCCCATTAGTGGCACTCTATGGATCACATCTTTTAATTGCCAGTATTCCTTCCAAAAGGTGAGGCTCACAAATTTGTTAATGTGATTGCACCAGGTGACACACGAAGATTTCAATGAAGGGATCATTCAAGTTCAAGCCAAGAAAAAGTCAACCTTGAATTACTATGCCTAGATTTGGGAGGTGCTAATTTTTTTTATTTGACCAAATATTCAATCAAAACCAAGCATTCCTCTGATTTGATACAAGGACTGGCCCAAAGGTAAGGGATACATAATTTGTGTAATCCAGTCATTGTTACGTGGTGAAGCCAGTATCCTTTCTCAAGGTTTCATTCCACTGATTTTTTTTTTGTTTGATTTAGATTCTGACTATATTATTATTATTTGCATAGCTCTGATGACTTGAAATTAAACTATGTCTTTTCTCTCGGAATGGTCTTGAAATAAGCCTTAGGTGAGCTAAGGAGAGGGGGGGGGGGGGGGGTTAAATAAATCCCAATGGGTTGCAATCCCTTCCCCAATATATTTATGGGTGGGAGTGCATGGTGGAATAAAAAAAGGAGGGAAAAAAGGGAGGGGGGAGTGAGGGTGGTGGCGGAGGTGGCCACATTGGGGGGCTCTTGCCCACCTCTCTTGCTCCCTTTTTTTTCTCTCCCTCCCTCTCCATCCACCGCTACGCTGCTCCCTCTCTTTATCTCTCCTCCTCTCATCCCCCTTTGCCGCTTTTTCCGCCCACCACTCCTCCCCAGTCTCCCCCCCCCCCCCCCCCTCCTTTCTTTTTATCTTCTCTTTGTTCTACCATGTTGCTTTCACACACCCCACCCCCAAAGAAAAGGGAATTGGGGGATTTGTACGAGATCCGTTTGTTTTTAACATTTTCGGCCGTCCATTCTAATAAAATGATGGCTTGAATCAATCCACAAATCAAATATGAAACAAACGTGGCTAATACGTCATTTTCTGGATTTGACATTAGATACGTAACTTTAATTAAAATACGAGGCGCGCATATGATTACGCGACTGTCAATGAACACTTATCAATAATGACACCCATCCAATCAAGATGCCTCAGACTTGGAGGAAAGTTTTTATATGATTATGTAATGATGAAAATTCCATCAGTGTTTTTATTAAATGGTTAAAAATCTTTCATTAATATATCTTATTAATACACTGACTTATGTTGTCCATCCAGTATGAAATTTTTTTTTGACTTCAAAATAGAGAATGCTTGAGCTAAATAAAAATCCATAAAAACATTTTAAAAGGTAAATTGAAATGGTTTAGACTTATAATTATGAATGGTTTTAATATATTTTTAGAAAAACAAAATACAAACAAAATATATTTAAATAAACATGGTTAAAAGTGTGGATAAAAAAACCCTTGGTGCATCAAATTTGTACTCTTATTTTGTAAGTCACCGACCACCAACAATGCGTTATTTATAAATCTTTTTACCATCTCAAATACAGTTTTATATATCTCATTAACAATCTAGCGAGATATATAGCTTCATAAGTGAGGTATGTATATATCATTAAAAAAAATTTATATTGATAAAAAATAAATCTATTTAATTTAAAATGGAATGAGATACATTTTCCTATTAAAACATATACCTTGTTAAAGATATGATTATACATGCGCCCGGTCTCGTGGGATTTGCACTTTCCAAAGTTATAATAGTTTCAATCAAACCAACTATTTATTGCAATGTAATTAACAAATCCTTAAAAATAACTTCTTTCATGTACCCACTGAAATTATACGTGAATCATTCACAAGATTGTACCGAAAATGCAGTCATATTCTATTGCACCATAGTTTAATGATTGACATCTAAGTACTTTAGTCATTGTCATCTCTCCCCCCTCTTATCAGTTAAAATATATTTCAAATTTATTTTGTATTTTTTGATCAAATATATAACTGAACATGAAAAATATATACATACCGGAGGGGATAAAATTTGCTTACCGGGTTCGGGTAGTCGAATCCGTCCACTCCTGTCTCCTCTGACAGGTACCGCTTGGCTGCCGGCGATCCTCTTCTCTGAACGGACTGGGCTCGAGGGTAGATCCAACGATGAGGGTCCGCGATGAACCGGTGGACGGGGTTTTTAGTGTGGTTTAGACTGAACCTGATGTAACCTCTCAGACTTCCTACGTACCCTAGTTTATGTATCCTAGTTTAGGGATCAAGTCACACGTAGTTCTTCTTTCTTTTGGTGGTGGGATTTCGCACCGGAAATGGTCATGTGCTAGGAGTCTAGTGGGAAAATGTTTCCTCCCCCTCTCTAGAGAATTGATTGTCTATTTATAGTACTTTGGTGGGTGCCCTAAAATCAATGATGGATCTTTCTTTCATCGGACAGATGAGAAGAGATCCCTGATTTAGGTAATCAAATCTATGTATATTTAGGCTCCGTTTGGTTCATGTCATTTTTTTTATGGAATTACTTTACCATGAATCAATTTACCAGGAATTAAAATACCAGGAATTCTGATTCCATCAGACTATTCGGTTCGCTAGTGGATTTCTTCAAATAACCATATTCAAGTGTTTTGTTCATACATGGAAAATGATAAGGAATTTTATTTAAATGTCTAAAATACTCTTACTATTATATATATACTTGTAAAATTTATTTCTTTATCTATATCACAATAATAAAAAAAGAATAAATTTTTATAAATATTTAATGAATGCAAATAAATAAAATAACCAATTATGTAATTAAACATATAATAATAGTAATTTCTCTAAATCAATTGAATATTATAAACTCCCCTAAAAACTAAATAACCGATTTTATTAGTTAGGATTAAGAGGCATTGCTTTAGACTTAAACCCACATCACACATCACATATTATACCACTTATAATAATATCTAAACCCATCTACAAAAATAAAACTAAATTTAAAAATATAAATTAATATCTAATGCATAGTTAAGATTTCACAACATATATAAAAATTATAACAAACTCTTTTAGTTAAAAAATCAAAATAATTATATAAACCCATTATATGGTTGGTGGAAAAAAGGAGGCTATTTATTTTAAAAGAGATATACACAGTAATTTCATTAATTTGTAAATGGTATAATAGTAATCTAATTTAAGATTCCTTGTGGAATTTGAGATTACCACCACAAACGTGGGAATGTGGTTCCATCTTATTTTTCCACATTAATGGATTTTAATTCCACTGGGGCTCACAATTACCATCAAGATTACCATCAACCAAACACTTGATTTTATTCATTTTCCTGGTAATGTCACATAGAATCAAATTCCATCTCAGATTACCACGAACCAAACGGGGCCTTAGGGATTTGCGTAATCAATAATTGATTATCCCTGATAAATACACATATTTTGTTTTGGATTATATGGAAACAATTAATGATGTTTCTGAATCTATTGAGATTTGGGAATCAAATACTGATAATCCCAAATCGAAAATATATGTTGTTAGGATTTTAGGATTCCTAATGATATATTGTTGGGATTTGGTGGATACAGTAATTGATGACTTGATTTGGTGATAAATACCAACATTGATTGAATTTGAATGCTAATAATTATCAGTTAATGCAATATATGATCGGATAAATACTGACTTGGCCTGTTGTAATTGGTCGGGTATGGGCCTTCAAATTGAGCCTCTTTGGGCCCGGGCCGGATGGGCCATTGTTTTGCCGGGTCGGATCCGATGAGATCCACGACCCGGCCCGCGCCCACATATACTAATAAGTCAGCACTGCATGAATGACAAATGTATCATCCCCGAGAAATTTCCGTTCCAAGCCTTGTTACGTTCTCTACGGATCAATTACACAACAACCCCTCCAAAAGTACAATAACATTTCCTGATCCAAGCAAAACAATCCAAGGCCTTTTTTCTTTGAAGGGTGTGTCTATCCCCACCAAGCATTTTTTTTATCACACCAATAACAAAAAAAAAAAAAAAAAAAAAAAAATCGGTGTTTTACTGTTCCCACCAATCCAGTTCGATCGAAATCGGTTGCCATTTCAGGTTTTGGACAACCGGACTTGATCGTCATTTCAGATTCTGGACGACTGTAATTGGTCGTCATTTCAGGTTTTGGACGACCATAATTGGTCGAACAGGGTTCAGAACTATATCTACTTATTCTTTGTAAACAAATAAATTTTTGGATTTATCCATCATATTCTACATTTATTATTTTATCCAAACAATAGCTAAGGGACTGAAAAAAATATAAATATATATACTTTCAATTAATTCAAATTTTTATAGAAAAATATTTTATTAGACAAATATATATCATTTTTATAATTCGTTTGAATTTGTAGTTAAGATGATTCTTTGTTTGAAAACAAAAAACCTACCAGTTGATCCAAACACATTTTATATTTGGCTTTTAAAATTTGTCTGTAACTTATGTAAAAAAATTATTTTTATATTCTATATTTAAGAATAATAATTTATCCTATATTACAATTCAGACTTAGAGTGATATAAAGGATTAAAAGAGAATACAAGTATATTTTCAAGAACCAAATGTCTCGCTTTCATCCCCGAAACAGAAACGAACAAAGAGAGAGAGCGACCTCTCTTTGTGCTGAATTTCCACTTACGCGTTTAAATTTTTTTATATTATAAAAAAACCCTAAATTTTAGAGACGTTGGGAGAGATTGAATGAATTCGACTTCGGATTCGATGCCGAAGGAACCAGAGAACGGCAGCGACCGCCCGATTCGCGTCTACGCCGACGGGATTTACGACCTGTTCCACTTCGGGCACGCGAGATCGCTCGAGCAGGCCAAAAAGCTGTACTTTTTATGATTCCCTCTCTCTCTGTATTTCAATTTCGCACTTGAATTCGATTAGGACCAGGTTTTGCTTTGTGTTTGATCTTGTGGACCCTGTGATTCTCCAGATCACCTGTTTTTGATGTGTGTTCTTTTTGTGAGGAATGATGGAATTATAGTTGAAAGTGGTTTTTTTAAGTGTTTCTTTTGATTTATATGTTCTTTTTGAGGTTTTAGTGGTGATTTATTGTTTTGATTTCTAAAGTTGGTCACTTTGTTTATGTAGGTTATTTGATGGTAGTGAGAAATTCTGCATTATTTGTTGAATTTGATGGGATTGGGGGAAAAAATAGAAATCGCATGAATTGTAGTGTTGAAGTAGGGAATGGAAAATTTAATTTCTGATCGTACCCATTTGCAATGGGTATTTTTCTAGTGATAATTTGGATTGGAACTGTTCAGGATGATCTAAACGGTAGCGGGAATCCTTGTAAAGGGTTGGGTTTTGCAAAAGTTGGAATTTTGAACTCTATAATCATCTTACTAGGCAAAGGTGTGCAATTTCGTGTGATGGGGAAACTTTTTTTTTTTTGCATATAGAGTTTTGTGGTGTGTTTAGAATTAGATCATAGTGAATGGTTTGGTATTGTTCCATAATTATCCAAAGTTGGCAGGGTGTAAGTAATTGTAGCTCAGTTCAAATTTCCACCCCTAAAAAAAATAAATAAAGAGAAAGAAAGACAATTTTTTTTAAGGATAATATAGAAACAATCTTATTAAAGAAAGAAGCTCCCGAACAAAGGAGATGAGGGATCTCCTTACAATATAGGAGCAATTAATGGCTTGTTCCCCACGCGATATGTTGGAGCATATGGATCACGCGCAATGATTTCATATTTCATGTTAAGATGTTCTACATCGAGAACTCTTGGGTTGCCATCTCTTCTCTTCTTATAATTTGGGTCATCATGCTATTGGGACTGGCTACACCTTCTACCATCATGGGCAACAAGCGGTTCAGGTCATAAAATAAAGGGTTTTAATTGTCGGGTTCTAACATTTTGGGAAGGATTGTCTTAGTTTCTTTTCATTTTTTTCTTTTTTCTTTCTTATTTTCCTTTGTTCGGAGATCTCTCTCCCTCTTGTTCGGGGCAACTTTCATTAATACAATTGCTCATATCAATCAATCTCTCTCTCTCTCTCTCTATCTATCTATCTCTCTAAGAGAGAAGAAGAAGGAGAAGATCCATGGTTCATCCTTTAAATTGTTGGCCTTGCTGATATTATAGTTTCATTTCCTTCTTTAGATGATTGTTATTGTTTTTAAAAATGGTTGGGTGAATAACATTCATTATATGCTTCATGCCATCTCGAATGTAGGCATGTGGCTTATTTAATATGCTGGGTCAGATAGACCATAATTTGGTCCATCTTAGTTTTTTCCTTCTGTTTCAGTGGTAGCATGGCTTTGCTCCATCTTTTTCCCCTTGTTCAACCAACAAAATTTTCTTGATGGCATTCTATTTTTGTTTTGTAACGATTATTATAGATTTCCCTTTCCCTATGGCATGTACCTACATTTTGTAACTCGAGCAAGTCTTATTATCTTGAAGTGATGGTTTCGATTTGTCACTCTTGAGTACATTGATATTGTTATGCATTGATTTAACCTTCTTTTGTTTATTTACTTAATCCATACTTGATCCAGGTTTCCAAATACATATCTGCTTGTTGGGTGCTGCAATGATGAAATCACCCACATGTATAAAGGCAAAACTGTTATGACTGAAGATGAGCGCTATGAATCTCTTCGTCATTGTAGGTATACATATTATTCATATTAGCCATTGACATGTAGGTTTTGAATTTCATGGGGGGCATGTTTATATATGCAACAAGGATTAAAACTTCCACATGATTACATCTTTTTAAAGTAAATTTATGAAAGCCAAACTTATGAAGTTAACCTTCTGATGACAAGGAAGCTGGATAATCTGAAAATCATCTTCACTATTCATTTTGAACCTCAAGAAAGGGCAATGCTATGCATATATTGAATAATTACTGCAGTGCTATGATTCCCCCGCCTTTGTTACAAACATGAACATGGGTTCAGGACTTGGGACAAAACTTTTGTACAGACACAATAAATTATATCTACAGAATATAATATTATCTTCTTACAGTGTCAGTACATAACTATACAAGGATATGGTGTTATTTTGTTTTACAGATTATGATATTACCCTAAGTTTGTTTAACCTTATGGGTAGATGTGTAAACACAAAATATGGATGAAAGTATTATGTAAATTGCATGATATTTTTAGTTGTCACTTCGATGCCCAATAAAAATATGATGTTCCTTTCCAAATGTGAGTCAACCATCATGAACAACGGCTCAAAGTATCCATGCATCAGAGGCTGTTAATCATCTCAATTTGTAACTTGATGTATGATTGATTGACATTAACTTGATGTGTTTATCTGTCCACTATATAATGTCTTACTTCGCCTAATGTTTGGACATGATTTCCTTTCCTTCTGCCACCAATTTTTCCCTAGTTATCATCATTCAGCAGGTAATTCATGAGGGGTTGAGTCAAACGGAGATGGTTGTAGAAGTAATCTCAAATCATATTCGATTATTCTCCAATTTATTAATTCAACCCCAATAGATGGTACAAGGCTTGTTGGTCAGTTGTTTGGTATGGACTTTTTTGGTTTTTTCTATTTCATAAGTTTTATATCAGCTTCTTAACTAATGATTTAATAATAATATTATGAATATCTTGCTTATATTAATTAATGTGGTTCATGTCGGTGGGGATTCTTAGAACTTTTGAATATGTTTGGCTGTCCTTATTTTATGTCCTTTCTTTAATCTGCTGTGGTTTTGAAGCTCGACAAGTACTATTATAAATTGTTGTATTTCTTTTATCCAGGTGGGTCGATGAAGTTATTCCAAATGCTCCATGGGTTATCACAAAAGAATTCATTGACAAACACAAGATTGATTATGTTGCTCATGACTCCCTCCCGTAAGGTCACTCAACCCATTTATGCTTGCAAGAATGCTTGTGGTTGCCATAATTTTTTTTTGTATAGAAACATGAAAAATAAATATATATTTTTATAGGGAAATGATAGGAGCAATCTTATTCAAAAAAAAAAAACCCCGAACTAAATGAGATGAGGGACCTCCAAACAAGAAAAATACAATTAAGACAATGCCTTCTCAGATTGAAGAGCATCTGAGAAAAAAGGAAGAAAGAAAATGCAAAAAACGTTAGACCCAGTACCATGAGTAACCCATAGAAAAATATAAATAAATATTAGACTTCAAAATACATATTCAGATATGGGTACATACTCAGATATGGGTACCAGGTGTGTCCTCTTTGTCACAGACAAAGAGGACACATCTCGGTGTATGACTAGTCACAAAGTTTTATGTAAAAAAACTCCTTTAAAATGATTTATATTGTGATGCTTAACGAAAAGGTTAAGGGTGGTTCAACGTGTTTATGCAGTGCTGTACAAGGCTTTAAATTCCGGACAGAGAGTCCCTTTGTTACATTGCTTTTACCTATTATTTTGTGTTCTGAGAATACAGTGCAGTAGATGACAAATGGCTTTGTTGTTTTTATCAATATTTTTTAACATTTGGTCCTCCTTGTAATTAGCAAGTGAATTTTTTTCAATGTAATTGGATATGATTTCTTCTCTCTCTCTCTTTTGCATTGGACTTATCTAGATATGCTGATGCAAGTGGAGCTGGCAAGGATGTCTATGAATTTGTGAGTCCTATCAGTCATCTTGGGAATATGCATGTTCCAATGGTAATCCTTGTCTGAGTTATGTTGATTTTGAAAACTTCATTTGCAGGTTAAATCCATTGGAAAGTTTAAGGAAACTAAACGAACAGATGGAATCTCCACATCGGACCTTATAATGAGGATGCTTAAGGATTATAACCAGTATGTGATGCGTAACCTGGCCCGTGGGTACTCAAGGGAGGATCTCGGTGTCAGCTATGTGAAGGCATGATCTCTTATGAGAAGCTGTATAACCCCATATTTTGTTTCTTATTGCCTAGGGTACTGATATTACCCATATGATATTCGTATATCAGGAGAAGAGGCTGAGGGTGAATATGGGTTTGAAAAAGTTGCGTGAGAAAGTTAAAGAACATCAGGAAAAAGTGGGAGAAAAGGTACGTTCATTTATATGGATGAACTGAATACGTATTATTGAGCCCACTATTTTGCATGAGAGTTACGTTATCATAGACTCAAAAGTGTTGCTACAATTTACACTGGCATGTCTCTCCCAGAATGGTGGATGTGCTATAATATCTGCTTTTTCATGGCCTCTGTTAACATGTATGTTAGTACTTAAAACTGGCAAACTGAAGAATTTTTTTTTTATAAAAAGAGTTAGAGATACTGTCACATTTCTGCTAAACTGTCGTGTCTTCTGTTGATGCCCTTGTAATATCCTCGTCTACTTATTTTGGATTTTGTGGCTAAACTGTCATTCTTTAATGGTTTCCAGTGGATCAGATGGATGGAATTCGATCAAACCTTTTTTTATTAGTGTCCAGCTTGACCTTCTACTTGTAGGAGATCTCCCATTCACCGAGAGAGAGAGAGAGAGAGAGAGAGAGAGTTTCTTTAGACTATTAGAACAGGAAATGTACTTGCACGCTACATGGAGAAACATATTGGGGAGCAGAGATGGAAGCATGAAATATTACTACTTTTTCTTGATTTTGTTTTAAACATCTTTTATCTGAATTATGTAATGACACAATGAAGGATACTCTTAAAAAAGGAAAAATTAATTGAAAGGATACACATGGAATTCTTCGTTGACTGTTGAATCTTTGCTGCACCTTTTCCCAGTGATAATAGTACAATTATGGGGATATTACATCTCTTTTGGACAGGAATTTGTGGTAATGCTGATTCAGAATTGATATGGTGATGGTTACCAGAACGATTGATTATAACACATTATCCCCCATGGAGACCAGGGGAAATTTCTTATTCATCATAGCTCTGGATCAACCCCATCGAGGATTACATACAGAAGGGTTGGTTATTGCATCTTTCTAGATTGGCTTCATTTGTTTTCCTTCATAACTATTTTTTACATAAAAGGTGTGAATAAATTACTAAATAACGTCATTTTCACCTCAGCAAGTTCGATGGACTGCAAGGGAAAATTAAAGCCATCATCTGTGTCCCCAGATTATTGTGCTTAGCTAGAAGTTGTACCAGTGATTTAACTATTGAAAGTTGATCATGTTGAAAAGGTTGGATGGACATTCAGGATTATGTTGTATTGTTGATCATTTTAGACTGGTCCACGCTGTTGTTCAACTGGATATTTGAATGTCTAGTCTGTAGAATCTCCTTATATCCTACCCACTTCAGATCCCATACTTTCATGCGACTTTGAAAGTCATGCAACTATAGTTGAACCAAGATGACTTGGGGCCTCACTTTTCTTTTAAGTGTGTAGGAAAATTGAGTTGTGGTCCCCCCCCCCCAAAAAAAATAAAAATAAAAATAAAACAAGAACAATTGGGAAAGAGGGATGAGTATTTCAAGGGGCTTGTAACGAAAAGAAAGTGATGCACACATTTCTCGGGTGTCCTTATTTCTTATTGTTGCTAGTTGGCTGTGGATATTTCCCTCACATGACGTTGCTGCAACTGAAAAAATATCAGAACCCCCCTTTGATCGTGTGGTTACTTTTTTTTTCTCTGCAATCATCATTTGTATTTTCCAAGTCATATTACCATTTCATATAATTGATATGGTTTTCTAAATGGTTGATGAGTTCAGCTTTTTGTGGTCCAACCGCATGAATTTATATGAACTGGTGACTACTTGTACCTTGATTAAAGCAAATCCATTAAGTCAGAGTGCGGGAAAAGCTCAATTCTGTTGTGAATTATTTATCAAAAACATATAAAAAAAACCATTGAGAATTGGGTGTATCCTGTACCCACTGCAAAACATCAAACACCTCCAGTTTCACTTTGACTAGTATCATCTCAAGTAATTGGGACATGCACTTGGCTAATAACTTGCACTACCACAGTCTTTAATTCATATATTGAATATATGAAACACACAATATGAACACCTCATGCATATATATCATCAGTTTGTTTTATTTTATTTTTCTTTTCTTCATGTTTGAATGCTATGTATCATCTTGATTTAAGAAGGATGAGTGATCTTTTTTTTTTTTCACACACTTCTGCTGCTTCTTGTTCAGCTACAAACTGTAGCAAAAACTGCAGGCGTGCTTCATGATGAATGGGTTGAGAATGCGGATCGCTGGGTTGCTGGTTTTCTTGAAAAGTTTGAGGAAGGTTGTCATTTGATGGTGAGCTGGTTTTTTATATATCCCATTATCTCCAATTCAGATAATTTTATCTTTGATTTATTTTAACAACAACCTTACGTATTTTTAAATATTTTGCTTTTCTGGGGATGTTTCCAGGGAACGGCTATCAGAGAAAAGATACAAGAGGGTCTAAAGAGGCAGCACTCAAGAGGTCTGGGGACATTGTTGCTGGAAGAGGAAGAAGAAGAGTAATGCACATATGCTTCATTATATACTAGTGATGAGTGGATTGTATGTCTATATGGTATTAATGTTAATGAGCATGGTCACATTGTTGTCCAATATGCTTGGCTCCAAACAATCTGCTTAGTGACAATATATATATATATCTGCTGAAAAGAGTGGCTATGGAGCATCTGTGCTAACTTTTGGATGGTGTTTTAAGATTGGGAGGTTGTTTTCTGTTTTGGGGTGAAGGCAAGAGTCTGATTTGTACTTGGTTTAGAAATACAGGTTATATATGTCTGGTGTTTGTAGTGGCTGTAATACAGTCTTTGTTAATAAAATTGTGTTAATTGTATAACCATTCGTTGGAGTCTACAGATCTCACATCCTTTTGTGCGCAAAGGTTAATTGGATCCGTGGAAAAGCATACCCTACACTACATCAATGCTCCAGTAGTGCAGTGCGTGAAAAAGTAAAATTTTCCATTTTTTAGAGAGAAAAAAAATGTATTGGTTTATCTAGGGCATTGATACATTTAATCTGTTTTATAACTTTGTTTATAATCCAAATATGGTTATCAACTGCCTATACACTCCACTAGTGAAGTTAAGTGTATATACTGATGTATATAAATATATACTTCACTTTTCACAATAACATGCTTTTTCAGATGAATATAGACTTAAAAATTTTTTAAAAAAGATTCAGAACTGCACATGGAGGTAGATGTATCATTTTACAATAGTAAAAGTGACTAATATGGGTTCAAATTTAATGTGGACCAAAGGCCTACTTTACAGTAAAAATAAAAGACTGCTTTCATTTTTTTTAAAATCATTAGATGAGGTATAAAAGATGCAATACATATTCTTACAAATTAAATAATATCATATATATAAAATGTAACAAAAACTTCAATAAAATATGTGACTGCATTTGTAAATGAAAAAACTTCTACTTTTTTTTCTTTTTTCGATCCAGTCCCTCACAAGGCTTTGGCACTCTAGATTAATTATCTACATCTAAGCCTGTCAATTATCCGAAAAAATATGTATTCGATCCGAATCCGTATCCGAAAATACATAAAATATCTGATATCCGAAAAATAAATACATATCCAAAATTTTTCGGATCGGATACGGATATGCTTGTATCCGATCCGAACAATATCCGTATCCGATGGGATTTATTAATATATATAATAAGATTAAATTTCAGCCCTCGGATTATAATCAAACGGTTCAGATTCTAGGGCAACTTGCACAATATTAGGCTTAGGGTTGCCGACTAAAAAAAAGCACACGTCTCCAATCTCATCTCATCTTCTCTGCGGATCTTCACGCCGATCTTCTTCTCTGTGGCCGGCAACACACACCGAATCAAGTTCAAGGTCCCGAGATAAAAATCCTATCAGCCTCATTTCATCATTATAGGCCTCCATTGTTACATACCTACTCTTCTTTTCAAAATTTTAATCACTCATGAGTGTCATAGTTCTCTCCTGTTAAATGTCAAACCTTCCATTTCTTAATTCGGGGTGTGTCCAATTGTTACTGTTACTTTCAAAAAGCTACTAGAAGAGCTGTGTTTGCTTCTGGGTTTTCAATTTATGCCATTTTGTTACAGTTTGTCTGTAAATTGGGGTTTATGTTTTGTTTATAAATCATATCATGGACTCTTCATCTTTCTTTGCATCTCAGATCTGGTACTTTTTATTCCATTTGTGTTGTTTCGGATATTATCCGAATCCGTCCGATTGACATGTTTATCTACATTTAAGATCCATATGCAATCCTTCAGTTAAAATAAAGTATATACTTAAATATAACCATTAATGAAATTTTTGAAAATTTAAGAACAGTCCGCATGTGTTTTCAATTATTTTAAGTATCTTTATCTAATGAAATACATACTTTCAAAATAAAATAAAATATAATGAAGAATGATCGTAGGACCGAGAAAATACTACAAAAATGACTGAGTGTATCCATCAATGCCCTGTTTGAAAAACATCAGGGGATCTATTTTAAATTCCCTGATTCATATATCCAATAATTTCATCAGCATACATCATCATCGCCGTCGTATAAGATTGTTGGAATGACAACAGAAATGACTGAGTGTATCTGTGCCCTCTCTGAAAAACAACATGGGATCTATATCTTCCATGATCCCTAACCATTCCAAGTAACCTGGTTCCCTTAAAAGAGTGATCTACCTACTAGTTAATATGTTTCCATCACCAAATCTTTTTTTTTAAAGGGCAACAACTCACCACACACATAAATGGTTGGGAATAAAAGCTTTCAGTTATGCTTTGCCAGTTTTTTTTTTTTTATGGTAGAAAGGCCCCGAAGGTCTACAAGTACCTGATACAGGACTAAACTTGAGCCTACTGTCCCATGAGGCTGTTACCACTGTTTTTTCACTCTTGCTGCCAGCAAGAGTCGAACTTGTGAGGGAGGGTGTCCTGACCACTGCACCAAAGGCAGTTTGGACAGCAAGTTGTGTACCCCTCCTTTTAACAAGAATAATAGATGAATTCCATAGTTTTCAAAAATGACACTCTGACTCAAATGGATTACTACAGTGAGAATTAAATCAATTCTGATTTACAGAAATAAAAATGTAAAGCCCACACCAGAATCAAACTGTAAAGCTTTTTGTAGGCCAGCAATTGCTCAATTTGATCAGATGCATAGATGGATTAGTAGGTCAGAATCTGTCAACATCATGTAAATTAAAGGTAGTAGCAACTACCATCAAAGATACCTGAAAACAATTCTTTTCCGAATGCTTTTGAACTGGAGAACAAGATGATCAGCCCTCTTCAAACTCTAAGAAAGGCACCATTTAAGAGCATTAGAAAGAGAAAAATGAGAAAGCGACAGAATGAAGTGATTTTAGTACCATTTATAGACTCCAAAGTCTCTTCCTTGTAAACCCCCAGAGGAGATCCATGCACAGAAAGAAGCATTTCTCCGTGCTTTGGTAATCTGAGAGTTTTGGGGGTCATACCAATAGATAGCCTCTGGCCAGTCACCTAAAATACAATTGTAAATATCAAACCACATGGTTACATGAAAAGTGAAGAAACATACAGAAACGCCTCAACAGGTCTAGCAAATAAAGCAGCTGTCATATTATATCAACACTAAGTTGCGAGATAAATATGAGAGGTAACAGTTACTCCTAAAGTTGTTAACTGCTTGTGACAGCATTCTGATTCATGGATAGTTGGATACCTTTTAAAAGATGAAAACCATATACATTGTCATATCCAAACAAGAGGGGAAGTTAAGATTTGCATACCCCAGGAGTTTTTAAGGAACTTTGCATCATGGGCATAAGGGTTTCTGATTGTTCATTACCCTGCAAGACGGAAAATGCAAACAAAAGAATCCATAAGCATACTGGTTTCAAAAGCTGAAAGTTTCAAATAGAATATCTAGTGGAACATACGAGATCACTGAAATACAAGCCCGTGGCCCCTAATATGTTCGCTTTAACTGCCAATAAACAGATTGAGCCCATTTGAGTGGAACTTGATCATGAGAAGTAAGCCAAATAAATATGCATCTTTACCAAAACAAAAAAAAAAGAAATACGAACTTGCACTAACTGAAAATTGAAGACCACCAGTCATTTGAACGGCAGAATTAGTCTGCTTCATGCATGTCAATTGCCCAGGCATATTACTTTCACCATCATGGTCTGAAGTACCATCTGCAATTTTCCATACAGGTTCATATTCACCATCTTCATTGTTTATCAGTGATATGTTTGGCAAATTGTCCATAAAATACTGTAGTACAGAAGTCTTTAGCTGTTCTTCATTTATGCACCAGCGAAGCAAGCGAAGTTCTGTCAGCAAACGTTCAATTTCTGAATCAAGAGTAGCTCGAAGAGCAAGAATTCTGCGTTCAACTGCACCATCAAGCAGATATAATGTGCAAAGTATTAAGATTGTGAAAAGAAATACCGATGGAATATATTAACAATCAAATTTCAATGATCCTTACACATATTAGATAATAATCTTATGTTCTTCTACACTGATTCCTTTTAAATGTTTCTAGTTCCAAATATGCTCATTCCAAGACAGACATAAATGCACATTGCAACCGAAAATATAGATTCCAACCACAGTTACAGGGCTTTTTCTCCCTTTCATGAGCTCTACATCTATATCATATTTGAATTAATTTAATTTAAATTAATTAATCACTACAAAACCTTTTGATGGATAAAAGCTTTAAATATAATCGTCAATGATCAAAAAGGAGAATTAGATGAAAATTTGGATAAAAAGCTTTAATAGTGTATAAGATAATAAGCCGATAGCATGGGACAAATCTCTAAAATGAGAACATAAACAAAGATTGTAATAAATAGAGTAGTGCATATTTCTGAAAGAGTAGCTGGATATTACATAAGTGGACATAGATAGCTTGTTTACCAGTAAATAAATGTACATATTATGCGACAATAATCCTTGGCCAGCTGTGATCTACCTGGACATTTTAACAGAAAAATAATGTATAATTCTTCCTTTCGGGGTAGTTCACCACCTGTCTACATTTCAACACCATCGTGACCAGCAAACAAACCATAATTCTAGGCAACCAAAAGGAATCTCTACATTGAAACCTCAATTTAACACATCCTGTCTAACTATATCAGGCTCTCAATTTGTCTAGTAGATAGCTCAATTAGATTTGGTTTTCGGTGGAAGTCTAAGACAAGATATCAAATTAAATATTGAACAAAAATTCAGCTGATATGATTACTTAAAAGCTCAAAAATAAAACAAACAATCAGAGTAGCCCACGTAAGGTCATATATCACAGTAGCCCAGTTAAGGTCATATATAACATAAAAGCTCAGAAATAAAATAAGCAATTGTTCATATTTGTCTGTTCAATACTTAATTATAGAGTATTAGAGTCAGTGTCACACTGAAAGGCTCAATCGGGCAGAGATCTCTTCAGAATAGAATTTATGCATTCAGCCATTCATGTCCCAATTTTCTCCAATAAATGATAAAATTCATTAGGTAAAAGAAGATTCTAAAGTGTATCCAATCAAAATACAACATCCCAATTCCCAAGCCATCCAAAACATCCCAACCATAACTAATATCCACAACCTCCATCTCGAAACCCAGCCCATTCATGAACATGAAAGAACAAAAAAACTGCTAGCATAAAGAACTCACCAGTATGTCACAAAGTACTCCGAACTTTTCTGAATGTTCTTGTCTTATTGCATTTTGATATAATACAAACTGCAGCATTTATTCTCTTAGCAGAAAGCATTTCTTTGGACTGTGAGTCTGGCAATGACATGGTTCTTTTGAACAGAGAAAGAATCAGAAGCAGTTGATAGTCACTCAGGGTTAAACTAGAAGCTCAGCACAACTACATTCTAGCTGCACCAGGAGAATCATCTAATCTATGCAACCTGTCATAAGTACCTGCTTTGTTTCATCATCTTCTTCTCAATCTACTCTAACCAGAAGGGTCACACACAGATGGGTTGGTCATTTAAACATTCAATGGAAGGAGAAATACTAGGATCATATTTTTCTGAAAATCCTAAACAAACCAGCTCAGCCAATACAGATGAAGTCAAAAGGGTCTCTTTTGAGCTGTCCAGGACAGATGACCCATGAAGATCAATCTATGTCAATGTCCATTTTGGACAAAAAGCAGGAATGATGTAAAATTGCTAATGTTGACCAACATACGAACTGTCCCCTGAGCTGCAGTTTTTCAGATAACAATCACCTATTGACACCAACACTACATGGTTTCATATCCTCAGTCACTCCTTTTCTTTTCACCATAATAGACAATAAAATAGCAAGTCCTCCCCCCCCCCCCCCCCCCCCATCCCCAAGAAAAAAAAAGGGGGATATCTACGGAGCCGGGGCAACTCATAGAAATCAAAGGATTCTACAAGTTTGATGTAGTTTTACAACTAGATGTGACCAACCTCTATACATGGTGTCAAAGTCATGGAAGGCCAATCAGAGTGCAGAAGGATCACTATAATATTTAGCCTAGATAAATTGGGGGGGGGGGGGGGGGGGGTAGGAACAACCTATCCCATCAGTCACGCAGTTTAGCACATACAAACAAAAAGCAACTCTTTAAGTTCCATGAACTTGCAAATCCTCTAGACAAGGAGGTGAGACAGCATATTTAATATAGTATGGATCTCTAAGATAACTCATTAAGCTCACAAAGGACCAAACGGAAACACAAAGAAAACTTCCCATGATACAATTGAGGGATTTAGAACTACCAAAAGTCAAATCAACTTACTTCACAAACAGATCACAATAATCTTGCCCCAAGGCTGTTTCAGACAATCCCAGACAAGTATACATCATAAAAGAAGATGCAATCAGTAAATGTGTTACAGCTTACAATGGTGACAATACAGGACCCTGTAATGCACTTTTTGAGGCACACCACATGAACAATAAACAGATTTTTTCCATATTGCAGTAAATAACAGGCATTTTTTAGATGTTGTCCACTATCCACCTGATCCTAGAAAGAAATATAAAGAGATAACAATGGTTAGAACTTAGAAGAGTTTGAATTGATTACAAGTGACGCAGAATCTCAACTCAGGTAACCCATCATCACTCATGGTCAATACTAAGCACTCAAGACGAGCGATTTTGCACATATGAAAAATTCTCAAAAAGAAGAAACAAAATGCATAAGGAATAAGCCAAATAAGAAACAGCTTTCGGGTACTCTTCTTCACATGTTAATATGAAGGTGAAAGCCTACCATTATCTTTCAAAAAAAAGTAAAGAAAAAAGAAACGGCCCCTAGAAAATGCAAAGCTTGAATGAATTAAATCTAAGAACTGTAGAGGTGGAAAAGGATCAGTTCTCTAAGGACTCCCCATTAAAGCTAATTAAAAAGATTTAGTAGAGGAGAACCTCCATAGAAATCACCAGTCATGTCATAATAAAAATGTCATTTTATTACTGAAGATATTGCCCAAAGTCAGTCCAAGAACATAATAGCTTTTGCTTAAGCTAATTGCTAAGCATTACACCATTGATTCAAAGAAAATAAACATTTTGTGATGAAGCGGAACTTACAAATTCTCCATTTTTTGTCATGATGTATATAAATATCAATAAACGGAAAGAAAACTTCAAAAACTACAAACCCTAATGCTCTAACAGGAACAAGTGAAGTGGGCATTCTTAGCAAATAAGGCTTTAAAACCACTGTAGTTCACTCGTAAACTAGAATTTTTTTTTAAAAAAAATGTACAGCAAGTGGTAGGTTTAACAAAGAATCTCTGAAAGGGAGTTGAATTCGAGATTTGGAAAGAATCAAAATTTCAACTTTAAAAATGTGCATTCGATATGAATTACTTAATGAATCATTCAAACAGTCAACATCCGTATGTCCAAAAGCAAATCAAAATTTGACTAAAGAAAAGATAATCAAAATATCTTCTTCTGCAAATCTGCAGGTACATAAAAAAAAACTAGAAGGAAGATTTTTTTTTAAAGGTCAATGAAGATCTTTTAGGGCGATTTTTTTTTTAAAGATTGAACACAGGCTAAGCATTTTTTAAAAAAATTTTTTTTTTTTTTTTTTTTAATTCATGAAACCTAAACCCCCAATTTTGTTGAACAGGAAAGCAATCCAATGAAAGCCAACCCCAAAACACAAATTTCTCTTCCGTACCTTCTCGATTGCTGAATTCGTCGACCTCGGCAGCAGTTCCATCGGATTGGGTCTCTGGTAAGGGAGATGGGGACCCATTGACGGTCTTGTTCTTCTTCCCTCGCTTGTTCACCATAATCGACTCAAAAAATACTAATTTTGTGGATGTGAGAGAGAGAGGTTTCGTTTAGTCGAGTGAGGGAGAGAGAGATGTTACACCCAGTTTTTCCATGGGGTACGGTTATTCCCACCAACCAAGTTCACACTGTTGAATATTAAAAAAAAAAAAAAAATTTCTCATTTTCATTATATTGCATCAATCCCACCACCTCTACAGATTCTACTACCCTAAATCAAATAATAACACAATCACACCACCTAAATCAAAATAAAATCAAACCCTTATTTCTCCCATCATCTCTCCCCTTTTTTCTGTTGTCGACAGGAATTGACGATGTCGATGGTCCGACCAATCACAGCCGACCCCCCCTCTCTGGTGACTCTCCGATTCGTCTCCAACATCTTGCATCTTCTTTTTTTGTGTATGTGATGCCCTAGATGAAAGAAGAGGGACCCAATGTGAATATGTGGGACATTCTTGATTTGTGTTCTTTTTTTTTTGGATTTGTTGTGTTTTCATGTGGCATTTGTGATTGTGTTTCCAATGCTTTCGGGTGGTATTGTAAATCCATCCCTAATAATCCATCGATCTGAGACTTCTATAAACTGAGATTTTCCTTTGACACATCAACGTCGAACTACATAGTGTAGAGTTGATTGTTTAATGTCATCTGGAATCAATCGGGTTGACAGAACTTTGTCGAACTGGGCCTTCTGTACACTGAAATTTTCATGTGACACAACAAAGTCGAAATACATATTATTGAGTTGACGGAGTAATGTCATGTATTATTGATCGGGTTGACAGATAACCGTCGAACTGGGGCTTCTGTAAACAGTCATACTCCTTTGACACACTAACATCGAAATACAAACTGTAATGTTGACAACGGTAATGGCATATGTAATCGATTGGGTTGACTGATGGCTGTCAAACTAGGGCTTATGACACACCAATGTCAAAATACATATTGCAGAGTTGACGGAGTAATGTCATCTAGTATCGATCGGGTTGACAGATGACCGTCGAACTGGGTTCAAAAAGTGAAAAAATATTTACTCAACCAGTTCCTGTAGAGATTACATGTTGAACGACTGGGACACATCAAATTAAGTTCACCTGTTGATATTGCCTACAAACTTTCATACATTACTAAATAATACCACATTGAAAATTCCATGCATTGCTCACAAACATTTGAACAACATGTACTAATTCAAAATCTTTCAAAAAGATTGGGCCTAAACAACTTGGTAAAAAAAGGGGCCTAAATACAAAAAAAAGCACATGAGACATTACCGTCAATCATCATTTGCTGTGACCTACACTATATCTCAGCTGAGTCGGGAAGTGTTATTCCGTCTTTGAAATAGTGGATCACATGTTGAATCCCTCGATCCGCAGTGGTACTAGCAGAGCCCATATCAGGAAACGCTTCGAGATAGTGACCAACGTTGTTGATACGCTACACTCAGGGAAAACCCTTACAATAAAAAACTATCATTACTTGTAATGTAAGAGTTTAAGCCAAACAAATAGAATCACATACATGGCTTTCAATCTAAAAAAAAAAAGAGATCAAACCATACATTACTTTAACAATACTCTAGATTCTTATCAAAACCCTAACTTTGAATAAAAAAATTCTCAATACTTGTAAGGTAAGAGTTTTAAATCAAACAAATGCAGCTACAAAACACAGCTTTCAATCCAAAAAAATAATAATTAGAGCTCAAACCATACATTACTCTAACAATACCCTATCTTCCTATCAAAACCCTATTTTTGAATTAAAAAAACCTCAATACTTATAATGTAAGGGTTTTAAAATAAACAAATACAATCACAATCATAACGTGCAATCCAACAAAAAAAAATAAACCATAAAACTTTCACTTCTTTAAAAATACCCTAAATTCCTATCAAAACCCTAACTTACAATAAAAAAAAAACTAAATACTTGTAACATAAGAGTTTAAACCAAACAAATTGAATCACACACATGGCTTTCAATAATAAAAAAAATAGAGATCAAACCATACATTGCTTTAACAATACCTTAGCTTCCATTCAAAACCCTAACTTTGAATAAAAAAAAACTCTCAAAACTTGTAGGGTAAGAGTTTTAAACCAAACAAATGCAATCACAATCATAATTTGCAATAAAAAAAAAACCCCAAACCATACATTTCTCTAAAAACATCATAAATTCCTATGAAAACTCTAACCTACAATAAAACCCTCAATAATTGAAATATAGGAAGATATTGAATAACTCATGAATCACTAATAACAATGGAAGAAAAATAGATTTGAAGAATCATTTACCTCTCTATTTATGCTTGAGGGCGTCGTGGGGGGAGTTAGGGAGGACTGTGGAAGGGGATCCCGTCACGGTGGCCTCGTGGCGGGCTCGTGGTAGCCTCGTGGTGGACTCTCAACGGATTCACGATGGAAATCGCATTAGATGTGAAGGAGAGGAAAACCTAAAAAATAGAGAGAAGGGGGAGAAGTGAGAGTTTTTCATTTCAAAATAGGTAGGTGATGGGGTTGGAATTGCATAGGTGTGTATTTATTATGAGGTGGGGTTGGTGTAAGTTAAATTGGGAGGTGGGGGATTTAAAAGGGCAGTGTTGCTAGTAAATTGGTTGGTGAGAGTAACCACACCCTTTCCCATATCTATATCTATACTACCTATAAAAGTACCAATCCTTGAAAAACTTTCATTGGACATGTTTATCCTTATCAATTCATGATAATCCTTCCTATCCCAAATGATATTTCATCATACATATTTACCCTTTCAAATTATTCTTATTTATATGCACATTTTTTTAACCCTTAACAATTCATAAAAATCTGTTCCTATCGAAAATTATTTTTAATCAGACATATTTACCCTTTCAAATTATTTCAATCTAAATTATAAAAAAACCATAATATATGTTATATTACATGCACATTTTTATTCTTATATATTTTTGAGAGATTTAATTAATAATGACAATCTATCAAATTATAAATTGTACCATGAAGTTTATGTTTAAATCAATGTATCTAAATTATTACAAAATCCTAATATATATTATATTACATGCACATGCTACCATATTAACCTATATATATTAAATTTCATTAATAAAATTATATAAAAATTATTAACTTTTTATATACACTAGCATATATTTTTTTGAAAATGAGTATATAATGATAATGTACATTGTTGAAAAGTTGCACTATGTATAATTATATAATATATCTACATATATATTATATTATATACATATATAAATTAATATGTAATTTTAATTAAATAATGATTTATGATCATAAGGATTAGTGAGGCATTTTGGTAGACTTTGATAGGAGTTGTTAATAGGGATCTGGGGACCCAGTTGCAAATATTACAAGTATGAAATTGTCCAGAGAGGGACCTATTTGAAAATAGAATATTTGTCTGGACCTATCTGTAATTGTGCTGTACACGATGTTATTATGTAACCGACGGAATTGGAAGGGAATGTAACAGCAAATCAGCCCATTTAACCCTAACACAATCCCTATTATCCTCAAATCTGAATTTAGGGATCTTGAGGCTATTGTCAATCTCAATCTTGGTATGTTCCTCATTCTTTTTAGTTTTAGTAATCTTGGGGTTTTAGATTTTATTGTTTCAGGTGAATATGAAAAAAAATTTCTTATATGTTTGGGATGATCTTGAATTATTTTTTATTTAATGGGATTTGGATAGTTAGAGGAAAGACGATTATAAAAAAAATTGGAGAAAGGTAAAAAGAGTTTCTTTATAATGATGATATATGAGATTTGGGTTTTGTTTGGTCGGCGAGTTTCCGGCCGGCGAGACTCCGGTCGCCGGAGGGCCCGGCGGTGGGTCCTGGCCTAGAGGGTGGGGGAATGTGGTAGTGATGACCTTAGAGTTTTGTTGGTTGTGGGTAGAAGAGGTAGGAAGAAGAAGAAGAAGAAGAAGTTGGCTTTTCTTTTGGGGTTTTGGATCCAGAATTTCTGGACAGTGGGCCTGGCCCAACCCGACTGGCCCATGATCCAGTGGGTTGTCTCAAAGGCCCATTGTTCAGTATAATTTATTGGAATAGATGTGTTTTGAGTAAATGAATAGTTCATTTGGATTAATTGTTTAATTATTTATTTATTTATTAGAATTATTATTTTATTTCAGACGATTCTTGATCGGATTAGACCGGTATTATGTCACAAGTGCGCTTGTTAGATGTGAGTAAATCCTTACATATCTTCTCTATTTTTATATTATGTATATGTATAATTGTTTGTCATAGGTACAATTAGACTTTACTTCTTCATTCTCCGTCATATTTATTTTTTTGTATGTATTTTTATGGGCTTCTCACATTGTTATGTATGAGGAAAAAAATTGTGTTCTTCAACTCTGTATTTTTTTTTAATAATGTTCTGCTATGTTTTTTTTTATTATAGGTTCATATATTTAATAATATTTTTTTATTTCACTTCATCATTCACTTCATTATTTCTTTCTCTGTTGTTGCTAAAGTGAAACAAGACACATCATAGTGAGAGATGTTCTTAACCAGGAATTAAATATCAATATATCCAAAACCTTTAACCTTGATGATTTACAACAACATTCCAATGTTGTGCTATAGTATTAAGTTTTCATTTACATTCGTCTGTGGGAAGATTATCATGTTATGAAATTTTTTTTACCCTTCTTAATCAATGTTTGCAATTTTTCTTCTTATTCTTGCATCCTGTCTTTCATTCTTAGTTGTAGCACAAAAGTGAAAATAAGAAATCTAATACAAAATATATTGTTTTTCCCTTAACAGATTCTTCTTCGTTTCTCTACTGTGGTTGGACGTAAGACAGGTGTGCATCTTGTGGTAAGTACCTTGATTAAAATAATGTTTGCTTACATCATTTTTTCGTATTGCAACTATGAGTTATTTGAATATTCATTTTTGGTTGGATGAAGATTTAACTAGCCAATGGAGTATATGAGTGATTAAGAGAAATAATATTCCATGAACAAACAACTTTGCATAATTTAAATTAAGAAAACATGGAAAGCATAGTTATAACTACTCTTGTACACTTTTTTGTTCATGACTAGGTGATTTAACCTGTGTAATTAGAGGCGTACTAAATATCTTTTTAGCTCAGGTATTCATGAGTTTATATTACTATTTTTCTGAATTGTTTGATCTTGTGCCTGAGTTACTTGTGTGCGTTAAATTTTTTTGTTCTGGTCTCATGCAAAATTTTAAGTGTTTGCTTTTGAAGTTGGAAAAATTACAAAGCATTATCAAGTGAATGATTCGTCCTCTTGCTAAACATCAGAACTCTTAAATTCAATTGAGTATTTCTGAGTGATAATTTTTTAGGTTTATAATTGGTTTCTTCATTGGTGGCATTCCATGGTATGTCGGATCTTTTATTATCCTATGTGTCATTCCCAATTCTTGAAAATACATTCTTATCCCAAATATCAACATCGTTTTCATTTGTATATTTTTAGCTATGTGGATTTGTCATGCATTTCTCATTATAAAGTGGTTTGATAGTACATTTCTATTTATGTTAATTGATAATTAGGATTTGAATGCATTTAAAATATTTCTTAAACTGTTTTTTCATGCTTTATGTAGTTGGACATTTTAATTTATTACTGATTCTTTTTGAAAACCTTGTCTTTTATTTAACTACTATGTTTATATTCTATTTCCCAATAACATAAGAAGACATACATCACCGGGCTCTTTAATCTTGTATTAGTAAGGAAAGAAAACTATATATTAAACAGTACTTTGATTTGATGAATTGAAAATAAAATTTGTTTCTATTTTTTTCTGATGCTCATTGTTTAACTCGCATTCTAATAGATAGAAACATTGTCTCTTTGTTTAACTCACATTCTAATAGATAGAAACATTGTGTCTTTTTTAACTCGCATTCTGATAGATAGGAACATTGTCATGTAAACTAACCCTTTTAAATATTTTACCTGGACATTTATTTTTTCTTTCTTGACTTTGTCTTGAATTTCATCTCTGAATTGATGAATTTCTCAGGACATGTTTTATATATTTTATTTTTCAGATGACCAGTTTGTAGAATTTTGTTTTCTTTTATAGGGGGAAATCTTAGAGTGGTATCTGCATGGAATTTTGTGAAAGCTTGGAATCATTATATGCAATACTGAAATATATTTATGTTGGAATGTATGAAGCAGTATTCCATCATACTTTATCACTTTGATAAAAAAAAAATTAGAGGGAGCTCAATAGAGGAATTTTTCTAGGTCATTTGATTTTTGTTGGTTCATAACTACATGCCATTATAAGAGCAAGCATTAATTCTGGAGTTCATTTATTTGACATTCAGCCAAGTCCAACGCTTGCATACCCATATGACTTTGTCATTTATATGTCCATTTATGTTATACCACCCTGTTAGAGTGGTATCTGCATTCGTTTTTTTAATAAAGGTTATCATTTAGAAGAATATAATGCATTGAATTTATGCCTAATTCTTAAGATGAGTATGGATTGTATGACACAATATTGATAAAAAATATTTAGGCATCCATTTGATATCAATGATACAGCTAATGAGAGGTGATATAATCTTTTTATATAATGCATCATTTTTATTTTTTTGGCTATACTACCTACAAAAGTACTAATCCATGAAAAACACACTTGACAAGTTTGTCATTCCCAATTCTTGAAAATAGATTCTTTTCCCAAATATCAACATCTTTTTCATTTGTGTATTTTTAGCTCTTTGGATTTGTCATGCATTTCTCATTATAAAGTGGTTTCATGGTACATTTTTATTTATGTTAATTGATAATTAGGAGTTGAATGCATTCAAAATATTACTTAAATTGTTTTTTAATGCTTTATGAAGCTGGACATTTTAATTTATTACTGATTCTTTTTTAAAACATTGCTCTTTATTTTACTACTATGTTTATTTTCTATTTCCCAATAACATAAGAAGACATACATCAATAGTATTGTATTGTAGTATTGTATTTTTGGGTTGTGTAACATTTATTACCTCATTTTTATGGTAATATAAAGTTTTAAAATTGATATGAACAGTGATTTTTTTTAAAAAAAAATCATTAGACAAGAGGCTGAAAAAATGACGTATACTCGTGAAGATTTGATTGATCATCCTACACCGTTAAATGCTCTGAAATTTTATGACAAGATATGGAATATTAAGGTCTGAGTTATAAGACGATGATCTATAGAAACGCACAACTAAAAAGGGTCTGGGGAGATATGGAAAGTGATCGTAATAGATGATGAGGTTAGTAATGTGTACATGGTTTTATGTTTTAATTACAATTTCATTTTTTAATGTTTTTTCAACTAACATCTGTAGGGGACTAGAATGCAAGCAATAATGTTCAAAGAGGAGATCTCAAAATTCAATGCATTGCTGTTAAAAGATAAGACATACCGTATTTCTAACAGAATGGTCAAACCAGTTCACCCAGATTATGTCTATGTTAACAAAATGGAGCTATCACTCACAATTCATACACACATTGAGGAATCGGAAAGCAATTTGATTTTTCAAGAATCGATATATGATTTCACACCACTGAAGAACATTATTTAAAGTAAAAAATTGGACAAGTAATTTGGTATGTATACTAAAACTTTTAAAATAATTTATTTAATATTCAAACATGAAGACTATTAATAATTGCTGTGTATTTCATGCAGACACTATAGCTTTTGTGTTAAATGTGAGGACTACATATAGATTGGGGAAAGATAAGGAACGTCCACCAACAAGAGTTCGAGAAATTATCATTAAAGATACAACAAGTAAATAATGAAACTTCATCTTATTATCATGTAACATATGTATATAACAAGTAAATAATGTTTTTTTTTTCATTGGTACCAACATGTCAGAATCAATTAAACTCAGATTGTGGGGTGACCTCGCTGACAATGAAAGAAAAAAATTAGAGGAATTGATCGCAGACAATCCTATAATAACAATTTCAAGAGCAAAGTTTATCATGTCCGATGGTAATGCACTCTACCTTGCCTTACACTTAATTATGCCTAATGACAGACATACCTACTCATTAAATTTATAAATTAGCTTAGAAGATAAAGGAATATAAGCTTCATAACGGAAGCTATACAATAAAATTTCTCAACATTTAAATGATTAAACTTAATTAGATCTTAATTATATGCATAAACATTATATGGCATCTCAATAATAAACTACAAAAAAAAAATCCAGACTTGTAATGATTTAAAGTTCAATATAAATTTAAGGCTTATCATTTTTACATATTTATATAATTAAATATCATGTTTATTAAATTATCAACAAAAAAATTCATGTGCAACGCACATGTGCCTCAACTAGTTGTAATAAATATCATGTCATTTTTTTAAGTCTCCTACCACCTGATCCAACAAATAAAAATGATATTAATAACAATGAAGAATGAAAAAATGATGCAGAATCTCAAACTCAGATATCCCCACTACGTCATACAAAAAAAAAATGATAATAATAATCATCGCGGCTACTCTATTGTATAGTAGTTTTTTTATTAAATAAAAATATATATTAATGTATCTCAATATATATATATAATTCAATTCGTATAACAATATGCTGATATATATTCTTAAACTCATTTTCAAATGGGAGTATGGGACCTTAGTTCGTTTGCAGTCCGAAAACAGTCCCCTATAGCCGTCTATACATTGTGATATAGTAATTTACACTGCATTATGAAAATTAATTTTTTTTATATTTCAAATTTTTTTACAGAAATGTATTTTTTATTTTTGTAATAATTAACATGCATTTCAGTTGGTGAATGTATGTATTTTAAAAAAAATTGTGAGGAGGACTCTCAACAGAGCTGCACACAAGGTTTCATTTTCCCTCTCCAAATGCAGGTGTCAATATTTATATAAAAATTATTTTCAATCCGTGTGCAACCGCACTTTTTTTTTAATTCTTAAAAATTAATAAATGTGTTCTAATAGAACATATATTTTAACAAAATAAATATAATTCATGATGAATTAAATGAATCCACATTTAAAAATTGAATTTTTTTAACAAGATAATTTGTTAAAGATATTGTTGAACTGGATTCGTAGTTTGCGTGTAACAACGTTTTTTATATAATCACAACCACCCATTCTCACCCGTACAAATAATTAACATAAACTAATGTTCCATAACCTGCACGTCTAATTCGTTGTTTTGCTTTTCCCCTGTAATTAATATTAATTTCAGATTTATAAACGTGTTTACGTGGATTTTGATAAGGAAAAATCCTAACCGTTGATAGAAGATCGCAAGGATAGGTAATACAATCCTTGAAACAGTGAAATAAAAAAAGGAAAAAATTCAAATGATCCCCTGTAAATTCAAATTTTCTGGAATCCATATAACCTCATGACTTTTTTTAAAGTTCATATAACCCCCTAAAAACACCTATGTAAAGCCAAATAGTTCCCTGAGTTGAACTTTCATAATATTCTGCTAATATTCTGTTTGTTTAATGTTGGCTGAAAACACATATACCAAAACCTCCTACAATGTCTAAAAATGCAAAAAACCCTCTATAAATGATGATTTTACTTTTCTGAATAGTCAATAAAATCTTATCTGGAAAGGTAAAATCGTCATTTAATTTACAGAGGATTCTTCACATTTTAACACATTGTTAGGGGGTTTTTGTATCATGTTTTTTCAACTAGGATTAATCAAACAGAATATTTTTCATCTGTCGATAAAAATTTAATTCAGGGGGTTATTTAGATTTATATAAGTGTTTTAAGGGGTTATATGAACTTAGAAAAGTTTATATGAATTTCAGGCAGTTTACAGAAGGGGTTATATGGATTTTTCGGAAAAAAAGAAGTAACTAAATATGTATCACAAATCAACGTATAATGTTTTTTGGGCCCTAACATTACAGGCCCCATGAGGTGGCATATGTCCAATTTATTATACCCCTGTGTGATTATTTTGTTTTTTTGGTAACTAATCCCTACAAAATGAGACAATTATATTTTACTTTTTTCCATGTGTGTAACTGCCTGTGGGACATTTGTTTTCACTTTTTTTTATTCCTTACTCGTCAATTTTCCCTCACTCCATGGCCCTAATTTCTACTTCGGAGGAATTTGAAGTCACGAATTCGTTTTTTTTTCTTTTCTGATTTGGATTTCGTCTCAATGTTTGTCAGATCATGTTTGCCATTATTAGATTCGTAATCGAAATGTGTTTTGCTGATTGTTTTAAATTTTAAACATGAATAAATTTTTTATGTATTGAATGTCATTTTCCACAGTTTAATTTATTTTTGCTCTTATATCTTAAATGTAACATTCAATACTATTACATTTTATATATGGATAGTTTGTATGATGTTATTGTTACATTGTTGACAATTTCATATTTATGTTATTTTTGTTACATTCGTAAATATAACAGTCAATCGCATGCATATTTTGATTTATATTTATTACATTCATAATATAACAGTCAATTACATATATCTATTGCTGAGAAATAGATACATTTACACAATATGGTTACATTACAATGTAACTAGTCATTACTACTACATTTGTTTCTCCTTTTTTTTGTTTCTGCAATATTTTTTGACATGAATGTCATAAGACTGTTACATTCACATATTTCTATTACATTTATGCAACACTATTACATTCTGTTACAATTATAATTACATAAATGTTACATAATCATTTTTCATTTCTCTCTCTCTATTTTCATAAATAACATTTTTTTAATACATAGAAAAACCATAATCGAAAATGAAACAAAGCTTCCATGGCTTCTACAATGGCGATCCGATCTGTTCGTGATGGAAGAACATCGAGCCAGCCATGAAGGATTGACAAAACGGAGACTTTCAACTAAACAAATAGGGATTTTTTTATATTTAAATGGTTAAATGGATTTCAAGATTCACATGGAAGAGTCAGAAAATGGGGGGAGTTGGGTTAATGAGTCAATTTTTTAATGAATGACAGATTTGTATTTTACCATTTTACCTTTTTTGAAAAGTCAACAAGCCAACCAATGAGATAACGACACCTCAAAGAGCTTGTGAGTAGAGCTTATATTTTGGGGCCTGGGTATCATGTAGGGCTGCAACTTGGGTCGGGTTGAACCCGAACCCGACGGGTTGAACCTGATCTTTACATGGGTTGGGTTGACCAAATCGGGTTCAGATTCGGGTTGGCCAATTCGGGTTAACTCACAAATTGGGTTAGGTTCGGGTTGGCCTCACTCACGACCCGACCCGACCCGACCCGAACCGGTAAACTAATAGTTTAAAAAAAAAATCATTGCCGTTCATTATGTGGCTTCTAATATATGTAGTCCAAATTTTAGGTAAACCTAGCTAATCTTATGGGTTGAATCGGGTAGATTTATTTAATTTACATATTATGTTAAAAATTCGGGTTGGGTCGAATTGGTCCAATTCAGGTTGAAAATCGGGTTGAGGTCGGGTTAGTCCAATTCGGGTTGGGTCGGGTTGGGTTATTTACGGGTTGGGTTCGGGTTGGTCCAATCGAGTTGGGTCGGGTTAGGGTTGAGTAATTTGAAATTCGGGTTAGATTCGAATTGGGGTCAACCCGAACCCAATTAGCCAAGTTGTAGCCCTAGTATCATGACTGTAGAATTAAATATCTTAACCGAAAATCACACACAACACTTGTCTACCGTTAGATGATCATCAGACCGTTAAAAGGTCATCAACGCAAAATTAGGAATTCAACTTATATGTCAACAGATCTCACTGACTCAAAAAAAAACTTCCATTATTGGATTTTTTTTTTGCTGGATTCAATTATTGGATTTGTTTCCTTTATAGATAGATTCAAATTGTTTATTAGTCTTCATTACATTTTTTGCCTTTTGTGATCTGTTATTCTGGAGAGAGAGTGGGTTTCTGTTCATTGTTGTTTGTTGGATTATTCTAGCGAGAGAGGTTTTCGATTGATTCAGGTTTGTGAATCTTGTTCTTTAGGTTCTATGATCTCTTTTTATTTAAATGAAGCTTTAATATTTGTTTTAATATTTATTGGAGGGTTTATATGGTTGTTAATTATTTCTTTTGTTACCGAAGTCTACTTGACTAGTTTATATGACCTATATTGTTACAATCTATATGAGAATCTTCTACAACATTTTTAAGAAAATAAGTTTTAAAAATATTTGAAAATATATACATAAGTTCTAGAAAAGCTTGAAAAACTTTTTGTTGTTGGTGAATTTACTTATGAATTATGTATTTCAATAAAGTTTTGAAATTGAACTTAAAGAGTATGATTGATGTGTAAATCATGATTTATTATCTACATATATGTGATTTACGTCTGTTTGAATATAAGTTTAGGTAGATTCTGTGTTTAAAAAGTTACAAATTATGATCCAAACACATTTTCAGCTTTTAGCTTTTTAAACCACATTCTTTTTTTTTTAGGCAAAAAAATTTTGCGTTTAAAAATCTAATAAAACATACCTTTTCAAAAACTGAGTTTGAAACGAATTTCAGCATTTCAACCTCACATCCGAACAGAGTATTATAATGGGTAGTTCAAATTTATTAGATGTTCACGAGTTTCTCTCCCATATTACAAATCACATCATTATATATAATAACAACATCCCAATTCCCTTTTATACAAATAAATAACATAATCTAATATGCATTCTTTTCTGTTAATCAATGTTATTCTCGGATGAAAAAAGCGAGTAACCGTAGCTGTATCAGAAATCATCATAGAAATATCTTAACAGAAAAATCACACACAACACCTATCCACCGTTAGATGATCATCAGACCGTTGTCATTTTTCTAAAACTTTACAGAGCAACCCATTGAAAAAGGTAAGTCATCACAGCAAAATTAGGAATTCAACTGATATGTCCACAGATCTAACAACTTAATAAAAACTTCCACTATTGGACTTTTTATCTTCTATAAATAGATTGAAATTGTTTATTAGTCTTCATTACATTCTTTCCTTTTGTAATCTGTTATTACATATAAATATATATATATATATATAGAGACGGGTTGTTCATTGTTTGGGTTATTCTAGCGAGAGAGGGTTTCGATTAATTCAGGTTTGTGAATTTTGTTCTTTAGGTAACTTGATCTCTTTAGTTTTAATTTTTTTTTATATTGAAGAGAGAGCTTTTATATGTTTGTTATTATTGTTATTGT
The DNA here is from genome assembly GCA_030737845.1 of Acorus calamus. NCBI lineage: Eukaryota > Viridiplantae > Streptophyta > Magnoliopsida > Acorales > Acoraceae > Acorus > Acorus calamus. Next base: position 9,743,916 of record CM060858.1, on the reverse strand, counting down.
TTTGTAAGCCCTGGTTTATAGGACCCATATTGTTACAATCCATGTGAGAAAATCTTTAATAACAGATTTGAGATGAAATTTTTTATAGAGTGACGATACCCAAGTCCCAACTCATAGGCCCCACTCGTAGGCCCCATGAGGTGTCATCACCTTATTGGTTGGCTTGTTGACTTTTGAAAATAAGTAAAATGACAAAATACATTTATACCCTTCATTAAAAATAGATCCTAGCCCAAATCCCACTTTTTTCTCTTATTAATCTTTTTATATTAATTTCAATTTTCCTATTTTGAAATTTGCCTATTTTGAAAACAGTGGTGATATAGGCCCCAAATCACAAGCCTCATTCACAAGCCCTATGAGGTGTCATCACCTTATTGGTTGGTTTTAGATGGTTTGTTAACTTTTGAAAAAGTGTAAAATGACAAAATATGGATATGCCCTTCATTAAAAATATATCTCATTAACCCAAATCTCCCTTTTTTCTCTATTCGGTTATAAATCTTTCATATTAATTTCGGTTACACCATATTTCAAAATTTAAATTTTGAAATCTTTACATAATAATTGAATTTTCTATTTCAGTTACACCAAAATTTACCTAAATTACACCAAAACTACCTAAATTTATTTTTCATAAAATCCTTCAAACAGCAGCAAAAACATTTCCTACATGTTTACATGTTACATTTACATTAACACTGTTACATTTACATTACATAAATGTTTTACATTTCATGCAATGTTTAAATAATTTTAAAACGAATCCTTACATTTTATGGAAAATATCAAACACTTGTTTTGTTGTGAGTTACATTTAACAAATATTAGATAAACTATTGGTACATTTTCATAAAAACAGTTACATTTACATATATGTATCTCTAAATGTTTTATACTCCATGCAATTTACCTGTAGTTCATTGTTACATTTATAAATGTAACAAATATAAATCAATATACGTATGCGGTTGACTGTTACATTTACGAATGTAACAAAAATAACACAGATTTAAAAAAATAAATGGAACATTTACGAATGTTCCATATATAAAATGTAACATTATAAAAACAAATCAAACTATGAAAAATGACATTCAATACATAAACAAAACCTGATCCGGTAGGCGTTGATGGGAGATCCAACTCTATAAAGAACAAAACAATGTTTTCGAACTTCACATGATTAAAAAATCCGAGAGAGCTACGAGGTGAGCAGCAACGGGCCACAAGTGGATTATTGAGGAGGAGGAAATATTGCAGAGAAGACAATAAGAAGAAGAGATGGGTCTTCGGATATCACCTTGATTATCTTTCATTTTTTTATTTATTATTTGTTTAGTCGTGTAGGCCTCCAGAAACCGATTTCTTGAGGGCTTCCAATCACATTGATGTACTGGAAGCCTACAGGTTGCAGTTGCCCGTTGATGAGGCGGAAGTAGCCGCTTAGACCGTAGGATTTGATGTTCTTGATGGCTTCGAGGAGGGCCAAACCGTGCTTGGCCTTCTCCGCTGCCATTGCTAGCGCCCAAACCGTGTCGTAAGCCCACAGCCTGAACGCTCTTGGCTTAGTCTCCACGAGGGATGTTGCGTTCCACCGTGCAATGAAATTGTTGAGCGCTTTTGACCTTGGCACGTACGGAGTCACTGCCAGCACGCCTTGCATTGCTTTGAGCATTGGTGGATCTATGAAGTCGAAGTCGAAGTCGCTGGTCGGCCTGTATGTCGTGATCCATGCGTACCCCGCGCTCATCATCCTGGGCTTGTCGCGCCTTCGAGAAGAGGTGGACTTTCAGTGCATGTGGCAGGTGCACGATGAAGACCCTTGTTTGATTGTGTTGTAGTTCATAGATTTGCCAAGGATGTCCTCGTCGGTGGCCGAGGGAGGGATCACACATCGGTAGGGGACGTCTGTGCCGACATCTTGTAAGGTGTCAACCAAGGAAGGGATTATGCCGAGGCCATAAAAAATAATAATAATTCGATTGAGATATGCATATGTGTGTATTAGTAGTGATACTCAGAAAATTAAAGAATTAATGATACTTCATGATTCTCGAAATAAATCTTGAGGTTGTTATCAAGTAAAGAGTATAATAGGTAATGTCCTATTGCCACCACATGGGGCCTGTGATGGGGCATGTGAAGTTGGGGCCTATAAAACATTATTGTTTTGAAAAATATATCCCACTTTAAAATTTGCCTATTTCAAAATTTAAATTTTGAAATTCTTATGAATTTTACATTAAAACTTACATAACTTATACAAAAATTACCTAAATTATTTTTCATCAAAATTATACCAAAATTTACCTATACACAAAAATTACCTAAATAACATAAAAAATACAGATTGTCATGTAAAAAATGCGATTGAACGTTACATTTACGAATGTAACAATAATATACATTTACGAATATAACAGTGATACATAAATGTAATATAAATATGTACATGTAACAATTTATTACATTCATGTTAAAAACAATACACACATTTACAAGATTGTTACATTTCAAATATAACATTTCAAAAACTGTGTATTGCTTAAAGAGAGGTTTTATAAGACTGTTACATTTCAAATATAACATTTCAAAAAATAAAGCCCAGTATGTAGTGGTCCCTATGGGGCCTACTTATTTACCAAAAAAGAAAACACGAATGAATGTTACATTTCAAACTATTACATTTATGAATTAACAAAAAATAAAATATGAGTATGTTCGATGTCAGAAATGTAACATTAACATCATACAAATTATATATAAATTAAATGTAACTAACATTAGAAACAGAAGAATAAAAAAAACAGAGTATTGCTAATTGATGTAGGACGAATGATCGATATGTTATTGGAGCGATCAGACCATCAAAAGAGATCCAGAAAGAAAACTGTGAGAATAGCAGGTGACAAGAATAATTGAGATCATCTCAGAATCCCATAAAATTTGATATGCTGAATTATTTTGTGGAGATATTTAATTTTGCTAGATTTTATTATTAAAACCATTAAATAAGCAAATTTGTCATTTATGACATTAATTTGCATGGTTATTTTTTTTACACAAATATCAGAATTATTTGACATTGATTCTGATTGATTTGTGGGATCTTAGAATAAATAGATATTATAGTTATTTAATAATTTTTACTTTTAGTAAGTTTGTAATTAGATTTAATGAGGTTCCTTTTTTGGTCCTTGTTGAGTCTATATAATAAAGACTTGTAACCTAATGGCATATTCAACTTTTATCTATCAATAATATTGAGTTATTTTAATTTCTCTTCTCTTTAAGAGATGTTGTCTAAGATCTTGACGTAGATCAGATCTTTTATCGTTCTTCTGCTGCGTTACTAATTCTTGCCTTAACGCCTCTTTTTCTTTGATCTCAGAAGCTAAAGCTTGCTCATTTTCCAAAAGTATTGCTTCATGGTGATTCTTTTCCCTGTCATGCTCCATCACCAACAAATTGATGGTTTCTTCGGCACCTATTACAATGTTTAAGACATTGTAAATATCTTGCATGAGAGTTTCAATGAACAAATCATCCAACTCACATATTTGGCCATTGATTGCATCCCTTAAAACAAACTGATAGATATCATCCCTGATTAAAGCTTCCAACTTCAGATCCTCCACAACACATTTTTGTTTCTCTATTTGTTTTTCAAGACTCGCCTCAGCTACTGACTGACATTGCATCTGGTTCACTGCATCTGAAACTCGAGAAGAGAGAGACTCAACCACCTTCCTCTTATTTGCAAGCGACTCGCCTTTACTTTTTTTTTTTAATTCAAAGATCGGTTTTTATTTTTTTATTTAATCAATCTCTTCTTATTTTGTGGGGATCAGTTACAAAAAATAAAAAAAGGATATAATAGGTATTAAACACATGTCACCTCATGGGGCTTATTTGGGGCTTGTGAAATTGGGCCTAGGAATCATTATTGTTTTTTATAATATTTAAAACAATAATGATTTATAAGCCCCAATTTCACAAGCCCCAAATAGGCCCATGAGGTGGCAATTGGACATTATCTCACCTCAAGATTTTATTCCGAAAATCGTGGAGTATCATTAATTCTTGTATTTCTTCACGATTGCATTATAGAGAATCATAAATTTTGAAGCTTTTATTCATGCAATAGATCTAAAATTCTACTTTTTATGAATTTGGAAGACATGGAATCCTTTTTTTAATTATTCTTTTATTTGGGGAGAGATCCATCGCCAAACTTCAATGCGGTCATGAATTCCACCTTGGTGAGGCCTTTTCATCAATCATGTCTCCTCGCTTTTCATTTCGGACTTAGTTTGGGCCTCCGACAAGGGGCTCTTATTATAAAGATCAGATTTTTGTATTTTTATATTTTATCATTGGAATTGTATGTTTTATTTTTGGATGAATTATATGATCATGTGAGTGTTTAATTGTCTAATATTTTTTTATGTATTTAATGTCATTTTTCACAGTTTCATTCGTTTTTCATATATTGAATATCATTTTTTATAGTTTGATTTGTTTTTGTCTCAATATTTAAATGTAATATTTGATATTGTTACATTTTTTAAAGGGTAGTTTGTTTGATAAAACTGCTACATTGTTAACAATGTAAATAGTCTTTTTTTTAAATTTGTGTTATTTTTGTTACATTCGTAAATGCAACAGTCAACTGCATGCATGTATTGATTTATATTTGTTACATTCATAAATATAACAGTCAACTACATGTAAATTTTAAAATTTGTGTTATTTTTGTTACATTCGTGAATGTAACAATAGCCGTTTGAAGGATTTTAACAAAAAAATAATTTAGGAAACTTTTGGTGTAATTTAGGTAAGATTTAGGTGTAATTGAAATTGAAAATTGAGTTACTAAATAAGGATTTCAAAATTCAAATTTTGAAATACATAAATTTTAGTGTAAATATGAAAAATTAGTAACTCATTAGAGAAAAAAGGGGGATTTGAGTTAATGGGAGAGATTTTTAATGAATGATTGTATTTTACTCTTTTGCCCTTTTTGAAAAGTCAACAAGCCAGCCAATGAGATGATGACACCTCATGGGGCTTGTGAGTGGAGCTTATATTTTGAGGCCTAGATATCATAACTCTATTTAAAAATATATACATAACAAGTTCTAGCAAAGCTCGAAAACCTTTGCTGTTGAATGATGAATTTGCTTACGAATTATGTACTTCAATAGAGTTTGAAATTGAATCTTTAGAGTATATATGATTGATGCGTAAATCAGGATTTATTCTATATATATGATTTATTCACGAGTTTCTCTCCTGTATTACAAATCTCATCATATATTACAACATCCCACCTGTACAAAAGAGGGAAATTTTCATATAACCCTCTGATTTTTCTTGAAATCCATATAACCCCTTGAAAACACCTATATAAATCGAAATAACCCCTGAGATAAATTTTCGTTGACATATGAAAAATATTATGTTTGGTTAACTTTGGTTGAAAACACAAAATACCTAAAATCCCCTACAATGTGTTAAAAATGCGCAAAATCTTCTGTAAATGATTGTTTTTATCTGTAGATAGGGTTTTATAATTTATTTAGATAAGTAAAATCGTCAATTATAGAGGGGTTTTTTACATTTTTAACACATTGTATACTGTGTTTTTAGTAAGAGTTAACCAAACGGAATATTCGCATGATATTCTTCATCTGTCAATGAAAGTTTAATTCAATGAGCTATTTAGATTTATTGTGTCTCCAGGGGTTATATGGATTTCGGACAGTTTAAGGGGGTTATTTGAAATTGCCTCTACAATTAAATAACATAATCTACTATGCATTCTTTTCTGTTAATCAACGTTATTTTCGGATTAAAAAACGTGTCTACGTTGATAAGGACAAATCCTGACCGTTCGATACAATATCAAATGAACAAATAAAGCAATCATAATAGTGCGTATAATAAGTTGTTTAGCATTTTTTCTATTAATTAGTATCATTTTTTAATTTAAAAGAAACAAATCCTGACCGTTGATAGAAGATCAAAGGGACAATAAGGCAGTCCTTGAAATTCCTTGAGAGATTCATTATACCAACCCCCACCCCCAAAAACAAAAACCCAAAAAAAAAATCTCCACTTGTTTTTTTTTTACTCTATAAATATATTCAGATTGTTTTAGACTTCATTACATAATCTAGAGAGAGTTAGAGAAAATAGAACAGAGAGGTTGCTGTAAATTCAGGTAATTCACGTTGGGAATTGGGATATTCTGGACAGAGGGGTTGATGTTGAATTGATATTTGTTTTTCTATCGAGTGTTTGTACATTTGATTTTGATGATTTTTTTTAATAATTATTTGAACTACAAGATAAAATGGGTAATTAGTGATGTTATGTTCTTACTTTTTCCTTAATCATGTGCATCTCTACCTTCATTAATTATTATTGATATTTACAACATTATTTAAGTTTTGTTTATGTGAATTTTTCTTTCCTTTTCTTCTTCAATTCACTCTTTTTAATAATTAGATATTCTATTGATATATATTTGGAGGTAAATGGATCGAACTTCATCTCCAGCTTTTGGTACTTTGGAATATTCGAGTCACAGGACAGTACACAAGAAGAGTTCATTGGATGCATATACAATAAGAACCACAAATGATACGGACTATGATTCTTTCTTGAACATCCCTAGAGAGCAGGATGAGCTGCTCAGGCTACCTGAGGTGATCAGAAAGAAGGAATATGTGCATGTGGAGAAGGTTTATGGGAGATCTACTAATGTTCTTGAGGGATTAGAGCTTCATGAAAGAGTGTTTAATTCCTTTGAACAACAGAAGATTGTGGATTACATTTATCATCTTCAGTGCAGGGGCCAAAGAGGTCATTTAAGAGGTATATGCATTTCCTTCTTATTCAACATTTATGTTTATTGTTCTTTATATTGTATAATAAGCACATGACAAATGAATCGAATCTTCCATTCATGGTGTATTTTAAAACGATCAAAATTTTATGAGCTTTGATACATCCAACCCTTAAAATTACCTCCAAGTCATATGTACTTATTTAGAGGACATATACGTGTATAACATATGACCTCAAACAAAATATATAGGTTGATTTTTAAGGTTGGGTGTATCATTTTCAAGTTTTGCCTTCAAGATATGTATATGATTTTGTTCTATAGTTCTATCTATAATAATGTTTGTTAAATATGATTTTTTTATCCTATATATGTGACATTATTGTGATTCTGCTATGTGGATTAAATGTAGCTTTTAACATTTGAAGAGCAAGTACTTTTCATGAAAGTGATTATACGATCCTATCTGTAATCATATAATAATGTCAATTCTCTTCTTATCTTTAGAATCAAACAAGTATACCACAAGAAATTTTAATCTGAATTATATTTTTATCTTCTATATGACCTGCAGATCGCACATACTCTGAACCTAAAAAGTGGATGCGAGGCAAAGGTCGTGTCACATTACAATTCGGTTGTTGTTACAACTACTCAGTGGTATGATATGATCTTAATCCCCCTGTTTTTCTCATGTAAATTTTCTTAATCTTTGTTATTTACATAGTAGTTTTTACATAACATGTTCCAATTTGTGCAGGATAAAAAAGGAAATCCACCAGGGATCATCCGCGACGAAGAGGTTGATCGGATTCCTCGATTGTTCAAAGCGATCATAAGAAGGTTGGTTCATTGGAGTGTCCTCCCTCCATCTTGCGTCCCAAACAGTTGCATTGTCAACATCTACGAAAAAGGCGACTGCATCCCTCCCCACATTGATCACCATGACTTTGTTCGACCATTCTGCACTATATCATTCTTAACTGAGTCAAATATATTGTTCGGATCAAAGCTTAAAATCATTGGGCGTGGAGAGTTTTCTGGTCGTCTCCATAGCATTGCCCGTAGGGTAAGTTCATCTTTCCAATATCAACTAATTGCTTGTGATTATGATTTCCATATATAGTTAATTCAATCTATAATTTTTTTTCTCTGTTACTAAACAATTGATTTACTGTTATATCACAGGTCTGTCCTTGTTCTAAAGGGAAATGGAGCCGATGTTGCCCAACACTGCGTACCTGGTGTGCACGCGAAAAGGTACAATAGATTTATCAAACAAAAAAATTATATTTTCTATTGTAAGGTATGTTACTATAACTATTTTATTTTGCAGGATTTGGATCACATTTAGGAAAATGGAAGAGAGGAAGCTACCATATAGATTTATCCCATATCCTGAATTAGAAAGACTTAAGCCTCTTCATTGCATGCCAAATAAATCGACTGGTTCAATAACCCGAAAAAGGCATCGTAGGATCTCCAATTCGGAAAATGAATATGAAAATTCATCGACAACTCTACCACATGAAAGTGATCCATTTGATGAATATCAAGATTCGAGAGAGGAGACTGAGATTCAAAAACGACCGAGACTGAAGAGTATCATTGCTGTTCCTCCATCAACACATTTATATTAAAGCAGAGTAATGTAATTTTCATTTATCTATATTTTTAAAGGTCTTCAATTAGCATGAAAGAACCTTTGAAGTGAATACAATTTGAGCCATTTTAGTTGTTGTACAATTCATCAACTTCTATTCATGGTGTTAAAATCATGGAAAGCCAATAGGAACAGAGAAGAAATATTGTCAATTCTCTTCTTATCTTTAGAATCAAATAAGTATGCTAGCATTGCTTTTGGAAATAGCCTAAGCAGATGAAAACAAGGGGGAAAACAGCTAAAACACATGAAATATAAAAAGTAGAAAAGCAACAACATATAAATCTAACAAAAAAAATCCAAAGTTCCAGTTGGTCACCTGTTTCTTCTTGTGGATGTGCCTTTCACAATATATTTAAATCCAAACCCACTCTCTCAGTTGATGCAATTGAAATTCCAATATTTAGGCTCATCGATGAATATTAATCCTCCACAGGATTCTGAAATTTTATTATGGGCTTCCCTCCAATGCCACAAAATGCATGGAACATCAAACATATGTCCAAAAAAAAAAAACATACGCAACTTATTATGATCAACTTTTTTTGATAGTCAAGATAGATATTCAACCTTAATTTTATTTCTAAAAATTATTTCTAAAAAAAGTACCTTCAAAGCTTACAACATCAGGACTCCACCAAGCAAAACATGGAGATCCACCTACTCCTCAGTAGAGGACGTCCAAAGCTCACTTCTGTCTAATACATACAAAGGTACAATAAAACACAATTTATTTTAGTTTTGTAATACCAAAATTTTTTTATTTCCACCATCATTTCATAGATCTCATATTCTCACAAATAAATAAAAATTCTCATAAATCCACACACTCATATTGCTAGAACCCAATCCCCAACCCACCCCCTCAAAAAAAAAAAATATATTCTCATTTTGTCAAAATACCCTTGTTATAGATCTTTATGCAAAAACATGGAGATAAAAGATATGAATGTCTTGGTTGAAGGTTGAAGACAAGAATTTGCTTCAAATAGGGATTTTAAGACATTTCTAAAAACAGAGTTTCTTAACCACACCAAATGAAAAATGATGGCAGGGGCATCGTTGCACTCACTTTAAGAAATATGAGGATATTTTTACACAAAGATTTTTAATATGAGTATTTTGACATAATTGAAATATATCAAAGGTATATATATATATATATATATATATATAAATCCAAAAAAAAAAAGTTAACAAGCGGTGGCGACGTCGAGAGGGCCGATCCGACGGCGGCAAGTGGGACACGAAGAGTGCGCACGCAACCACCTATCGACGCATCCAACATGGAATCCATGGCCGCACCTGGGCAGCACCCTCACCTTCTCCTCATTCCCCTCCTCGAAGTCTGCCAGGCATATCGCGCACCCCCCACCCGCCGTCGTTACCGCCGCCTTAGCCGCAGCGTAGGTTGTGACGGGGAGGGCGGCGAGGTCCTCCCTGGTGAGCCCCGCGTTGAGGCGGCGGGAGGCGACCCACCGCGCGGGGTCGGAGATGGAGCGGCGGGTGCAGCGCACCACGCAGTGGAGCATGGTGTTGAGGCCCAGCGCGCAGACAAGCGCGCACAGCATGGCTGCTAGGATCACCATCATGTCGTAGTCTAGGGAAGAGGCGGTGGCGGAGGGGCTTTGCGAAGGAGGCGGCGCGGGTGGTGGGAGGGTTTGGTCGTGATAGGTTTCTTCCATGGGTGTGGGGAGAGGGGGGGGGGGGGGGGGGGGGAGGAGGTGGAGGGAGAGGCACATGAGGATATGTGCTTTAAAAGAAGGGGGGATAGGAGGTGGTGTGTTTTGAAAAAAGAGAATGTTCATTGGACTGAAAAAATGAATATTGATAATGATTTAGGATCATTTAGATGTGAGGCTAAAATTATGAGATTCTTAAAATCTTATGTTTCAAACTCAGTTTTTGAAAAGCTATTTTTTATTATTTTTCAACCGTAAGATTTTTTAGTCTAAAAATGACGATTATGGTTTGAAAAGTTAAATGCTGAAAATGTGTTTGGATCTAAATTTCAGAATTTTTAATTTTTCAAATGTAGAATCTATCTAAACTCATATCCAAACGGATCTTTAATGATTGGGTTAATCAGAATTGAATTGTTACTACATCGAGATGTAATAAATCTATTATTAGTTAATGATTAATAAAAATACAAGAAAAAATATGTATATACTTTTGAGATGGTAAAAGGGTCTAGCCATGGTGAGTGGAATGATTGGCTTGTTTTGTAGTGAGAGAGATCGAGGGAGTGGTAAAAAAGAAAGAGTGCTACAAAAGAAGGTGGATAATGTTATAGGGGAGCTATATATCCACCCCGTCAGATGTGAACATCACTCCAATAAAAAAATGAAAAAACTATTTTTACGTTGTTATAGAAGAATCGAAACCCACCTCTCAATGTGACCTGTTCGACAGACATATTGTCGCAGCAGATATAGTATTTCGACAGATTATCTGCCGATTGTTGTTCTGGAGATTCGACAGACTGATTGTCACAAATTCAATCCCAGGTCGACAAAGACATTGTCGACTGTTGTTCTAGATGATCGACAGATAAATTGTCAGCATTGCAATCTCAAGTCGACACTGCATCTGTCGAATAGACAATAAAGGCCTAGCTGATTCTACCATTTCAATCAAATACATGTGTAATTAATTAGAGCGCATTCCACCATATCAACCATACTCTACAACCAAGATAAGAGACAAGTGCAACAAATTTATTACAACTAATACACTTCATTGGTTTTCAATGTCTTCCCAACCTTGGGTCCAGCAATAACCAATACAGTTTATTTCAAAATGATTCATGCAACTATGAATAAGGCTAAGGGCAATGATTTCATTTACTTTTTTTATATATAACATAAGTTATATAAAACTATATATTGTTCTATTAGAAAATTTCATAACTGGGGATGCGTTTAATACTGGCAAAACTCCCACTCAAAATAATAAGATTTGATTTTTAATATGTATGACATTAACTTAGAAAATACTAGTCAAACACTATCTAGAAACAACATATCTCTCTGTTCGATAAACTACTTGTCGAGAAATACTGCCCAGTACGCCAATCTGTGCGTCGAATGAATAATTTACAGGTCGACAATTGTTCTGTCGAATGACACCCTTTCAACTAATGATACATTCACATGTGTTCATTTCCACCACCCTTTCCACCATTTCAACCATATTAATTCCACCATTTCAATCATGTCCATTCTATCATTCCATCATCACCGACCATGTTCATTCCACTTCCCACCATTTCAACCATATACATCCACCCTTTCAACCAACAATTTCAAGGAACACAGTCAATGAACCAATACTCTACATAGGATTTATAAGATAACTAATATACAAATAAATGAGCTCCGAATATCACCTAGGGTGTCTAACAAAGAACATAGTATGAGCAAAACAAAAAGGAAGGATTATTTTTCACTTGGATGATGGAGAGTGAGTCAATGGACGGGATTGAGATTCAATAATGACAACCACGGTAGAGGATAAGGGGGGTGAGAATCGGCGGATGAGAACTGTGACCAGAAGAGGAGAAGTGGAAAGGAAGGAGAAGATGAAAATTCTGCTAGGGGTGGGTTTCTTGGTGTGTATCATGTGATTATATATGAGGGTGAGTTTGCAATTCATGAATATTGGATGGGGTGGGCCTTCTAACGGGGTGGGTTTGCATGAAATGGGGGTTAAAATAACCGTCCCCAATGTTATATTGGGTTTAAAGTAGGAGTAGTTTTTGAAAATCAAACTGTTCATTGATCAAGAAAAAATATTTGAATTATTAAGTATTATGAGTTGAAGGGTTGAGTTAAGAGGATTTGAATAATGATGTCGTCATAGCAAAGTAAATACATTTATTAAAAATTGATAATCAACATAAACATAAATAATATGAAAGACTTTTAAAAAGAAAATTCACACAATTTTTTATGTTATTTAAGGGCCATTTGAAAAATATGATTTTCTAAAAATAAAACTCACTTTCTTTGTTTTTTTTATAACATATTGTTTGTATTAGCTCAAATAAACTTTTAAATTAAGAATCGGCCGGTTTAAACAACCCGTCAACAATTTCTCAAAAAAAAACCAATTCGATTAGTTGGTTGATAATTTTTAATTTTCAAGTTGATTCTTATTATTATCATGTTTTAAGGGTTAACTAGACTGGAAGACAGAACTTTCGACAATTCAACTAGTAGAACTGGCCAGTCCCGTTCTTGTTTCTTTTTTAAAAAAAAAATTTAGAAGGAGAATCATTCAAGAAGACAATGAACGATAAAAAGGAGGAAAGGTTGTGTGTATGACTCAATATATGGGAGGTGGGGAAGGGGAGTTGATGGGATATGCTAACATGATAAGGCACCAACTTTGTAGTGTTTCTGCTTGTATTGTGCACTGGCATCTCTCAAGAACTTTGGATCTGTTCTGCTTTAATTTCTTTCTTTCTCCTTCAGTCCTTTTTATTTTCTCTTTTTGTTCTTTGATTCCAATAAAAGCTAGTGGATGTATGTGTGACACACAACTGGTGTTATAATGCATGGGGAGATTCCAGTCCAAGATCTCATTATGAATGATTTGGACTCTTACAATAAATGATGAGAAGTTACATAACAAACTGGAGATCAATTTTCTTTATTTATGTGTTGTTCCACTCAACCCAATTCCACAGTCCCATAACTCCATACACTCACTGAGTCATTGTTACGCGTTTCATAATTAAATTGATTTATTTCACTGAAGTATATACTTTTTTATATTTACAAAAGTACATATTTCATTAAATAAAATGCAATATTTTTTAAAATCCGTGTTGTAGAGAACACACAGGAAGTCTCCTCTAGTGACCTCCATTTAGTCCTGTAGGATTTTGTAAGAATACAGTTCTGGGAGGCAAGCCAGATGAAGTCTTTCACTTTGAGAGGAGCTCGCCATTTCCATAATCAGAAGTGATTCAGACCGGAGAGGGGAACTTCTGGAAAGGAAGTCCTTCACCATTGATAAAACATGCATGTTCATAACAGAGTCGGGTGCATTTGGCAAAAAAAAATTTGGGGATTTTAGTTTTTTTAAAAGCTAAAAGTTGTTTCTAAACAGATCAACTTATATGCATCATCATTGTCAAAGAACTGTGTCTCAGAATCTATGTTTCATAAAATAATAATCATTATTACATTCTCAAAAATCATGTATAAAATAGCTAAAAGCTAAAAGCTGTTTTTAAACTGTGTTTCCGAACACACCTGAAACCTAATGTTCAAGATGAATTGGATTTATGCAATGTCTTTGTGACGATGTGGAGCACTCCCAGAAGAAATTTGGAATACCAAAAGTTTAGAACTTCTTGACAGTGAAAACTCTATGAAGCTCTTGAGCAATTGCTTTCACCTTCCAAAATGGCACAATATGGACATTGATGTTAACACATGTTTTGAATTTGTTTTAGCAGGTATTTCATGTACAGTCAATCATTTACATTTTTGGGCTTGCATTATGTTTTTTGGACTAAAGTAAATCATTTACACCCCTTATGCAAAAATTAAATATTCATAGGGATAAAGTTAGGTTCTATTACCTGCGATTAAGAAGCAGAGCAATGAAACACTTTTGGGCTTGCATTATGTTTTTTTTTATATGAATCTGTTTGTTCTTGCTAATGATTTTTTTAAATGGTTAAACAAATATTTAATACAATCCCCAATTTACACCTCTTTATATTTCATGAATACCGCAATTGTAAAATAATTCAACACACAATGAATAGCCTCTTATAGAAATAAAAATATATAGTCTCACTTAATCTTTAGGTCATCACACTGGATTTGATGGTGTATTTGGGACTGTATTTAATATTATCTTTCTTTTTTTAAAGACATAAAATAATAATAAAAACATTATATAAATTATGTACACTGAAATAAATAAAGGGATTAGACTAAAAGTTGGATTAAAATAACAAATCCCCTCAAATAAGCCACAAACATAATCCTTGCAAATCAACAAACACCTAACTCCTATTCTTGCCCAGGTAAGGACTCTGCTCCCCGGGCATCGAATTCTGATCGACGACCATCGACACCACCGCATCCACCGGGTTCGCACTCCGCACCACCACTATATTGTTCAACACGTCCGTGATTGCGTGCATTGTGAACGCGGACCCCTCCGGGTACAGTGAGTATTGCACATCGTATATGCGGTTTGGGAACACCAACACGGGCGAAAAATCAAACACCCACTGGCTCCCCTGCGCCCGCGTTACCGACTGCACCACCGACGCTTTCAATGCCACCCCGTTTACGTTGTTCCGATCAATCACCACCTGATCGACATCCCTAAATGCCCCGCCCGACTCGTCGAGGTGCACGATCGGCACGCCTTTGTTGCTCCCAGAGAACATGTTGTCTACTATGTTGAGCCCAGAGACCTTTCCGTTCACTGACTTGAGCACGATGTTCGCGTCCCCAAGGAAGAACGTGTTCGTGATGTGGACCTGCACGTAAGAATGTCAGTTATCTGAATATCTGTTTTGAATCTATATATAAAAAATAAAAAATAGTTTCAAATTCAATTGCATGATTAATCGTAATCTTACAAAAATAAAATGCTTATTGTAAATTTTTCTAAGATTTATATTATTTTTTATAACAAGGCCCATAAATAGCAAATACATGACAAGGTGTAAGGCCCTCAAGCAATAGGAAATACACCCCACATGGGAGGGGAGTCCAGGATTGAACCCCCTCTGTGGGCCGGTGCAACTTGTCAACCCCGTTAATGAGGGGACATGCAAAATTTATATGTTTGTATTACACAATTTCAAATTCAATTACGCTGCAAAATCAACAGTAACCTTGAAATTTTAAAAAATTACCATATTCTCTTTATATGATCTTTGAAAGTGATAGTTGACTTATCTATCTAATATGTCACTTGATCATACAAATCAGAGTTCATATTTAAACTTGTTGATTATCTTAATAAATATTTGTATAACTTTCAAATTCAAATATCATAATGAATATGATACAAATAAAGTATTCGATATGTATTTGATTCTAAATCCATATATGAAAAACAAAAAAATTACCCTATGGTTGAATATCAAGAATGCGAGTACAACTATCTACTGTAAAATATTCAAAATTGTATAAACTATAAAATTGTATAAGTTTTTCATTATTCAAAAGCATACGGTTTGCATTCTATTCAAATTCAATTATCCTAAATAAATTAACAGTTTCCTCAAAAATTAAATTAGTTATCACACTCTTATATCCGAACTCTCAATTTTAATTTTTAAATCATTCAAACTAATATTAACATATCCAATCCATATCCGATCAGTTGACAAACTTACCTGAACAGGATCCTCAAGCACAATCCCAGTATAATCCATATAACAATTATCAATCCGAGTCTGTCCAAGCCCGGGGAGGCTGACGAGCACCCCAACGCCCCCCCAAAACATGGCCTTGTTGTAGCAATGCACGCCCGTCAAGATATTCGCCTGTCCGCGCAAGACCACGCCCATGGCGGCCGAGAAGATGGCGATGTCGGTCAAGACGTTGTCGTTGCTCGCGAGCTCTATCGCCGTGCCCGTGAAGTTGCGCTCGAGGGGGTCACCCCCGGCCGTGACGTGCTGGCCGAGGAAGGTGTCGGAGACGAAGGTCTCGTGTCCGGACTCGACGAGGATGCCGCGGGTGGAGAAGTGGATGAAGAAGCAGTTGTCGACGCGGGTGCGGACCGAGTCGAGGACGTGGAGGCCGCCGGAGACGTAGGAGGAGTCGAAGAGGAGGTCGCAGAAGGTGATGTCTTCGTAGTGGTAGTTGTTGGGGGCGGATGTTGGTGATTGGAGGTCGATGAGGTAGCCGTCCGGGGGGAAAGTGGGGGAGGCGCGGAGGGTGCCGCCTTGCATCTGAAAGGGGGGGAGGGGGGAGGGGACATTGAGAAGGGATTCATGTAACATGATTATCAGTTAATACTGCTTAGGTAGATAGGTAGATCGTGTTTGAAAACGAGTTTGGACAACTTTTGGATTCGCAGGAAATTGTTTTTATCCAACCCATTTTTAAATAGAAAAAAATTGAGGTTAAAAGCAACATACATACAAATTTCTATAAAAAAAAATATTCAGAACCTCAGCAACTAAGAAGTGGCTTCTTGTAAAATCAATTTTAAACTCATATTTTGCCTAAAATTAATTTTGCAATCGTGCAACCAAATGCAGTCTCAGTTTAATTATTCTAATTGTGCAACTAAACGTAGCCTTAGTTTTAAATGCATTTAGTTGCATAATTGCAAAATTGATTTTATGTAAAAGCTATGTTTAAAACTGATTTTGCAGGAAGCGGCATCTCCACAATTTTCGTGGAAAAACTCAGGTTTTGAGCATTTTTTTACTGAAATCTGTATGCAGCTTTTAACCCAGTATTTCTATATGGAAACGGGTTGGATAAAACAGAGTTCTTTACAATCCTGATATATTTTGACTTTTATTCATATATGATTGTTCAATACTTCAATGAAATATTTATATATTTTGTATATGCTTGAATAAAAAAACATATATTTATATAAAAATTCATAATTCATATACCAAGACTAGTACATGCTAAATTAGGAAAAATAAGTGTTGCAAAGGCTTCATTTTGTCAATTTTTTTTCTTAGTTTAACTTTTCAAACATTACAAAATATGCAAATCTTTCTTTTGATATTACAATGGATAAGATTTCAATTTAATTTGAATTTGATACTGATCTAATCCTGATTTTGAATTTCATCGACTAAGGTTTGGATATGAATATTTTGGATCTAAAATCAGATCAGATCGGAATCTGATCCAGTGACATGCCTAAGCACACATTGTGACAAATTAACCTATCAAAGTATTGCATGTTATTAGAAACAAACAAACCTAACCATTGGTTGCATGGATTATTAGCCCAAGAAAACAATATAAAATGGATGTACATATAAACTTGATCTATACATTATATAAGAAATCGCAAAACGATAACAAAAACCAAATATTATTTTGGATGATACATTGATACATCGTCTAGATACGATTTATAAGAAATTAAATCTAATAAATCAATGACAGAGTAGCTTTTCAAAATCAAATATTAACCACTAATCATTTTCAACACACTGGTTCTATAGATTAATCTAAAGACCCCCATCAATGGGAATGTTTTTATATTACTACTGCCGCTACTGACTGGCATTATTAGTATTACTATTTTAGATTATTATGAATACCCCACTAAATTCTCTTTAACATTGTTTATGTGGAGATGAGGGTAACATGAGTAACATAAAAAATGAGTTGTTGATAAAGGAATAGACATTATGTGCTTTGAAGTAAAAATAATATATATATATATATATATATATATACAATGAGTTGTTGATTCAAGAAATATAGATCACAATTAAAAAAAAAGTTATTAATTATTATGAGATGTATGGTCATGTAGAGTTCAAAATGACTTCTTGTTGAGATTAAATACTTTAGAAACTTTTAATATTATTTTATTTTTAGAATAACTATTAAAATACGTGACCGCTATAAAAGTGAGGTAATTTAAATATATTAACCATTAATTGTGAAACAGATAAAGGAACAAAAATAGGGTACATAAGGATAGACATTTGCAATAGATTTAATGTGGATAGTTTTTTTTTAGATAATTCAAAATTGTTATAGTACAGATTTGAATCTAGTTTTTTTTTTAGACACCTTTCATTCGAGGGGGGGGGGGGGGGGGGGGGGGGCTATTACCACCCCATGACATATTCACCTCACCCCACATTAAAAAATAAAATAATATTGTTATTAGTTTTTTAATGTAACACAAACCCACCTCAATCATTGAATCGACAATTAAGATGTCGACAATCGTTGATATTGTCGACACTAGTACTGTCGATATATGTAATGAACATACTGTCTTATTTTGCTTGATTCGACAATCCTAATGTCAACAGAAGTTCATATTGTTGACATTACTACTGTCAATAAATGTATTGGACCTACTATTTTTGTTCTGCTTCATTCGACAATCCAAATGGAGACATAAGTTGATACTGTCGACATTACTATTATCGATGTATGCACTGAACTAACTACCTCAGTTCTGCTTGATTCGACAATCCAATTGTCGACAGAACCTAAGATTATCGACACTGCTAGTGTCGAACTAAGCAGACAAGGAAATTAAAACTGTTATCTGATTCTGCTCTGGGCTAGTGATTGCTCAAAACCTATCCATTCAACCAATACATTTCAAACTCATTGATACTAAATTTATATGGTTTCAAATGAGCACTATATTGACTAACATTCAATAAGATTAGAAAACATTGCACATTAAATGAATTCTCAGCCAATGAATCACTCACAACTTAGTAGTCATGATAATATTTAAAATCCATAATCGGAATTTTTTTAATTCAAACACGGTAGTCATCATACCCAAAACAAGTATCTACAGCATTAGATTCATTTTTTCAAAGAAAATAGTTCAAGAAACTTCCAACAACAGCCATTACATACGAAAGTCAAAATATATATAAAAAAAACAGTTGATTGGCCCATTTGATACATGGATGTAATTAATGCTTAACCAAAGGATGCTCGAACAAAAAAATCATTCATGGAAAACTGTCAACACATTGGGCTTAGTTCAGTGTTGCGAAGAACGATCATTCCCTCTCTTACTACAATGTTCCCTAGTTCCCAATGTGTTGAAAGTGATCGAAGCAGGAAGAGGCATACTATATTGATAGTAGTTAATTACATTCTGCACGTGCTTCTGTAAAATGCCAGATGTATACCTTGTCATTCCAGGTACGGTATGCCACATGATGTCATTAGTCCACGAGATCATTATTTGTTGGTCCACCTTGGAAAAGACCTTTCAAGCTGGCCTCATCGATATCTCAATCTTCCTCTACCTTTTCCACCACCACTTCCTCTTCTTATGGGTCATCAACAACATTTTGAGAACTTGAATGTACATCTTTTGATCTACTCTTCCGATTGAAAGCTATAGGTCAAACACATTCTTTCGGATCCATATTGCATCGAAAAAAAGTGTCAGTACTCATGTATACGGAGGAAGATGAAATAAACATTTCCTTATCCTATAATTCCTAACTCATTTACTAGAACTGAAAGAACTACTATAAAAACCTTATTAACCATCAATCATTCCTAAACTCCATAAACCATAAATGAAGAATAAAAATTTCATATAAATAACAGCCAAACACAATCGCTAATGCATAGCATAAACAATCTCCCACCAGATTCAGTCACAGACATTCTCATCATTTCCATTGATAAAACAATTTAGCAATTCACTCATTTATCTAGAATTTGATGCCCATACAACAATATATACATTCCATAGTTTCCTTATTGTTCTAAGGATCCATTATTGGATGAATTAAAGAACCTCAATCTACTTTCTTCATTTAACAGGACACAATGTTATCCTATAATAATGGAATACTAATAGAAAAATTAAGCAAACTCAAAAGAAAATAAATGTGTTAAATAAAGATGGGATTAATACACTACAAAACAGTCACAAGAATCCATAAAGGTAAAACGAAAGAAAAAATACAAAATGAATTGCCAATCCATCCATTTCCATACAACATACTAGTGTATTATGACTCCCAACCAATGTAGAAACCATTTTCCATCAAATGATACATATAAACCATAATACATACAATTTACCATCAAACAATCATATCAAAATGAATAAACTAGGGTTTATAAAGAAATTTAGGGTCTCATACCTCAAACAATAGAAAAATAAAAAGGGGTTTCTAACATTGAAAGATGATGGGTGAGTGAACGGGGATGCTTCACGATCGAGGGCAGGCCAATGATAATGCGAGCCGGCGAAGGAAGGGCGGAGGAGGAGAATCTGTGAGGGGAAGAATGAAAAAAAAAACTGAAAATAGAGAGAGGAATAGGAGGAGAAAATGAAAGGGGTGGGATCACACGGTTCATGACTAAGCATATATAGGGGGGTGGGTTTGGAAACATAAGAAAAGTTGTTGGGTGGGTTTAATATTGGGGTGGGCTGCGTAAGTTGTGGGGTGGTAATATCGGCCCGCTTCATTCGAATCGTTATTTGGATACGTGATCACATAATGTGTTAGCATGCACCGTACCACGTTTTTTTATAACTGTTGATTTTCTAATAGTTTTTTTTTAATTTATTTTGCAATGTGTGATAAAAACATTTTTTTGAAAATCACTTCAAAATATAATATTATGAATTCAAATCCTTACCCTCCAGTGAATTATAAACCCAGAATAAGTAGGAATACAAAAGAACCGAAAAAACTTCTTCTTTTTTTTTTTGGTAAAGATGAACCTTTAAAACTATGTTTAGATAAGCTAGGATAAAACTCTATAACTATTGTTAAGGGGTACTGGAATTTCCTATCAGCGTTTATCTATGTCAATTGATAAAAATATCATTTTATATCATTTAAATTTTTTTATCTCATCTAATATATTCACTGACATTCCAAAAACCATCATATCTAATATTTCATACACACATCTCTCGCAATTATTTTCAAACACAAATTTTTTTGGGGGAAATTAATTAGGGGTCCTTGGGGACACCACTGTAATAACAATAGGTCCCTTGATATTTTTTACTTTTCTTTAGGTCCCTCCATCCATCCATCCATCCATTTTGTTTAGGTCCTTCCATCCATCCTCTGCTAACCCTACCATTTTTTTTCTTTTTTAACCCCAGCCTCATCTCTTCTTTGTTTTCCTTCCCTCCCAAGATAACATAAAATATAACAATGTACAAGATAAACATAACAATGTACAAGAGGAGCATAACAGTGAATTTTGGAATTACGTTTGCTATTTAAATCACCACCACGGATTTAAATCATCTTATGTTTAAATCACCACCACGAATTTAACTCATCTGATGTTTAAATCACCACCACGAATTTACAAAATTACCATAGAATAGTTTTTACATATTTTTCTTATAACTTTCACATTTTTTTGGAAAACCCAAACCCATTATCTGAGTATCATCCTCTTTCATTATTCGAATATTTTTTCCTGGATGCTCCCCTTGGAACTTGATATGTCATATTGCCCCCATTCCATGCTCGTTTCCTTTATGCAGTCGTCACCGTATTTAATGACAAACTTACCATAGTCAACCCTAAAAGCATCATAATTTAATTAATATTATATCACTTATGTTGGGACATTATTAATGACAGTATAAGAATAACTCTTACCCATTTGATTGTTGTGGGCATTGGTTATCCCTTGCGAGTGGTCAGTCAATAACATCATGCATGAAATTGTGCAAACTAAAATACATATTCAACCACTGAACATACACATTAAGGAGAAAATATCTTAGATATAAATAAGAGTGTACATAGACTAATAACAGTGTACATGAAGAATTTAACATTGTATAAATACAATATAACAGTGTACAAAAATATTATAACAGGGCATAAAGAGAAAGATTGTTATTTTATGCAAACAGGTCATTTTGTCTTCAAGTTTCTATATCATATATTCATATTAGGATTTTGCATATAAATATAAAATATGCTAATCAATCTGTAGATGAGGAAAATATAACAATGTACAAGAAAAGCATAACGGTGAATTCACAAATGAAAGGGGAAAAGATAAGAAATAATCCCTAATGTACCAAGATACAAACAAATCAATAGTAATGATCCACACAGGCACTGAGAACACGTCTGAGAAACATTTTTTCTATAATTGAATAATAAGATGAAGTATTGTAAAAATTGGCAACAAGTTGGAGTCCTGGAATTCACTGCTTCAACTGTAAACCTGTGCCTCTAAGTTGGGAGTCTACGAGATCACTGTTCCAACTGTGAACCCGTGTCTAAAAGCCTAAGTAACTTCTTGAGCATCTAGGTCAAAATAAAAATGCCAAAAAAAATAACCAATGTTAAAAGCTTGAGAAACTCCTAAGAGCCTATTTATAGACAATTGTATCACTCATTCTAACTAGTGCACCTCCTGGCCTCCTTCGTACATATCCAACTTATCTCATGAAAATTTTGGACATTACTATCATATTTATAATATATGATAGAAGAGGCTATATAGCTTCAAGTTAAAGTCCTGGGTACACTATCCATTTTTTAAAAAATCAGGCTTAAAAATAGGGGTTCCATAAGAACATACAAAACCAAAAAGGTTTCATTCTCCAATGGCAGCAGCTATAACAATGTACAAGATGAGAATAACAGTGAATTTTGAAATTCTTTTGTCACGTGGATACCCCTATAACTACAAAAAATACAAGCAAAATTGACAAGTTAGAGTCCTGAATACTGAGATGACCACTACTAAGCTAGTTTCTATATCATATTAGGAGCATAGTAGTGTACATAGGTAGCACCACAGTGTATAAAAGAACCATAACAGTGTACAAAAGAGGCATAACAGTGTACAAAAGGAGTATAACAGTATACATTGAATTCTATTTGTAGATATATCTGCTCTCTATCTTTGAAAATATACACAGAATTATAGTGATTCGAACAATATTTTGATTCTAATAGTCTACTATCTCTAGTAGAACCTGCTTAAAGAAGAAATGACAATCATGTATGATATTTTCTAACAATAAGCTTGATCAAATTTAAATACTTTGGTTATGCATTCAACATGTTATAAAAGATATGTGGGTCTTATTAACCTGTGTGGATGTAGTCCATGATTATATAGTCACTCTGTTTAATTGCATAAAATTATATTTTTTTCAGTTGACTATATACTCTTTCCAGCAAATATTGGATCTGTCTTGGTATTTTATGATTCTCATTTCATATAGTAGATTATTACAGGCAGTATGTCAAATTTGAATCATAGGTAATCATAGGAAGCATAAGAGGTTAATCTAAAGATGTTAATTAAGAGAGGCTCTAAATCTTTTAAAGATTTCTTTGTTTAGTGATCCGAGCAGACCAGGAGAATCACACTCAAACAAACAAAATAACTTAAAATGATCTAAACATACAACTATATCTTCTAAATTCATGAATACAATGCCCAAAGTAACTCAAATACCATTCAAGAAAATGAAATATGAACCCTCTCCATTTCATTTGCCTTTCTTCACAATAACAGAGACTACCTTTGAATACCCCCCCCCCCCAACCTGTTGTTCTGAACCAATTTTCTTATACATGAACTACACAATCCAACCTAACTCCTCATCTAATATTAAAATTCAACTAAAAACCTATAAAAACCTGATCCATAAAACGCCCAAACAAAATCAAATTAAAAAAATGCAACGGAACCACATAATGATCCAAAACAACCATAAGAAATTTTGATCACATAGATCAAACAAAACACAATAAAAGAATCAAGATGAGAACCACTCAGAACCTTTGAGTTGTTTCTAGATGAGGAGTTGCGCCTGATTCGAGGCAGCGTGGTCGACGTGGATCGGGCCGACCGCCACCTCCTTCGCGGCGCGGATCGGGTGCACCAAGGACATGGGTGGCGCTGACGTTGGTGGAACTCATTGAGGCGGGGCCGGCATCGGTGGATCTCGCCGTCGGGGTTCTTCAGTTTTGATGAAAATTTTCTCAAACCAAAGGTTTGTGTCGATGGAGAGAGAGTGGAAGAGATGGGGGTTGTTTAAATGGAAGGGTAAAATAGGAAATTCAAACGTCTGTTAGTGGGTCTGTTAGTGAGAGGGACTCAAAGATAATAGGTTCAGGTGTTGAAGGACTTATTGTTTATGTAATAAGTTTCACGGACTAATTGTTAATAGATGAGTATCCATAGGAACCCCTAATTAATTTTTTCTTTTTTTTTTTTTTGCAAGGGGGTATAATTGTCTCAAGATATAGTTGACACATTCCCCTCTTGAGGCGTCTTGTTTTGATTCTAGTTTGAGCATGTTCATGGGCCTTGGGCTCAAGAATCCTAAGTACTATGTAGGCAATTGAGACCTTCCCAGTTCCTTACCAAAAAAAAAAACAAAAATTGAGACCTTCCCAGTTTTTATAATGCGCCTTCATACAAATACTTTTAGCTATAAAAAAAATGTTGTACTCAGTTCCATAAACAGTCTTAAACACAATCCATCCAACCCAATACATGTGTGGAACTTAATAAAACATTAGACTCCTTTCAAGATTCACCTAGCGATAATTTGACTTTACTGCCTAACAATAATGTACTAGTTCATGGTTCTATATCTCAATAGAACAAGAAGTTAACTTCTTTTTTTTTTAAAAAAAAAAAGGCTGTGTGTGCATAACATGATTATGATTATGATCCATCACAAGTAAAAGGGAGGGTGTCATGTTATCAGGCTACCAGAGCCTGGCGGGACAACAAGAAGTAACAGTTATGATAATATTCATATAGAAATGGATTAAGGATAATAGAGGTATGAATACAAGGAAATGATTGTTTCTAAGCATACTTCATCATATGTATAAAAAGAAATACTGTAATTTGACTCATATAGGTGAGTTTGATTGCGCAATTGCAGAATTGATTCTGCAAGAATTTGGATTTTAAAAGCTTACCCCCCCAGCTTTTAAAAATCGTAGCTTTCAAACACTATTTACTTGAAATCTGTATGCAGGAAATTGCTACAGTAAAATTATTTGATTGTACAATCGTAGAAGTAGCTTCTTGCAATAACAAAAACGGTATAATTATGCAACCAAACGTAGCATTATTGAAATTTCAACTCCCTCACCGGAAGAAGGGATATTATATAAAGTATTTATATATAACGAGAAACTTCAACAAAAACAAAAACACCCAGAATCCTCTGCATCACACGAGTCCATGACTACGGATATTTGATTTCCACGTTTTATAAGTTTAAAAAAAAAAAAGTTCTTTTTTTTTTAAATTTTGAAAACAATCTGACCATAAAAAGGTATAAATAAAACAACCACCGTCTCCAATTTTCGTTTCTTTGAAAGCTTCGTTGTTCCATCCGATACCACTCACTCTTTCAAACTCTCTCTCTCACACACAGCGGGCCATGTAAAGCGAGGACCAATCGAAGGTCGTCAATGGCTTCCCTCCTCCCCAATCTCCCCCCCTCCTCCGCCCGCCTCACCCTCTCAAACCCTTCCCATCACAAGCTCCGCGCGTGCACTCCCTACTGTTATCCTGCCTCGCACCCTCTCTCCCCCTCCCTCATCTCCTCCTCCTCCGCCACCCCCTTCCCATCCCCGTGCTCCGCGGATCACGATAACAGGCACAGCAACCGCGACGACGACGACGACAACGACTTCCACCTCAACCTCGGCTACGCCGTCCGTTCTCTCCGCGAAGACCTCCCCAACCTCTTCTCCAGGGACCTCGATTTCACCATCTACAGGTAACCCCACCAAAACCCCCAAATCCGGATTCACTTCTAGGGCTGACGTCACCCTCGTCTCTTCAGGGACGACGTCACGTTCGTGGACCCGCTCAACACGTTCAGGGGGATCGACAACTACCGGCTCATCTTCCGGGCGTTGCGGTTCCACGGCCGGATGTTGTTCAGGGAGATCGACGTGGAGGTCACGAGGGTCTGGCAGCCTTCCAATCGGGCGATCCTCGTGCGGTGGGACCTCCGGGGGGTGCCCCGGGTGCCGTGGGAGGCCGAGGGGCGGTTCGGGGGCGCGTCGTGGTACAAGCTCGATCGAAGGGGGAGGATCTATGAGCACAAGGTGGATAATTTGGCTTTGGATTTTCCACAGATGGCGGTTATGGGGCCCGCCTCGGTGGTTGAGCTCGCCGCGGCCTCCTCCGCGGCGTGCCCGAGTTTGGGGGACTTGTGGGGTGAGTGTGGGGAGTGGGGGTTATCGTCGTCGTCGTGGTTGGAGTTTTATAGGGCGGTGAAGGACACGTTGGCTCGGGAAGCTTGTTCTGGTCCGTTGATGGTGTGCTCCTGACAGGCTTGTGGAGATTGTAGGTATAGATGTTTGTATATGATGAGAATTTTATACAATTTGAATTTATAGAATTGTCTTTGTGATTATTTTTTCTGTCTGAATTGATATGCATTTCATTTTGTGTATCTATGTTTGAGATGTTTGTATGCTGAATAGAAAGAAGAAAAAAATTGTAAATGAATGCTATGTTCAAGGTGTTTGGAAGATGTGGATTAGAGTTGAAATTTTTGCTCAATTGGTAGCTGTATTAGCGCCTTTTTATCAATATATGAAGTTGCTTTATGTTTGGTACTTGATTTTATTTGTGGGTGAATTTTGGAAAATTTATACTTGCATTGATGAATGAATTAGTACTGATTTTCGATGGCACAATTAAGTTACGAAAATGCTAACCAAGGTAATGAGTTTACTTTGCGTTATTTCTTCTCTATGGCCATGTCATCTCAGTTCTTGTGCTTTTGCATTCATACAGTGCAACACAATCCCATGAGGTTGGGATTTGTATATTTTGTTGTTATGGGAAATAGGATATTATTAGGGGATGGAGTTAAATCATAGATTTTTCTCTTTCCTTTCAGTGATTTTATAAATAGTGGTACTTCCAAAACTAGGGTGGTTCTTATGTGCCTCTTTACTTGTTGGCATGATGTGCCTGTGTGTTTGTGTGTGTGTGAATTTGCATAGATGGTCTCCTTGGTACTGATTTTGGATAGCTTCTATGTGAAACAATTTGTTTGATTCTCCTAACTTGTTTCATTTATGATTTGTATTACGTTTTGTGTTGCTCATGTTCACTTCAAATTTTTTATATATGAACCCATTCTTTATGAAAACAGAATTCCCATGTCAATTTCACTTCATCAGGTTCTGGTTAGACATCCTGGGTATCAGGGAAAAGTTTGGTGGTTTTATGGCAGCTCTTCACAGAGCTGATAAGGTCCAACAGGATTATAAAATTAACATGGGAATGGGTGGTTTGGGGTCCGCAGTGTACAAAGAAATTCATGAATGAGGTAGTTACAAGGGCCTGTGACTTGTTGAGGAAACTTCATCAGGTTTAAATTAATGTGAATCTGGAGGACCTGGTGATTTGGAAGAGATGCAAGAGGTAGGGATTTCTGCAAATCCTTCCATTCGGGTATGATCAGCAGCCTAGCCTTAGCAGGTGATAATGAGATTGGGATGATTCAGAAATTGAATAGAACAATGATGGGTGAAATTCCCTCTTATATGGCTAATCTTTATATTAGCACTAGAAGGTGATGATGAGATTGGGATGATCCAGAAATTGAATAGAATGTTGTGGGTGAAGTCTTTAAATGCTTACTTTTATGGGCAAAATTCTAACATAAGAAGAATATGTCAAAAAAAATTTACAAGTACCCAAAACGTCATCTTCGTTGGCGTTTTTAGCGTGTAGATTAAAAAAAAAAAAAAATTTGCTAACGTGGCGGGTTTGACTGGGTCATATGACTAGTTTGGTAATATTTTAAAAAACATGATTATTTCAGTAATTAAGTTAATAGTCGTGATTAATTTGGTTAAAATACCAAAAAAATTAAGATAAAATGTGAACAATTATCACAATTTAGAAATGACAATAAGAATTTTTTGTTCCACCTGGAGTAACATCTATCCTTATTTTTTTCTACAAATGTGAACAGACTCATCTAAATTTGGAATAAATTATCATCAAGACCATTTAATAAACATTTTCTGTTTTTCTTTTTCTTTCTTTCTTTTTTTTTTTTTGAGGGGGGAGGGGGGTGTTTTGGGGGGGGTGTGTGTGTAGGGGTGTAAACGAGCCGAACGAGCCGAGCTTTGACATGTTCAAGCTCGGCTCGTTTTAAACGAGTCGAGCCGAGCCGAGCCGAGCCGAGCTCACGAGCCTCAACGAGCCTGGTTTTTTTTTTTTGAGGGGGTATGTGTGTTTTTAGGAAGTGAAAACAAAATTTTAGCCTAAAAGGCCAAATTCATACTTAAACAAGAAACTTGTATTAGGGTGCGTTTGGTTGCGCGATTGCGCTGCGATTGCAATTACAGGAAGCTGCGTTTGCAATCGCGCAACCAAACAGTTTTGTAATAAACGAGCAATTTGAACATAAAATGAACCGATACAGTCCCGATTGCTAACCGGCTTTAAAATAGTGCCCAAAAGCTGCGCTCATTTCTAAACGAACGAGCTGAACGAGCTCAAAGAGCCGAGCTTCCTGCAGAATCAGGTTGGTGCAATCGTTTACCAGCCCTATGTGTGTGTGTGTTCCTGCTTTTTTTTTTGAGGGGGAGGGGGGTGTTTTGGGTGTGTGTTTGTGTGTGGGTATCAGTTTTGCAAGTTTTTCTAGCTCAACCAAACTTGCATTAAAATGCCTTGGTACCAAACATAATCCATAATTGGTGGGGTTAGTTGGTTGTTGATCATAGCATGTGGATTAAATGCAACTAAAAAAACCAAAAGTTTAGTTTATCTCTAAAACAATATCCATAAGAGGATAGTACTTTAGATTAGAAATCATAGCAAATAGATTAATTGCAACTGAAAAAAAAACCTTCTTGAACGATTTAATATATTAAGGAATAACAAATGGCTTTAAATATAATACGTAATTCACTGATAAATAATAGATTATATTTGTTACAATCAGAGAGAGAGAGAGAGAATGAGAATTATTGTATTCCACTTAGGGTTTAATCCCTTTATATACAAGTACATAGAAGTTACACATGTAATATACTACATATAATATGATATAATACATTTAATTTAACAGCCCCCCTCAATTTATGGTGGATCATATAAAATGAGTTAGCGAATGAGAAACTGAAATCGAGGAACTGGATGTGACTTTATAAAGAAATCAACAAGCTGCTCGATAGAGAAAATATGTGGAAGCGACAGTGTCTCTGCAAGAAAGTCCTGACGAAAGAAGTGACAATCGATATTAATGTGTTCTGGTTCTCTTGTGAAAGACCGGATTGTTGACAATCTGAATAGCAGACTGGTTATCACAATGAAGATGAGTAGAACCAATCATTCATAGTAACTCCTAGATCCACCAAGAGACGTCTAAGATGAACAATCCCCTTTGTGGTAATGGCCATGGCGCAATACTCGGCCTTTGTGCTGGATAGGAAAACAACCTCATGTTTCTTGTTGCACCAAGAGATGATGGAATCTCTAAGAAATATGTAGAACCCAGTGATTGAGCATCTAGTGGTCGGATCTCCAGCCCAATCATTATCAATATTGCCCCTGAGAATCAGAGTCGAAGAGAACAACAGATAAAGTGATCTAATGATAGTATCACGCAAATATCTAAGAATACGCATAAGAGTATCATAATGCACTGATCGAGGAGCTGAGAGAAATTAACTAACAATGTTAACGGCATAAGCAATATCAGACCTGGTGATGCAGAGATATACAAGTTGACCCCACGATCTGTCTATATCAAGTTGGGTCTGGGATGAGCCCACCATCCATAGGACGGAGCTTCACATGAAGCTCAAGAGGGTTATCTACACTACAGGTATCTAAAAGGGAAGCACGTTCTAGAATGTCAATTATATATTTTTATTGAGAGAACAGAATCCCATGATCACTCTGTGCAATCTTGAGATCAAGGAAGTAGCAAAGAGTATTGAGTTCTTTCATATGAAACTGTCGAATGAAGTGATTCTTGACCAGAGTAATACCAGTAGAGTCATCGTCCGTGATAATCATGTCGTCAACATATAGAAGAAGGATAACCCGACCCTTCAACGAGAATCGCACAAATATAGAGTGGTCCTATAGGCTCTCAACAAAATCATCTACCATAAAAAAAAATGCTCAAATCAAGCACGAGGAGCTTGTTTGAATCCATATATAACATCCTGAAGACAACAAACATGCTGAGGAAGAGTGCTGAAACCTGGAGATGGCTGCATATAGACAACCTCATATGAGTCTTCGTAAAGAAACACATCCTTCACACCCATCTAAAAGAGAGGTCAGCAACGAACCGTAGAAACAACAAGGAGAATATTGACAATAGTCTTCTGGTACCATGTTACAATCAGAGAGAAAGAGAGAATGAGAATCCTTGTATTTTACTTAAGATTTAATTCCTTTACATACAAGTACATATGAGTTATATATATAATACACTATATATATTATGACATAAACCTTCCACGGTGCTTGTACACTCAATCATTCCTACAGTTCTAACATATTATATGACTAGTTTAATCTACTAAATTAGAATAGTTTATTTAGATTAAAAATTAATGAATACAATAAAAAATAATAGTTTCTCTTCTTCTCTCTCTCCTCTCCTCTCCTCCACCTCCCAAGCATCCTTCGCCCGCCACTCTCCTCTCTCTCCCGCTTCCTCTCTCTCTTTCTCTCTCTCCCCCTACTATTCCCACCAATAAAAAAAATTGATTAGTGGACTTAGTTTTTGGGTTAGTTGGATAGATACACCCATGTATTTTTTTTTATGTAAATAGGTGCATGAAATTCATTGAATATGTATTTTATTTTTTTAATAAAGATATATGTTTTTTAAAATTAGATTAACACTTGAAAAAAACACGCAAAAGGTGCATGTGAAATCTTTAACATTATCCAAGTTAAACAAGGGTTCTCATCAATCAAACACACCTTTGACCTCCCAAGATGGCAAGATCTCACAAAATCAGACAACAACGGTAAACCTATTACAAATAAACATGGATTAATATCTTAGCCCACATCAGGTGGAAAATGATTGTTATGATCCTCCAATTGGGACACCCTTCAATGAGTTAAATTTCTCTCTCTCTCGTGTATTCTGACTTTGGACTTGGTTAGTTATTCGTCACTGTTTTTCACTGTTTTTCAAAATATTTCATGTAGTGTGTGGGAGAGGCTCACCCACTTTGCCAACTCTCTTTGTTCAACTTCACCACCTACATAGATATAATGTTTTTAGTTATAGCAACCACATTTGAAAACATCAAAGATTGGAAATCAATGACAGAATCCATACTTTTCATGATTCATGTGGATTTAAAAAAGGACTTTTTTATTATGCCATGTGAGATTCAATGTATGCGGTTCCACACTATTAACATTTTGATGATTTTAAAGGACCTAATTATAAATTATATTTATGTAGGGTGGACTTTTGTTGTTTGTGTACAGATAGTGTGATTGGAAAAACTTTTTTCAAAATGAGCGCTGATACACACAGTTTTTTTTGCAGCCTCATACGCTATGATAACATAGTATATACTGCACTATCATAGTGTATGAGTCTTATCATAGTATATGACTCAATTTTTATTTTTTATTTTCTCACCATGAAAAAAATATACTAATGTATTTCAGTATATACTTCATTTCATATAACAACATACACTTCAAATGATGAGTGTATGATTTTAAAAAAAAATGATGGACTGCAATTCGAGCTGCAATGGGGCTGTGTCTATCTTTTTCCAAATAAAAATCTCAAATCGTTTGTTTAAATGGACTTCCAATTTCAATGAGAGAGATTCTCACACATTTCTCACACATTTCTCACGTGTTTTAATTTTATAATGTATGGACTCCATGTAATGAATTTAAATTTTCATAATAATTTAATGAATTATATATGTATGCATATATTGATTTACATGAATATTTAATTATTTATATATTTTATTTAACAAAACATATATTTCATTGACAAATTGAGCAAAATTACCAATTTTTGAATTATAATAGTCCCAACCCTGGGTACTTTAAAGTGTTTAATATAAAAATTGTAAAATTTCAGGGAACCATCATAATCTTGAAAGATTTTTTTCTTGTATCATTTATTACTTTAAATTTTGATGATTAATGCAAGACCTTCCTGTTAATATTTTGTCCTTATTATTAGCCAAAAATAAATCCTTTTTTATCCTGTTATTTGTTCTATTGAGCCATATTTTTTCAGTTCTGATCCTATTAACTAAAAACATGACAAAATTTATAACCCAACATTTTTTAAATTGTTCAAAATAAGACATGTCATCCATCACATTTGGATAGGGTTTTAATGAATAAATTATTATGTTTTTTTTGGCTTGGAATAAATTAGGGACACTCTTTTGTTAGTTTCACGGATAGTCCCCATATATTTTAATTTTTTAATAATAGTAAAAATCGTGTAATAAGATATATGTTTTGATGAAAAATGTATATCACTTCATTTCTAATAAATGAATTTATTGTTAGCCAATGTAAAAAAAATATCGAGATATATACTTTTCCTATGGAGATGTATACATCGTTAGAAGGCTAGCGAGGTAATATAGGATTGTCCGTATATTTTCACATGATTGCGTGTAACAGCACTCAATTTTATATCATAATTTTAATTACCACACATATTTATCCTATATTTTCACTGGGAAAATAATTGAATGATTCAACCGCCGAAAGAGCCTTCTTTCCCTTTTCTTTTCTTTTTTTAGTGTAACAGTGAAAAAAGCACTCACTTTTTGTTTCTCTTTTTTTCCCTTTCATTTTATATCATAATTTTAATTACTACACATTATTTATTTTATTTTTTCGTCTCCCTTTATTTATCCTATTTGGGACGACAGAGGTTTCTGTATGAATAATAAAGTGGATTCTAGGACGACAGAAAGTAACCTGGAATCCTTTAAAACAACAACTTTCTTCTAAGAATTAATCAATTATAAAATAATTGAACTTCAAAGAAATGAAAATCATTCACATATATATTTATTTAAGTCTTCAAAGAGTTATTTGAACTGCCGAAAAAAACATTATTTTCTTTTCTAAAAAGAGTCTTTTATAAACAAACTCCACTTATTTAAAAAAGAAAATAATGTTTTTTTCTATATGAAATGTTTCTGTTTATTTGGTTTTCTTTGTTTGATATTTTTGTTTCCTTAAATAAATATATATGTGAATGATTTTTCTTCTTTTTTTTTTTTAGACTTAAATGATTGTAATGCTTAGAAGAAAGTTGTTATTTTGAAGTGAAAAAACTGCAACAAACGGGTCTCTGGATGAACGACTTTTTGTTCGACGGACCTCTCTTGAAGAACACTTTTTCTGGGTAGTGGGAAAGGGAGACAAAAAATTAAAAAAATAATTGCTTTCGTAATTAGATTGAAATTGAAACACTATTATTTTTATTCTCATTGAACATTCTTTTCCTATTTTTCATTCCTTTAATTTTGTAATGCAAAAAAAAAAAATAACAAAGAAATCATTAATCTCCATGTGTTGTATTAAAAAAAAACAAACAAACCCCTAACTTTGTGTAAACCACTTCATACTCACTCACTCACTCATTGAGTCACTCCTTCACTCACCAAACCCTAACTCTGGTCCACCAAAACATGCACCGTGGCCTCCACGGGCGTGTCGGACTCCACAACCACCACATTCCCCGACACATTCTTAATCGCGTGCCCCACGATCCCTCCTCCCCGCCCGATTTGGACCGCGTACTGCACGTTTCGGACTTTGTCCGGGAACAACAGCACCCCTGACAGGTCCACGGCCCACGACGTCCCGTTCCCTGTCACCGAACCCCGTCCCACAGTCGACCTATCCCCCATCCCACTCACATCGTTCCTCTCCACCACCACCCGTTCCACGGTCACGAACCTCCCCCCGACTCGTCAAGTTGGACGATCCCACTCGCCGAGTCATCCCCCGAGAACATGTTATCCACTATCGTTACGCCTTTCATAACCCCGTTTACAGACTTCAGCTTCACAAACGCGTTGCCGAGGAAGAACGTCCCCGAGACGAGGAGCTGGACCGGGTCCTCCGCGACAATGCCCGTATAGTCCATGTAACAATTGAGAATCCGAGTCTGGGTCAATCCGGGCGACTTCAAGTATATGCCCGTCCCACCAAAACCCGTGGCCTTGTTGTAGCAGTGGACCCCGGTCAGCACGTTCGCCTGGCCGGAGATCATGACGCCGACCGCCGCCGAGAAGATGACGACGTCGGTGACCGCGTTGTCGTTGCCGCGGATGTTGATCGCCGTGCCGGAGAAGTTGCGCTCGCCGGGGTCGGCGCCGGCGGTGATGTGTTGGCCTAGGAAGGTGTTGTGGATGTAGGTCTCGTGGCCGCCGACGACTGCGACGCCGTCGGTGGTGAAGCGGGTGATGTAGCAGGTGTCGACGGTGGTCCGGAGGGAGTCCACGATGAGGACGCCGCCGGCGACGTAGTTGGCGTCGATGAGGAGGTTTTGGAGGGTGACGTATTCGTAGGAGGAGGCGAATTGTGGGCCGGATTGGTGGGCCGTGGGCTGGAGCTCGATCAGGTAGCCGTCCTTTGGGAAGTCATCGGAGGCCCGTAAGGATCCGCTGTGGATCTGGGGCCCACAATCACAAAGAGAGTGGTTACACTTCTAGAATACAGTTTTATATACATCAAATTCAATAAAACTATAGTTTGTTAAATTTTTCTTATAATTATTACTAAGAATTAATTCATTCAATTCAAAAACCTCTTACAATTTTGGACGAGGGTAAAAATGGTGTCTAACATTTTTTTTTTTTGGCAGTGTTAGATTATTTAACATTTGTCTGGTCTTTTTGCAAACCTCATTTTGCTAACACATGGTATATACTTAGATCAATACATATTATTTGGAAATGTTTGATTCAGTTAAGTTTTCAGTCTCATATGCAGCAATTCGCATCTTTATTTATTTTTTAAAAATGATATACATCCGAAGTATATAAAATGTGTAAAACAATCTAAAGGTTATATAACTCATTATAATTAGTGCAGGTCACTAACAAATAAATAAGACTGTAAAAAAGTTGAATGTAGCGGCACTCATTTTATCATTTATAAATAAAATCATACATCCAAATATCCAATTCAATAATTCAAACGTGTGCGGCGTGTGTGTACAGTGTTATGTACTTTATCAAACAGTTGTGCAAGCTTCAAAATAAATTAAATAGAAACATAATACCATGCTTAATTAAAAACTTGTCTTTTTCTTGGAAAAAATGTTTTACATTAGTATTAAAAAAACTATATTTATTTTATTATATTTTAAAGTTATAAGGAGTCTTTTTGTCAAGGTCAAAATTTTATTAGGTGAATTTAAGCGAAAACAAATTGACAATCCTGGGCTCTATTTAGTATTAATTTCCACTCCTTGCATTTACTTTAAGACTATTTTATTCTATTTTATTCTTTTCAGGCACAGTTTTGCCAAAAGGTCAAATTTAAAGGGTAAAAGTACAAAAACACGAAATGGGGCCATGGGGGTTGTTATCATATACACTATTCTCCAAGGACTTTTTAAACAAATATTTTCAAACACATTAATTACATCTTCCAGGGTGCTAAACGCAAAACAATAATAATAATAATGTTACTTAAGTCTCTTTTCTTGTACAAATTCCAGTAGTATTACGTCATTACGTGTCTAAATATTTTTTTTTTTAATAATTATATGTATTCATTTATAAAAAAAAAAATATCTACCAAAACATTGACATGAGTGAATATATGACGCTAACGAAATATATAAAACTAAACACCCGAAGAAACAACCAGGAGGGGCACACCTTGAAGTTGCCGCCACCGGAGGAGGGAGGCGGAGGGGGCGGCTGAGGAGGTAAGCCCCGCCGTCCAAGTCGAGCTGAGCCCCGCCGAGGTCGACGATTCCGCTGATCAAGAACCTGCCCTCGTCGGGCGGCCTGAACGCGTCGGAGATCGCGCGCATGAGGGCGTCGGTGCTGTCGTTCTTCCCCGTCGGGTCCGCCCCGTAGTCCACCGCGTGGTACACCCTCCCCGAACCCGAACTCTAAAATAAAAAAAACGAAATTCATCAGTTGTTAACAACACATGAAACATCAAGAAATGTTTTCATATTAAAAAGAATGAGGTAGTATATAAGACTGTATTTGAAATTAAAACAAGTTTGAATACTTTTGAGTTCACAGGAAGCTGAGACTTTTCAAACAGAAAATAAAAACTGCAGCCATTGCAGACACATTTTTCCTAAAAAAATAAACGGTCAAAAACTAGTTTTTCTATAATCGATAGAAAAATAGCTTCATACAAACTCAGCTTTAAATTAGTTTTTGATGAAAAGCTAACATCCAATTCCGATTTGAAACGGGCCTGAAGAAACTGAGTGGAACAGAGCTTAAAAGATAAACAGAGTCATGCACAGAGAGAGAGAGAGAGAGAGCTATGTGGGTCGGCTGTGTTTGGGCATACCGTGGTTGATTCAAGCCGTCTGATGAGTGAGGACTTCAAGAACCTGTGTGGGTTGTTGGGGAAGGGATCACCTGATGCAAAAAGGGTGGTCATGGCAAGAACAAGTGATAGGAGGGCTGCACTTCTTGTCATCTCTCTGTCTATATGTGTGTGTAATACTGTAATGTAGAAGGTGGAGAGAGAGAGAGAGAGAGAGAGAGAGAGAGAGAGAGCTTTGAAGGTTTTGAGAGAGAGGGAGGGAGGGGTATTTATGTGGGGGTGTTAAAGCTTGGAAAGAGAAGGGTCTAATTTAAAAAGTACCTCTCAAGAAAATGAGGGGGTTTGGGGTTTAATGTGTTGAATGGGTTTTTATAAAGGCACACACATGGTGCTCTGGTTTTCTTTTTTGTTTTGTTTTTTTAAAATGAAAATGGTAGGCCTGCTGTTTCTTTAATTAAATAAAAAAAAGAGTACACGCCCAAAATTAAAAACAGAAACAAAAAAATGAAGAGCAAAAAGAGGAGTAAAAAACAGGGAATGGTTAAAAAAAGAGTTAACCAAACACAACTCACCCCCAAAGAAAGGTTTTCCATTTGTTGGGGGGGGGGGGGGGGGTCTTTTTGCCTGACTTGCGTACAGAACTTTCATTTGATTGAAGTTCGGGGATTTTGTTTTGTTTTAGAGGGTTTTAAAGATTTAAAACTCTCTTTGAAGTGTGAGTTGCTTTATTGTTATTGCTTTTTTGGGTTGTTTTTTGTTTGTCTGTACTGTAACGTATGGTTGAATCTGGAATGGAAAGATTAAAAAAAAAAGTTTGGTGTGAAACAGGTGAACATTTTTCTTGACGCATGGCATTTTTTTTATTTTTTTGAATTATTTGATCTAAGATTACTTGAATGACTTGATCAATCTTTAGGTCCATCGTTTGCCATTGCTCACTGCAGGGCCAAATATATGTGATCAATGTTATTTTACGTTTTGACTGATCACTTGTAAATGAATTGTGTTCCAATTCTCATCTGCGTAACTCACTGAAAAGAAGGATGGGATCTAGTCAAAGACTGCATCCCATCCGATCAGTGCTTTAAAAACTTATTTGTGATCAAAACTATTGTAAGTGTTCGTCATATCTGATAGAAGATGTAAAATAGTATATAAAAAAATAACATGAAAATGACATAGAATTAATCACATGATTAAGACCCATTTAGATCAACAATAAGGCAGATTCCACGTAAGAAAACCGATAAAATGTCAGTTCAGATCCAAACAAGTTTTGAGCTCTCGTGTCCTAACCCCATATTCAGTATATCTTCCCCACGTTTGAAAAGCAGGCGAAAGCATGTTTTTGAAAAGCTTTTGGCATTTGGATCTCAGATCCAAAATTCCAAATGCTACCTAACTAAAGAAGCATGCCCTCAACTTTATTTTTCTTTTCAAGTATTCATTATTAACTCAAAACCACTATGAACCCACACTAATTTTCTCATATTTTGATGATTTGAACATGAGAAACCCCTCCCAGAGGTCCAAGCAAGAGAGAAGTGGGGGAAAGGTATTGAGTGTGGTGGGTGAGTAAAGCAAAACCAAATATACATGTCTATGATGATGTGTTCTCTGGGTTATCCCATTTTTATTGATCTTCTCCAACTGCTCATGATCTCCTCTCCCCAATAAGAAAAGAAAAGAACCCACCCCCACCCCCTTTTTTCAAAAAAAAAAACATTAATTTCTTGGCATCTGACATTAACTTCTCACTTGCTTCTTTTCCCAATTTTTTAAAAAATTACTGGTAGTTTCTTAGGCACATCAACTATTTTGGGATGTCCCCCAGTTATTAATGATAGTTGAGATCAACTATTTTGGGATGTCCCCCAGTTATTACTGATGGTTGAGACCTGCAAACTATTTGATTCTTTGGGCATCCGTGCAGCTTAGCTATTACTCCAGCTACGGTGTGTTGAGTTGTACAACCAAATCATTGTAGAAATACCCTGATACATTTGATCATTTTTTACTGTATTAACAGAGTATATGACTTTACTTTATTTGCGTATGTACTAGATTGAAAGATTATATCCTACATTAAATAAAATAAATATATATGTATATACCTTTAAAAAAATCAAAACATATTGGACTACAAAAGTAACTGCTAGAATGATTGTTGTTGCCCTGTGACCTTTAAAATTCTCATTATGGCTTCATAGTTTCACCAAGTACGTCTGACTAATTTTGGTGCAGGAGAGTATTAGGAACAAACTCAGTGCAGCCTTCATTTTTCTCAACTCTGTCCAACTATATGAACTCATCTATAGAATGTATAAAAAAATTCTAACAAGATATACACCTTATAAGTCATAATAGCGAATGCAGGTGACATATGAGGTATATCAAGCTATAAATGGAATATACAAGGAAGCATGTAGTGGGAAAGAAGATGTGTACATCACTCAATTGAATATACCTTCTTCTGATGAAAGAAATGATATGCTTTATGTAACATATAACTTTCTAGTGAAACGGGACCTAGACCATAAACCAGAGAAAGAGATTGTAATTTTAACTATAAACGCGCACCCTCACACCAAATAACTGTAACATGATAATCTCATCTATCGTGGCTCACGAAATGAAAAGAATTAGCTATTTCTGTGCTCTTGTTTCGATATATCTTATACCAAACAAAATCCACCTCAAAAAACCTGTAACCTGTGACATGAACCAGGTGAAGCCCACAGAATGCAAGGATTTGGATTTCAACCGAGATTAGTTTTCTATACAAAAATAAAATTACTCCAAACCCAGAACAAATGAGAACATTACGCCAATGGGAGCCAAAAAATGAGGTAAGGGAGAAAAACAAACAAAAAAAAAGACCCCCTAAATTGGATCAAAAAAGAAATTGATAACACTGTACACAAATACATGGCTATCTTTTCTTCCCTGTGACATTCTCACTCTAGAAGCTTTGATAATGTACAAGGAAAAAAATGGTTGCCCCAAATTGAAGCATGTCAGTTCCGTGGGGAGAATATCTTTATCTATCTCTCGATCTGATCGAGAATTGCCTCCACCGTCGAACTCACCAGCTTCCATCTGCATGATCAAATTTGTTGATCAATGAATCAATATATTATTTGGAACAGTCTCTAAATATTCATTCGGATAAACTTCATATTCTTGCATTGCAAAGTACCATAAAAAAGAGGGAAGCGGGAAACAAAATTAAACTAAAGCTTTTGAAAATAACTAGATCAAAAGCTATGTACCAAGATGCACAGAAGCAACACAAAAGAATGTTTCGGCAACCGACTTGATGTGAAAAGCATGTCCTCTTGCGATGAATTTAACCATTCAAAGTTTCAAACATAGGTTGGTAGAGATCATGGGATCAGAGCTTCACTTTCATCTCATTTACTTGAATCTGTTAACTCCATTAATATAGCATCTACAATAGATAATATCCTAATAAATTACACATTCTGAGAAGAAGAGTACATTATTCAGTTTCAGTCAATGCATCCATCAAAAGACATTGGTAAACATAGTTTACCTAAACTCCTTGTTTTTGGGAAGTATGATAAGCTGCAGGAAAGAATGCTCCAATCCCACATTCTTCCAAAACTCGGCATTCTTACAATAATAGCTATAACAAACACTATAGATGTTACCCTCATTCTTACATTTTTCATTAATCAATAATTTGCAAAGCATAAATGCATTTCCAAAGCTGGCAGTGAATTCTTGTGTGTGGAGAGGAGAGGAGGAGAAAAGAGCAATGAAGTTATCAAATGACCAATATTGATGATAAAACTGGATGTTAAAAACAAAAACAAAAAAGCTTTTGTGCCAGAAATTTATAATGCACATGTTCCTGTAGGAGATTGATAATAATGAGATGATGATGATGACGACATATTGATAGAAGGCATATCTTCAAAGTTTTTCTTTGTTTTGCTAAAGGGAATCATTTAGGTCAGGGTCATCCATTAACAGCTAATAGCCAGCTCTTAAACAAAGATCACTGGAAATGGCTTTCTAAAAAAAAGATCACTGAAATGGAAGCAGCCAACATAAAAACAACAAATTAATTATAGTAAAAAAATTATTTGCAATTCCTACAGCTAAAGCTAATGGCTTCTAAAAGAAATTTGAGTATTAATATTAACATTTTTTTATACAAATCTACTATGCCTAGTAGAAGACGACAAATCTAGGTGAAAGTAATCAGTGAGTGAGACTAGGAAGCCTAGAAATGAGTTAAGACTGCTCAGGAAGGCTTGAGAGACTGAAAAGAAAGACTGAAGATTAGGTTGCAAGTGGTTGATTTCATAGCACTTTCTTATACTTGAAGTTCCAATAATAGTAGTGCATATTATTTGCAAATGATATGGTGGTGGCAGTGGTGGTGTAAGAGGGATACAAGAACGAATTTTATAATAAAAACCTCGAGAATGAATTTTGAAATCATTTCTTTCTTTAAAAAAATGAACATTTTCTTCTTTTTTGAGAGGAATGCTGGCATCCAGCCTAGAATTTAGATTAATCCAAAGATGGTGCCCAAATCTTAGAGCTAAAAGGAAGAAAAAGGAAACTGACAGAATAAGCAGTCCTAAACAGGACATCAACCAAAGCAAGGAAAAGAAATATGGGTAGAAGAGGTAGCTGCCCAGTCCTCCCGCCCAAACTTGTCAGCTCTTCCTATTCCACAATGTTCAATCTTCCGCTGACTGGAGAAACACTCTTTGCAGCGCAATATAAACCTTGAGAGTTATGAGACCAAAAATATAAAAAAGAGCCTGAAACCAGGTTTAGCTAGAAGATGTCTTTCAATTGGTGTCCTCCTATAACAACGAAAAATGCTCTAGAGATACACAGACATGCTGAAAAATGACCAAATTGTTGGATGAAACAGACACATCTCTCAATTGCTATGTGTTAAGTACAGATAAACCCCAGTGAGTAGATGCAATCCAACTATATCATACAAGTTACGAGCTAGCAGTTGGAAAACAACACAAAGGACATTGGTCATACCTAGTATGAAAAGTTTAAGGAACTACAAAAATACAGTTATAGACTTATAGTGGCATGCCAATTCTTGGAGATGAACTCATATATCACAAAGGAAACTTGGAATTTTCCTATCAATTAGTCGTATTCAAACTTGGAAAGCATTTATTTTCGATCCAAGCATCTAGATAGCGTGGAATAAATAATAAAAAGAACTCTCATAAACAATAAGCATTTGCAAAAAACAAAAAAAATTGAAATATTTTATATCTGACTTAGCAGGATACGATATTAACTAACCTGTACATTAGTGTTAACAGGGCATGCTGACCA
Source organism: Acorus calamus (assembly GCA_030737845.1). Classification (NCBI taxonomy): domain Eukaryota; kingdom Viridiplantae; phylum Streptophyta; class Magnoliopsida; order Acorales; family Acoraceae; genus Acorus; species Acorus calamus. The sequence continues at coordinate 9,701,825 of CM060858.1, read as the reverse complement.
TAGATTCACCGAGGGGCATGCCGCTTTGGGAAGTGCTGATGCCATTCCCAAACTTCAACCTGGTCCAGAATTTGATGACCGTGAATATAAATTCCCTTCTCCCACTTGCCGATTTTGTAGTGGAGGCATAGGCTGCTGTTGCTGCTGCCAAGGCCCACCTAAGCTATGGCCATGGATGGGTACGCCACCAACGTATTGCCTCGGCACTAATGCTTGGGTGGATGGTGGCATTGGTTCATTTCCCGGCGGACTAGACTGTGGAGAACTTGTCATGGAGGCCATGTGAACTGATGGGGTCACTGTATTTGTTTCATATGGTGAATCAGCCTTCCATTGAGATGGAGGGTTGGGAGAAGAAGTTGATGGAACATGTACGGTGCTTGTGGAATCCGTGCACGGTGGAACAAATGCCTGTGGTCCCATCTGATATCCAATATTACCTGGTGACTGGTTAGATTGTGCATGCTCAGACGGTGATGGTATCTGTCCATCCGAACCTGCTTGACGAGTCTGATGAAGCATCCTTGGCAAGTTTTGTTGGGATTGATTCACCTGCCTTTGTGATTGCTGTTGTTGCTGAGGAGTCAAAGACATTGTGGAAGAAGAATGTGGCGAATGTTGTGAGGTCAGCAAGGTGTGATCAGGAGAAAGTTGGCCTTGTCCTTGAGTATAAGCATCTGGGCGGGCCACGTTCGACATCTGCTTCAACGAAGGGTGTGGAGGACGGGAAAAAAGTTTTGGTTGCTGCTGACTATGGTTTGGAGGCTGAGACCCCAATTGTTTTACAGATTGGACAGTACTGGAGCCCGATCCAGAAAACATGCTCTGGCCTTGCATTGGGTGCATGACCTGTTGTGCCTCCCCTTTTTCGGTAACTTGGCTCCCGGGGGGCAAAGAAACACCATTGCCATGAGATGTATCAATGGGGAGGTTCATGTGCATCATTGCCCCACCTCTGCCCAGGCCCTTCAGGAGCTTTGCCTGTGAAGGTTGTCTTTGTTGTTGGTTCAGTTTAGACTGCTGCTGCTGTGGTCGTTGTCTTTGCTTAACCATCTGATTCAGCGATTGACTCTGACCAAGTGCATGTGACATTTGATTAGGCTTCTGTTGAGCTTGTGAAGGTATAGATCCCAAGGGAGTAGAAGATGAACCAGTGAGGGTGTGTTGGGAAATCGAATGTGATGCCTGTTGTTGAATCTGAGAATTGTTTTGCAGAGATGACATGGGATGTTGAGATTGCAATTGTAGAGGCGGCATGGAATTAGTTGAAGTAGGAAATTGATTTTGCTGTTGTTGTTGCTGATGCAATAGACGCTGCTGCTGCTGCTGCCTACCCTTAGAGGCGCGCAGGGACTGCTGCTGATGATTATTTTGGTTGGTCCCCTGGATATGGGGTGGATGGTGAGAATTTCCATGCATGTGAGTCTGCTGCTGCGGTGATGGAATCTGATGTTGCTGGTGGTGAACTGGGAATGACTGGACTGATGAAGGAACCAATGGATTGGTATAAGGCGTGTTAATACCATTGAAAGGGAGAACTGGCTGACCATTCCCATGAGGAACCTGAAGCTGAAGCTCTTGCATCAAAATTTGTCTCTGGTCATCTGGATTCTGAACAGGCTATAGTAACACAAAATAAATGTTGTCAATAACGGGCCCACAATAAATATGCACAAAAAGCAGAAAATATCTTAAAATTAGTTTAATGCCATCTTCATCATCATAGCCGTTATCATCATGCTTTTACCCAACAGTTAAGATCATCTGAATAACCAATCATGTCACCGACACATCTACGGATAGCCTTTGTAACATGACTAGGCCCCACTTGGAATACAATTACCATTAATGAACATAGTGAAATCATTGTATGTGGATAGCAATTCACAATAATGTGAAACGGATATCGCTAACAAATATTTAGGCTTATTACACACCTTCTAAAACATAAGGAAAAACTAATAAATGGACCTACCCTCATCATCTGCAGAGCTTCACGTGGCCTCAACATCGAATTTCCCTGACCTGAAACAGCCCCGGGATTCATATTGACAGGGTTTGGCATCCCAACTCCGGAGGAAGACAGCATAGCTCCAGAGGAAACAATGTTTAGCATGCCTGGTGAACTCATTCCCTGATAAGCTGGCCTTGGTAGAGGCATGCCTCTATTAACCCCACACATCATACCCATACCATTTCCACCAGGAAGTATGCGAACTCCCCGCTCACTTCCCACTGGTAATGGCCCAGAAGCTGTCATACTTGTCTGCTGAATGTTTCTGCCAGAAAGCATTTGGTTGTACTGTGGCATTCTTTGTTGTTCATCAATTGGTAATGATGTTGGTCTTGGCAAGCCATATCTCTGTGTATCCCTGCAAGAAAACAGAACAATTTAACAAATTGCATAGCAATATGCATTTGGAAACATTACTGGTCATTAAAGCAAAGCACCTAGAAGCAGGATTAATCACGGCGGAAGGAGATGATATGCCATTGCCTACTACCATCCTGGAAGATCCTTGAAGTGTATTGGAACCAGGAGAGGATAAAACTGGTGTGGCAGCAGCCTGTTGGTTCGATGCTATTAAGTTGTTGCCATGTGGTCCATGATATCCAAGTGCAAGCGTGTCAGAGCTTGATGAATTTGAATCACAAAAATCGAGTGGCCTTCATTCACATTCAGCAGGGAAGATCAGTATGATTTTAAAACAATAGGTATAAAATACAAGAGAAAAAAAGGCATTATGAGGAAGCTAAACAGACTTACGTGAGGGGGACTCCAGTCATGTTATTTGGGCATATTTGAGTGAGAGCAAGAATATGTGACTCGTGGACTGGAGTGATTTGCTTTGTTTCCTGATAATCAATCTTAAATTATCATTCTTATTGAAAACATATGTTGCTCAAGATAAAATTAAAAAATAAAAATTAAAAACATATGGATTGGAGTACCAAGTGCATGTAAAACAAATTTGATGCTCAAGATAAAATTAATAAAATATCATGTGACAAATATTGCTGGATCCTCCAGATAAACAAACAAAGAATCGCTGCCAACAGTCTCCTACATAATAAAACAAGAGAAAAACCTGGATCTGATTAGAATGGAGCTTCTGCCCAAGCAAAATAATTTTCTCAAAGTGAGCCTTTAGCGCGTCCTCTTCCATTGGTCCTTTCAGACGCTGAAACAACTGTCTAGCGCTACCCTGAAGAGGAAAGCCAAAATACAGAGAATTAGCATGGATCCATCAGTCACTGAGATATCAAAAGATAAATCCATGGAATCGAAAGGTGGACAAAAAATGGATCCAAACAACATGCCTTTGGAATGCCAGGTAATGTGGATGGATAAGGTTGAGAAGAACCCGAATCTTCTGCACTATCGGCCCCATCACCAGCATTTCTGTCCATTAGAAACTTGTGCCGCTCCTTGCATTCTTTGGGTTTGCGGAAAATGCACTGTGATTTAAGAGGGGAAAATGTTATGGATATAAACTGGCATACAAACGAAAATTCAAAATGTTAATAATATAAACAGCAGAGAAGTAGAAAAACAAAGCATGCCCCAAAGCTAGCAACTCCACTCTCTGAATCTTCAACATGAGTTTACCTTGAACTGCAGAGTACTGTTAATAGCGTCGCTTATAAGCTCCCAATTTGGACCCATATCATGAACAAGGACAACAAGTGCCTGAGAGAACAAATATAACATATCAAAATGTGAAGTTTCCAAGAAATAATCAAGTACAGTTTAAGAAAGAGCAGCAACCTGGTCTTCAAAGTTTGACCACCCACCATCAGAACCTGATTGTCCTCCAGCCATCTGCACACACAAAAAGCCTTAAGAATACCATCATATGACACATAAGCCATCAATCTGTATTCAAGTCCCTGTGAGATTGAAGTTGAATACGCCATCATATAGATAGATATTCTGAACTCAAATTTCATAGATTAACTAAGGAATAACATAAGAATCTAGTCAAATAAACCTGAGTATTAGGTTCAACTCAACAAAATGCCAAAACAACAAAAAAACCACTAACCACAATACTAAATGCAGATGAATATTGACCATCAAAAAGGGGACGGTTTCCTCTAAAAAGGGGACAAAAGAAAAAGAAATACATTGTACCGAAAGTTGCATGACCAACAGAAGTGTTACTGACCCACCAAAAAACAAACACAAGCGTTACTGAGATGATAGTGTATCAATGTTATCACTTTAACTTGTAGAATTCACGACCAGAAAAAGTAGCAAAAAGCAATAATAAAGCAGATACCAACAAGTGCAATGAACAAAAATATTTAGACAAGGTATCTTCATAGAACATACCTTTGGTGCTCTAGTTTTCTTGACACGATCCCGGTTAGCCATCATTTTAATTAGCTTATTTGGGTTGGACATATTACTCATTTGAGAAGCTACAGGCGAAGGAATGGATCCAGGCATGGAGGCGACCATTTCGGGAGAAGTTTCTCGCACCTGTTTCAGAAGCCTAGGTTTCTTTGCAGGATGTTGATCAAAAGGACCTGAGAGCAAAAGACAGAAGTCATTTGGACTGTACATCAATTATACCCACTGAGTTAACAACAGCCAATTTAGGGACAAATACTGAAACAAAAAGCTTCAGACTCCCAAGTACCTATATGAATTGTAAGTAAATGTTTAAAAAAAACGTGCAGAAAGTACAAACTAAGATAGAATTACCAGTGCTTCCATTTGATTCAAAATGATGATTCTCCAATCTCTTTTTCATAATGTCCTGCTGCAAGGAAGATGAATATGATAAAACAGATTACTATAGTAATCTACAGATTTTATACAATGACAAAGGAAAACAATAACAAAAAAATATAAAATGCAAAAATTTCACATTGTTTGTAGCAAGGAACAACAAACAGATGATGTATGAATCCACTAAAGTTCAATATTAGATAAAACTACTCATAAATGTCCATTGTTAGATAAACTGGAATACTCAAGAACAATATTCCACACATTAATCAGCTGAATCCACTTTGGTAATGATTATTTTTGTCTTCGATTTTCGAATGGTTGCAAAAAAAACAAGAGATGCCTTTAGCAGAAATTTAAGTAAACGAAATGAGAGGACATTTTTCAAAACAAAAAAAATTGAAAAAAAAAAAACAGGAATGAACCAAAGGCCGAACTGTATTTTAGATTGCCTCATGAGTAATCTTGCAAGATTTCTGAACACTTCACATGAAGTTCGGTGTGAACCCCTCCCATGGAAGCTAACCAATTTTGTTGCAAACACCTATATGCATGCTGAAATAATTTTCTGGATGTAATGGCCCAATGTAGAGAAGTAATTACAAGAGAAATCACATTCCCAATCGAGTTGTTGGAGGATAAACAAATTTGCAACACTGTTTAAGAGATATAATGCAGTTATGTAGAGGCAATACAAAACAACTAACATAAACAGAGTACATTTGAGTGTTCACGATTTGTTATAAGTATTAGTATGTCGACCTAGTCAACTTCTTTTTCTTTTCTTTTTTCCTTTTTTTTAAAAAAATGGCATCCACCAAATTTTGTTAATGTTGATGAACTACAAGAAAAACAGCACAAAAGTGGCAGGTTGGGGATACAAGACACATCCCCAACATATAAAGGTTAAAGAAAAAACACTACTTCTCGCTCCACCCAAAACTATTCCTCCCTTGTAATTCTTATTTTGTCTGCCTTCAAGAGATGATTGCGCCACACAATGAGGAAGGCCTCCAGTGAAGACCATGTGCTCTAAATAGAATGTGTTTTGCAGATACAACCATTTCTCGTCAGCCACAGAGCCCAGCAAACTACCATATATAAAAATCTACTTTTTTACCTTTGTCATCCCTTCTCCCTGATATAAACCAAGTCATCATTGCCCACTAAACAGAACTGGATGTTTCCCCAATGCCACTCTGAAGTATGACATTCATGCAGATATCAGAGCCCAACAATTATTGAAAATATGGTGTGTATCCCCCTCTTCAGACGCACAGGGATCACAAATAGCAGATGCACCTGGGGGCCAAATCGACTTGCTCCGCAGAACATCCACAGGACCTTGTTCTGGCAGAAAATCAACAGGAAACATTATACATTAAAAGGTCCTATCCTCCAATTCAGAAGCATTTTCAGAGTCCTCCACCAGGCATCCCTCCACTAGGAGCTGCTTAACATAATAACATAAAAGGATTTCACAGAGAACCGAACTTTCTTTCATATTTTCTACACCACACCACTTTCTGCTGATAATTTGGGCTTTCCTAGCAAGGATTGGGTTTCCACCATTAGATATTCATAATATTCCTCAGCCTAGGACATCAGATCACTCCGCCATCAGAACACTGATGTGCACTATTAATTCTGTTGTCACTGGTAACTGCATTGTGAAGAGAGTTGGATAAAGATGAGCTGTTATGAAGCCATCTATCCTTCCAAATGAAGATATACCACACTATTTCTCAATGAACAACTCATGCTTGTCCAATTGCCAACCAAGACAACCCACCATTTCCATATTCACTAGAAAAGAAACAAATTAAAGCATAATTTTTAATATCAAAATTTCTTAAAGTTGTTTTTCTCTTTTTCATTGAATGTCGTTAGTATAAACGGCAATGGATCCCTTTAGGATATATACATATGATACTTGCACCAGTAGGTAGTAGGTAGGTGCCCATATCAAGAAGAATGAGTTTCATATGATCCGTCATCAATTCATCTTCTTCAACTCGGATCCATCACCAGAAAAGTTTAGTCTAGCCATTTCTTTTTTGGTTTTGAGCAAAATGTGGGATGTTCACCAGATTCTATAGAAATGCTAAACACCCACATGAATGGGAGAACAAAGGTCTCCCTAAATGACATCACAAATGTATACTATTCCCATATCGTTCATCCCTTGCCTTAGTCCACAACAAAATGTGGGTCACTATGGAGAATGCTCATCCTGGAGGTAAGTATCTTCTTAGTAAGAGACAATTTAGTAAACAGGACTAAGATCGATGAACTTGTCAATATAAGAGAGTTCTTTAGAAGTAAAACTTTTGATCCTCACTTATTTTTGAATGAAATGGTTGGCTTTCACCTTTGTATTAATCAAATAGAAAGCCTAAACAACGAAACTACAAACCCTCCCACACAAGAAACCACAAAACTGAGTGCTAATAGAAGAAGATGTATCTTCTAATAGCACCACCAGGGGAGGCTATGCCATAAAGGAAAAACGACCGCCGCTATAGGTAATGATTATGTCCAACCAAACAAACTCTTCATGTCACTTACAACAACAGCAATCCTGCGATGAAGGTAACTTTCAAAACCTTTTTTATTTTATGTTTATTTTATTATTTAAACAACATGGGAGTCTTACAGCCCCACCAAATGACACCAAGCTCACTCCACCCAACTCTGTTGACCACACCTTTCCTTAACCCGCCATTTTATTTATGAACATGGACCTCACCACCACACCCAACCTTCCCAACACCTAAATCAGTTCCAACCCAGCCTGCTCCGCCCAACTCCATTGATTCTTAATCCATCCAACTCCTCCAAGGCTCCACTTCTTCCTCAGTAGGCCCACATGACTATGCCAACCTCATGTCAACTTCTTTCGAGAAAAAAGATGGTTTTCAACCTCATGTCCACTTAATGTGATGACAAGTGCCAGTAGTGCTGAACAAAGCTCCAGTAGATTTGAGCCCTGCAGAAATCGCATAACAAGAACTCCCGGTGCCTTTATCTGGGCACAGCACAAATCCCACAGAACCAAGGATGCTAGATTGATTAACACTCTTTGAAGAAGGCAAATTAATGTCATATAGCTAAAACAATTATTATATATATAAGATCACCTGCTCATGCTGAACCATGGAATCAAATTGCCACTTCTGCTCATAAACAGAACCCTGCAAATATCAAATAGCTCAGAAAGCTTAAAAACATGATAAGAAACAAGAATTGGGTTAGGAGAAAAAAACTCACATTTCCTGGACCAATAAATCCTCCATAATCATTCAAGTTCATGGAGTTCCTATAACCCAAATGCTTTGGCTTCTTCTTCTTTTTAATTCTAATCGGTGTTTCAACACCATCATATGGAAACTGCTTCCCAGAATCCACCTGGGACTCAACCTCCATAGTTTGAGGAGGTTGAGATCCAAGATGTAAAGAGCTCTGCTGGTCATCTTGTAAGGAACTAGTATCCCCACTGGAGATGTCGGTTTTACTTGGCACTTGCATGCCCCCAGTTGCTCCAGCATTGAAAGGACTTGCAATTCGTTGCCTAGAAGCTGTCCTCACACGCTTTGTTGGAATTGAACCAACACAGAGGTTACTTGGTGGCCTTTTTCCTGAAACCGATGATTGGCCTCCATGTCTAACTTCTAATCCAATCCCATTGAACTCAGCCCCTACGTCATATGATCTGGCAACATGTGACTTGTGCAAATTTTTCTTTTTCTTCTGGATATATTTTGTTGACTTACTGCCTTCAAATGCTAAAGGAGAATAATACATATCAGTTTCACCTTCATCTTCTTCGTATGCATTCACTTGGGCACCAAATTCTGTGAAGAGAGATAAATATTAAGCAAAAGCTTATATTCAAGAATTTCACTGAAGATTAAATTATTTTACACAATACCTGTCACAGAACCACGCATAGATGTCCCACAATCCTCTTGATGCATGGAGTTGGCAATTTTCTGCAGGGTATGTGACAGTTAAACATGAAGTATAATTTTAGGAAAAGGTGGCTGCGGCCATCATAAAGTATAATAAAAACAACATAAAGATGATAAAACAAAATGCATAAAATATGGGGTAAAATAACTGTTTTAGACAACATACCAACTTTTCCATGTATCCATTACAGCATCATAATGATAAAAATAAAAATAAAAATAAAAACTCAGAACAACATGTACCCAAGTTTAATTTTCCAAATTTATATGTTATATAGTAATAAACCTTAAAAAAATGATATTCTGCAGTAACATGCTCCAAATGCAAGATATCATCATTGATGATGATAATGTACAATTAATAAAATGTATGAAGAAAGAACATTATACTTCCATAAAAAATGTAGAACAGTGGAATCATTACAAGACAAATCAGATAATTAAAGCCATGGGTACAACAAGGAAGCAAGTAAATGCAATGCTAAAAGAAAGCAGTTATCTTTAAACAGATACCCATTTCTCGAAGCATCACACATGAACATTTCCATGCCCATTTCTCCAAGCACCAGACATGAACATTTCCGCTTAGTTGCAGGATACATAGAAGATATAAACGATAACAACTTCTTTGGAGGAAAATACAAATATACAATCAAGTCTTTCATCTCATCTATAATCTAAATCTTTACTCCACTAACAGGTCCACTTTGTAATGTTCAAATCTGTTATTTATCTATTTCTGTCATGCAGTATTATTCAGAAGGCAGATGCTGCAGATGCAGCAGATCCATATCGACCTAGATCACTCTCTTGATTATCTAACACAAATGATCACATGTATCACAAGATTTAACATGAACCATCCTAGTATGTCTTTTCTTCCAATAAAAACCATCCTAGTATTTCTTAGAATTGTGGGCCACTTTAAAATAAAAATACCAGAGAGAACTCATTTTAAAATAACACCACCATCCTAGTATTTCTAATAGTAGTAGTACAATCTATGCTTCCAGAGAGATTGGAAAGTGCAAAATGGCAAGGAAACAGAGTGGAGAAACCTAAGCTAAATTAGCCCTTGGTCTCCATCTCCTAATGGGATAAGGTACTCAATGTGTTCAATGTAAACATCTCACCAAACTGAGTGTGGATTCGGGGTGTGATCAGGTAATAAATGGAGAACAGCTTAGGGGAAAATAGTTTTCTGATGTTCATCAATCGCATCACATATGTTTAAAAAGGGTAGACAACTGAACTATGCAACCAACAAAATTTGAGCAACTTGGATAGTTTTTTAATACAAGATAGGCGAGGATATGTTAATTATAGGATCTCAAATCCTTTCACTAGTCACATTCTTTTAGAATGAAAATTTATTGAAATTATTTATTAATTAAAATTTTCCACGCAAAGGCATATATTAGTAACACAACAGCCAAAAGCAGCACATCTCCCTCTCATCTCCCTCTCAACCAAAAGCATCATATTAATTATAGTTCCCATCACATGCACATTAGTGTAGCTCTGATGGCAATCTGATAGAAGTAAAATCACATATGGTAAACTAAGACCATCTTGCTATGTGCCAATGAGTATTAAAGCACAAACTGGTGATATTTTTATGCACATGGATGTCACTGACTCATGCTGATAGGTTGAAACCATCATATTCTGGGCAGACCACAGCTGTTACACATAAATATTCTGGGCTACCCTCATATGCTGGGCGTGGAGCATGAATTCAAGAGATATATTTTTTCTTAAACTTTCACTTTGTTAGAAACAACTTTTAACGGATCAAGATGGGTCATGTAAGGCTATAAGCATTAAAATCAATATTAAGGACACGAACTCCATGGTCTAGTAATCTTCTCTAAAAAAATTTATTACACAGGGTAGCCATCTTATAAAATAGCAAATTAATTTTATTCCAAAATCAGAAACTGACATTTAAAGAAAGATTATACATCAATTGATTACATTTATATTTTGTTTTTTGACAGAAGAATGTACTTCCACATTTTATAAAAATTGGAAGAAACATTTTTTTCCTAGTCATTCAATATCATTGGATAATGTATTTGCATAAAAAATAGGAGATACAATTTTTCATATGTCTTCATGATATTAGGCAATTGATTATCCATAACTTCGAATTAATGGGAGTATGAAAAGATTGCAAAATAAAAGTCAGATATTCTTTTTATTTATTTAAACATCAAAAGGTCATAATGAAGCATATGATTATTACCACAGAATTTGTACGGGAGTAAGTAGATGTCCTGTAGAATTGCATTGCACCAGGGAGGACTGTATAAAAGAGACGTTCCTGCAAAAGGGAAAATTAGAGTTAATAGACATCCAAGAAAGTGTTTTTCTCCCAGATCTCATGCTGACTCAAGGGCATGATCACATTCAGTCATTCTATCTAATTTAACAGCACAAAATATTTTGTAGCTCAAAATGCAGATATAGCATATTTAGATATCATATTGCAGTCCATTAGTTCTATAACACGCAATCTCCATAAATATCTGGCAGTTAATATAATAGTTGTAGCATCAAATCCAATTGTATTTCTTCAACTATTAGATATATGTACTTATCAATCAAGGTCACAATATAAATCCTCATAAAACTAAGAAACTGAAAATTGATGGAGTTGGGCGGAGCAAACAGGTTCTGGCTACAATAACATAAAACCAGAAAGGGAGTTGGCTCATACTTCAGAAAGTGAACCTTCCCAAGACATTGACAAACTGCCAAGATCAGACATTCTATCTGGGGTAGTTGGTGCTTCAGCCACTGCGGCACCATCAGCAGAGTTATCATATTCCAAGAACCTCACAGCATATTTTTCAATGGGGAGCTGAGCACTGGCATTAACATATTCTTCATCCTTGCATTTGCCAGTATCCTGCAAGAAACCACTATGACATGTCAGTTGCACACATGAAATCATATTAAATGATCTTCTGGTCCACCTACATTGATTAAAATAAATAAATCATAAAAAGGGTCATGTATTCATATAGTCCAGGCACCAATGTTCAAAAAGATTAAAGCATGTCTCAGATAAGAATCCCACACCAGTGATATATCTAAATGCTTCTAAAAGAACCACATAATCAAGCATGATATATCTCAAGAATTATGATGTATAACACAATGCACAATATTCAGAATTAACTAACGGTCCTACAATGATTATTCATAAGGAATGCCCCACAGAATAACAATGAAATTCAGTTGATTCCGCACTCCAATAGATCCTCTCTATGAAAATGGATTCTGTCCCCTCTCAATAAATGAGTCGCCAAATCGTTAAACATACTGACCACAGAGGACTGGATGTTTTCAATATAGCAAATCCTAGCCTGGAAGACTTCCTTATTGCATGTGATCCTAATAGCCCATCAGACAGCCTGTGGCAAGATATCAGAAAACTTTCCTTTAATGTCTATATCCACCCTTTCTATCTTTCATAAAAGATCAACATCTAATGAATGGAGTCCGAGGAGGTTGACTTGCCTCATGCCCTTCTCAATTTATCACAAATCAAACTGCATCACCAGATAAACAATCACAGGGTTTGTCTACTTCATGGAAGAGCTTTCCATAAATCTCGCCTTTATAAATGTTGTTAAATAAAGATCACAGGAACAGATCAAATCGACCTATTGAAGAAATTGTACCGATCGCAGTCTTCCGACTCAAAGTACAAAGATACAGGCAGCCTTAAAAAGGACTAGCACAAACAAAAAAATCGCAAAGGCGATTAAGAAAAACGGATGAACCCAGCGGCCAAAGGTTAGAACTCAGTTTCCCAAAGAATTCAGCCCCATCTGCTACTAAGGGCCAAGTTTGCTTTTCCATCCTTGTGTAAAATATGGGAATGGGGAAAATGTACAGTGGGTATCATGATTCTCAAAGAAAATTATGTTATCCATGCTTAAGATTGCACAAAAAATTCACCTAACCTAAATATATTCCATTTAAACTATAGATTAACATCAAATAAAAACCAACCCAGATTATTCAAAATCAAAACATATTGTGAGCGTACAAAGTCCCATTACGCATATAATGTACCTTAACCATAAATCAATAGGCAATGAAATAAAAAAGAGTGATAACAGAAGAGTACATTCAAGTAGTTAGTCAATTTTTACAAGGATTAAGACTGCAAGTTGATTGCAGATAGATCTCAACTTGATGTCAACACTACATAGACAAGATTTAAAGTTACGGAATTTATGTTTCATCACCTGGTTAAGATAAAATACATCAGCAAGTTTAAGATCTTGTCTATTATTCTTCATATAGCCGTCTTCTATGCCTAGATAATCAATTCCTAGTTACCTTCACACCAAAGTTCTCTTGTTAATAACCAAACCCAATCTATACACTTCGTAGTACAGGAATACACTCATAAACCATCAATTCCCAGCTCTACTAAGAGTTTCAAGAAGCAACTCAAACCATCTTTTACCTTCTTTAATCAATAAGCCAAGGCAAAGATCACCTTATAAAAAAATTAACTTTAGAAAGATCAAAAGAATTAAAATAAAGAGTTGAATTACCTTTTTTTAGCAAGAATAAGAAGATGTTATATCAGATAGCATAGTACACCAATAGGCTTTAGAGAGAAAAGATTACCCGGAGATTATTCAGAATTTAAAAAGGTCAACGGAAAAAAAATAAACAATACACTGCCATACAATGGTCCTTCCACTTCTGTAAACCTGAGGCATGAACTACTTTTCTTACATGCAGTTAATTTCTGACATATATTCTTGGCAGAAGACTTAAAACAGAAAAAGAAATGCTTGTTAGCTTCACAAGTTCACATAAGGTTAGTAATTAGACTAAAATGTACCAATTATAAAGCAAAGCAATAAAGTATAATAAGAAATCACATAATATCTGCCATTCTGTATTGAAGACAAAATACATAAACATAAACAAATAAACAAAAGAACAAATAAATCACCATCACAAGGGCAGGTTCTTCGACCCTCTCATCTCTTGTTTCCCCAGCATTAACCTTTGAAAACTGGAGTACAGAAGAAATACGATGACCATGCGCCCTAGCAATTGATTCGCTGCTAACCTGAAGCACCTTTGCTGAATGCCAAAAGTGCATGACAGCCTTTGCCAATGAATGGGCCACCTTTCTCTGATTTCGACGTATGGATGTCTTGTCAAAATTTGATTTCCCAGTACAAGAAATCCAACGACATATTTGGGCTGCAGCACTTGTCTTCCAAAGGCGTTCCTGTCCAGAAATATATAGTTTAAAAAATAATCAGTGGAGAAAATGAAATTCAATTGTTATGCTGAAAGGCATAACCTATGATAAATGAACATTAAAGCTTCAAGCATACAACTTCATAATAATAGAAAGAAACCAGAAGAACATAAAAGGCAGAGATCATTAATTCCACGAATAGATCTAATGTATGCATCAATTATTTAAAGCAAATGAAACTGCAATTTTTTTATTTATTCTGTTGTTAAGAAATGCAAACACAGAATTGATCAATCCAAATAAAAAAGTAAAGAACGGACCTGCATGAAGTCATTTGCCAACCAGGCCATTTCTTCAAGGACAAAGTCCCACTGAGATTTTCGCCTCCTCTCAGAAGGAAAACTACAAATAGATAGCTTACTGATACGCTTAAGCTTAGCCTGTACGGTAGAATCACAATTACATTTCACTAATCACAATATAGATTAATTTACTTTAAATGCTCACTCAATAGAGTCCAGAAATGTCAGAACTCACTTCTATTGCCCGAGCCTCTTGCAATATAGCATCCTCACGAGCCTTGTCTGTTAACTTTGAGGGGGTTTCATTGTTTTTCTGAATTTCTGGCGTAGCCGCAGATATCACACAATCTTTCACAGAAGGAACAGCCTCAACAGGGCCAAGACTGGTGGAAACCAGATCACCAGAAGATACAGTTTTAGGGCATGCTGACACGTTTTTAGAATCATGACCAATATCTGCCAAACTATCCACATGTGAAGAATAATTATCATTACGTTTTGTACCCTCAGAATCTAAGAGAGGTTCCTCTTGGCCTTGCCTGACAGATTTACTATTGGAAAACTCAATCTCCTCTTGTACAATAGAATTCTTCAGGTCACCAAAATCTAGTTTTGGTTCATTATCAGAGACAACAAGATCTTCAACAGATGCTGTTTCCTTTGTCTCATTCGTCTTTTCCGAGTTAGGTAAAATAAGATTTCCTTCAACTACCATGTTCTGATCGTTGAAGTCCCCACAGGAAATCCTATTCACATTCCTTAAACCTGAACACTGATCATTCACAGCATTTCCATCCACATTATGATTAATCTGGGTGAAAGAAGAATCTGAATCCAAAGGTCTACCAGAGTCTGCAGTGGTAGTCCCAGCAAAATTATTTCTACTATCTTGGTCATCATTCTGCTGGTCTTTTACATCTACATAAGGAACGCTAAATTCATCAATTTGACCTTCACTAGGTTGTATTTTTGGGGTTTCTAAAGTTTCACAGGGCAGACAAACAAATCCACCAGTCACATCCTTTTCCCTTTTCCCTATCAAACCAGAATGGGTGGGAGAAGCATCAAGACCGTGCTTAGAATCATCTTGAGGATGTTTGTCATCATAATCACAATCTCTCAGCCTTTTCACTGCATCATTTATCCCATCTTCTGGAATTGCAACTTTAATTAGATCAGGATTTGCCCTATGCTGCTTCGCTGCATTAAACTCCACATCCAGCTGGCCATGCGATGCCGGGGTGTTGGAGACTACATTGCCATTTTGACTTGCATCTGTTGTATTACAAATGGAAGACCTATGAACTTTTTCTACTTGTGCTTCATTAATTTGTCCCTTTGCATCCACAGCAAACTGTCGGGAAGATTGTGAATTTGTTGATTTTCTTCCATGACCAGTTAAATCAGAGGAACCAGTGTGAGCAATATCACGATTTGTTCTGGATCTGTTCCTTCGGGCATAAGCCTGACTTTTCACACCAAGGCGGAAAATAGCTGACTCACCTGAGTCCTTTGCATCCCGCTTCTTATCTTCAGGAATAGCATTTTTATCCCTTTTAGGGGGGTTTGCAGAGTTCTTTCCCCCAACCACGACATCATTTTCACCATTGAAAAACAAAAGATTATCAGCAGTATTCGTCTCCCTGCCAAGGGAAGCGCCAGGTCTGCCACTGCTCTCAACAGAATCTCCATGGGGTGAGGCAGCCAATGCGAAGCTACCCTTCGCTTCACTGTAGAGTAACAGTTGATTAAATGAATGAGAGGATGGCAAATTATCTTTATATAAAGACCAGCTTGTGTAAAATTCTGAAGATCTTGACTTACTGTTCGGCAAGCTGATCTATAAGCGAAGTAGAATGTACACTGATTGAGATGGCAGGCCCAAATTTGAAATCCAGTGGATTTCCCCCCTAAGAGAAAGAAACAAATTAAACCAATTTCCTACCTGAATTCTCAAATAATGCATGACAAAATAACACTAAAATCAGTATAATATACATTCTCAAGAAATTCTAACTCCCTTCTTCGTTCTTCACGTACATCATGTTCCTGCCTGCAACCAACAAAGACAAAAAGTGATACACATTATGTAGAACAATCTCAATAAGCAAGTACAAGAATATTTTGCCAGTTTACCGCAACTCTGCCTGAGCTCTTTCAATTTCAGCACGAAGTGGAGAGGCTTTACTATCTACACCGACTCCACCATCAATTACTCCTCCCATGGAGTCAACTTCCGCATTTACTATAAGACCAAACCCTGGGCTGTGTCCATGCATTCCTTCTATGCTTGCTCTTCAGTAGATATATCCAAACCCAATATCCTGTCCCAAGACATGAGGAGACCCCCTCAAAATCCCTACAAGCAGAATGAAAAGAAAAAACAATAAAAAATGTGTTTCTCTGATGTCAACATGGGAAGTACAATCAACTTGAAAAGTTTTATCCAAGCAGAACATGACATCAAAAATAAAGATGCCTTAAACTAATAAATTATCTATATGACCCTTAATTATATGCAATCAATTTGATTTACTGTACATGGAGAAGACAAATTTCTTAGGCCCGGATACAAGAAACTCAAGGAGCTTATTGTAACAAATGTTTTACGTCATTTAAAAACTATCCATATGAGTCAGCCTGAATGGTAAATGTGGATTATAAATATATAAAAAACAGCACACCACTTACACGAGGATTCTTTACTTCAATTTGAGAACAGCAAAAGTTACAGGAGTGCTCATTACACCCTGTGATGTAATTTTATGTGAGATCTTATTCAATACTTACCACATTAACCGGGGAAGAAATTCATCATTCACATTTAGTTAAACAAACACTATAACTCTATTCTAATCATCCTGTGATGACATTCTTAATCACACTGCAATAAATCTTTTCATGTAATCCATATAAGCTCCCAACAGGTTTCCATTAAAAATAAAAAACTGTGCATCATAAACAAAAACGTGTACTCACACCAAAAGCGATGATCTTAAAGAAATTTAGGGCCAACTCGGTGACCTGGTCCTGCATGAGAATTCCTCCTTCCTTAGAAATCCAATTCCGATAGTTCAGTGAAAAGGAGGAATGCAGGAAATTTTGCCTGGAGTGCCCAGGAATGACCCACACGAATGAAGATTCCAAATTTCATTTACTTGGGTACTCCGGCAGAAGGAGAATAAGAAGGGTCAGGAAACTGGCCCTCAGTAGAATAAAGGGCATACACGACTTGCAAGTCAACTTCCATAGCTAGCGTGCGTTCATGCGTGCAATCACACCAGACCACATTTCAGAAACATGGAGAATGAGCAAGTCCGTCATTGCAATCCTCACCTCCTAAAGATAACGCTGAAGCAAACATTTACAAGCAAAATTTGCGCTCCCGCGGGTCTCAAGACACTCAGCAACACAGTAAGAGAGAGCTCTCCCAACAAATGCACCACTCAGACACAACGAAAACAACGGATTCCACAAAACAAACACACAAAAGACGGAAAAAACCAAAGAAAGTAGACCCAAATCCACAGAACGAGCTTAACATTACGACCCAATTCATTCACTCACCCAATTCAAAAATGCCGCGAAAGCATTCCGAACAAAGAGGACACCTAAAACGAAAGACTTTTTTAAGGGTTCCTCGAGACATACCTCTTGCGGAGAGACCCCCGACGCTTTCGAAGAGACGCCCCCGCCCGCGCCCGAGAGAAAGAGCCCCGCGTTTCGAAGCTAGGGTTAGGGTTAGGGCTTCTTCACGGGAACATAAAAATTAGGGCTTCGACGACGAAGGACTAACTCTTCCGAAATTCGAATCGAATGTGGGGGACGAGAGGGATTGGTTTCCCGATTTCGTCTTCGTCGTTCGATTTAATATTTCTTTTAGGGTTCTAAGTTTCGATTCGTTTTAATTTTTGAACGTGTTTGGTTTATTTTGTCTCAATTTTTAGTTTTTTGGGGGAAATGTCGGGATCGATTATTGTTATTGTAAGATTGGAAAAATATATATATAATAATGTAATAAATAATAAAAATATATATATTATATAATGTGGGGATATGATGGTCATTATGTGAAATGTTTAGTGCACGTAACGGCACGTGCATTCCGGACAATCAGATCGAAATTTTAGATTCTGATAGGCCGGGCCTGGCCCAAAAACACACAGCAGCTGACGTGGCTCCATTACATGAGTCTCATCCTTGATTCATAAACTGTGTAGTTCGACATACGCTATGTAATTCAATACTGATCGGATTGATCGAAGTCAATTCTGATTGAATCTAAACTCCAATTCCATGAGCTTTCTTTACACCCATTTTGTTTTTTTTCGATTTAAAATACAATCTTATATATCTTATCAAACCCTTCCACTCATTGTATGAAATTATATAACTAAATTTATATATTTTTAATAAATAATAGCAAATAAAGTTCAATAAAGTTCAATGGTTTTTCGAGTTTTTTTTATTAAATTTTCCCTCCCTATGTTCTTCTTTGGGTTCACCGAGTATATGTTTCTCATTTTATAAATGTGCATCCAATATAAGATGAGATAAAAAAAAAATGAAAGCATATATTGTCTGCATTTTGAACTGTTATACATTAAGTATAATTTTTCCTATTCGATTGCTGCTTACCCAATTAAATGTGAGCCGCCCACTTTACAATCTCATACACCTCGCTAACTATATGTACTCACTGTGACAAGATATATATCTGGTTATAAATTTATTCACACATTTTAGACCATACAATTCATTAGGATACAAACTTTATTTTCTATAAAACTACATACATATTTAAATAAGATATACTATTTTAAGAAAATCAAAAAAATATATGAATTGCATTTGGGGCTGAAATGGGACTGTCTAACATTTTCATAACCATTAAATGCGTGAGAGTCTCATCTTTCCCCTTAAATTAGCATATATACTAATTTAGAAAATATAAAAAATATGTTTTTTTTATAATCTCTTGTTTGGTATATGAATTGTTTACTCAAAAATAAAATAATTATATACAATGATGGAGGAGAATTAGATGATTTTCTATTCAGTAATTATTTTTTAAAACGTTTTTTTATAAATATTTATGTGCATTGTAAAAAATTATAAATTTAATTTTGAATGAATAAATTAAAATAAATTTTTTTTATGTCATGCACTATGTTTTCACGTTTGAGTGGCTATATGCATTAAGAATATCACCAAAAGTAGCATAGAATGGTCCCTCAGGCCAATGGCCTAGCAAATTGATGAGATGCATCACCCTCTGGAGGACCTGGGTCTCTTCTTGTTTGTAGCATTGCAAATATTATGTGCACAAACCTATTACTAGTGGTCGACCCACTATATTATATATAGTTTTATGTGTAATCTCTTGTTTGTAGAATTGCAAAGATTATGTGTAATCTCTTGTTTGTAGTTTCATGAGCTTCTGTTCCACAATTCACTCTAACCCTTCATGGTCCAATCTTCCTATTACTAGGTCGACCCACTGTATACAATGCATAATTGCATATGTAGCTCAATGAGATTTTTGTACAAAAAAACCATGTGTGATCGATTCTATAGCTTGACATTGCATTTGTATAAAAAATATATATTAAAAAAAAATAGAATATGCTCAAAGAGACACAATTTATACGGTCAATTTTGCCTGGAAGCACCATTCATGCAAGAAAATACAAAAAGACATGTAAACTCATTCACGAACATATTCCATTTTTTAGTATGTAATTCACAAGTATATTACACCTTTAAAATTTAATGCTAAGAGGCGTTTGGTTCGGTGAAAATTAAGTACTTATTTGACTTATCACTTAAAATAAACACTTGTTTCTTATTTGAGTTTTTGTTTTAAATGTTTATTATAAGTGCTTATTGACGAATAAATATTTTTTTTAAAAGTATTTTACTTATTGATTGTTGAAAGACCATTTTGCTCTTAATATTTAAATTTTATAAAAAGTGGTTTATCAAATATCAATAAAAAAATTTCATAAAATAAACATAAATATATTTTTATAAGCATCACAAATAAGAATTTGTTTTTCATGTCGAATCAAACAATTTTTATTTAAACTATCAACACTTATATGATCTGCATGTATATAAATCAGCACTTAAAATCAACAATCCACTGAACCTAATGCGCACTCTATTGGGACGACCAAGTTGTAACATTTGCGGTATTGGAATGGGGTTGACTGAAGCACTATATTTTGGAAGGGTTCTTTATGCACGGATGAATTATTTGGGATATAATGCTCACTGATGCGCTCATATTTGGAAATTTGGTTTTGGGAGATGTGCACCGGATATTTATTTGAAACTATTTGATTCATTTTTAGGTTTATACTTGGAATATAAGTATAACACAAACTAATGTGTTTATAAAAACTCCTCATAAACGTATACATCTATTAGTAAATCTTCGGTAAAGTTTAACAACTTTGGTTTAGAAAGATATTTTTTTTCCAATCCAATTTTAATAGATTCCCGAGAAATTTGGTCTGGAATGTCGAAGAAATGAATGGGAGGATAATAAACTTAATTTTTTACTGTACAAGCGGAATGAGAATGAACATCAAACAGACATTTAAGTTATTCATATATGCACTCATTATCATTTGGGACTCCAACAATTTTAACCAAGGTCCCGCCCTTATATTGTTCATAAGATACAATATAAACAACCTTGCCTGAATTCCTATAAGGTGAAGCTTTGAAAACTGTTATACATTTCTTAATTGGGTTCCTAATAAGGTTGTACCTAAAACTTCTTATGAATTATGAGTTGGTAAGAAACTAAATTTAAATTATTTACGTGTATGGATGTCCAACTGAAGTTAAAATTTTCAACTCACAGATAAAGAAGTTGGATTCTAGGACTATAAATTGTTATTTCATTGGTTATCTTGAAATGCCAAAAGGTTTTCGATTTTAAACTTCAACGGAAGAAATATAATAATATACTTTATCATTATGCAAAAAATTTATCCTTCCAATTATAACTTTTGTATCAATTGGACAAACATATTTTATGTATAATTGTGAATTTGTTATATTTCAGAATCTGTATAACGATTTGGTTTAAATGATGTAATCATAATTTAAACAACTAATCCTAATTTTCATCATTGCCTTCACACCCTACTGGACTATTTTAAATTTTTTTGCATTAGTTCTAATACAAATACTAATGACAAAATGCATATATGTAAAATAATATGATAGTTTTTTCGGCACTAAGCGATATACACTTTTAAACTGTAAAAATGACTAAGTTTAACATTTTTTTTTTTTTTTATTGAGAGACTCAAAAAGGGTTATTACATAACAAGGGTAAGTAACATTTTTCACATCCCATCATGGGATAGAACCAGGGCTTGAACCCTGAAGCTCCCTCTACTGGGAGAGTGCCTCTACCACCTTATTTGGCAAGGCCTTGACAATAAAATATTATGATTGTATCCGTATTTTTATCACACTTATCTCATGTGATTTATACTTGTACATGAACCATCCCAGGTAGAAAATTTACATGCTATTTAACATACACTTAAGTCACAAAAGACAGATTTAGAGTTGGAGTATCACCCCAGGCACACTGAGTTCCTAACAAAATGATCATTAACATCAGACGATTCAATCAAAACTATCCACAACACTTATGCAAATTTTATGACACTTCAGCTTCAAAATACATCCCTTTGAAAGCGCAGAGGCTTGTATTCTCTTAACATTGAATCTTCATCAACTATTGCATTAAGTTTTTAGATATAACCAAGCTTGATAATTCAATCACACCAGAGAAGGAATTAGACTTGTTTTTGATACAACAAAACAAATGTTTTTGAGACTAATTACAAAGCAAAATGAATTTACATAACTGAGACCTCCAATTATCCTGCATGACCAGTGTACACATCATTTAGTATTAGCCCATCATGAAACGAAAATTGATCAATGTCATGTAGGAAGAGAAGACAGTGGTCTAATTGCGGCGACACGACAGCGATCAGGGTTCAGATACTTCTCATATGTGACCTTCAGCGGACCCTTAGCTGCAGCTCGGTGAAAACTCAAGATCATCTCTCCACAGGCCCTGCATCGGAAAGCATTACAGTCAAGTAACATCTTCATAAATTTTGAAGGAATTCTGTTTGCTAAACATTTACAGCTATGCAGTTTCTTTTGCATTATAATGGCCAAGAGCCCAAGACTGATACATGGATATGAGTTATGCAACCTGTAGTGCTCTTGGTCAGGACCTGCAACACTTTAAATCAACTTTCATATTCATGACAGGTTTCCATGTTAAGGTGTTGGCTCTTTAGTCACCCTCGTTCTTTAATCAGATACCCTATTGGTGATGATTTATTCATTCTTACAGCCCTTCCCAGTGTGAGGATGCAGTAAACCGTAAACAATATCAGGCCAATCTAGTATAGATGGTTTCATTATTAAGTGCAACCTGTTTTCTGTGATGCAACATGACTATCAATGCATGGAAGAGAATATATATGGTAAGATCAATATTTGATGCACATGTTTGTGGGTGATTATGTGCATCTAGGGCATACCCAACTAATGTTGGGGTTCCTCGTTGCCAAACAGAAGTACACAGTAAGATCAATATCTGATATTCAACTGTCAGGATTAGATTAGCATTGATCCACTAAAAGGACTAACTACAGAAGTTATTCCAAATGTTGTTTGTGAAGTGGTCTACCATAAATATATTAAATAAAAAATTAGCTTTAAACGTGAGAATTTGGTAAAAAATAAAATATCCTGTAAAGCATACTGAACTGGGTGATTATATCGTCTCTTCAGCTCCACATCTTACATCTATGTACCTCTGGATAAATCAGACTTATATTGATGTCTGATCATGGTTAATCAAAGATTTAAAAAAAATCTACCCATCCATTATTTACTGACGCATAGAAACTTTGGATAATTATGAGAATTCCCAAATTAGGGATAAATGCAAAGTGGGAGAAAACAGGAATCACCTATATTTTTAGAAAATTAGAATAATATTTTATTTTTATACATAAAGATAGAAAATGAAAGGAAACAGGAGTCACCTATATTTTTAGAAAATTAATATGACACATTCTATACCCATAAAGTTTTGAAATTGAAAGGAAACAGGATTCACCTAAATTTTTAGAAAAAATAGCATAATCAATGGTGTAGATCTGAAGGGCAATTAAATATATGCCTGAAGAATGGCACCCTGGGGAGGCAACAATAAATTTTAAACGTGTGAAGCGGTATATTGGGCTGTTTAAATGCATGCATGATGCATAATGTAGGTATTTCTCTTTGACTTAGGATATGGCAATATTTTTTGTTGTGCGGTAGTTCTTTTTATTTTGTTTATGCTGAGATGTTTCATTTTTCAGGCCTTTGTATCTTTGGCACTAATATAATCAGGTGGACACCAAGCTTTGTTTAAAACCAATGGCATCTTTTTTATTTTGTTTATGCTGAGACGTTTCATTTTTCAGGCCTTTGTATATTTGGCACTAATATAATCAGGTGGGCACACAGCTTTGTTTAAAACCAATGGCAGTCCAAGTTAAGCTTGGGTTTCAGCTTATCCAGGCCCAAAGAGAGCATAATGTGCCCTACATATGAGTACCAGTTAGACAAGAATGTTTCAAAAACGTAACACAAGTAAATACCTTCCTTTTGGTCATGTGGAGAGAATTAATGACTATATAATCATTAGCATATGGCACATGGCACATTAAAGTGCATTGGGCCAGTGGGCTGGGTCAACAGGCTACCCCACGGGCATCACAAAAGGCATGCAAAATCTTTTGAAGCTTGACAAATAGTACCTTAACTAAACTTTATAGCTAAAAGACTGTACCTTAGCTGAGATTCCTCATAGCGAGCATGCTTGCTAAGAACTGCTGTCCAAGGTGGGGAAATATGAATGGTGCATCGTGCAATATAAATAGCCGTTGCACATAACAAGGATGGCTTAAACTTCAAGGCTTCATATTCCACCAAGCACAATTCAATGAGATAGAAAGCCAGATGTTCAAGCTGGAAAAAATTTAGCAGGATAGAAGTTAGGAAAACATGGAGAATTTTGAAGAGCTAAACTGAGAACAAGGCAGTCATTACCTTCTTGTTGTCTGATTGTGCAGCCTTCAGAAACCTTAACATAAAAACATATGGAGTGGGGGAACTCAAACGAAATTTCAACTTCCTGAGAATCAGCTTCTCCTGAAAAGAAGAAAATATATGGGCAAGTCATATCCATATTCAAGCAATACATAAAAAAACAAAAGCAGGGAAATACACACCATTGCAAGCATCTGGTCTCTAGTGTACGCATTTGCTGAGATGCTAATCAAATCTTTGATCTGTAAAAAAAATGTGGAAAGTAAAATATATGAGGTTAGTAAAGACAGTCCCAGCACAACCAAGGACTCATCCCAATAAAAAAAAATGTTAATAAGAAAGGCATTAGATTCTCGCACAACCTTCGGATGCCAAAAATCCTCATATTTGGAAGCCAATAAGAGGGCCGTGAGACCCACCAATTGCAGTTGATCCTTTTCAATGGAAACCATCGAAAGAAATCTATCATTCAGCTCCACCATGAGAAACAATGTTTCTTCCATCAACTGAAATTTATGATGCACCTGGTGCCACAAAAAGAGAGAGGGGAGGGGAGAAAGAGAGTCTTGTTGGTATTGCCAAAACTTAGTAAAATGTTCAGGAAGAATAAATTAGTGAAAGATCATACTTCAATTAGCCAGTTGATCAGTATGCCCCGCAGTCTAGGAGTAACATCTGTTTGGATGTCCATATAGTTTGCTAATGATGGATTTTGTACCTGCTTGTAATAGACTCATTAGTGATGGATACTTTTTTTGGATGGGAGTGAAAATGGATACTTGGCACACAATTAGCCAAAAGAGCTCGCAGAGATAAAAATGCAATATAATCACACTATTCCACAAAGCCACTAACATGAGATAAAATAATTATAGACAAGACCTACCAATTCAATATAAGTTCCCGTAAATTCAGGAATTACTACACTTGTCCAGGCAACACCAGGATTGTTTGGTTGGCAGCTGACATATTCAAGAAACCAACATGAGCAACTGCACTCCATTCCCTTCCATTTTATATGTATGTAATTTAGCACTAGGTACCTAATGTATTCACTATATTTAGACAATAATATACCTATTCCACTTCAGGTAGTCAACCAGATAGCTAACACAAAGCGATGGACAAATAAAGCGCACATAGATAAACCATATTGAAAAACATTATAAATTGCTTTTTTAACCTAACAACACTTCATTGGAATCTTTTAGTTTTAAATCCCAATAGTGTAAACTTGTTCTAGGACTTTGTGCTTCTTATAATTTAAACACCATATTTAATGCGGGTTTCTATTTTGCTATATCTATGAGGTTAATTATTGAAAGTCTATAAAAGGGACTTGTTAGGAAAGAAGAGAAGTCAAAACTTGTAATATGCTCATCCTATTTGTTTAGGAGCCTTGCTTCTTCGCAGAAACATAATTTAGTTTGATATTCACGGCTCAAAGACAAGTATGGCACCACTATACATCTCCAACAACAATAATAAATAGTCCCTTTCACTTTCTTTAAGGATGAGGACAAGAGAGATGCAATGCTACTAGCAAATAATAATAATTCAACATTTACTGGTTCCGTTCATAATTTAAATGTGCATTAAATCAGCAAGAACATGTTAGTAATTCTCTTGACTCGTTTCTCCTATTCTTTTCTCTTCAAACATTAATGTCAAAATAGCCCTAAAAGGTGCATACAAAGGGATCTACCCAAATGGCTCAACAAAATAGCTTGACCTGAAAAATGACATTGAATGTTTCAATTTTTCTGTAGGAAAAAATAGCTTTCCAATGAAAGAAAGACTTGCATGCCAAGTCAGCAATGTCAGATAGGAAATTGATAAAACAAAAGGGCAATAAAAAAAATTCAGGCAGCAAATAAGCAAAAAAAATAGAACCACAAGGTCAAAGTTCACCTCCATTATCCAATAGTATTCATAGATATCCTCAATATATTCCACTGCCTCTAAGGGATTTGTGTCATCATCAATAGCTGGTAACTTGTCCTGGATAAACAAAAAGTCACCACATTGATAAAAAAGCAATGGATCAATTATACCTACTGTGGACATATATGAGAACCTGAAAAAGAATCTGAGATCTTAGAAGGTAAGGACCTTAGATCTTTCCACTAATGAAGATGTATATGACCTTCGACGCATTCGTTTAGGTCTAGATATTATTGCTGTCACAGTCTCTTTGGAACTGCCATCATCATCAGAAGGAACCTTTTCTAAATCACTCTTCTCTGGAATAATGCATGCAACACTGTCAAGGATGGGTTGACATGCAATTTCCACCTCTTTCTTCAAGGATGAATTTTCTGCAGCAGATTTCGGTGCACCAAGCGTACATGTGGAGTTTGAGATCAACTTGACCTTGGAGCTTGCATGCGCCCCTCTTCTAACTGTCTGTATCACAAATGCCTCCATGAGATCCTATTTTCTCCAAGGAAGTGTACAATCTATTTTCTGTAGCATATTTGTATTCAAGCATGAATATTACATAGAATTACAATAAAAATGAAAAGGATAGAGTAAAAATGAACCAACACCAGAGAGAAAAGGAAGAAAAACCAAATACAAATCAATTACATACTTAAAGAAAACACATTAAAATGATACAGATTTTCAACAAATTAACTCAGGAATGTTGAATTGGATTTACAAAAATATAGAATTGCTTCACTGGAATTGCATTGCAAAAGACAATCAAGGCAGACAGGATTTGAACACCCATTTGGTTTGGGAATAGAAACAAGGAAGAATAAGAACAGATATTTGAATCTATAGGAAGAGGAATAGCAATTCAGATTTCTGATGGCCAATCCAAGGATGCAACCTGATAAGTGAGAATTTCCACGATGAAAACCTGAAAAATGTCATTCCAGCTTCACCCATGAGTAGACACTCCAGGTCTATCATGGGTAGAATAGGAACAAGGATTTCATTATTTTGATTGAATTTCCTCATCGAGGCTCATTGCAAGCCAAGGAAAAATCAAACATACATGACAAAAAATTTACTTTCAGTAGTTATGAGCTTCTCAATTCAACATCCAACCTTTGCATTGTTCCGCAATTGTGTGCATGTGTGTGTGTGAGATCATTAAAGTAGTTGAGGGATTGAAAATAAATCACACGAAAATATAACAAGTTATAAAGTGGAAAGCAAGAAGGAGAAGGGCTGGAATCTAGGTATCAACATCACATATTTAAGGAAAAAAGGCATTTAACACATTACAAAATTTAATATATAAAATAAATTCACATGTAAGGAAAAAAAAGGCATTTAACACATTTCAAAATTTAAAAAATATAAAATAAATTGGTCAAACACAGATGAAAAGATAATTACATATCAACAATGCATGACAATTTGAAAACTATATTCCTTGGGAAAGATAAAATGAAATTTGCACCTAACATACCCCAACATTTTTTCTTGATGAAGCACTTGTGTCCATGAGCTTCTTGGACATGGCCCTCTGATTCGTAAATGAGGTCCTGATTTTATTGAGCATAGCACGTTGGGCTCACAGGTCTAAGTGATAAAAAAAAATTGCTATGAAAGGCAAGCAATCCATTTGTATCTTCTCACCTTGGATGAGCCAGAAGGATTCCACTTTTCTTCTTGCTTTAATAAAGCCACAAGTAAGATGGGTGAAGTCAACTACGATTGACAATAATTTTTGAAAAAGATGAATAAATCATTTCTCATACCTAGATAGTAAAATTCGATTCCCTCCTGGATACTGTCTGTAACAAATCATTCAACAAAAGCCATACAAACCAAAACCAGTGAGAGATGTAATGGTTGATTTGTACCTCTCCAAAAAATATAATGAAAGAACAAGAAATGACAGCAGCACAAGCATGTTCAATGCTAACTTACAAAAATTAAAATAAAAAAAGGAAAAGAAAAGTCAATGAAACACTAAACTCATCATTAGGTTTTTGGGTGAAAACTTACATATGTCTGGAATCATCACTCGATTGATTGTTTGGTAGCCTATCCGTATCACCATTTGCTTCTTTCAAGGTGCTTCTCCCCATCACTGAATTTGCTACTCAGAAAAAGCAATAAACAATTGTTAAGACAGTATATATAGGCATATATGTATGAATTGAAGATGACTTCCAGACTTTCAACATATGGTAGACATCAAAACATAAATAGACCTTACTCACCATAATTATTGCTTTTCCTAATACTCTGTCTTGGTTTATTTACATTACCCTGAACAGTGAAACAACAAGGTGAGCAGAGACCACATGATTGGAATAGACGGTACAGAGGAGAATTAGATGTGAGCATGACAACCTTTAAGGTGCTCCTCTTAGTAATTGAAGTTTCCAATTTACTGTATTTCAAAAGAAAATATATTAGAAAAAAATGAAGTTGGCAAGCATATACCCTGATCAGGGAAACTAGTCAGGGCCAGTACAGTAGTAGCAAATCTGTAAATCCTGAAAAGCAACTACCCAGATTTTTGAAAAAAAAAGATAATGGATCACAGGTAGGAGGAAAGACAATAAAAGTATTTTTTATTAAATTAATGTGATGAGAGCTGATGTGGATAGCAAGACAACAGAAATTTTTGAAGACAGCAAATAGAACAGATATGTTGTATGGATGAAGATGGTTGGAAGACAAAATAATGATTAATTGTTGACTGAAAAATATTCATGAGTTCAAAGTACTTCTGACCAGACCATGAAGACGGTACAAAATGTATGGTGCTCAAGAAAGAGAGAAGTATATAATAAGAGAGAAATCTGACAGAAAACCAAAGATATGACTGGGCAAGTTTGAATAAAGCAAAGATATAAATTCAAGTATGAAAAAGATCCTCATTGATAATTTGTTTTGGGGGAGATTACACAATAAACTAAAGCCCATGAATGCAGGTAGTTAGAAAGGAAAAGAGAACTATACATTTAGAAAAGTGCTGCCATAATGTATTTAACAAACAACTAAAAAAAATTATGGTAGTCCTAACCTGCTAAAGAACCAAGATCACTAACAAAGAAAAACTATCCGCTTAGCAAAGTACTGCCATAATGCATAAACAAACAACTAAATAAAATTTTATGGTAATCCTAGCCTGCTAAAGAACCAAGACACGCTAACAATGAAGTCCAGTGTCTTTCAAAATGCGGAAACCAAGGCTATTTGAATACATTTCATAGATGTGCAGAAGGGTGGACTTATCACTTATAAATGGATATGTAAAGAGAGAGAACAGAGAGAAGCAAGAGACAAAGATGTAGAATAAATATGTTGGTCACAATTACCCTTTTGCTACTAGATGCTTGCTAGCAACCTTCCTGTCAATTTGAGAAAATTCATTAAACCTTCAGCATCAATTAAAATGCTCCATAATTTCGGTCTCAAGCTAAATGAAAGGCTTGGGAAAAAATCAAGAGAAAAAAATTTAATCACCCTTCAAAAAATCTAGAAGTAGAGGCAGTGATCTTCGTGCGGTCTGAGTACATCTTCGATTCACTATCTGTTTATTAGTGAAATGTCAATTCAGATAGCAGGATAAAGCAATATAGTGAGATATCTCCTGAAAGAAAAGAAAGTTTTACCACCAGAAGAAGAATGGCAACTTTCAGCCCCATGATGATTACTATGAGCATTCAATTTTCCCTGGTTACAATAAGGAAATTTAGCTAGTCATACATGAATCATTAGATAATATGAACATAAAAGGGATTACTAAAAGATAAACGAGACCTTGTTTGATACAGCATCTAAAAAGCAGGATTATAGTATCGTAGTATTCAATAACCAATTTAATGGTCAGTTTGGAAAGTGAAAAAGAAACTAGAATTCAATAACATATGTAAAATGTTCTCATACTCTGGCGGGTTTTCCCAACTTTGAATTCAAACTGGAGGTAAATTTAGTCAGTGAAGCCTTTCTGGAAAACATGAAAAAGAACAAATCAGCATTGAAGCAAAACATAGGACAAAAAGGTAATGACAATATAACCATACCTTGTCCCACAAACACCACTTCCATCAGGAGGTTTTCTGCAAACAAATATAATCAACTTCACTGACAAAAATAGGGAACGTGTAATTTTGCAGATGAAATTATTTTATTGACATTAGAACTCACAACTGTTTGGATGCATCAATACTCCGATTTCTAAGACTATATGTTTCATAATTGCTAACATTCGCCAATGCCTTCCTTCCAGCCGCAGTTTTGCCTAAATCCAACAAAGAAAGCCACATGAGAATAAACAAATGCAAAAAAAGGAAACCCACAATCATCTCTTACCAGAGACATCTTGTTTGGACGGTACATTCTCCTTTGCTTTAGCGATCCCCTATACATTAGATAAACCCATCTTCTTGGACGTCAAATTTTCAAAATCAAACCCTAAAATAGAACAATCGAAAAACAGGCCAACCTTTATCTCCCCCTTGCCCTCAACTGGAGCAGGAACCGATTTCCTTCAACAAACAAAACCAAGCCACATCAAACCCTAAAATCTAGGTTTCAAGAAAGAAAACAAGTAAACCCCATTTAGACAACCGAGATACCTCTTCTGGCCATCGGAGGCTTTGTTTTCCGTGTAGATTTTAAAGCCAACTCCAACAGCGGCTATCAATAGAAAGAAAAGAACATTTAAAAAACCAAGAAACCCTAATTTTTCGACAGATCAAAGAAGAGACGAACGCCCGTACCTCCCCCAGAGACGGATCGATCTCCGGCCATGGGAGGCCTCCTGAGCATCGCCGTGCCCTGTTTTCAAAGAAGATCCGATCAGAGAGAGAGAGAGAGAGAGAGAGAGGAGAGAGTGAAGTAGTGTTTTCTACTCGCCTTCACAGCCACCATTTCTTTCCGATGCGTTTGAGAGTTCCGAGCGAGAGGGAAATAGAACGAGAAAGAATTTCAAATTTGGGGGACGCGTGTTTTTTTTATTGTCGGGAATACGGAGGTGGTGCAATAAATAAAATGAAAAAAAAAACAAAATGCTGCGGTGGACCTCAAGCGGAGTTTCAGCGTTTTGAGTGATTGGTGGCCCTTGATGTTGGAATCGAGGGTCCAGATCGGGTGGTTCACAGGTTCAGGATCAATATATGGCAACGGTCCAGTAATTTTTTAAACGGCAAAATGAAAAAAAGAATAAGTACACACTTCCTTGTGGAGTCCGGATTAAGTCAGACTAATTTTGAACAATTTGATCACTATCATATTATACAGTCTAAGAATTATAAACTTTTAAATCAAATTACACAGTTAATTATTTGATACATGTTTCATTCTCCATACAAGATAATGGAACATGCATTCAAAAATTAGTTATATAATTCTATCTATAGACTGAGTAATTCAATTAATGGACATTATAATTCAATATTAACATGATTGATTGAATCCGAACTTATCCTCGTGTCTATCAATGAGCTTTTTTAGCCCACTTCTCTAAGAAATTCTAAATCTAATTTTTTTTTTTTTATAAAATTAATAATCTCATCGCTTCCCCTTCCTCTTCCGCTGTGCTCCCAATCTTTTCAACCAATGATGGAATGGCAAAAGTGAAAGAGAAAAAGACAGGAGAGGAGGGGAGGATGAGAGGCCAAGGGCAGAGGGGGGGGGGGAATCAAATAAATTTTGAATATTTAATTTATCCAAGATGACGATGAAAAAGTTGTGTATTCGCTAAATTAGAAATAATAAATGTATGATCTCGCACAGAATCCTCACATATTTTGATTTTTTATTATATTATATATTCATCCAATAAAACATGTGCCTTCATAAAAATAGAAATATTTTCTCCAATTAATCATTTATATTTACTTACATGGAAAAAAAAACTATCAGCTTTATAATAACTTGAAACCTCTTATACTAATTTATGTTAATATTTATATGTTTAGGCTGCAGGATAACATATATTTATGCTAGTAAGTGTAATATCTTTATATTACTAAAGTCGTCATTCGGTTTAATTTTGGTTAAGCATTTTGGAGACATATTTAGGATTTGATGTAAATATATGAAGTCTTCATTTTGAGTTAGTTTTCATATAAAAATTAGTTTTGTATTAATTAGAGTTATATTAGAAAAGTTATGGCTGTTTTAGCAATTCTACCCGTAGAAGAAGAAATCGCAAGATCTTCTGTTCGTTGCTATTTTTAAAATAGTTGGAGACTCCTTCAGATCTTGGCTTAAACATATAAATTGTAGATATTTTCTTTATCTTTTTAATGGAAGTTGAATCATCTTAAGTGACTTTCCTATGGTTTGAATCAAGGCTGCGCAAAATTTTAAAGAAGGGCAATTTGGTGATTCGCCGGGAATTATCAATTTCATTTGATGTGAACATGGGAGTCGGTGTATGTCAAGTGAATGAGTCGGCCGAGATTCATATCAGTGGAAACTCACAAGGGAAAATTTGAAAAATTTAGGAAAAGCTTCGTGGAGTATTTTTCGTGCTACATTAGATAAATATTTTTGTTATTGTCATTATTATTCTTTGTCTAGGGTTATTCTATTTTAATTTTGAATTAAAATTGTCATTTGGGACTGAAATATGAATATGTTTTTAGGGCTGAATAAATAAGAATTAAAGAGTTGTTTTTATTATGTTAACTTAGGATTTGTAGTGGGGACATTGTATTTGTTTTGGGGAAACTGAGAATTTTTTTTATTATTGGGGTTATATTTTAATACTTATTGAGATTATATATTTATCAGTGGATTCCTGTCTGCGTGGTTTAGGAGCTGGAATATGATAAGTCCATTTTGAGGTTGTGAATTGTGGGGTAAGTAACCTGATTGACATTTGTTTGTGTCATTCCATTTCATGCTTTATTGTTGTTGTCACTGTTTGGTTTGTTTGAGTTATTCGAGATTCTGTAATTGATCGAGATTCAAAATATTTATATCATCGGTCTCTTTTTTTTTTAGATTCTAGAGTATTCATTATTTTGTGACCTTTTTTATATATTCCATTATTGATTCCCCAAAACTTATAATTAACTTGGTAGTATTGTGAGTCTTCTTTGATATAACTATATACATCCTAGTGATTTGTTGGCATCCTATGATCAGCGTGGTTGTGATGTCCGACCATGGAGACTTGTGGTGTACTTGACATCGTTGCTTCTTATATTACCTTTTTGCTTGCTTGGAGTTGGATGACCATATACTTTACATTTGGGTGGAGGATTAGCTTCCTATGAGTGCGCATGAGTACATACGGGTCCTATAGGGGGGCAGGTTAATACCCTACCGTGCTTGGATGGTGGGGGGCCAGGTAGCGTTTTCTGCGGTGGATGTTTCGAGGGCCACGCACGAGGTTTGTATGTTGTGGACATCTCAGATGGCGAGGGGCCGAGATAGAGTCATGTAGATGGTTAATCCTGCGCTCTGGACGTTCGGGGGTTAGAGTTGTGATTCCTTATCATTCAGATTAGGGTGATTCAACTCGAATTGTGATTTCTAGGTATCTGTTCTTAGTTCATTGGTGATGCACCTTGATGTTATTTGTCGGTCTTATCAATTGTGATGTGTTATTCTGAGCTATTCATTCCTCTTTGATGGGTGAGTTCATGAGCAATGTTATTTTTGTTCTCTGCTGATGACCATTCAGTGATTTCATTTGCTATTCATGCTTCAACCTGGTGTTTATTGAGATTATTGAGTTTGATTATGTTCTACTTTTGATGTCATATCTGGTTTCCATATACGTGGAATGTCTTGGGTTATTTACTGAGCATCTTTCGCTCATTCCATTCTATTTCTCCTATTTTTGCAAAGTAGAAGCGGAGTTTCTGTGCATTGGTTTTGTCTTCTTTTGGTGGCACGTCCATCTGGTGATAGATATATATAGATGTGTATATTTTGATGTTTAGATATGTACATAATTATTTTGGTAGAGGCTAGTCTAGCGAACCATGTTTATGTTAAAATGCTATGTACATATGGATGACTGTATATGAGGTGTGTTAGATGCTTTGTTGACTGCTTAAATTTTTTGGGTGAGTTTATACAGGTGATTATATATATTTTGTTAATTATATATTATTTCAGGGTTGTTATCGTATGAGTTTATATAGGGTGGATATTTTGATGTTTTAAAAAAAATTGTGAGTTTTGAGATAGATGACGTGCATGTATCTGTGTTTTTGGGCATGGGCCATCACAAGCGTCATCTACACAAATTATATACTTCTTTTTAATGTAATGAGACCGCATGTAAGACTAAAAAAAAGTACTACATGTTACAAAGTCTAATTAGAGAAAGAAGAACTTGAGAGTACCTCGTATCAAAATAAAACTATTCGAAACACAGTTCAAAAATCAATTTTGAGCTTTTAGATGCTTGATGTACACTTTTTAGGGGTGTAATGATGATGACTGATTTATGAAACACATATTTTGAAGCATAGTCTATAGACAAGATCTAATAATAATGATGTATTTAAATTAACATGTTTGATGACAGCTTTTGAGATAAAGTATGTCATGTTTGGAACAGTGTTTCCAAAAGCAACATTAAGCAGGGATGAAGTGGGTGTCTAGGAGGAGGAATCAGGCCTAACCTACCTCATTCAAGCATTAAGCGGCTGGTATTAAGAAGTGATTAAGCGGATAGACGAGGATTAAAAGAAAATTAAGCAAAATTTTAATAAGATTAATTCAAATTGTTGCCTTGCATTTATTTTATTTAATTTTGTATCTTAAACTATTACAATTACATATGAACGCACACATATACATGTGCGTATGTATATACATACATGGATATACTTATGTAGGTAAATATGCATGCACACACACAAGTAAACGTATGCACATGAAATTTGATTAAAGATATTAATTAATCTTCATTTAATTTAGTCCTCGCCTAACCAATTAATCATGACCGTCTAACTAACACTCAACACTTTTTAGAACATTAGTTTGGAGGAAAAAAAATGATGCGGCGCACTTAATCATTCTTGTTATCTTGTAATCTTATCATTAATAAATAATTTGTCAATTTGAATATATTTAGAAGATTATATACTTGATTAAAAAAATACAAAGATCTATATATTCAATCATCATATATACACACACATTTCAAAAAAAATTCAAAATGCCTCCAAACTGCCTCCCTGATATTTTATAAAATATTAGACTCAATTCTGTTTTCAATCTCAAATATGATAAATATCATTTATTATTATATTTAAAACAACATATGTACTTTTGTAGAAAATAAACAAAATAAAATGTCTCGTTTGCCACTTAAAAGGTTATAGAGATTTTTTACTAATCTAATTGGGGTGCATATATATATTTTTTTATATAAATACATACCTCATTTAATGATGTGTATTATTTTTTTAAAAAAATTAAAAAGTACGCAAATTGCATTTGAGTTGAAAATAGGAATAATTTTAAAATTTTAAATTTAAATAAATCTATTATGTAATTAAATAATTGATTAAATGATAAAAAAAGAAATGAAAATATTGGGTCACGGAGTATTTTAATAAGTAAATAATAGATTTAAAATTTTATTTAAATAAATCTATTACTATTAGTATTTAAACAATTGGTTAAAGGATAAAAAGAGATTTTATTAGATTAGATTGTATCATTAAATAATTTTAAAAATTTAAATTTAAATAAATTTATTACATAATTAAACAATTGAAAATATTGGATCACATAATATTTTAATAAGTAAGTAATAATTATTTAATTAAAAAATTAATTAAATGATAAAAAGAAAATAAAAATATTGGGTTACATAATCCTTTTAATAAGTAAGTAATAGACATCATTTAATCATTTTTATAAAAGCACATATCAAATTAAAACCATATAATTTAAAAAAAAAAAGAAAATGTGTGACATTTTCCATTTCATAACTAACTTCACCCGTGTCCGGAGGAAGGTGGACGGAATGGCAAGGATCCGGATCCGATTCACCAACATCTGCTCCGCAAAATCGTCACTGTGAACACGAAGAAATTATTTTTGACAAATCGACATCCCCTAATTCTACGGTGATTCGTGTGTGAAGAGCGACGGAGAGAGAAAGAGGACCAATGGCGGTTCAGGAGGGTTCATCGTCATCATCATCGACGGCGACTTCAATGGTGAGCGGGTATTTGTCGGAGCTGAAGCAGTTCTGGAAGGCGAGGTTCTCCTTCCTCGACTACCACAAGAAGATCCTCGGCCGCGAGGAGCCCCTCCCTCGCTGGACCTCCGATGATGTCGAGGAGTTCATTGCCTCCGATCCCGTCTACGGTCCCCAGGTCTGCTGTACCCTCCTCGTCATCTCCCTCTCTCTTTCTCTATCAGATCGAACTGCGCCGTCTTCATTTCACGGACTTTGATATATATTTTTTAAAATATTTTCGTGAATACTTATTCATGAAATCGGACAACGGATTTGGGTTTTTTTTGTGTATGCTGTTGTATTTGGTGAGATTTGGTTCTTTTGGTTTGATATTTGATGATTTGTTGATTTAGATGTTCTTTGGAGGACCTTGGATGGGCAGTTTATTGTAGAAATAAATTAGTTCTGAAAGTTATTGCTGATGTTGTTGATCTGTTTAATGACGCACTTGGATTTTTTTTTCACATTTTTTTGGTTCCTATTGAATTTGTTTTACATGTTATTAATTTGTTCTCTATCATTTTTAATTGTTTCATACATGACTTTACGCTGGAATGATTAAGTGTTATTGTAATTATTGTGATTACGTTTGATTTTGGAATGTATTGTTTTTAGGCATTCTTATCAAGCAGGATCCTACTTTCGGTGTTCTGATGGCCTCTGTTGGATAATTTGATGCTTTAAGCTTCTACAGTTCTATGGTGTTTCTGTTGTCTGTTCTGCCAGCTGTGTTGTTGTTTTTTTTTTTGGCGATAACGATAGTCGATAGGCATGCTCCCTTCAAATATATATAGATAAAGGGGTAGCCCAAAACAGGCACAAGCATCAGAAAGAAAGGAACAAAATCAAAGCTAAATAAAACAACGGAAAATAGGAATCTAGTAGAGGAGGGATCTACTGCGAGTGCAAAAAAGGCCCAAGCTGTTGTCTATTCTGTTAGCTGTGTTGGGTCTTACCTTTGGAGTGGTGGTTAAAATGCTGATAAAAGACCTCATTTGCTTATCATGGAGAAACTAATCTGTGTTGAATAGTCAGATAATGATCTACCTTGTGCTGATGTGGGCATAAGTTAGAGGGCGCAGGTTATTCCCAGCTGTACTGAATATGCATACATGTCATTAATTTATGCTGCACATACGTAATTCATCTTGGTTTTTACTTTTAATATGTAATTTGCAATTTAAATGTTCATTCACTGTTGTTTTCCTTAACTGCACTTGCATTTCCATTAGTTTGGTATGACTTTTGTGTGTTGTGCGCATGCACATGTTATTTATAATTATCTTCATCTTGATTTTACTTTTTAAGTAGCTTCTTAATTTCTTTGAACTGGTTTATCTGTTAAGTTTATCATGGATCATGGGTACTCACATTGTTTTGTGTTTCTCAGCATTGCAAAAGCATCATAATCTTCTATGGTAAATGCAGTTTTGTTTAAATTTTCAGTTGAGGACTGTGAGGCAAGCAACAAAGATTGCTAATGTTGGAGCACTTATTGGAGCGGTAACTACAGCAGGAGTATCCTATAAATATTCAAAAGTTCCACATGGTAATGTATAAGTGATATGTTGCCTTCTTTGTAACTTTTTCAGTTTTTATTACCGAAAAGGTAGAATATGTATCTTATTTGGTTGCTTTCCCAATATTAAGATTAAGGACTTTGCATATAGTACTGAAGCATAGAATCACCACGAAATGTATTTATTATATATGACTTCTATATATATTGCCAGATGACGACTCAATATTTTGGTGTGACATGTAAGAAAAGTATGACATATTATCAGCAGCCCAAATTTTAAGCTACTTATATACTGTACTATTGATTTATTTTCTAATCTTCCTAGCATGCTAGAAGGACACTCAGATTGTTCATGCATAGATCATTTGCCAGTTTTACTTTATCATCATCATGTCGACTGTTTGTTCTCTTGAATTCTTTTTTTAGATCTTCATAGCATGCTAGAAGGGTGCTCATAGTGTTCATGCAAAGACCAGTTGCTAGTTTTACTCATTAATCATTATCAGGTCAACTGTTTGGTGTCAGTGGACTGATTGTTGGTTGTTCAGGTGTTTTTTCCCCAAGAAAGAGTGTGGTGTTTCCTGAAATTATATTGATATGTGATAATATGGTAAACACCAAGATTAAAAGGGCCGCCTATTGATTACAATTCTTGCCTGAATGGTGTGCGTGCTCCAAACTGTCAAGATCTTCACCACCATATTCTATGCATTTTACATGAAGTGCTGTTTTTGTTAAAATATATATACATATTTTCTAGTAATCCAAAAAAGAAAACCACATGAGGTATGGTTTGGAGGAATTTACATCTGCACTCTTATCCTCTTTCTTGTTTCTCTTATGAAAGAAGCGTCAAATATGCTCAACCAAACAAAATGCAGCTCTTCTACAGTTCTGCCCAAGGACTAGTTCAATCCCCTCAGATTCTTTGCTGAAAGGGCATCCCGTCATTAGATGCTCTGAAGTTTGTTCAGCTCCGTCACAAAGAACACAAATACTGTTGCTGTCATGAGTCCATTTATCTGGATTACCTTTGTAAGAATCTTATCCATATATACAAGCCACATGAACACTTAAATTTTGATTGGAGATTTCACCCTAAAATTCCACCAGATTCTCTAGTTGTCCATAATTCTCAATCCTTATAGCTTACCAAGTAAAGCTGAGTAGATAGATATCACAAAAACTCAATTTTCTTCCTTTTCCATAAGATCCGTCCTCTTATATTGTGATGAGTTGAGCACATTGAGGCCAATTCAACACATCAGCTGCTTCACTCAGCTTGTCTTACATAAAGTCTCTTCTTAACCTTGGTCACCACACTACCTCTCCCTCCTGTTATTGAAATGCTTGCTCCACTTTATATCTCTATCGGTTGTAATGCAGCTGTAATGCCCTGGAAAACAGCAGCAATACATTCCTCATCCAGCAAATTGTCTGTCCAAAAGAACACTTCACACTTGCAGCCCACTTCAAGTTTGATCTCTTCCATAGCCCTCTTAACTGTCTTCAACACGCTTCTCCAAATGCCAGATAGCTTGTTGAACATTCTTGGCATATGCCGTATCCATCCACATGCATCGAAGCACCTGGATCTAATAACTGTGGCTCCGATTTCATCCGGGTCAGTCACAAATCTCTTCCTTTTTCCAATAAGGGCCTGGTTCATGTCTTTGAGGTAAAAAGTTATCGTTCCCTCGTTGCCTTTTTATTTCGCTACTGATAACTTCCCACTCAATTCGGAGTGTAGGGTTTTGGGGTTTTTAATGTATGGGTCATCTGGTTTAGGGTGACTTATTTTTACCCACGTTAGCTTAGCAAAGCTTTTCTAGGGAGGGAAACAGGTCTATGAGACAACTCTGCTGTAGCGGATTAAGAAGCTGCAAACAATTAAAAACAGAACTATTATTTCAAATATGTTGCATAAGACTACACATTCAATATATTTGATTACATG
This sequence comes from Acorus calamus, assembly GCA_030737845.1. NCBI lineage: Eukaryota > Viridiplantae > Streptophyta > Magnoliopsida > Acorales > Acoraceae > Acorus > Acorus calamus. The sequence goes on along the minus strand of CM060858.1, from coordinate 9,661,790 downwards.
TATAGTAAGCATGAGTTCAGTCATGATGCATTTTATATTTTGGAGTATATCTATTTGAATGTTCACGAGCTGTCTAAAATGTAATATCTGTTATTTTGACTGTAATAGTTTTTAATTTCATTATAATCATAAGAGTATGGTCCACATGGATGCGAATTACCTTGATTATAAACGAAGAAGATTGAATGAAGGTAAAGGGGCTTCTTCAAAATCTGGAAACAGCCTCTAATCTCTTACCATTAAAGGGATGGAGAAGAGTGCAGGATAATTAGGAAGAGTTGCGAAAACCAGACTTCTTTTGGTACTACATCGGTGTTGAAACTTTGAAGAAGATACCATTAAAATATTTTGCTGTGTATATTATGGAGATGCGGATTAACAACAGAAATGAATGACAACAAGCAGAGAAATGTATGGTAGACTGGTTCTATGGCTGGGAGATGTCTTATAAAAATGTGCTTAAAAGTCATAAAACTAATAGAAATTTTTTAGATAGAAGTGGCTCTCTTATGGCAAGGCTTGCTCCCAATAGAGACACCAGCTGATGAACTTGTTACTTTTTATACCACAGTTGAACAGCCCCCTTGCAGGTATTGATGGCATATTGAAAATGCTGAACAAGAATTTATTGATTTTTGTTGAAGGAAGAGTTCGGTTAAGTATGATGTGTATGTAGAATAAGCAAAATGTTAGGGGTTATGCAAATGACATAATCATCATTGAAGGCTTCATGGATGATGACAATGACTTCTCATATGTTACTGAACATGCTAGGTGATGTGTGAGTGAGGTGCATGGTATGCTCTAGGAAAAATGAGCCAGATATCTGTTTCCATAATGGTAACAGTTATTCCCTTTAAACATCATCTGGATACATCCAAATTGATTCTCTTGAGTGATCATACTTTCTAAAAAGAAAATCAGAATCTTGAGTAAACATGTATCTTTATCATCAATGCGACATTTTTTTATATTTTTTTACTTTCCATTAGAAAATGAAGGACTGGAGTAATATGTATGCATTTGGCCCACATTACATACCAGCGTTTGAAGGTTATTATAAATAGTGTGAATGAAGGCATCTGAAATCAAGAGAAAGTTATTCCTTAAATCTCGTCAGGAGGCTGCCAGGAAAGGATGTGAAATTGTTTTTGATGGAGATGAGAGCACACCAATAATAATTTGATTAAATAACAGTAGTATACTACCATACTCTGACACAGATGGGAACATTAAAGTCTTACCTGCAGAAGGAAAAAAAACACATTCGCACAAAGGGAGATGATGCTTCTCCAAGTCACAAATATATTACCACTGCTGATCCCATGGTCAGTCAACCCAACTGACCTAAACGAAAAGGTTTGTTAATTATTATTAGAAGTGGGTGTCTAAACTTCCCCTTTGGGATACACGGGAAAGGTGGGCTATTTTTCTTAGGTACAAGAGAGTAGTGTTTTTTTTTTAAAAGAAAAAAATTGGAACTTTTATTAATTAAAAGCCCCCAAACAAATGGAGACGAGGGATCTCCAAACAAAAGCAAAAAAGAAAAATCGAATAGGAACAAACTCCCAAGTCCCAATTGATTAAAAAGAAAAAATAAACTAACTCCTCACAAACCAAGAGTGATCCATAATTGAGGAAGGATTATCCACTTGGAGAATCATCTTCACCAAATCCCTTAGCGTATATGAAATTTGCACCAATGTATTTTCCACATACACCCTCTTTTTTTACAGATTCCTTCATTTCGAGTCAAACCAAATACACCAACAAACCACTTGAGGAATTAACCATTGAAATTTGTATCCAGATGATGTTAAACCAACAAATACACCAACAAGAGAGTAGTTTGGCGGTTAAAGCGTTGATTCATCTCTTTCTTTGATGCACCTTCTTTAAAATGTGTGCCTCATAATAAACTCCTGGAACTTTTAAAGAAAAGTGTGATGTCCATTGGAAACTGAGGCTGTTTCATCCTGTATTTCTTGATTCCCTTGATAACGTTTTCTATGGAAATCTCTGCACAGCCATTCCCCTGCAATAGCTGGTTGGTAGTTGAGTGTGGACTTTTGACATCAAGTTCAGCTGCACCAAAAAGTGTAGTTCAAAAATGTTTGCAATACCCTCAGAAGCAATGGCTAGGTTACTTATTTTCTTCCACTTAGTGCAGCAGGGTTCACCACATCTCAATTTTCTAGTCCATCATCATCTATGTTGTGAATAGGCTTGGAGTGAAGTAGGTAGCCTCAGTTCTCTGTATAATTCTTTTAGCTGACCTGTAAAATCATGTGGCTGAACTGTTATTTGGGCTCCCTTTACTCTGCTGGGACAGCAGGCAGTCTTCTTCCTCCTCTAGTCTGGAATTCCGAGTTCTTTATTGTATGACAGAGATAGCCAACATAAATATAACTAGCTATTTACATAATGTCATAATCTATCCATGAACCTTGGGCGGGTGATAATCAATCAAAGATGTTGTAAGTTTAGTTGGGATCTCCATAGAAGGTAAATTGTAAGAGCTAGCTCCTTCATTTTAGTGTTCTTTCATTATGGAATTGTTCTACTTACAACCATCAGAGAAAAACTGTTTCCATTTATGTGCATCCATAGAGGTGCATTTGGGCGTTGTGACAAAAAGGGGCTGAATTAAGCAGTATAGCATTTTTTAGTCGAATCGAATTACATAAAGCATGAAATCTGAATTTTCCATATTTTGCGTGTTATCTGCATGTATGTTATTCATGCAGTTTTTTGTGAATTTCTGAATTTTGATCACATTCCAAATGATCCATGATCTAGTGTCTATCTAGTCTTTAAAAAACATTTTTTTCTTTTTGCATTTTTCCTTAATTACAGAATCCCCCCTTACCGAATTATTCTGGTATCCTGCATTTGTCACTATGCAATTGGGTGGTTGGAAGAGCCATTGACTTGATTGATTTGAACAGTTCGTCTTTGACTTTGGGATTCATTCAATATGAGTTAGGGGCTTGTCACCGATAAAAAAGAATGAAATTGGATGCTGCCAAATCGCATTTTAGAACTTGCTCTAACTCAGCTGTCTGGGACCTGGATTTAGTCGAATGGTATATCTTATTCCTTTTCAAAATATGAAACCAAACAAATTTAAATTTTTTCTGGTGGAGCCCCTGTTCAAAACACCATACCACAATGTGCGAAAAGAAAAAAATCCATTTTCTTTTGACCACGGAGTCCCTATACTGATTTTACCTAAGATCACATCTTATATATTAATTAATTGATTTTGGAACACCTCGGACCTGAGCGGACAACAAGTTATATATGTGCCTAATTTTTAGACAGAGATCTGACCGGTTGCTTACATAATTTACATCTGACTATCCTGAAAACTTGTCATACATGGTTTAGTTATATCCCTCTTTATTGGACAATCAACATTAAGCTGTTGTTTATTTTGTCTTTTTGGGTGTTCTGTTCACTTTCTACATCCTCTCTTCCAAAAACTTTGCAAGGGTTGCTGACTTTTTTATCTGGCTCCATTCCCTGCTTCATGATGCCTCCTTTGTGCTACTTGAAATATTTCAAAAAAAACTTTATGATCCAGTTTTGTACTTGTAACCAAAACATTTACGGGATAGCTCGCGCTCAAATAAATCTTAAAACACAGATGAATCACCTTCAGCCATCTTGGCTGTTAATATAAATGAGTGAATGACAACCACATTAACATATGATTAATGTTTTGTCATTACTTTTAATGAATCCTGTTGTGTTATTTCATCTGTGAATTTTCCAGTATAACTGCTGGACTATGGTTTATTTCAGAAATACAAATCAGTCTTTTCTTCTATGTCTTACTTCTGCCATAACTGCAGGCGCTGTTTTGGCTTTTGGAGCTGGAGCACTCTTTGGTTTCACCTTTGGAGGTGAAATTGCTAACCACTGGTTGCAAATCTATAGGCTTGAAAGGGAGGAGGCTACTCTCCGCTTCTTCTACTGGTGGGAGGACAAGTGTACAGGTTAGTTTCTTGTCTTTATCATATCTCTGACAAAAATATAAAGTCCATGCACACAAACACACTACTTGGATACCCTGTATATGAAAAAAATAAGATCAGGAGAACATGAACAATAAAACATAAAGCAGACAATGTAGGCGCTGCATCTCATTAAGACAAAAGAAGGCAATGATACTATGAACTAAAGGGATTATGCTCTTAATGATATGCACCAGGGATTCATGGAATTTAAATTTGATTTCCAGCTCAGGGAGGATTCCCATTGTTTTTGTTTACCTTTTCTTTCTTAAAAAATTCTCTCTGATTGTGAGAATTTTATGCATTTTAAAAACTTCATGGAAAATGTGGGATAAAAGAACTTCCCCAATGAAACATGTTTATTACACATGATAAATTAACAGCTTGTACCAATTATATGTATGACACAAATATCAATGGAGTCAAAAGACTGAAAAATTATCGATATTATGGGAATGTAATCGGAATATTTTCTCGCTCTCTTCCAAGTTTCCTGTTTCTAGTATAAAATGTTCTAATAACATGACATTACATTATCACCCAGCAAAGGGACTGCTTCCAGGACGCCCACGAGAGTGATGATCGCTGCTTCGTTCGATTCGCTTTGTATGCTGAGATTGGATGCTGATTCCGTTCTTCGATAAGTGTAATAAAAATAATTGTTGAAGGTGCAGTCATCTTCAGTGACATGGGACCATCCAACAATGTTTTCCCTCTGTTTGGTGGCAGGATTATATCTTGGGACTGATTTTTTGGTTTTGTAATCTTCTTTTCATGGTGTTGCATGTTTTGCATTTGGAAATTTTCCCAGTTCAATCTCGACATGCCAACTTTTTTGAGGTGATTGCGAGGGATGAAGTTTACATGCATACACAGATGAATGAATGGATCAAGAGAAGACTATGGGTTTAAGTGAATGTGAAAATGATGCATCAATTGACTTCATGCATGAAATCAGATTGCTTGAATTATAAGAATTCTTATCATTTCGTGATCTTCCTTGGCTGTGTTCAAGATGGCTATCAACCATGGTTATATGTTTAGGCCCTATTTGGAAACGGGCTTGGATATCTTTTGGGTTTGTATGAAACTGTTTTTCTTAAATCCGTTTCTGTAAAAAAATGTTCAAAAATTGAGTTTTTCAAAAGTTGTGGAAATGCAGTTTTTTGTAAAATCAGTTTTAAACTTAACTTTTATCTAAAATCAGTTTTGCAATTGTGCAATTAAACATATAGCCTAATTTCATACCACACGTATACATAGAATAACATCTTATTGGTCTATTTTTTTGGTAAGTTCAGATTGAGCTCGAGGAAACTTGAATCTTTTGATTCGGGTTAGGTTTGGCTTGAGAGGTTGGATTTCATGGGCCTAATCTAAAGTGAGTTGTAAATTTATATATCAAGAATTGTGTAATATGTTAGATGTAATCTGAATCATATCATTTGTTTTTATCATAAATTCTATTGCACAATCATAGTTTCATTTATCCATTTGTTCATAACAACATTGTGAATGTTAAACCTAAATCCAATATGAACCCCATTTAATTTAAATAAAGCGGGGTCTACCTGACAGTTAGATTTGGATTGAGCTCCCACCTAGTTTAATATACAAGAGTTACAACTTAAATGTCAGTTTTAAAAAGAAAATGAATTCAATTTTCATAGATTTCGTGGAATGAGAAATTTTAAATGGTATATACAAGATTAAGCAAAAACATATAAAATTCTAAAAGTAATTTTGTTACTTTCATGGATGTTCCACTAGATGGAGAGATTGAGAATGAACATCAAATTAACTTTAAATCTCACGTAGGGATCCAATAAAAATAATAACATAGTCCTAGATGATGAAGTGAGTGTTAATTGCTAAATGGACAAACAAACCAGACAGGAGATCCATTCAAACTATTAGAATAATATATATAATCCTAGATTGATGACCAAACTCTTCCACTAAATGCTAATCAGACAAATAAAATGGACAGATGAAACTTATTATACCACATGGCATGGATTAGTTCAAAAGAAAAGGGACTGAGAAAGTGCTGGATGTCTGTGTTGGCCCTTTTTGTCATTTGAAGGTGTGTTTAAATATTCAATTAGACAAATGTATTTTTTAAAAATAAAAAATAAAATAAATAAAACAAACTGCTGTGGCCTTTGTTAGATGCCTCTGCACCTGCTTCTGGCCATGATAGCCAAACAAAAAGGCACACACCCACATCTAATATTGGGTCCACATCTTCTGGTGGCCCAATGGGAATGACAAACATTTCACTGGGTCCACAATTTGTGTTGTGATTTGGAATTTGTTTATTTTTAAATCAAATCTATATTGGTGTTTTTTATTTTGTTTTCTTAAAAATAGACTACTTGGCTGTTAGAAGATGATTGGATTTTTCATGTGGTCTGTCCTTGAAAGGGTTCTGGAGCAAGGAATTAAGCACCAGCGTCTAGAAAGAGAATTTTTCATTCTCAGGATTCTAATTCTGGCAAGTTATCATGGAAATTTTTTTTAGTCTGCAACGTTCAAAAATTAGCACAGAAATGGAGGATTTCAAATGCAATTTTTTATAAATGTTTTAGCAGAATGAATACAAACGTGAGACTTTTTTTTAACTATAATCTATATAGTTGTTAATTTTTTATAACAAAAAAAAAGTGTATTACATCTTTTCTAACTATTCAATAAAGAAAAAGAAAGAAAACCGATTATAAAAAGAAAAAGGTGGATTACATATTTTAAAATTTTATAACAATTTAAAATGATTTTTTAAATAATTACACAATCATTTTTTTTCTGAATGGGTGTTGATACACTCAATCCGTTTTTTAACTACTCTACAGTTTAAAAACGATCTCCCAACCACCTATCATTGTGCATATAAAAATATGTACTATGATACACTATCATAGTACATAAAAATTAATTTTATTTTAATTTTTTTTATTAATATGTCTTAATATATACATTTTATATTTTTTAAAAAATCCAAATAAACCCCCTGAAAAATTCCCGAAATCCATATAACACCTTGACTTTTCCTTAAGTCTATGTAACCCCCTGAAATCACCTATGAAAATCCAAATAATCATCCGAGTTAAATTTTTATTGACATATGAGAAATATTATATGAATACTTTGTTTAATTAACCTTAGGTGAAAACACATTTAATTAAAAATCTCATACAATGTATTAAAAATGCGAATTTTTTTTTGTAAATGATGATTTTACCCTTCCAGATAGAGTTTTATAATATGTTTCAAAGGTAAAATCATCATTTACAAATGATTTTTCGTATTTTTAATACATTGTAGGGATTTTTTGATATATTGTGTGTTTAGTCAGAGTTAACTAAACAAATTATTTACATAATATTCCTCATATGCCAACGAAAGTTTAATTCAAATGATTATTTAGATTTACATTAGTGTTTTTAAGGAATTACATGGACTTAGGTAGCGTTTGACAATATAGTTTGAAAAGCGGTTTTTAACTTTTGCAGTTTTATGCGCACTTTTTGAAGATGTAATGCACACTTTTTAATGTTGTAATGATGATGATTGTTATATGAAACACATATTTTGAAACATGATATAGAGATAAAATATAATAATATTGATGTATTTAAGTTGATATGTTTAATAAAACTAAAAATTGTTTTTTTTTTTTTTTTTTCAAATCACATGGATTTCATGCCTGTTTGCGAGGGGTTATTTGGATTTTATTAATTCAGATTCCATTATTTATTGAACATACAACAAATATGATGGGCCCCAGTTACGCCGACAATCCATCATCGCCGGTGGGACATCCGTGAACTACAAGCAGAATCCGCAAAAAATAATTGGATTTCGATTCTCAACTGGGACCCGCTCCACAATTATACAATGAAAAAAATACATATAGCCCCAGAAAGTTTGCTAATATCTGTACCTTTCTTTTTTTTTTTTTTTTCTTAAAATGTACATAACCCCTGAAAATTTCCCTGGTTGAGAAAAAAAAAACTCTTAGAATTAAATTACCGGCAATTTTAAAAAAATATTCATGAAACATTCCATTTACTTAATGTCATACTGAAAATATATATTCATATAACCCCCTGAAATATGCATAGACCCCTCATTTTTTTTAAATATCTATAGCCAGTGGCGATTCTAGGATTTTCTATAGATGAAGTCATTTAAAAACTAAATATTATAAAAATTTAAAAAAAATCCACACTTATTATATATTTATTAAAAATATAAAATTTTCTTTTCAAAATATAACAACTTATAATAAAAAAAATTATCAAAGAAATGAGATCAAGGATTTCTAATATATAATCTTTTACCATTGCCCTTGAGATTTTATATTTGCAAGGTCAGTGATGATAGCATTAGTAATTTCAATTGTCTATTTTTTTTATAAAAAAACATTAGTAATTTTAATTGCAGTTGCATTTAGATGTCCTTTTGAATATCATGGTAACATATGTTATTTTTTTAGAGTATTTTACAATACAATTTCATTGATAGATTCATTATAATCAGTCAAAAACTGAAGAAACTCTAGAAAATTTTCTTTATTAGTTGACTCATCAAATTCATCATGACCATGAAAAGCTAACCCTTGATGCAAAATAAATCTTACGCAATCAACTAAAGCATTTAAACGAGTTTGATATTGAATTTTCATTTATTTTGATTGTTTAAAAAAATCAAGTCCCAATTTCACTCTTACATGCTTTGATAGAAAATTAACAAAACATATACTCATATTAACGAGGTATATGCGCCGATAGGTTTTTTTAATATTTTCTATAAATGAATTCATGCAATTTATTGGAGTATATGTTTCATTTCTTATAAAAGTATGTACCTCATTAGATGAGGTATATTATTTTAAAAATTTAAAATACGTGTAGACTAGAATTGGAGTTAAAAATAGGGTTGTATGTAACATAATCCTTTCAGTTTTGAGTTAATGTGGGGATAGCCGGGTAAATTTGTTTAAAAAATCTTGATGGACCCACTAGGCCATCACAACATATTATATATGTGTCACCCACTCTGCCACTCAACCAGTCCATGTTGTATTTTTTTTAAGTGGAGTTTCGAATGTGGTAATGATTTTTATTTTTTTTGAATGGGGTTAACATAGGAGTAATGTTTGATGTTATTTAGAATTTGGATGGGGTCAATTGATGTCACACATAATAATGTGGTGCCGCCCCTGTCTATAACCCTCTGAAATTATGCGCTTAATTATTTTAGATGAATCATAATGAATTTTTCTTAAATCTTATGAGATTATTTGAATAAACACATTTGTAATACTTTTAGATGAATAGAATATACCCAGAATATTCCTTAAAATTTGAGAGAAAACTAATTTAGGGGTCTAAAAATTCATGAGAAAATATAAGAGGTTATATGATTATTTAGAAAAATGAGAAGCCAATATGATATTTGGAAACTTTAAAGGGGTTATATGGATTTTCTCTTAGGTGTAGGTGAAAATGACGGGTATAAAAAATTAATTTAAACATGTGTAAAGTTAGTGACACCCAGTGTTAACGACACGAGAGTATATCAACAAAATCTATAATCCCGTTTAGAACAGCGATAGATTTTATTATAAGGTATAGACTTATCCAAGCATAAATGAGTATAAATAAAGATAAATTGATTTTATGTTTGGTTATATTTTGAATTATTCTCGTTGGTAAACGTAAGAATAAATGTTTTGTTGTTTGGGTAAAATGTGAATAAAGTATGGATAAAGATTTATAAAAAGTAAAAAAATAATGATAGTTGATTTGACATGTGATATATAAGAGGTGATGACAGTTGATTTGACAGTTGGTCCACATATTCTTTGAGTAGAATAACCTTGGATAACTTTAATTCTAGGGGTTAATTGGAATCCATATACCACTTTATCCGGGGTTATCCGAGCTTAACAAACACATGAAATTTTTTATCCGACGTTATCCGGGTTTATCCAGGGTCTTATACGGCATCCAAACGGGGACAGAGAGGATTATTCGGTTAGATGGATTTTTGAAAAAGATAGGGGGATATGAATATAAGCAAACTTTCAGGGGGTATATGCATATTTCCCTTATACAATATGATGTATACAATGACACATTCGGAATCGTGTCTGCATGCCATGCATGAGTGCATCTTGTGTTATCCGACGGTCACGATTCATCGTTTCGGTGATGGTCGGAAGAATCCAAACGCATGTTCTGGGTCCCACACACCCACCACCAGAGATTCTAAATGGACGGTCCAGGTCTTTCAAAGGCCCCATTCAATGACGTCACGTTCCGTCATCCCCTCCCTCTTAAACCCGTTTGGATGCGTGGATAACGCGGATACGGAGACGGAGACGGAGACAGAGAGAGTTCCGTCGCCGGTTTTGCTCTCTCGTCGCGGTAATGGCTCCTCCTCCGGCCCTCCGCGACGTCTCCAAAACCCTAACTTGGACGGCTTCGATTCTCCTCCTCTTATGTCTCTCCCGCTTTTCAATCGCTTCGGCAGGTGAAAATCCCGCTGGTTTGATTGAAGAAGGTTATTTTAGGGTTTTTTTAGAGTTTTTTATGATCGCAGGAGACGAGGGGAGCGGTCTGTTTCGGGAGGTTCTGAGGGACGAGGCCGTTGCCAGGCTTAGTGAGCTTGGGAAGGTATATTCTGATCAGTTGAAATGGATTCTTGATTTTGATTGTTTCTTTTTAATGTAATTTTTTAGTGGTGGTGTTTGTGATTGAAAAATTGAAGTTGAAATTTTGATCGGGGTTAATATTTTAAATTTAATTTCATAATCCAAACTTTTAAATATGATGTAACACACTAACAATAAATAAGTTGAAGATTAATCATTTGTAGTATATGGAATTAGGATTATTAATCAGTGCATAAAAAATGGCGCATTTTTTAAAATTTTTAAGTTGCAATAATGTTTTTTTTATATTAATTGTATGTTTTGGTGTGTACATCATGTGTTAATGGTTTGCATTATGAAATCAAACTTTTTTTTTTTTGAAGAAAGAAGTCCCATATATCTCCCATGAGGTGTGTATCTCGTTAAATGAAGCATGTCTAATTTTTCACTTCTTCTATTAGTAGGTTCACACATTCATTCGTTAAATGATGTGTTGGTGGAGCATGTGCATCTTTTTTTTTATGTTTATAATTAAGATGTACCCACTGGAAAATTTTCTGTCAAAGGGGTTGAGATTTGGAAGAAGTGTTAGAGGTACAGATCATAACAGTTACCATTACCATGACCATTCATTATTCTGAGTTGAGTATTGGCAGAGCATCAAGGTGGATGCAAAGTTTCCTCTTACTTATTAAAGCTGAAATCTTTTTGACTAATTTTCACCAAACCTCACTATGAAGCTTCTTTAACATTTCTGATGTGGAGCTGTGGAGGAGTTCACAAAGTTTGGTGAAACTCTTGGAATGGTGGGTAAGCTGTGAGTCCCAACATTTAGATATATTCTCAATATAACTCCTCTAAGTTCGGGAGAGGCTGATGCGAACTAATCTCTGTCCATGAGAAGTTTTACTTTGATAGAGTGCTGCTCAATTTGATGAGATTGCATGCATGCATAGTGTTTTTAATAGATTGCATTCATTATTTATATTTTTTAGTATGAGAAATAAATATTTTTAGAGTGAACAAATATGAGTGATAAATGACACTATATGTGGTGGATAAAAAATCAAAATATCTATTTGGATTCATGATAGAAATTCCATTTATGAAGGTCATTATCATATCTAATTCATGAAGAATTTGTAAGCTTAAGATATAAGATGGAAGAAAGGCTTCCCCTGTTATTCATTAATTTCTCAAAAGCATGTGATTGACTTCTCAAAGAATTGGTAGGTTTTAGGGGCCAAAGATATATAGATGTACTTATTGTGAAATCATGTATGAAGGTACTACACAGAAAGCAAGATTGCTTGTGGATAATTAAAGTAAATCTCTACTTGTCCTTGATCAATCTTAGGGTCCTATTAAAATGAATCAACAATTGTATTCATGGTAAGTTCCTCAGTTCTCACTGATGCTGATGATTTTATTGATAAGGTAGGGATTGATGCTAAGTTGGAGAAATGAAGGTTGCCTTAATTTAAGGGCTTTTCTCATCCATAACACCTGATATCCCATTTTCTAGTAATTTGATTTATATGGAAAATACCAAGAAAGTAGAACTATTAAATTAGCTTTTATCAATATATTTGGAAATATAAAGTGCTTTATATCTTAGTTTATCTTTCTGGACAGATAAGTGACGTGGATGGTTATCTTGAGAGGACATTCCTAAGTTCGGCCTCAGTTAAAGCCAGCAATCTTATTCAGAGCTGGATGCAGGATGCGGGTTTAAGAACGTTTGTTTCTCACTCAACTTATTTTTCTTATGTGTTGTGAAATTTTGAATTAAAATTGTAGTGGCTTTCAGCTGGGTGGATCCTATGGGCAATTTACATGGGCGAGCAGAAACAGTGAATGCTAGTGTACCCGCTTTGCTAATTGGTTCTCACTTGGTAATTACAGGATTATTCTTTCTTTTGATTTAGACAATCTGCATCTTTTTCACTTTTCATGTTGAAACAATGTTAGTCTCTTGGTTTGAACAGGATACTGTCATTGATGCTGGCAATTATGATGGATCGTTAGGCATAATTAGTGCACTTTCTGCATTGAAGGTTATGAGGATCAATGGGAAGCTGGGCAAACTTCAGCGACCAGTGGAGGTCAGTCAGCTTTTTTCCCACTTTATTATATGCGTTGTATTGCAAGAATCCGTTACTAGGGATGCCTAGTGATACAAGAGAAAGTAATAGATGAGATATGATTATTATATAGATTTCTATAAGTTTCTTTGGCATAGAGGTTTAGTTGAATTCATTTAGGAAAATATTAAAGGGCTGGTTTGTATTTTATTTTTCTAGAGTGATTTTTTTTAAAAGTTTGAATGAAATGGGAGTGATATTGGAAAAATTATCATGCACCTTGTTTCTAGACAGGTGGGGTGGGTAGGTGTTTTTTTTTTTTTTTTTTTTTTTTGGGGGGGGGGGGGGGGGGGTGTGTGGGGGTGGGGCACTGTTTTTAAGAATAATGGGTCATTGATTTAGTGGGAAGTAGTATCCGCGACCATTTATCAATGAGAAGTGCAACCTAGATGGTTTCATGCTGTTGGATACTGCAACACTGGGAATTTTGCTTTATAATATGATATTTATTTTAGGGATTCTTAAGGCCTCATATTTCTAAGTTTTAGGTGGTTTAGATGTGATGTAGTTTGAGCACGAATTAGCAATCTTGATATCAAGGGTTAAGCTGCTTAATCTTGGTTTGTTCATTTTGGTGCATTCAAGAAGTACAATTTGATCAAAGATAGTATTGGTTGTTATTAATTGAATTAAAGAGTTCTTGTGATGTCCAAGGAGATTTGATAGCTTGCTGTCCAACCTTTCATTTGTTATATGCTCTTCTCCAATACTTTCTCCTTCATACTTCTATTGTTGTTGTCACTGAATACCCTCCACCAGTTAAAGTATCAGAGCCACAGGATATGGGTCGAGGAAAGATTTACAGATGTGATGGGAAATCAACATTTAAAGAGAAACAGGGCTAGTGTAGAGGGAAAGAAGAATATTGCTAAAGGTAATACAATATTTAGGGAAATGGCGACAGTTCATAACATCAAATGAATGTCACTCGCTGTGGAGCATTAGAGATCGTTTTCCGGAGGAAAATGTTGATGAGCTGGTTGTAAATGTATTTTATTTTATCACTAATAAAATCTTTAATTTCGTTCGTGTAATAAAAGTTTTCACCAAACTGCTAGATCCTCTTAAGAAATATTTTGTAATCTAATATGTGATTGTAATATATACCTTTAAAAGGTTTTTATGTAAAGAAGTTAGCTTCCATTTCATGCACAACATTGATGGTTTGGGATGTTTTGTGTAGGACAATAAATTGGACCATCTAATGCACTGTGTTGTTGTGGTCTTTTTTTTTTTTTTTTTTTATGTTGTTCTGTGTGGAGATTTTTTAAAAATGCTTTTATCCTTTTTCAAATAAATTAGTTCTAACAGGAGGGAAAACTGGACCTTACAGATGGTGACTAAATTTTAAGTTACTCACACATATCTATATTTATGTTCATTTACTCTTAAGGGCTTTTTTGTAGCTCTAGATTACCTGAATACATTTTGAATTTTCCGTATTGAAATTAAGCTTTGATAAAGTCAGGGGACAAGGCATGTACAAGCCCAGAATATGCGATGGAATTCATTCTTAGGCACCATGCCACATTTTATAAAACTGATAGGTAAAAATTGGATGATGCCTCGGGGAGAGTCAGGCTGCTGAATTTTGTGTGTTCATTGCTTTAAGAAGATGATTCATCTCCTAGTGATACCTGGGTCACTTACTCACTATATCATGAAAATGTGAGCATCTTTTTCAGAGTCTTCTAGCAACACAATATATGTGAGGAATCATACGTATCTTTTCTTATGTGTCAAAAGAATAATGATTATTTACTTTGCCGCAAATGTCTGCAGGAGAATTGGATTAGATTATCTTAACCCTTGGTGGGGTCAACATTTCTCCAATAAGATGGATGGTATAACACTATAACTGTTAGTTTACAATAGAGGAAGTTGAGCAATGTCAGTCACACAAGTACAAATAGAACACCATTCACTCAGGTCCTTCATGAATATTCAGTAATCCACAGAGGATTATTCAAGTTACACTATTCACAATAACAGAGACCCTCCACTAATACACAACGTGCATTTAAGAACGTATTACAGTTCTCCCTGTTTAGTGTTCAAATTCAATCTTCTGTTTAAATGTTGACTGTCACACTATTTCTTTTGTCTATCATTTTGAATTTGCTTTTATCTATTGATTCTCAAAAAAAGCTTTCATGCATGAAATGAGCAGCTCATAACCTCTGTTGAACATGCCAGGTTATTGCATTCAGTGACGAGGAGGGTGTTCGGTTTCAATCAACCTTTTTAGGAAGCGCTGCTGTAGCTGGTGTTCTCCCAGCTTCATCTTTGCAGATTTCAGACAAAAGGTTTCTTACATTGGGTCTATGCCATATTATATATTTGCTGATTATTTTTTTTCTCAGTGTATTTGATGAATATAATTGTAACCAGTGGTGTAACAGTGCAAGATGTTCTTAGAGAAAACTATTTTGAAACTACAGGGGACAGCCTTCTACAGATGAAGTATGACCCGCGGTCAGTCTGGGGTTATATTGAGGTATGCCATCTGAGAATGTCTTTTTTATTTTTTTCATACCAAATCAAAGGTTTTTTGTACCCTTAAATTATTTTGAAGTGTTATGACATTTTCTATGTCATAGGTACACATTGAACAAGGCCCTGTGCTGGAGTCCCTTGGTCTTCCTCTTGGAGTTGTGAAAGGAATAGCTGGACAAACAAGATTAAAGGTGTGATACCCATATTTTTTCTATATTAGTAAATTCTGATATCCATATTTTCTACATATTGCCAGCATGCATTGCATTTGTGCCTTTTTTTGGAAGGTGTCTTCTCCCCAAGCAGAATAAGAACCCATGATTTAAGAAAGGAAGAGATCATTGCTACAATATTCCCCATGTAGACCCTCTGTGTTAGAAAATACATTCGTTACGTCAACCAAATGCTCCAACAAACTGCATGTGGAATAAGCCATTGAAATTTTGCGAAATTACTATGATAACTTCTCTTCCTTCTTTTGTGAAACCATCCCCACATTCCTTCAAGATCTTTAAAGGAATAGTTTGACCCTAAGGCTGAGCCAACCTTCTCCCAATTTCGAGCGTTAAATGAGCATCCAAAGAAAAGATGTTCCCTTGTTTCCTCCTCCCCTCCACAAAGGTCACAAGTACCATTTCCATAACGTGCCCATTTCAATTGGTTGACTTTCATAGGCCTTATCAAGTGTGAGAATCCACATAAAACATCATATCTTTAACGAAGCAGAGATCCCCAAATAAGACTTTCATGCCGAATAGTGGGGATATCTTGCGTAGGATGCTTGTTAAGCTTTCTATAGGAGTTCACAGTAAAACTGGAACAAGGGGACAACTTCCAACAACTGTCATCTTCCAAATTTAATTCTATCTGTTGGAGAGCCGCTAGGAACAAATCCAACTCCACCTTTTCCAAGTTGTTTAGATTGCGTCGGAGCCGTGGGGTCCAGATGATTGAATTGTCACCACGTTTGTAGGAGTCACATATGAGATCTTTCTCATCCAAAGCCACCCAATATAGAGAAAAGGATTGCCTGGGAAGCATCAAGAAGCCATTTATCCTTCCAAAACCGGGTCTCGAATTTCCTCTGACGCACGGAATTCAATTCAAGTACAGTCCTCCATATCATAGATAGAGGAACTCTAGGATGAGGAGTCAATGAGGGTCTTATGCACCCTGAATAATATTTCTCTGAAAATTGACTTTGGAAAAATCAGAAGTGAAAAGAAAAAACTTTGCATACTGCAAAGTTGTGGACTTAATACGTCTGAGCTTTCATAAAATGTATATTAGGAATCCAAGATACTGATTCCTAAAACCAAAAAAACATTAGTAGTTCGATTTTGGGGATGTCTGCTTGGTTATTAATATTGACCTAATTTTTGTTGAATTGGGATCACTGACTCCTATCAAGACCACAGATTGTAATAAACAGAACATGAATCACAAGAATTTGGCAATATGGCCTATGCAGTGTTGTAACTTTGTAGTCAAAGTAATTATCAAGTCTTGATATATATTGGCTTAATTAATGATGCTGAACCTTATATCAAACTAATTCTTATGTGAAAGTTGTATCTCAGAAACTTATAATAATGACATGCTCTCACATTTAATCAATTTTTTTATGGAGATTAACAAGTTATTTTTTCTGCTTTTATTCCCCAGGTAACAGTGAGAGGTTCTCAAGGGCATGCTGGAACAGTGCCCATGTATATGCGCCGGGATCCAATGGCTGCTGCAGCTGAACTGATTGTGTTGCTGGAGAATCTTTGTAAACAACCTGAGGGCTTCCTATCTTATGACAGTGAATGCAAAGGATTCATGGATGAATCTATTTTGAGATCCCTTGTTTGTACAGTTGGAGAAATATCTTGTTGGCCAAGCGCAAGCAATGTCATTCCAGGCCAGGCAATATTCTGTTTCCTCGCATCCTTTTTAGTACTCAATGCTAATTTGGTAACTCTAGTCAGAAGAATTCCTTCTTCCCTAGGAATCCAGTTTTTGTATATTCCGTGGGAGGAAGGAATGAAGAAAATTTTGTTTGGAATGCCTAAGAAGGACCACATGAATTAGAAGATTCCAAATACCATTTACCTTGGTGTTCCAGCAAAAGGAGAATAAAATGAACGCCAAGTTGGCCCTTAGTGTTTTTTTTCTTGCTTTGCTTCAGACTATTTTGTTAATAATTAAAAAAAATCCGATTTGTCTTCTAAATATAGGTGACTTTTACTGTGGATTTACGGGCCATGGACAATACAATCCGTGAGGCTGTCATTCTTGAACTGTCCTCAAGGATCCACCAAGTATGCGATAGGCGGTCAGTTTCTTGCATGGTAGAAAAGAAGGTCTGAAGCTCATATCCTCACTCGAATATCCATCGATCCTCTATAACCGACTGATCAATTCAATTGGATGATTGGATTATACCAGCACGCAGCTGAAGCAGTGCAATGCGACTCAGAGCTGAGTTCCCATCTTAAACTTGCAGCAGCTTCTGCGTTGGAGAGGATGCCAGGTGGATTTCAAGGGGATGTACCAGTGCTGATGAGTGGAGCAGGTCATGATGCAATGGCGATGTCCCATTTAACAAAGGTCAGATATTTTCACTTTCATGTCAGCTATAAGTATGTTTTAAAATCGGGCGTTGTCAGCTATAAGTCACCACTAACACGGTATATAAATGACCTAACATAGTATATACTCCACTATGGTAGTCTATACTATTCATATATGTATTCAATTTATACGACTATTTACTTCATATTTTTCTGTATAAATGTATAATGAAAAGTATATATTTATTTAAAAAAAAATCAAAATGTGTGTGGTTAGAAATGACTGAGTATAACATTTTTCTTTAAAATCACCTTCTTTTGCTATTTTTTAAGCACTTAATAACTGGTCTCTAGCATTGAATCAGGTGGGCATGTTATTTGTTCGTTGCCGCGGAGGTGTTAGTCATTCCCCGGAGGAGTATGTCTTGGATGATGATGTCTGGGCTGCAGGTCAGGCGCTGCTTGCATTTCTTGAGAAACATGTGATATAAAACATGTCTGAAAAATGAAAATAAGTAAGTGTACATAGCTGAAATCGAACATTCATATTGGGTAGGCATGTAAATCATTACATTTGAGTTTGATCAATAATTATCTTGCCTGCTCCTCAACTGTAGCTGTTTCATTCATGATCAAACTCTGAAACTTATGTTATTCATAGGAGGATCATATGTGGAAAGCTCAATTTGTTTAGGTGAGCCTCTTTTTTTTTTTTTTTTGTGAAAGAAAGGTATATATTTGCTAAGAACAAAATTACAAACTCTGCACGGGACGGTGTGGGGAAGGGGGGAAATTCAGAGAAAAATATTAGGTGAGCCTATTAATCGGGTTAGATAATACTTGTAGTTTTGTTAAGGTATATTAGGGTGAGCTTGAAGTAAGATTTTTATTTTTATTTTTTATTTAGGTCCAGTGGTCTAATATTCTTTTCCAATACATCATCCTATTAAATTATCTAATGGAGTATATATATTTCATTAGTTGGATAACGATTGAGCAAGGGGATCTGAAAACGGGATACAGGGCTTGCTAAAAATTAATGAGGGGTATGTATCCCTTTTTATTGAGGGGTTCTGGTTGCAGTTTTACTACTCATGGGTTAAGATTTAGCTAGGCACTAATAAATCAAATAACAATAAAATAAAAAATTATCTACCAAAAAAATCGACTAGTGAATTTTAAAAACGTTTGATTTTAATACATTCTAAGTATATATTTTGCATATATATTACACCAAAGAAATTGAAAAACATGTTGACTGTAGAAGTGGCCCTGCTGAAAACATTTTCCTTCCATGAATTGTTCATGTCTGGGTTAGGGTTTGTTTAGCTAAGCCCCTGTTTGGGTGCTACATAAGCTTATATAAGAAAACTGTTTGACATATATATAATTAAAAAGCTTAGTCATGCTTTTCGATTAATCATTCAAAGTTGGAAAACATTTGGTGGCTTCCAGCAAAAGCAAAATCACTCAAACCGTTGCTTTCAAATATTGGAACAGAAGCATATATAAAATTGGGAAGGCACACTTGAAAATGAAAATCATTGTTCATCATAACTACATCACAATATGCAGGCAAATTACAATGATATAAATGGGATCGGACCCCGGACCTCGGCATTTGCAGGAGAGGCTGAAATGAGGCAACAGTGAGTAATTATCATGCAGACGATATGATATGGTTATCTGTTGTAATCTGATGTTATGTAATTCAATGCTGCATCTCCTCTTCAAGCTTTCTTTCTTTAGGATTCGTAAACTAATCGAATATGAAATAAGATGCACTCCTGTGAGTATTGAACACGAGATTGACTCTTTGGCTAGAGTCATATATCTACTCCCAGTACATCTCGAGTTCTGATCCCCGAGATTTATTATTTTGTGCATCTGAGATTTTCTCAACTGATACTGGAGTTCTTGAACAACAAAGCTTGCTTGGATCATTTCAGAGGCTCATGAAAGAATTGCTTGCCCCACTCAGAGGGAGACGTTTTGAAGCCATAATGAGGTGAATCAAAGGAGGGCATAAAAAAAGGGTGCCTCTATTTGCACCCCTCGGATTGGGGTGCACACCCCTATTTTACGGATAATACACAAAAGATTCGTTTATAATCGGATCTGTGCACACCCATATATTCGGATCCTTCGCGACACCCGTAGTGTCGATCATTGACGTTTGGGTCGACAACGGGAGTGTCGCGGGGTTCAGAAACCTGAACCCGTAGCATCTCCATCAACCATGACACTATCAGTGTCGATATTTGACGTTTACGCCGACAATTCTTGTGTCGCGGGCTTCAGAAACCTGAACCCGTAGCAGATTAATATGTGTGTCGACATTCTGTGCGTCGACGAGTTAGTTATATGGAGACAGTATCAGTGTCGATACTAGCAGATTAATCTTATTCTTTATTTTTTGAACGATTCAAGCATTAAAACAGTGGAACATATATCAAAAGAGCTGAATATTAAAATTTTACAAAGTCACTTTCAAGCATTAACCCAAACATACATTATTGAAACAACTTATAAACCTAGCAACATCAAAATATCAAACGATCTTGTTCAAAAAATGAAGAAAGACAGCCGACGTGAATATCAATGAAGAAAGAGACGGCCGACATGAGTGGAACGGCAACACCAAGCAACAAATGAAGAGAGACGGGTGACGCGAATGTCGGTGAATGATGATAGTGTCTTAAACAAAATTTTAAACATGAATCAAATCCTAAACAACAATCACTCTTCTCATCACAAGCCCCCCAACAAAAATTCAATGTAGACTCAAATTAAAATAATAACCTAATACTTGTCTGGGCGTATCGACGCATCAACTAATACCTTCAATCATTCTTTTCTGGGCGTATTGACATAATAATTGTCGACAAAGTGAAATTATCTCGACAATTTCAGTGTCATTGGGGTTGTCTAAATATTCATTCAAGTTTCTGGGAGACAATCGACAACATAAGTGTCGACGAACGTGATATATCGCGACATTGAAAGTGTCATTACTAGCAGTAGGAGTGCATTCTTCAATTTTCTTGACAACTTCAAACAAAATCAATCATTCTCATATAAATCTAATCCTAAATCTGAATACTAAACATAAATTAAACTCTACACAACAATGAAAACCTAAAAAAAAAAAATTGAACCTTTAACACAAAACTCACAATATTATACAAGTTCAAACGAAAATAGAATATGTGACCCCATCAATGAATACATGGGATCAATCCATGAAAAAGAGATGAGACGGAGAGGGAGAGCACATGACGATACGATGAAGAGAGGTTCTCTAAATATTCATTTAATTTTTTGGACCGTCGACACTTGCAGTGTCAACAGATTTGATATATCTCGACACGTGCAGTGTCATTACTAGCAGCTGGAACCATGAAATGTTAAACACACAACTCACAAATCAATCCATACATATCAATCCATACACAACTCACAAATTTGTTTATATGAGATCAATCCATAAATCAATCCATACTTATCAATATCCAATGAAAAAACAAGAAAGATCAAAAGAGATGCAAAAGAAATGATGACGAAGGGGGAGAGCACGGACTGCTCGGCTGGATCGTCCACACGGAGGCTGATGACGACGAGCAAGAGAGTGGACGGTGAAGGGTGTCCACGGCAAGAGAGGCGAGAGGGGGGGGTAGAGGTTTAGGATTTTCAAGAGGGGTTACATTTGAAATGGTTGGTGTGCAATGAAAATCAAATGCTCACTTATATATAGGGGTGTTTAAAAAATGTTAGTGATTTTTGATAGGTGTGTAAAAATAGGGGTGTGCACCCCAATTTGAGGGGTGCAAATAGAGGCACCCATAAAAAAAACCTGTATGACCAATGTATTCGGAAATCTAATGCGTAATGGCACTCTCTCATTGGGCTAGTGATGTTTTTAAATTTCCATTTTTTTTTGGTCAATGAGATTTTTTTGTATTGATAGGGGGAAAATGATAAGTTTGAAAAACATATTTTTTTTATAAATGAAAATAGATATTGCTATCACGATTTTATTTTTGATTTCAAAGTACAACTATAAAGTTTGTAAGAGGAAATAGATGAATTAAAAAATAAAAAGTAAAAGACAGAAAATAAAGAGTGTATTCCGGTTAAAAAAAGTATTTAACAGAAAATCCCGATTTGAAAAATAGACTTGGAGAATTAAAAGAAGGATTTGAAAGAGAGAAAAAAAGAAGAAATGATATGTTGGAGGCTAAATCTGAATACAGAACGTAAAAAGAGAACAACACAGGTTAAAAAGACCACCACTGAGTGATGGAGGAGGACAATGTGAAATTTATAATGCAAAGATTGCTTGTGGAAGGAAAAACCATTAATACAAAATCTATCAAATATTTCATTGCAGTAAGATATAACATCTAACATTAAATTTATCGAAGATTATACATTTATGCAATATCTATATAAAGGTAGTATTGGTGAAAAATGCTTATGGTAGTATTGGTAAAAAATTCTTATACCATCAACAATTGGTCTTGCATATTTCGTAATTGTATTTATTTATAGTATTAATATAATAAACATAATAACATTGCCAAATAGCCGTCTTAGCTCAGTTGGTAGAGCGCGTGGCTTTTAACCACGTGGTCGTGGGTTCGAGTCCCACAGACGGCGGTTTTTAAGTGTTTTTTTAACAAAGGTTATTATCATGAGACGAGACATTTTTGAAAATGTTTTTGTTAAGAAATTTTTTTTTTCTGAGAAAATAATAATGAAACTCTAAAACCCTTAATCTATTAGAGAGTGACTAAAACTTTTTATATAATAGTATACGATAGTGTTATATATGTAATACACTAACAAACTTATATAATAACATACTGATATATAATCTAATACATTTAACACCCCCTTCCAAATTTTGAAAGGTAACAACACTCTTAGAGTTTGCACAAAGATGATAAATTAAAATCCCAACAAACTAATATAATACTTTAACGAATACTCTCTTCTAAGCTCTGAAGGGTACTTTTCTGTCGCCATCTATCTTTTGGAATCCACATCTTTGCTCTTTCTCTTCTTAAGTTAGTCGGAGTCGCTCCCGCTCTTTGAGTCAGTCGGAGTTAGTGGTCCACTAGATCAGATCCATCATGATGCCTTTATGCAACACTGTAAACGCTAATGGCGAAGCGTAACGAATGACGACGACGACGGCGCTACAAGCACGGATATCAAGGAAGATGGAGATCTAAGGAAGAGAAGAACGACGAATGCACACAAAGAAGACGTGCGCGGAGACGAGCGCAGATCTCAAGAAAGATGGAGATCTAAGGAAGAGAAGAACGACGAGCACACATAAAGAAGACGTGTGCAGAGACAGCAATGCTGCGTTTAAAAGACGTCACTTGGCGAACGACGACAGTAGCGCGCGGAGACAACAGTGCTATGAACAGGATCTCAAGGAAGGAGACCCAAAGAAGAGAAGAACGACGACGGCGTGCAAAGATGATGGCACGTGGAGACAAAGATGATAGTGGATCTCAAAAGATGAAGATATGAGGAAGAGAAGAACGGCGACGGCGTGCACAGACGACGGCACGTGGAAATATATGATGACGACGACGATGACAGTGGATCTCGAAAGAAGGAGATCTGAGGAAGAGAAGAAGAACGATGATGGCGCACGGAGATGATGATGACGAGGAGACTTGTGGAAGCATGGAGAAGACAATGATGCTCGTAGACAACGACAGTGGATGAACGCATGAAACGACGGTCAAAAGTCCTCCGCCACTCCGATTGAAGACTCCTCAATCGGAGTGGGGAAGAAGAAGATAATTTTTTTTTTTGTAGATCTAGGATTTCTGAGGTGATTATGATATTATGTTAGAAATAAGAGAGAAAATAATAATGAAACCCTAAAACCCTTATTCTATTAGAGAGGGACTAAAACCCTTTATATAATAGTACAAGATAGTGTTACATGTATAATACACTAACAAACTAATATCATAACAAACTAATATAATAACAAACTGATATATAATCTAATACATTTAACAACATCTCTCTGTTTTTTTTTTTAGTGTGTCAAGTTTTCATAAGACATCTATTTTAGTAAAAATGTTTCCACAAAAAATATCGCTCACTCCATTATAAGATCGACTCTTATAATACATAAGTTAGCTTTACAAGCTTAAGTTTATTAAAAAAAAAACTTTACTAGCCTAAAGCCTTGTTCGGAATTGAGTTCTAAATTTTTTTTTTTAATAAAGATAGATATTTGCTAACTGATTTTATTTTTAAAGTTGAATTTAAAACTATAAAAGGAAGGAAAATAGACACGACATACATCAATAAAAACTAAAAAAAATAAAAGTCTCACTCGCACCGACTATCTGCTTGAGTGAGAAGAGATCTCTAACTCAAATGGGAGAAGAGTTCTAAATGGTGGTTTTTACAAATTTGTCAGTTTTTTTATTATAAAAAAAGAGGTGTTTCATGACAGTTGGAAACACATGTTGTTAAATAAAACTAACACGGAGATGTCGTGTTAAAAAAAAAAGATAAACACTCCCTTCCAAACCAGCCCCTGAAAACCACCTGAAAACCATCTGCCCCCTGTCTTCAATCCCTCCCCTCTATTAAATGAATGACAATCATTTGTTTTTTGAAAAAGTGAAGTCTGCCATAGGCTTTTAAAAAGGGATTGGTACGTGCACAAGACAAATGTAGGATGTGGAGGGTGAGGGCATAGGGATTCTCATGAAGGTTGAGAGATACGAGCATGCATGTGTTTTGGGTGTGCTATAGAGTTATAAATGAAGATTGAATGTGCTAGGGAGAAAAAGAAAAACACACTCTCCCTTCCAAACCAAATCCCCTTCCCCTTGGAAACCACCGATCTCAATCCCTCCCTCTATTAAATGAATGACAAGCACTTGTTGGTACAATGATGATTGAAGGTATTAGAAGATTGTTATGATTTTTGGATTTTTGGATACAATCAATCAAAAAAATAAATAAACAAATCGAAATCAAAGATACAAAAATTTATGTAGTTCGACAAGACTTGCCTATGTTCATGGAGTACACCAGAGATCAATCCACTATCAATGAGAAATTTTTACAATTGTTACATACCAAAGATAAAAAACCCTAGAGTCTAATGAAGCTTGATCCCCGTCCGACCTTACATAGCATCAACAATTCTCTGCTCACATCATCAGACTCCACAATATATAACAAATATGAAAAAAAATGAAGTCTGTCATAGGCTTTTTAAAAAGGGATTGGTATGTGCATGTGACAAATGTATGATGTGGGGGGTGAGGGTGTAGGGTTTCTCATGAAAATCTAAAATTGACATTGCACTAGAGTATGCGATGGAGAGAGACGAGTATAACAAACACCCTTTCAAATTAAAAACCACCGATTCGCCCCCTCTTTTCAATCCCTCCCCTCTATTAAATAAATGACAAGCATTTGTTGGTACAATGAAGATTAAAAGTACCAAGGAGAGATGGAAAAAAAAGTGAAGTTTGTGAGAGGCTTTTAAAAAAGAAATTGGTGGGTTTTCTATTAAAAAAAAGGGGATTGGTGGGACAAATGTAGGATGTGGAGGGTGCAGGGATTCTCGTGAAAATTTAAATTGAAAGTGGAGCATGGGGTGGAGAAAGACAAGCATGCATGAGTGTGCCCACACATGCAGATCGGGCTGCTAAGAAGTATTTTTTGAAAGAAAGATAGATGTTTGTTACTCAATTTTATTTTTGAATTTGAATTACAAATTTTGAATGGGAGAGAATAGATAAAATAAAAAGATACAAGGAAAAGAAATCCCCACCACGAGTTAGAAGAGCAATCTAACTAGCAATGCGAAGGACTCTCGCGCCCACACTGTCATCTCATGATCTGGAGGTTTCCATCTTGAAAATGCACGTTTCTCGCCTTAGCAATGTAACATCCCCAATCTCTCATGCACCCTCGAAACATGTTCCACATGTTTTTCTGGTACACTCTCACTCCGTTGAAGATGGCATCGTTCCGCGTTCTCCAAATAGTGCACAACCCCATCGGGACTATGGATTGCGAAATGATGGCAGCCGCGCTATTGTCATCCGCCCTCTTCATGGCTTTCCCCGCCGCCCACAATTCCTCGACTGTTGGAAAGGAGATCTGTAAGCCCGTCTGCCTCCCCACCACTGCCCAAAATTCTTGAGCGACCTGACACGTGCAGAAAAGGTGTTCGATGGTCTCCAGGGCCACCAAACAAAGGGCGCATTCCGTTGAGACACCAGGTGCCCACCGAGCGCGATGCACCTTCGTCATAAGGCGTTCTAGGAATAGAAACCACATAAATACCTTTTCAATGGGATCCTTGGCCTCCAAATTTGGTAGAACTTTCCACTCGTCATCGCTCCCCCTGTTTGAGTCATTCTCCACCAATCGTATGCACTTTTGACCAAATAAACCCTGGAGGCCCTCGGTCTCCAGCTGAAGCTATCCTCTTTGGCGGCTTGTAACAGGTGCACCCCGAGGCGTTCCAGGAGCACCTCCACTTGTGAAATTTAGCCTCACTCGTGAGAGCTCGATCATCCACGTCCCTGTGTCCGGTTGATGGAGCTATGCAACCATCCCCTCTTTTCTATTCGCCAAACGGTAGATGTCGGGGGCAAGCTCGCTAAGCCGCTCAGTCCCACTCCACCTATCCAACCAGAAGTCTACCGATGCACCATTTCCGATCTTCCATGCAATCACAGCCTTCATTTCTTCTCTGTCCGCAAACAGACCCTTGCAGAGTTGCGTCGCATGAGCGTTCAACATTGGCCATTTGCACGCGCCAATACCCCCTCCTCCATATTGGTCCCTCATAATATCCCTCCAAAGTGCATTGCAATGGGCGAATCAGCGCCAAGCTCATTTCAACAATAAGGTCCGATTCATCAAGCGGAGGTCTAGCACTCCAGCCCTCCCTCCTCCTTGGGTTTGAATACTCTTGTCCGTGCTTTTTATCTACATAATTGTTTTGCACATATTTTGTGCATTGGGGGGGGGGGGTTGTAAATTTTGAATTCAGAATCTTTTTTAATGTTAATTTGATGGAAATACAAACAATAAGTAAATATGATTTGTATGAATATTAAATTATTAATTTTAGGGGTTTTTTTGCATATATACCATCTAGAATTTAAGCATGCTATTTATTTTTATACCACTCTAAATAACTTATTTATTTATATACTATTAATTATGCATATACCATCTTAGTTAAATTCCATCCAAATTTTTATTCCTTAGAGAAATGAGTTAAGTACCTTTATATTACATTAGTAGAAATAAAATTAATAATTTGACAATAACTAATCATATATATATATATATATATATATATATATATATATATATATATATATATATATATATATATATATATATCATGAAAAGTTAATAATAAAAAAACTAGATATTGACAGTAAAAAAAGAAATAAAGGATAGGTTGAGAAGGGGGTGACAACCTGATAGGGAGAATAACTCATGGTTGATTTGGAAATAATAAAAAATTAATTAGGTTATTATTAATTATATATATAAAATATTATTTTAATGTTATTTTTGTCATTTTCATTTCTTGGTTAAAAATTAATTATATAATTAAGAAGAAGTCATGCCCAACTACTACATAAAAAAAATCTCTCTAGTTCGTTCTTTGCCCCGGTTTGGATAGAGAATTAAGTTATTCTGAAGTTTATGATTATTTTAATATAAATAAGGATAAAATAATTTTTTGTTTGGTCGTGTTTTGAATTATTTTCGTTGAGAAATGTAATAATAATTTTTTATTGTTTGAATAAAATATTAATAATGATTTATAAAAGATAAAAAAATTATGACTGTTTATTTAACCGTTGCTTTATAAAAGATGATGACAGTTGATTTGACCGATCCACATTTTGAATTTGGGGGGGGGGGGGGCTACAAAATTGTGACAGTTTATTTAACTTAGGGTGCGTTTGGTTGCGCGATTGCGCTGCGATTGCGATTGCAGGAAGCTGCGTTTGCAATCGTGCAACCAAACAGTTTTGTAATCGCAGTTTTAAACCCAGCGATTGCAGGCAAATAGTGCCTAAAAGCTGCGATTTCAAAAAGCTAAGAAAGTGAACTTCCTGCAGAATCAGTTTTGCAATCGCAGATTCCTACAAAATCAGTTTTGCAATCGCGCAACCAAACGCACCCTTAATTACAAGATTGAAATCATATACCATATTGCAATATACAAATTCTCATTTATTCAACTAACACGCCGGTACAATCCAATTCTAATTTATTAGGTATATTGCTCGAACAATACTCGGGTTCCACTGTAATTATCCCAAAAAACAGAGGACAATTCCGTCATGAACGCCTTCTCCCCATCTCCTCCTCTCCGCTCTCCCCCCATCTCCGCCACCCGAAACCGAAACCGAAACCGAAACCTCCCCTCGCGAAGGACGCTTTTAACCCTCTCCGCCTCTCCTCCACTCCTCCTCTTCCCCTCCTCCGCCTTATCTTCCACCTCCTTTGCTCCTCCTCTCACCCCCACCGCCTCCACCTTCTTCGACCTCCAGGACTCCGGCGGCGTCAGAGCCCTCGACATCCGTCAAGGCGACGCGGGCGGCGATGCTCCCTCCGACGGTGACCAGGTCATCAAAATCGAATCTTTTCGGATTCCGGTCTCAGATTTTTGATATGTGAATCTGATGTTGTGATTTGAAGGTCGCGATTCATTACTATGGGAGGTTGGCGGCGAAGCAGGGGTGGCGGTTCGACTCGACTTACGATCACAAGGACGAGACGGGCGACCCGGTCCCCTTCGTGTTCGTTATCGGATCCGGCAAAGTTGGTTCTTTTGTTTCAACTTGTTGAGTTATCTCTTCAATTTGGTGTGCTTTGAAATCTATACTGGGCGAAATATGGATTCTTTTGTGCATTTTTTTAGATACCCATTTAAGCAAATCCACTAAAGACATGGTTACTGAGCATTTGGTAGCAACTTTTTGGTTGATTCTTCTTTTGCAGGAATCAACTTAACCCAAATGGTGTTTGCAAATGCCTCAAGTGGTGGCAACTTTTTTTTGAGAAGCTTAACATTTGCTTTTAATTATACATAGTAAAAAATAAAACTTTTGAGGAATATAATAAATGCATGCTTTCTGATGATCCAATTTTAAAAGCAGTTGTAACTTGTAAGTGAAAAGATGTTTTCCAAACGGGTTTTCAAAGGTGCTTTTGAAATTACGGGTGCGTTTGATTGCGCGATTGCGCTGTGATTGCGATTACAGGAAGATGCGTTTGCAATCGCGCAACCAAACAGTTTGTAATCGCAGTTTTAAACTCAGCGATTGCAGGCAAATAGTGCCCAAAAGCTCGATTTCAAAAACGGAAAGTGAGCTTCCTCAGAATCAGGTTTGCAATCGCAGATTCCTGCAGAATCAGTTTTGCAATCGCGCAACCAAACGCACCCCGCCCCATTTGGATCCATGTTAGTTCATCCGCCAAACGCGAATCCAAACATTTTTTTTCCGAAACGCAGTATTTGCGCGTTTCTAGCGTTCACTGTGTAATTTTTACCGCGTTTGAGAATTTGTGGAAATAATGCTTTTGAAAAGCTAGTCAGCTTTTCAAAATCTCTCTCCCCCCAACGCACGAGTCATTCTTTTGTTAGATTCCTAAAAAGTTTTTTTTTTCCAGGTGTTTATAACCAAAAGTTTTTTTTCTTCTTTTCTTAAGAAGTAGCGACCACATGGAGTGATTGGAAACACATTTGGGGTATATATGATTTCTGTAGAAGCAAAATAATCCAAAATGTTTCTAAAAGCTAACTAAACTGCACATTTTAGTTTTTCTGTAGAATGGCAACTTGAATTTGGTGGAATTCATCTTGGTGTTACAGTTTGATAGAAACCATGCATCTAACTTTTATTTGGATAGTATAAAAGCACACAGTGGTTGATGATGATGTAAAGCAAAAATTAGGGATGTTCTTCTTATTGTTGTAGGTAATTCCAGGGATCGAGGCGGCAGTGAAGACAATGAGAGTTGGAGGAATTCATCGTGTTGTTATTCCACCCTCACAGGGGTATCAGAACACATCACAAGAGCCCATACCACCCAATGTATGTGGTTTATTACTTGAGCAAATGCTTCATAGTTTGTGGACTAAATTGATATGACTACCTACTTCTCTTCGTTTGTGATGATTCTTAAAGCTTGTTTTATCTGATTTCTTCCTGTCACTACAATATCTAAACCTCCATTACGTGCATCAGAGAAGACAAGATTTTTTTTTTCTGTCAGAAGACTGAAGATACACCAATGATTCCACAATCTCGAAAAACAAATCATGTCCATTGATAATTTAATTTTTGCTTGCTCCATGAGATTTCTCATGTTGTCAATGCAGCAAGTGCTGATTTAATTCATATCATATAATGTGGTTAGCTCTATGAGCGCGCATACTTGTTTCCTTATGTGAGATTGTTACATTGGTGTTTCTCTAATTGTTTTGAACTTGGTAGTTTGAATCTTTTTTTTGACAAAGCATTTATAAATCATGGAAAAGAGAGGTAATTTTGTTAGTATACATATTATGGGTTGGGGTTTGAGATGCATTGATTGATTCATAAAATTAGAGCACTTTATAACTCGAGAACCTTAGCAATTTTCCATGCCTACTTTAAGCACAGAATCAATCAACACAATCCACATTCCGACTATAAGCAGCATTGTTTATTCCACCTGGATATGCGAGTATATACGAATTCGATCTTGACCTCCTCTTCATCTAACATAATCACTCATATACATGAGCCTTATCAGCAGGTGATTCTGTATTAAATATTTTATTATTACATGCATCCTTAATAGCAAGCAAAGATACCTGAGGTGGAGTTGGGGGAAAGAAACCATTAGTCTAATGCAGTGGCTGATTGAAAATACTCATCAATTGGGCATAGGAATGAATCTGCATCTTACCTCATAGGTATATATGATTTTTTCTTCGTTGTCTAGAGACCCTCTACTTTCTTCTTTGCTTCTCAATGAAGTATCTACTAGTACATAAAATTCAGTCGGTCAACTTTCAATGTGAACTTTGTTGGTTCTTTGTTATTTCCCTTCATTATCTATGTTTTTTTTGTTGGTATTTGCAGTTCTTTGATCGACAGAGACTGTTTACGACCATATTCAACCCAACCCGACTCGCAAATGGTGAGGGCTCTACGTTAGGCACCCTCATATTCGACATTGAGCTGGTCAGCCTAAGGGCATAGGTGAATCCAAAATGCAGTACCAAAAATGACATATATATCTCTGTGTGTGTGTGTGTGTATCAAGGCCTTGTAACAACTCTGATACAATTCTGAATTTTGTGTTCAAATAAACGTTAATGCAAGAGGTTCTGCTTTTCTCGACGAAGAACACCTCTTCCATTATAATCGGCACTAAATTGAGAATTTTTTAATCATGGGATCATGTTTTTTGTTTGGGAAAAATCCATGTAACTCTATGTAACTATGTAAACTGTTGAAATCTATAAAACCCATTGACTTTTCCTGAAATCCATTTAACCCTCTGAAAATCTCTATGTAAATTTTCCCTGAGTTAAATTTTCGTTGACTAATGAAAAATATTATGTAAAAATATTTATAAATGGTGATTTTATCACTCCGGAAAGAGTTTTATAATCTATTCATAATTGTTAAATCATTATTTATAGAAGATTTTTCATATTTTTAACACATTGTAGGAGGTTTTTGGTATTGTATTTTCCTACAGGGTTAATCAAACATAATATTTGTATAATATTTCTCATCTGTCAATAGAAATTTAATTCAAGGGGTTATTTGAATTTATATAAGTGTTTTAATTGGGTTATATGAACTTCATGAAAAGCAATGGATTATATGGATTTGAGGCCAGGGGTTATTTGAATATTTTCCCTTTTTTAGGCATGGTTTGCCATGATGATAAGAGTTGTGATAAAGAAATAATTGTGTTAAATCACATGTCATCTCATGTGGCATAAGAAAAAAAGAGAAAACTTGTACGTATTTTGAGATAAAAATGATGATATTTTATTTTGGATAAAATGTAGAACATATTACCCTTTCAACAAATGAAAACCAGATCAATACAAAATAGTCTGAATAACATCAAAATAGTTAAGGTGACTGTGATTTGAAAATGAGAAGCAGCCTTTAACAAAATAGTTAAGGTTAAACAAAGGATGCAAAAGTTAAAAACTAACAACTTAATGCCTCATTAATAGAAATGATAGATTTGATATTTTTTAATTTTTTATTAAAATTATCTTATATTTTAGATCATGTGATCCAAATGTAAAATTCAGGATAAGAATAAAAAAAATGAGGATAACAAAATACATGATCAAATATAAATATAAATAATGATATTTTATCATCTTAAATTAGACTAATTTATTTTAAATATTTATCTTTTTATTGCCTGAATGGGGACATCTCATAAATCCTGTGATTCCAGCACACGCTCAAAGTCAATGTTCAAACATAAAGAAAATATTGCATTTCCAGTGTACCCAATGAAATTTCCTGACAAAGACATGCCTGTCTCATGAGATTTGTTTAATTAGAATATTTTGCAGGATGTGAATTAATCAATTTAATCCCACATAGTACGAACTTTTTGTTATATTCCTTAACATGATGGCATGGTGCCAATGGAAAGGACCACTGTTTGAAATTCGAATGACACTGCTCCTCATCCACAAAAAAAAAATTGATCGGGTCTCTGAATCAGTTAAAATAATGAATGGATATGTACATTCATATGAACATACATGCCTTCTTGTGACAAAAATCATATTTCACCTTTCTAATTTAAGCTTCATGTCTGATGTCTCATATAGTAACATAAGTCATTTTGAAATAGATAACTATTTTAATATAAATAAAAAATAATTATTCCAAATAGCTATTATATTCCGGTGGTCGCCTATACTTATGACATGTTCTATTCATTTCTATTTAGATATATTTATATCTATCTATTCTGTTCAATATGACATGCTTTTAACTTATTCAGTCTTATTTCAATATATTCTATCTGTCTTCTTATACCTAAATAAGTCATACATAATAAACATGAGATTTTTATTTTTAAATCCATGTAAATTATGCTATTCAGTGATTGATCACTATCTTCTTTATATTTTTTTTAAATCTCCAATTTCAAATGCTTATTTCGTTATGAGTCTCTCTGGCAACGTCTTTTAATTTGGGCTGACGGATAATTGAAATTCTTAAACTACCCTTTGAAATTTTTAAATTTTTATTTTTAAGTCTTGTAAACTATGCTATTTAATGATTGATCATTTGCTCCTTCATATTGTATTTTAAGTCCCAAATTTCAAACGATTTTTTCACGAGCTTTGCTACACAGGCCCCAGATATAAGCCCCACCCATAGCCTCTTGAGTTGTTAAAATGTAATTGGATGCTTGATTTTTTTTTCAAAAAGATAAGAAAGTAAAATACATATATACCCCTCATTTAAAACACACAATCTGTCATCCCATTTTCCTCGATTTCCGCATTTTCCTGACCCTCGTGCGAACCAAAACCCCATTTCTTTTAATTGGTTTTAGGGTTTCAAAAAGAAAAAAAACCAAAACCCACCATCAAAAGTAATCCTCCTCTTCTTGTAAACGGCAACTCAAAAACGAAAAAAAAATTCGGCTTCGATTTGAAGGTTATTTGGGTCTTCGAAGATTAAAAACAATCCAAAAATAGGTAAGCAACCCTTTTTTTGTTTTTGCTCGAATTTTTTTTCTATTTTTGTGAAGAAAAGATTGATTGAAAAATGTGAAATATGTGTTATTTGATGTTTTTTATGTGAATGTTGGATTTTTATTTGAGATTCATATTATAATCTTCAAATCGTTGGAGTATTATTTATTTGTTAGAAATTTGTTTAAAAAGTAACTGACTTTATTGGGCAACAATATATTAGTTAAATCATTTAGATGCGATTATATGTTATCATTTGTTTTTTTTTTTTTTGCAGGACAATGTAACTCACTATTCGAAAATATGAATATGTATTTTAACTATTTTCAGAAAGTTATAAATGTAACTTTATTTGAATGTAACTAACTTTGTGTCTTTATAAGTGTGCACACTATTTGTATGTATGTGCAGTCAAATATTATGATGTTTGTATATTTACATTTGAATAACATGTAAAATCAATTTCTTCAGCTTGAAAAAAATGGATTACTTTCTCCAAATCGCGTTTGGAGGAAAATGTAACTAACTATTGTCGACAGTAAGCACATGTGAAGTAATGTGAATACATATTCAGTTTCTGTAGAAGTT
Organism: Acorus calamus; assembly: GCA_030737845.1. Lineage (NCBI taxonomy): Eukaryota > Viridiplantae > Streptophyta > Magnoliopsida > Acorales > Acoraceae > Acorus > Acorus calamus. The sequence goes on along the minus strand of CM060858.1, from coordinate 9,627,537 downwards.
GAATTTATAGAGAATGTAACTATGTGCAATTTGTAACTAACTTTTATTCAATGATCTTTACTTCTAACATTTTTATGAGTTTGTTTTTCATCATTTGTCTTTTTTGTTATCATTATATGTTATTTGTAGTTACTGTTATACGAAATGTAATTAATTTAGTCCATTGTAATTATTTCATGTTCAATGTAAGCTGCTTTTAAATTATTGGTTATTGTTTATATGCAGAAAATGTAACTAACTATTGCTGCTCAACATCAATAATGAAATCCGCCTCCGGACTGCCTTCCAAGGAACATGTAGCTGAGTCCCCAATGTTTCATACATTACAACAAAGATAGTTACATTTAAAAATGTAACTTGGTTTATAATACGAAATGCATTATAGTGTTTGATGTATAATAAGTCATTTAGTATTAAAATGCATTATAGTGGATGTATGTCTCAATGTGTATAAAATGGAATAACAATTGCTGCAAGGAAAAAAAAGATAGAAAAACCAAAATAAAGGAGAGGAAAGAAATAAAAAAAAACATGAGTGATAATTAATTGAAGTTAACAAATATCATTTCAACAATTGACATAACTGCTTTTGAACATTGATGCTTAACATCAATAATGAAATCATTCTCCGGACTACCATCCAATGAACATGTAACTGAGTGCACTATATTTCCTACAAATTCAAAAAAATATGAGTAATAATTAATTGAAGTTGATAAGGTAGTTACATTTGCAAATGTAACTTGGATTATAATACAAAATACATATGATACAAATTCAAAAAAATGAGTGATAATTAATTGAAGTTGATAAGGTAGTAGTTACATTTGCAAATGTAACTTGGATTATAATACAAAATACATATGATAAGTTAGTTACATTTATTTTTTTCGTTTGATTATATATGTAACATGATATGCTTATATAATTGAGATTCACATACCAAACAACATATATGCCGTGCTAAAATTCACATTTGACAACCTAAAACAACCAAATTAACATTTAAAAAGCAGAAGAAATAAAACGAAAAAAATGAAAAACAAATAATATAAGAAAAATCAAACCAGAATCGGCAGACATTTCAATGGTCACCAAACTATTCAATTTTTTTGTTTGAGAAGATTAGACACTTAAAAAGCTTCCAAACAATCAAATCAAACTGCAGTCTAAAAAAAAAAAAAACAATAATGTTGTTTTAAAAAGGAAATAAACTATTGATTATGGATATATAAGTAATTCAATTGGTATGAATCCAAAACAAAATAAGAAACATGAATTATAAATGGAAATAATTTATTGTCACCGTCATTAATTCTGTATAGGTGGAAGGGAATAATTATTATTGTCTCCTTAATTATGGAATGGTTACCGAATAAAACAAAAACCATAAAAGGGTAAAGTGGGTATTATGCACATGGGGCTTACTTGGGGCCTATAAAGATGGGGTCTGTCAATCATTTTCCTTTTTTCACTATTAGTACACGCACAAAACTTGTCTATTCGGGGTTAATGAATAGTTAAAATTCCTAAATTACCCATCCCTTAAATGAAAGAAACCCCCAATGAAACTATTTTCAACATTTTTATAATCAGGATATTGATTTTCTGGTTCAACTTATCTCTGATTTCCATTGATACTTATAATAAATGATTGTGTAGTGGTGTAATCAAGATTCTATAATAATGAGGAGATCTTGGATCCTTCATGAATGAGATTTCAAATATAAATAAATAAACTCTAATACTAGTAGCTTAAATGTAATATACATATATATGTTAGATTTCCATAAAATCTAAATCTCTAAATAAATAAAAATTTAGAATAACGCAAAATAAATTTTCATTGATTGCATACAAATTCTTTTATGACATCTAAATTTAAAATTTAAAATTCTAAATGCACTTAAAATATTTAATTTGATATTTTACAATTTTCAATCAAGAAAAAATCATTTCAAAATTCAATACTGAAAATTTCTCAAAATTTACTTATGTAGTTATTATTCTTATGTAATCGATATTAATCAGATAACATAGTTGATAAAGATTTATAAATAAAAATCTCATTTTTCAAACTACCGGTATGTAAATATTCTTAAAATAATGAGACTGACATTTGAGGAATGGACTAACAACAATGAAATTACGCACTACATAATAAAAAAAAAAATTGATCACTACCCGGGGAAACGAGTCATAACACGGCACCCGCCAAAACGCGGACCCGCTGAAAAAAAAAGCGACATACGAAAAAAACAATAAATCAAAAAGAGCCGCGCATCGTCCCTCTCCCACAAAAAAAACACATCAGCATCCCCGTGAAGCAGCCGCGAAAAAGTCATCCCCTATTCGTCCAACTTTTCAAAACCCTCTCATTCTCTCCTTTGAATTCAAACACAATATCCCCAAGAGAGAGAAAGAGAGAGAGAGGAGGAGAAGATATGGGTGACAAGCGTCTGATATACGCCTCGGTGGCGCGCGGCACGGTGACCCTCGCGGACTACGGCGGGTCCGACGGGAACATCGCCGACGTCGCCCAGAAGTTCCTCCAGAACATCCCGGCGGCGCCCGGCAACGACGGCCGATTCACTTATTCCTTCGACGGTCACTCCTTCAACTATCTCTTCTCCGGCTCCTTCGGTCAGTTCTCCTCTTTGTGTTTGGTTGTCTTGAGAACTCTTGAATTTTGGGGGTGATTGGATCGTAATTGATATGAAAAGGAGAGAAAGATTGGATTTTCAGTGTGGGAATGGATTGCTTGAGGGTTTTCTATTGAAGGGGAGGTGATTTTGTTTAATTCCAGCTATGTAGTTTTTTTTTTAAATTTTTTTTGATTGGTTGATGTTAGAGGGATCATAATCTGATTTGGCCAGATTATGTTGACCATGTCTTTAGCAACTGTAGAACAATGATGGAAACAAATCCAAATAAAAAATACAGACTAAGAGATTCAGGTGGTTCGACAATTTGTTTATGTCATGTTTATGTGGTTCAACAATTTGTCTATATCCATGAAGGAGAGAGGAATTGATTCACTATCAACTAGTAATAGAAATAAAATGTTTCTCACAGTCTTTTTCCTCACCGCCCCTTTGTCACAAAGCAACCCCCTTCACTTAAAGAATAAATTAAATTTATCATAACCCTAAGGAAGAGACTAAGGAAACATTGGTACAAAAGAGTGCAGGCGTTCAGGAATAACCACTTTTCTGCTTGAAGCCTAGAATGCAAGTTAACTTACAACAAATGATGATCAGAAATTTGTTATTCAATGCATGGATTTGGTTTTTCTCGATTTTTGATACTGTGAAATTTTATAGCATTTTTGCCTCCTCTGAAGTTTTAACTTTTGATTGATTGGTGGGTATTGGTCCTTTGTGGGTGGGATATAGATTGTGAGGTTTATCTAATTTAGTATCGGTATGAAATTGAGCTCAAGTAGGGGTAAAATCTTGAAGTCAGTGAGCAGAGATTTGACATTTAGGATCCATCCAAGTTTGAATCTTTGGCAAATTTGTTTTGTATTCTCAGTGCAAAGTTTATTGTAGAATAATGAATTTGAAAATAGTGTTTTTTTCTTCTTTGGGCAAGTCCTGTATTTTTCACCGTGCTTGCTTTCGGTCCCATAGTATTTTGCGTAGTTGCGGATGCATCAATAGGAAGGCAGGTCCCTATGGCCTTTCTGGAGCGCATCAAGGATGACTTCATAGCGAGATATGGAAGGGGCAAAGCTGCAAATGCTCCTGCTAACAGCCTTAGCAAGGAATATGGGTAATGCAATGGGAGATTTGAATATTATATTTCATGCTTGATCAGATCAAATCTTGACAAGCTTATCATCATGGCAGAGTTAAACTGAAGGAGCAGATGCAATACTGTTCAGATCACCCAGAGGAGATAAGTAAACTTGCCAAAGTGCAGGCCCAAGTTTCAGAAGTCAAAAGTGTCATGACGGAGAACATTCAAAAGGTAATTTATTTCTCTCTGTATGCTTATCCCATTTGTCTTCATATTCTCAAACATTGATCACAGACTGTCATATGCAATAAAGGATCAATGATCATTGTGGGAGTTGGGATACTGCACTCGACCAATCACATGCTCTATTTTCCAACATAGATTGCACTACTGATGACCAATCATATGACAGTCTTCATATTCTCAAACATTGTTCATTATTAAACATCATCCGAGAAAATTGGCTAAGTTCATGAATTCAGCATTTTTATCGGTCTTTGGGTACAGTTTCTTCTTTTTTGTTTCTTGTAAGTTAAACATGAAAGTTTCCTTGATTGCTTCGAGCAAGAAGAAATCATAGCATCTGTATTTCACAAGAACAAAACCATTAACCTGGTGATGATGAGCCAGAAGTTATCTGGTCAAGTTCTGTGGTTCGAGTTCTAGCTTGAATACTTGATTACAGATAACAGAGTTATTTGAATTAAAAATCTATATTAGTAACTTCTCCAGATTAATTCAGAGATCATATCACATTATTTCTTTATACACATTGAGCATAACTGTGTTCAGGTTAGCATGTGCAACGTGTTAGTTTCCAAGCGGAGATTATGAAAAACTCTCATAAACAGCTCTCTGCTTCTTGTTCTCTTAAATCTCTCTTCCCCTTCCGGGTTGGAGCCCACTGATGTCCTAGTCCTTTATCTTCCCACCTCTTTTTAAATACCATTTTGCTATTTTATCATACCTAGCTGCATTTTTTTGGGTGAATTTCATTCTTAGACATCAGTGAGTCCCTTACAGTATCACTTAAATCTACTACACTTAACTTAAGGGCATTGGATGTGTTGCAGGTTATCGATCGTGGAGAAAAGGTTTCAGTTCTGGTTGACAAGACAGAGGACCTTCAAAACAATGTGAGGATTATACTGTTGAAAAAGGGTAGTTTATCAAATTTACCCTTCATCTTATTTAATGTTTCTATTTGTTTTCCATTAGTTTGAGTTTCTGATATGATCTTTCATTTAAATAGAGCCTTTTGGCTTCTATCATTATAAGAATGAATTTTTATTTTCTTAATCTAACATATACTTTGTCCTATATAAATTTTTAGGCCCCTTTAGCAGTGGGTTAAGTTTTTTTTTTTTTTTGGCCAAGTATTGTACAATGTGGGGTATTGTAATACAAAGCTTAACTCACTTTTATTTTTGGAAACTTTATAAATTAAATTAGTCTTAATATATAAACCAATTTTATCTTTGTTTTTTATTTTGATATAATCCATACATCTTTTAAGTAAATATCAATTTAGCTCTAAGTGATGTGTAATGATATAAAAAGAGAGAAGATGAATGATTGGCACACCTATTTCTTAATTATACTTTATGTATTGCTATTTACTTTATCAATATTGGTGAGTGAAAAACATAGTATAAATCCTATCACTCAGGTGGACTATCAAAAATGATATCCTAATGATAAAGATATTTTTAACATTTTATATTTATCATTTCATCATTTTACTGTGATTATTCCAGTCTCTACTATATAACTGCCAAACATGGCTTTGAGGCATCAACTAGTACAGTTTGCATGTGTTATGCCATGCCAAGTCTATTGATAAAACAAGGTGTACTTTTTAACTATAGAGTTATTGGGTATCAAATTTGATTTATGCCTCAAGCACAAATGTCTATATGTTTTCACATTCTCGTCTATATATAGAGCTATAACAACTAAGTTCAAGAGATCTCTCACCATCCCAAGTTTTTTAAGATATCCTAATTTGAGAATTTTCTTTTTTTTGTTGTGCCAACATAGGTTTCATGTAAAATTTATGGTAAATCAAAACATATGGATAAATTTTAATAACAATGAACATCGGTTGCAGGCCCGCTCCTTCCAGAAGCAAGGCAATGAGATGAGGAGGAAAATGTGGCTGCAGAATATGAAGATAAAGCTTACCATCCTGGGTATTTTGATAGCACTGATACTCATCATAGTCCTCTCCATCTGCCATGGCTTTAGCTGCTTGAAGTGAAAGTGGAGGAGTTATTACATCATACAGAGATTGGATTTATTTATTTATTTTTGATTGGTGAAGCGGAATTGAAAGCAGAGATTGAATATTGTTACTTCAATTATAGATATTCCTGTGTCACTTGCTAGGCATTTTTTTTGTACCAGGCTATAATATATATTTACATACACATTTGTCATTGTTGTATCTTAAAAAGTTGTATTGACACAAATCAGTTCAAATGAGAATGGGTGTGATTAAGGATCATAAAGATAATTGATATATTTAAGTGGATACACTAATTGGACATATTAGGGATAAAATATGGTGCAAATATTGAAGGTTAAAAATGTGGCTCTAGGACCATGATTGAACATAAAAGATAATTGAATTTGAATGATATATAATATAAACATATATAATATCATAATATAGATTTGACAGATATCTTACGTGAGATATCTTACAGAGAGCATATCCGTTTTCGCTTTTAAATCATGAGCGCAATCATAATGTATAGGGCGCGTCTATCCCCATCAAGCCTTTCACCTAACCTACCATCACAAAAAAAAAAAAAACCCGGTGTTTTGCTGTTCTTACTGATCCTGGTCAACTGAACTTGGTCACCATTTCAGGTTTTGGACGGTCGAATTTTGTCGTCATTTCAGGTTTTGGACGACCAAAATTGGTCGAACAGGGTCAAGAACTATATTTATTCTTTATAAACAAATAAATTTTTAGATTTATCCATCATATTCTACATTTATTCTTTTATCCAAACAACAGCTAAATGATTGAAAAAATGTAAGTAGGTATACTTTCAATTAATTCAAATTTTTATAGAAAAATATCTTATTAGACAAATATATATCATTTTTAAGCTTCATTTGAATTCGTAGTTAAACGAATTTTTTGTTTGAAAACAAAAAAAAACATACCAGTTGATTCAAACACATTTTATATTTGACTTTTGAAAATTTGTCTATCACTTATGTAAAAAAATTGTTTTTATATTCTACATTTAAGAATAATGATTTATTCTCTCTACATTACAACTCAGACGTGGAGTGGCATGAAAGATCCAATGAGGATACGCGTCATGGTATTATGTTTCCAAGAAAAAAATTATAAACTTTATTACAAATTCTGTTCGACCAAAGTCAATCGCCCAAAATCTGAAATGACGACCAAATAATTGGGGACCTTGATACCAGTGTTTTAAAAATCGGATCTAACTGGTTAATTTAATTGGTTGAATTGTCAACCGGCCTGGGTCCGATCTAGTTCAACCCCCAAACCAATCCACTTTAAAAACCGTTCTAAGATTGAAAAACCGTTCAACCCAGTGGTTGAACCGCCGGTTTTGCAAAATCGTTGTCAGGTTACACGAACCACTCGGGTTTGTCTAGGGTAAAAAAAACTCATTGAAATGATGTTTAAAAGCCCAAAAGTCACTTTCTTCAAAACAACAAAATATATTATTATTTTTTAAAATTGTAAAGTGTTGTTTAGATGAGTCCTCTCACAAAACTGAGTTATTTTCTTTTATTTATATTTAGCTTATGATATTTATTTATGTAATGTAGTTTTTAAACATCCTTTTACAAATTATAAAACATTAGTTTGGTTATGTCTCCTAAAAATTATATAATGTTTGGTTATGTCTCAAATTATAAAATATTGATTAATTTTGAATTATTAAAATTATTAATATATTTATTACGTCATGATAACGTCACAGTTCAATTCCGGTTAACCTGATTGTTGAACTAGTGAGCCGGTCATTTTTCTGATTCATTGAATGTTCGGTTTTTTAAAACATTGCTTAATACACATAGTTTGAAAATGAAGATCTGAATAATATTCAACCTTTTTTTTTCAAATTTAATCTTTTATTTTTTTTAATCACATTCAATAAATACACATCAACTAATAAACAAACAAAGAGAAACCATTTATAGAGAAACCCTTTTTTATCGCATTCAAAAAAAAAAAATTACCGGAGGGGATCGTCAGGGTCACTGAGGGAGAATAGACGTGTGTGTGATTTTTTTGTTAATTGGGGCCAGTTGACCGGCTCTATTTGTTTTTTCTAGGGGGAATTGTCCAAATAACCCTGGACTGACCCTCTTATTTTTTTCTGTCCCTAGACTTTTTTAATTTTTTTTTACCCCTACATACTTGTTCCCTTTTCATTTTACCTTTTACCCCTGCTACATCATTTTTCTCTATCGAAATTACCCTTGATGCATAAACTACCCTCATTTATTTTCCCCCCAAAATAACACTCACTTCCCATGAAATCCTCCCTTCTCCACGCTGATCTCCTCTCAACGGGTTGAACCCCCACCGTCTTCTTCTCCATCTACACCCGCTTCAACCCCCACCACCGCCGCCTCTTCCTCCTCCCCCAACTAGGCTTCCAGGACTGCCTCAAGTGGAACGACGGAGGCAGAGGCACCATTGATGTCTCCTCCGTCGAGAACTGCCGCCCCAGCTCGAACCACCACCACCAGTCGTTGAATGGGTTTTGTTTTTGGAGATGTTGAAGACCAGGGGTGGGGATCCGCCATCGCCGGTAGGGGATAATTGGCCGCCGTTGTTGGGGAATGGGATCGCGGTGCAATAGCCGTGATCCATTCTTTCAATTGAGATGATTCATTTCTTTCAATTGAGATGCTTGATTTGGTGGTGTCAGATTTTAGTTGGAATTGCAAAGTTGTGCTTTTTGATGCAATTTTTGTGGGAGAATTGGGTGAATGAGCTTATCAAAATGGTTTTTTCTTTCTTTCTAAGTCTTGGATTGCTTTACCAAATGTGCTCGTACAACCAGTTAGGTAATGTTGATTATTTTTTATAATTGATAGTTTTTGTTCTTGGTAGTCTTTAAATTGAATTATTTTTATTCAGTAAATCGTAATTTCTGTCATGTAAATGGTAGTTTATATTTTGTATATGGTAGCTGATTTTTTATAAATGGTACTTTTTATAATTTCATAATAAATTTCTGTAAGTTATTGTTATATCTCTTTCATTGGGCATTACATTTTTGTACCAATGTGATTTACTTATATCTTGTGTAGAAGATCCGACAAATAGATGTTGGGAAAGCAGAGATTCCTCTATGATACATTAGTGGATGCATTGCTGTCTTAATGGATAGTTTACCCTATTTATTTTTATTTTTTTCATTAATTTGTACATGTCATGCATTTAATATGAAGAACATAATGTAGATGTGATTGTATGAGCACACCAGACTACGGAAACCATTAATCTATGAAAAAAAATCCTAAGAATTTTCCGGTGGGGATGTTAGGCATATCATGCATTTATTAGGATTAACATTCAACGTCGTAATTCAAACACTTGATATATCTATTTTTGTTTAAATGACTTTCAATTCTTGAATCTATTGTAAATACGCTCTAAAAATGTATGTATAATCATTTTATGTTTAAATATCTTTGTGCGCATTGAATGCTCTCTGTAGATAACTATTAAATAACTGTAACCATGTATATCATATTTATATGTATCAATTATATTTCTATGTATAACTATTTCTGTAAGTACTTATGTTAGTTATTATAACTTGTACATATATTTATATAACTAATATATAACGTTTCTGTAAATTGATAAAGGGAAGTAAGAACTTAGAAGCGGCTTCAACCACATTTGCATATCATATATCTCAATTGATCAAAATAACAGAACCATGCAAATCTTTATTTACAATCTCTTTTTCATGGCCATAACAGATTATATGAGACTTTCATCCCATGTCGTCTATTTAATTGGATCAACATGTCCTTTGCGATGAATAGGGGGATTAACTTGAAGATTGTTTCTAACAAATTCAGTAACCCATTTTTTGTCGGACTTGAGATGCCCTGCGCTTTATAAACCACTCCCACATGTATGTGTCGATACATAAGTCTTGAATTTAAACAATCTCCCACTCCATTCGCTATTTTGTGTAACACATATGGTTGACCTCTTCTGTATAAGATATGTATATATATCAGATTAGTATAAAACTGTAATATTCAATCACATAAATAAAATTACAACTTACAGAATTGTACTAATAAATTACAAAAATTATCATTTACAAATATAGCCTACAATTTACATAACTAAAACTATCATTTACACAAATGAAACAATCTAATTACAAAGACTAGCTACCAAGGATAGAACCTATCAATACAAAAACTACTAAAATCACATATCCAATGTAACAACTACAATATAACAATTACCATTGTAATGCCCAATTACAATAAAAATTATTATTCACATTCTGTAATTAATGCCGCAACTACAACACAATTACACTAAGGACATCATGTAATGCCCAAACTACGAAACAGAGATATATCAATTTATGGAATTAAACTAATGCCCAAACTACAACACAATTACAGAATGTAATGTCCAATGTAACAACTACAATCAATACCCAATTACATAATTAAAGTAACCATTTTTATATATGTAAATGATAGAAATTTACAACAATTTATAGAAATGTAATAACCATGTATAAATATAAAATGCAAAATTACAAAAATTTGATAAAAAATTACAAATACATAATTATTGATTTATAGAAATCATTCACATAACAACACTTAACATAATGTAAAATAAAGCAAACCAAGAAGTGTAAACCCGAAACAACAAAGTACATTAGTTGCCCTCTGTCATAGATTTTCTAAACCATCCTCAAATGTGAACTTCATTGATATCTTCAGCTTTTATTTAAGTTGATTATAAAATTAAATGATTGATCTACACTCAATGATTAATTCCACATATCCTCTATTTATTAAAAAAAGACCCAAATCATTCAACACACATTAAAAATCCATTTTTCTGTAAAACTAAGATTAATAGAACCCAAAAGAAAATGAAATTAAAACAACTAATGCATCACCTTTTTAGCATCATCTCTTCAGCTCTTCTTCTCTTCTCCGTTGTCACCGTCACCGCTGTCACTACCTCCATCGCCGATGGTGTGATAGACGACGGTTCTCCTTAGCGACGAGGTGAGCGGTGGATCGGTGAGCGGCGAGGTGAATGGCGATGGTGTGAAGGTGAACAATGAAGGGGTGAAGATGATTGATGAGTGGCGCTTGGGGAAGAAAGAAAAAAAACTCAGTTTGGGAAAGAAGAGAAAGAAATAGAAAGAGAAAGTGATTTTAATTTGTCTTTTATGAGGGGGTAATACTGGTATTAAGAAAAAACAGGAGTAAAAAAACAATGGAACAAAGTTGCAGGGGTAAAAATAAATAAATCAAGAGACTGAAAAAATAAGGGGGTTGGTTCAGGGGTATATGGGTAATCCCCCCCCCCCCCCTTTTTATTATTAGGGCAATTAGCACTTTTAGTCCCAGAAATATGAAAAATTGCAAAAATAGCCCTGCCCGTCGAATATTAACAAAAACTAGCCCCAGTGAGAGATTATACAGGAGACGGCATATATACATGCCGTCTCCAGTGTTACTTTTTAAAAAAAATCGAGATCCAGGAGAAAAAATATGCACAGGAAACAGCATGTATATATGCCGTTTTCAGGAAACGGCATATATACATGCCGTCTCCTGTGCATTTTTCCTCTTCTGATCTCGGTTTTTTTTAAAAAATACACTTACAGGAGACGGTATATATATATATACCGTCTCCATTTTATAATTTTACATTTGACTGTTTATATTGAATCGAACATCCTTTGCACAGACGGTGGAGAATGTCTTTGCTTTGTCATTTCTTGTAAAAGATGGTTGTGTTGAAATTAAAGTTGAGGATGTAGACATCATAGCCATACAGTATATGGACGGCCGAGATCAAATGGAAGGAAAAGAAGAAAATTGATCGATCGGGAGCACCGTGACTTCAAACGGTCATAACTTTTGAACCGTAGATCAGAATCGCTATTATAATATGTCCACACGTTCGTATCGACGAGCTCTACAGGCTACGCCACTATACCATTTTTTGGAGCGTTCTGAAATCGTCTTGGAGGTCAAATCGACGGTTAAACGTTATTTTTACTATTTTTAGGTTGTTTTGAGTTTGTTAGGAGCCTACGAATTAGTTATTTAGATCAAATTAGTTCCGTACATGAATAATGAGTAGTTGATAATTCATCAAAAAATGATCCAGTCTTTGAAAATGTTCATCCAGAAAGTTGAGAAGGCTTGACTACTAAATCAGTGATGTAATGAAATATAGTGATTGAACATATATGAAAATTATATATGAATTTCAATTAAGTTGTTAAAGCAGAATTTATGATCTATTGGAAAAAAAAAAATTTCAAGTTGGAGACGGCATGTATATATGCCGTTTTCAGGAGACGGCATATATACATGCCGTTTTCAGGAGACAGCATATATACATGCTGTCTTCTGTATATTTTTCCCCTCTTAGGATCTCAATTTAAAAAAAAAACTAAACCCTGAAGACAATGCCGTCTCACGTATAATCTCTCACCGGGGCTAGTTTTTACTAATATTCGACGGGGCGGGGCTATTTTTACAAATATTCAATTTTCAGGGGTTAAAAGTGCTAATTACCCTTATTATTTTTTTTGGTCTGTAATTACCCTTATTATTAACTCTCCATCAAGGCATCAATGCACTTCTGATGGGTGGAAATGTAATCGGACGGAAGAAGTCAGTCGAACGAGAATAATTATAAGTCGATATAACCAGCCGTGGATGATGTATACTGTAGGTGATTTTTCTTTCGTCACGATTGAATGATAAGAAGAAAAGTAGGAAGCGGTGTGACGTAAGAAGGTGTGACGTAAGGAAGCATAAGGGCGACCTTGCAGTAGTCGATCTCTTCTCATATAAAATTGAACACCCCTCCCAAACGAATCCATGCATATCCTCCATTCCTCTTCCCCAACCCCATCTCCACCACGTACTCATCATGAAGTTCGCTCTCTGCGTCATCTCCCTCTCCGCAGCTGCCTGTTCAACCTCCCCATGTCTCCCCCGCAAACCCCTGCTTCGAGAATCTTCCTCATCATCTATTCCGTCATCGTTTACGCCACATTCGTTGTGGGTCTATGCCTACTCTCTGCTTCCCTGCTACGTCCCCTTCCCCTTCGCCGAACCGCCGCCAGACCCCACCGCGCGAGGCAGTTTTGAGGCTTGCGATCGCGCTCTCGACGGGCAGACTCTTCAACCTCCCCACAGAGACAACGGAGACCTTGTTTGGGGAGGTTCTTGTCATGATTTATGCTGTCACGATGTTCTTCGTATTCAATTGGGTTTGGTTCTGGCAACGTTTGCTATGGGGTGTGTGTGTGTGTGTCGAGGAGATCCTCCTCCTCCTCCCTTTTATTACAATACATGTATGTCTTTATATGTTGTTGAAGGGGTTTGTACTTTTTTTACTTGAATACTTGATTTAGTGTAATCTTTGTTTTATGTTGCCAGCCCATAATCAATATATAAATTAGTTTTCAGTCTACATGGTATTTTCGTTGACAAGATTATGGTCTTACGGTTCAGAATTTCATTATTGTTCAAAATTTTAAAGACTTGGATTAAACTCTGGTATTAACATTTGTTTCTGATCTCGTTTAAGTTTGGTAAGAAGAGACGCACATGTCATTATGATGCACACGCTTTCACTCATGTGGGAGGTTAGTGTGGATCCTCTTTTGATTCAAGGATAGTTTATTCAACGACAAATAGTTAATATAGGGATAAAGCGAATTAAATGATCAGTTGATACTAGTCTTCTCGTGCGTGAAAATAAAATTTAATAATTAATGTGATATGCTAATAAATCTCTAAAAAAAAAACCTCCAATGAAAAGTATGATGTTCAAACTTGTTAATAAAATAGAATAAAATAAATGAACCCCATCTATACCACTACAACCCACTACATACTATGATATGTTAAAAATAAAAATAAAAATAAAATAAAACTGAAATAGCCATTTGTTGATAAATATAGTTATCGAAAAATTATTTAAAATGTGTATTAGTATTATAAATTTTATATTGTAAGATAAAAGAAACAAAGTTGAAAACTAAAACACTTCCGATCAATTAGTATATAGATTGATTTTTTAAATCTAATTATATAAATCATGTTTAATTTTTCATCTAATTGAAATATTATTATAATTTTGAATGGATAAACATGCATAGAACTATATCTAGGGGTACAACTTTAGTTAATTAAATCGAATCCAAACCGATCCAAACTGATTTTTAGAGACTTAAAATAAAATCCCTTAGTAATACCAAATGAATATAAAGCTTGCCATCCTGGGTATTCTGATAGCACTGATACTCATCATAGTCCTCTCCATCTGCCATGGCTTTAGCTGCTTGAAGTGAAAGTGGAGGAGTTATTACATCATACAGAGATTGAATTTTTTTTTTTTTGATTGGTGAAGTGGAATTGAAAGCAGAGATTGAATATTGTTACTTCAACTATAGATATTCCTGTGTCACTTGCTAGGGATTTTTTTTTGTACCAGGCTAGAATATATTTTTACATTCACATTTGTCTTTTTTTTTTTTTTATATCGGAGGGACCCCCTTAGCTGATCTTACGGTCGAGTTGGGAAGACTGCCTCCACCTGTTTGTCCCGGTCTACGGAAATTTTTAAAATAATCGTCAACAAACAGGTGGGTAAGTCAACGTTAAACTCGAATCCAGGACCTATCGATAACACCGTTAAATCCTGAACCGTTGTGCTATTACCACTGGAGACCTTTTTAGACACTGGGGACCTTTTTATTGTTGTATCTTAAAAAGTTGTATTGACACTAATCAGTTCAAAGGAGAATGGGTGTGATTAAGGATCATAAGATAATTGATATATTTAAATTGATATACTAATTGGACATATTAGGATAAAATATGGTGCAAATATTGAAGGTTGAAAATGTGGCTCTAGGACCACGATTGAACATAAAAGATAATTGAATTGGAATGACATATAATATAAGCATATATAATTTCGTAATATAGATCTGATGGAGATATATTACAGATAGCATATCCGTTTCCGCTTTTAAATCATGAGCGTCATCATAATGTATGAGGTCCTATGTAATTTTTCTTTTCATTTTTCAAAATAAAAAATACAATATTGTATTTCAGTATATATACTTCATTTCATATAAGAATATATACTTCATTGACAGAGAGTATAAAATTTTTAAAAAAGAAAATCGGTGTGGCTGCTACAGCGGATTGAACATATTATTTTCCTTAAATCATTCCATGTTGCTATCAGAGGTAAATATTATATAATTTTTTATATTTCATATGCATATTCAGTACAAATATATTTTTTATAGGGAAAAATTCAAATAACCCCATGTAAATTGTCTCAAATTCATATAACCCCCTAACTTTTTCTAAAGTTCATATAACCCCCTGAAAACACTCATGTAAATTCAAATAACCCCTTGATTTAGATTTTCGTTGTCAGATTATGATTATTCTGCGAATATTTTATCTGATTAACCCTGATTGAAAACATAGTATACCAAAACCCTCTACAATATGTTAAAAATGTGAAAGATCATATGTAAATGACGATTTTATCAATCATAATAGAAGTTTTATAATATATTTAGAGGGATAAAAGCATCATGTACATAAGCTTTTTTGTATTTTTAACAAATTGTAGGAGATTTTTTTTGTATACTGTGTTTTCAATCAGAATTAACAAAAAATGAAATATTCACTTAATATGCATCATCTGTTAACAAAAGTTTAACTCAGAGGGTTATTTGGATTACGTAGTTGTTTTTAGGAGGTTATAGATTTGGATTTCCCCCCACTTTTTTTTATAGATTAATGACATGCTTGTAAAGGTATGCATGTCTTCAAAAACAAAAATTTAAAATAAGAACTTCTTGTTGTCCCTAAGCATTTTACTATTATCAAAATAATATAATCAATGTTAATTGAAAAATGATAAAAGTACCCTAAAAAAGTCCACATTGCTCAAAAAATGATGAGTCGGAAAAAAAACCCTTCCCAGGCATTTATGTAAAACAGATTTATTAGAACCATCAACAACACAATTAGTGGCTCCATCGTTAAAATTCACCATCAAAGGAATTAGGGCTTTGATATAGCCAATCCTTTTTTAGTTCCACTTTTAATTGAGATCAAGCATGCTCACACCATATTTGGGTAACAGAATAAATATGAAATAAGGTGAATAAACCCAAAAACTTTGTATGTTTGCAAGGAAGGGGTGAGCATAACTATGTCATAATCTAAGTTTTCCTTAAATTTTGTTGTTCCACAAAGTCTATTTCATTGATATAAATGGGAATCACATGCCAAATCATATGCAGCCATATTCACTTTTTATCTACAACTTATCTATGGTCAAACAAACAACAAAAACTGTATTATTATGCATTCCAATGAAAATAATTTAAAAATAACCAAATAGAAAATGACTTATTTCATTATTATAGTTATATATGCTGAATTTTTTTTTGTTTCATAATAACTTATATCGTTATCTAAATAAAGACTTAAATAATTGTCTGGTCCTTCTCACACCTGGTATTACATTGCAACTTTATAAGGTCCCTTGTGCTTGGACCCAGTTGTAGTCTAGTTTACATGCTAAAGGTGGTAAATAACCTTAATAAGAGTGGTGACACAGGAGTTCCGCCTTCGGCTGAACATCCGAGTCCTCTTGATGATGAACTTGCACCCACAGAACCCTGGATATCAGTGTGGTGCCGACCAAGGAGACTTCAACGCTGAAGTCAAGTGGAGAAGGACCAAAAGTCTCAATATAGTAGACAAGTAGAAAATAGAGAAGGACCAAAAGTCTCAATATAGTAGACAAGTAGAAAATGCTTACTTAAGTCAGTGGAGAAGGACCAAAAGTCTCAATATAGTAGACAAGTAGAAAATGCTTACTTCAGAGTGTCACGCCCTCTCTCCTCCTTATCCGTCCCCCATTTGAACCGAGTGAGCGACCACATTTTTCTGCCCAATTGTTCCTCTGTCTCGGTGAATATCTTTTGATATGAAAGATTCCGTGATATATAGCATCGGGGGTTTGTTATGATGTCATGGTCATATGGCGTTGCATCATTCGCGCTAACTGTGACTGTGATGACTTGTGGCAGACTATTTGTCGGGTCCAAGACGCGCCTCTGCTAATTTGACTCGGTAGAGTGGTCTCGACCTCGCCCTAGGGTCTCAGTGGTTCCCCTCTACCTGTAGTTAGGATTGGGCCTAGATCTAGGTTTGATTGGTCGGTTTCATAGATGCTTCGATGGTCTTACTACAGAGGAGGTTCAACCAAGTGACTAGTCTTGATCCTCCTCAGGTCATCGGTTTTATGCCTTGGGCAAAAGACCTTATATTCGAGCTGTCCTCTTCGAGTGAGGGATCAGTAATCCGAGTTGCCTTCTTTGAGTGAGGGGTCAGTCTTCCAAGCTGTCCTTCTTAGATGATGATTGGTCTCTTGAGTCCACCTCATATATATATATATTGTAAACCAGAACAAACAGTGTGCTGAAGTCCATACGACCAAGCCCAAGAGGACTTTTTTGCGCATCATATTTATTCCCTCTCGCCTAAGTTAGGTGATATTTGAACTCCAGGATGCTTCAAAGGAAGCCATATGTCCTTGCAACCACAATTGCTTATAAGCCATGGGGGACTGCTATTAGGAGAAAATGATTGGACATAGAATCCCGCAGACAACCACAAAATGCATATACTTCAATATTCAAAATATACTTTAAAAATATAAACATATGGACTCCAATACTATATTCTAGACTAGAATTTATATTATGACTCATCTTTTAGAGAGAGACATATTATATGCACTCATTTAAATAAGTTGGAGGTATTAATGTGTAATATTTAGTTGGATAGATACATGAAACTGCATTTGAAGTTATAAAATATGACTGTGTATAATTACTAATATCCCCCTAACTGTATGCAAGTAATATCATACCTGAGTTGAAAAAAATACACACAACCCCACTGCAGCCCCAATTGTAGTCTATCCGATAGGACCCATACAATATGATAATGCAGTATATACTACGTTATTATAGGGTATGAGGTTGCAAAATGGACTGCGTGTATCAATGCTCTACCTGAGTTATAAGTTTTGGGGCCATCGTACTTGAAAAATGATAGAATATTAAGCCCATTAGAGCAAACTTTCATATGTACCGCCAAACCTTCTCTTGGTAGGATGTGAGAAGTACCCCTTGATATACCAAATCTCCTCTTTAGTGAGGGGTTTTGTGTTCCAGTCTTGTCGCCTCTTCTTAGGGGAAGATTTGATCAAGAAAAAAAAAAAATGCGTCTATGTAAACCCCAAATCGGAGTGATGTAATCCTTAACCCCTCTTGGGGTAGAATAACAAATGTGCAATAGTGGAATATAAATGAATGGACAAAAAAAAAGGGGCCATTATTTCAACCCCGCTAGATCTTCAACCCACCCCTTATCAAAAAAAAAATTAAAAAAATTCATGTTTTTGTTAAGAGGAACTCACCCCGTCGTCTTCTCCGTCGCCGTCTGTGGCGGAACCGCCTGATGAACCGCTCCACCGCCTCCCTCGAAAGCGGAGCTCCACCCACAATAATCCTTCGAAGCGTCTCCAACCCACCAACAATCCCCTGCGCCACCGCCCTCTCTAACGCCACCAAAATCGGCGGCGCCACTGTCAAAACCGTCACACCATGCTCCGCCACCGCCACCGCCTCGACCTTGAACCTCCTCACCGACACCATCACTGTCGTCTCCCCCAACGCGCCCCCCAAATAGAGGGCGAACCCCATCATGTAGAACATAGGCTCCAAAACCATCTTCACCTTCGCCCTCTCCAGCTGAAACTCGGCGACCATCGCGATGAAGGTCTGGTGGGGGATCATTGTTGCCTTGGATCTCCCAGTGGTCCCATAGGAGAACTGAATTGTCTCTGTATCGGATTGCCAGATCTCCTCAATCGGCGGCGGAGGATCCTTCGATCCGACACCGATGAACATCGATTGGAAGTCGTCAGAGTCAATGAGGTCGACGGGGAGGTCGGGGGGGAGGGAAGCGGCGGTGGAGGAGGCGGCGAAGGCGATTGTGGGGGCGGGAGAGGCGGATTTGGCGGGAGATCTCAGAGGGGAAGGAGAGGGCACAAGATGTAGGGGTGGGTTTCGGTTGAAATAAAAAATCAGTATTTTTTTTCAAGGGGTGGGTTTCAGTTGAAATAAAAAATCAGTATTTTTTTTCAAAGGGTGGATTAAATATTCAGTGGGGTTAAAATAACGCCCCCCCCCCCCCCCCAAAAAAAATATATCCGTGTGTTGCAAAAAAAAATAAATTTTATTAGGATAAATGAAAATAAATTGAAATGGATATTTTAGATTTTGGTACTATTCAATTTCAATCCAATATATTTCAATTGAAAAAAATGATATATCCAACTTCAAGTGCTGCCCATTTACAATTCCCACCGTTCTCTTTAAAAATCATACTCTTCCACTCAAGTTATTGTTTTATATAAAATAAAATTTATATTGAAATATAATATTATATTATCGTGTATTATAATACAATCTCATGTAATGATAGCTTGTTCCACCGTCAAAAGCGTGTATCAAATGACTTGTGATAAAAAACCATCGAAATTGTCTTACCGAAATAAAAAAAATAAAACGAATCTAACGATAGGAGCAAGACGTACGGCTGTGGGTCTCCCGTTCATAATCGATCGGGGATGTGTATTCAATTGTTTCGTCTACCGACTCCACCGTTTACGTTACACTTAAAGAAAAAATCATCACAAATCAATCCTCCTATTTTACGGCATTGACGAAGCTTCTCATGGTTCTTCTTTAACTTCTACAGCTCTCTCTCTCTCTCTCTCTGTTTTCTCAAGATTTCAATTGGTTTCTCTCTTTGGGTCTTTTTCAAAGAACCCTCCCCCCTTCCCTACCCAACAAAGGTGAATCTCTCGTCCGCTCGATATTGTTTTGGATATGGGTTTTACTTGGTCATCCAAGAAATGTTGACCTTTGGAGGAATTGATATTGTGATGTGAGAGTTCATTGGGTTTTTGTGATTGATGGGGAAGTTTCTATATTGAGTTTGTATGATCGTCCTTTTGGATTGCGTTTTATTTTTCTTGGAAAGTTTCATATCATTGGTTTATTGTAAAGTGTACAACTTTGTTGGGTTATGCAAATTTTACTGTTGCTTCCAAAATTTTCATTGATATGATTATTTTCTGGATATGTTGATGGGATTCTTTTTTATGTTGGGTTCATGTTGATATGGGATGGTTTTGCTGCTAGATGTATTTTGCAATCCTGGGTAATGAAGAACACCTGTTCAACTCGTGTTTTTATTATTATTTTTCAATATTTCTATCCAATGTTGGATTTTTTTTTTTGGCGAAAATCACTTTTTGTTCCTTTGTTTTTGTTTTTCTTTCACAATTTGCATTGGCTGCATCCTGATTAGATTGGAAGTGAATTATACATTACTGCAAAGTTCTTGAGATTTTTGAGATTCCTAAATTGGTTGTGCCAAGTTGAACTAGTTTGTCTTGTTTTTTCCCCAATTAGTTTACTTATTAGAAGAATTGTATTTTCATTTTACATATACATTGTGGATCACTTACATGCGAGCTACTGAGCATCATATACTGAAACGTAAACAAAATAAAATTTTGTTTTACATGTTGCTTCTGTGAAATTTGACATGTATAATTTACTGGATCACTTACATGCAAGTTTACATATTACAAGATGACATTTACATTGTGGATCATTTACATGCGAGCTACTGAGCATCATATACTGAAATTAATCAAAACCTGAATTTTGTTTAATTGTTTTACATGTTGCTTCTATGAAAAATTTGACATATATAATTTACTTGATCCTTTTTCGCTGGTGCTGGTACAATTTGATTTCTGACTTTCATCTGCTTGACATACAGTGGCATTGGCTCGATGCTTTTCCTGAGATAACATGTCTGAATATCATGATGATGCCTCTAAAAGTTCTAGCTCAGGTATAAATGAAAGTTTTCAAGATAAGGAAGACAAGAATATTGCTGGGAGTTTATCTAGTTCTAGCTCAGGTGGAGATAGCAATATTCAGGATGTGGAACACATGACCATTGGTGGAATTTTAGCAGAAAAAAACTCATAGTGCAAACGGGAGCCTGGGAAAACGTTTATCTCATCTAGATTCAATCCCGGTTGGTATCACATCCTTGTGTTAACCATGCCTTATATTCTTCATGAGAAACCCCCTTTTTTTTTTTGCTTAATTAGTTTGTTCATTGAATTTGTCACATCTTATGTGACAAGTATCATTGACATTAATGACATATTTACCTTATTTTTTTATTTTTATTGTGGAGTATGTTTGCTATACAAAACTATTGTCAAAACTCTCGATTAAGTACATCTTTGATAGTTAAGGGATGAGCAAAGTTCAAACTAATAGATTAATCTGAACAATTTGAGCGATAGTGATTAGAAGGGCTTGCATCGAGATGTTTGGTCTTGTAATATTTATGATTATCAGAAGTTTTGTATGCTCATTTAAATTTAAAACAGAAACAAAACATCAATGATTGAATTTTATTCAGTTCGAGAATAGAAAGAACCTTAAGTTTGCTATTGAAATTCCTGTTTCGTGGTCGATGTGTGGAACAAAATGTGTTAAATAGGGAATTCTGACTCCTAAATCCTAATTATGAAGCCAGATGCTGGGTGATTGAAAAGAACCACATATGAAAATTCTACATGATTCAGTTGGCATTAAAGAAATATTTAGTCAGTGATTGTTCTTAAGACATGCCCTTACTGTTCTGCAATTCACTGAAATATTGTCAGAATCCTTTGGCATTTTAGAAGAAAATTTGAGTAAGCTAGTGAAATCCCATTTATAAAAATCAGTGTCCTAGTATAATAGTATGACACAGTGAGACCTAGAAGATATGTTTGGCCCTTCTTCTTCTCCTAAAGTTAGGAGATTAAGCATATCCAACATGGCAAATTCCTCTGTTCTGTGTGTCTTTGAATCCATAGGTCCGTGTTTCTATTAGTTGATTCATCAGAAAGCAGCATCAATTCAGACAGACCAGGGCACAATCTTGAATGAATATGTTAAAACGACACCTTTCTAATTCAGTTCTAAGGGACCTTGGAATTGAAGTCTCCCATTACATTCTTGTTCCATATATTTCTCTGATTCCACAGAGATCTGCCATTGTCCTGTAAATTCTCTCAAAGCTAATGCTGTCTTTAAGGAACTACTGTTAGGAACTAAGTGTAGGTTTGATGTTATTGATGCCTGTCATCTGTCAGAAATTATGTTATGCATGGGTGTATAGTGGAGGTTACACTTTTGATGTTAAATTTCAATTGTATTTTATGAGGAAACTGCATGTGCTATACATGTGACTTACAAATAGGTATTTTATGAGGAGTGTCTGTCTTTTGCAAGAGGTTCTCTTTATAGGACCAGTTGGAAAATATAAGTTTGTATGATTTGATATTTACCCATCTAAAATTCCAATCTAATAAGGACAGTTTGATAGATATCAGTTTTCACAAGGGCCTAATAGCAATTGCCGTTGGAAATAAAGGGGAAAGTCTACATATATAATACATTCAAGGACAGAGATCTTTTGATAAGGTCCTTATATTCTTTTTGATGGGGACCTGGAGGATGCGAGGGCCTCACGGCCTACCCCCACATGCATAAGGGATCAATGTTATAAAAGTATAGATAACAAGAAGCCCCTTATGATGCACGTTACTCTTTTTTGGTTTTTGTTGGTATTTATAATATTCATGATGTTCAATCCAATACTTCTGATTCAAATCATTTGGATAGAAACCTGTATAACAAAGAATGCACACATCAGGCTCACTCAGTTTAGTATTATATTTACCGGTGTTTAGAAGGTGTGCATCTATCATTTATTGGTTTTATAAGGAACCTAATTCAATAGTCTTTCTCTAAAGCTTGAATCTTGTACTATGATATGGAATGTCAATCTTGTACTTTCTCTAAGCAAGGATAATTATTTATCCAGATAATCTCTTCTTGTATCTTCTTTCAATTCAGATTTTTCATAGATGATGAGCTTGTCATGATATTTCCTTTCATTGTAATGCATCATTATATTGAAATGATAAGATGCGGACACCATTCCCCCTACACTTACGAGCGGTCACCATCTCATCAGCGTTGGATTAAATGGATTTTTACCAGATGGTTATAAAATCCCACCCAATGAATCACATCTCTTCCCTGAATCGTGATCCCTCTTTTTTTTCCTCTCCCCATGGTTCCCCTTTCTCTCCTAAGAAATTAGGTGATTTTTTTATGGATCATCTCCTCACCGTCCGATTCAATAGACTTTAATCAAATGGTGATGAGACGGTGACCGCATGTAAGATGGGAGGTATGATGTTTACACCATATCATTCCTCAACATATGGATATGGCATGGTCTTATGTTTATATAATTAGAGCTACTCATGCATCTTGCTCATTTCTAGATTGTATTGACAGCACACACCTCGAGTAAATGGGGAAATTCCTGATGTGGATGATGCTACCTTGGATCACAAAAGACTGTCAGAAAGGTTTATTTCATGTAAACTTGAAAACAATGCTGTTTTATTTTTATTATACTTGTTGCAACTTTGTAGCAACTTTGTGCTTCATTGTTATTGAATTTGGTAAGCCAGGTGTCTTGGTTGTCCATTATTGTTTTTTAGTTTCCAAATGATTGCATTTGACTTGAGATTGGCTATGGAAATAAACAGCAGCATACAAGACAGCCTAGGAATTTGTTTCAAAAAAAAAAAGACTGGGGAATTCATTTTACCTGCTAAAGCTGCTGACCTAAGTTGTTGGTAACTAAATGAGGCACTCTAATTTCTTGTTTCTAAAATTTGCATTGCTGGGATGTGATGTACTCTCAAAAGATTGTTGTTATTTGTATTATTGAAAGAAAACAGAATGGGTGATGTTTCTTTGTTCATCATAATTCTATGGGTAGAAGTATTAATATCACAAGCCTTAGAATTCTTTTAATTTAACAATCATTGAAAGAATTCCCGGCAAATGCACCAGTATTTTGTACTTTCCTTTTTGGGCTCTTTCATCTTAATAGAAGGGCGGATGCCTACCGTTTATATTAAAAAAAAAAAAACCCATTGAGAGAATTATTTAATGATAAGAGTTATCTAATTGCTTCAAGTTGAACAACCTGAAGAAGCCCAAAGTGGTCTTGAAATAAATTCTTCGTCATTTTATCTTTAATGTTTCATGGAGATTGTTTTACATTCATTCAATAGTGTGAGTTAGTTGGGCAGTTTTTATGCAATTTGTGTTATGTGATTTCAAGGGTTGTATTTTATTATGATGACTTCTTGGGGCAAGTTCATGATAGTATACCATTAAGAATGACTTTTTTTTTAAAAAAAATCATCCCATAGGGGTTTTAGAGATTGTTTGTCATGAGGTTAAAGGTTTCTGAGGTTTTGACGTCACATCTACTACATGATTTTGTAGCCACCAGATGCTGGTGGGTTCATTGGAAGTGGAGCTATCTTTGTTGATGGACTCATTAGTGACATAAGTCTTGAGATGTTGATGTTGATAACATATCAATAGTCTAAATTTGTTCACGGTTTCAGCACAACTTCTCATACCTAGGTGACTATGCCAGACTGTCTGAAGTCTTGATTGGACACAGTTATGTATAAGGCAATAACATGGGGCGAATTTTCTGGTGGATGCATGATACATTCTATTCAATAAAAATAGCTTGTGATACTTGAATAGAAGAAATATTGTTAAAAGAATCCCTTTTGCATAAACATTAAATAATTTAAACTTCTTACTTTTCTCTCTCTTTTATCCATAGTTTGAAGTGCAGCCGCACGTACCGGTATGTGTGGCCCCCGGACACACATCCCCCCCCCCCCATATGCGGCGCCCGTTTGAAGTCAGTTCAAACTGAATTCGAACGGTAAAATCTACCTTTGGGTTCGGATTGTTGTTCGAACGGTAATTCGAACGGCAAAGAGGACGTTTGAAGTTCAGTTCGAACGGGGGTTCAAATGGCTGCCTTACCTATGTGTGACCACATATTCAGTACATGCAGCCGCATATGCCATGTGTGGACCACACCGCATATTCGGTCCGCACATGGTTTTGAACTATGCTTTTATCTTTAACATGTATATGCCCTCTTATTGTATAATAAACTTTTGCAATTTATATGTTGGGAAATTCCAAATCGCATCCTTTCATTCAGTATTCCCCTATTTTTATCTAGGAAAAACCTCATAGGTCTATATGATGAAGGAAATTGACATTAAGAGGTTCACAATTTGACTGTCTATACAACACGTTTCATAATAAGTATACTATCATGTGGAGTGAAAATTTTCAATCAAGTAAGCTCCCCTTTTGTAAGCAAATGATTAATAATTAGGAATTTATGTTTAAAGACAATGTCTATTGGAATCTCCAAATCCATCTAAATAATCCTTACATTTGGATGTGTTAAACCTTCCAAGCTATCTATATAGTGCATATGTATTTGTCTATTTGATGGGTCAAAGAATTTTTACATAATTTTTGATGTAATGATTTTTTCATGGGCTACTACAACGATTCCACTAGTTGCATTTTTGAGATAGATTCTTTCCTATCTTATGGTGTTTCTGCTGATCCGTCAATGTGTTTGAAAATGAACTTCCATTTAAAGCTGAAGTATATAAATATAATTAGTTTGTCGGTGCCTGTATCTTAACTCACCAGATTAGATATTATACTATTTCACTGCCTCCCCCCCCCCCCCCCCCCACCCAAAAAAGAAAAAGAAAAAAAAAATCCTAGTTATATGTAATCTACATCATTTAAATGGAAAATCCTAGTTATATGAATCTACATCATTCCCATGATTAGCCTTGGCTCTCTTGACATACTAGGGAAGTTTTGATACCAGCGAACTGTTATGAAATTAGGTTTATTTATTTTTCAATCAATACAACCTATTAAAAGGAATATGTATATATTGTCTGATTTCCTGTGGGCAATAATATTTTCACTAGCCTTTTTATAATGCTTCCTTAAAAATATGTGCTACTTGAAGTTCTCTCTAAGTTCTTGATCCTCTTTAATGATTTTCCATCAGATTATCCACATATGGTTTAGCTGAATTGCAAATTGAAGGAGATGGAAATTGTCAGGTGAGTTAGCAATAAAGTTTCCTTATGAAAAAAAAGGTGGGTGTGGAATATCTGTTGAGTTGGTCAAATTTTCTGTAATCTCTGTATTTACGATGGAGCAGTTTCGAGCTTTGGCAGATCAGCTCTTCCGTAATCCCGAGTATCACAAGCATGTGAGGAAGAAGGTCGTCAAACAGGTTCCCCCCCTTCATCCAGCACATCTTGTAATTGTTTTTTATGGTGAATCTATCTTGCCGTGCTCTTACCATATTAATAAAGAACGAATATACTTTGGAAGGGTGCAGTTTCAATCTGTCTTCCAATATACTGTCCTAACATAGTTAGTACAGTGTATTCGATTGTCAAAATCCAGATACAGTTATTGAGATCAATATCTTTCTCCGTTGTAATCTGATTATAAGGCAAATTGAGGTATGGGTCTTCAGTTCTGACATTCATTTTGTTGGTTCACTTTTATGTTTATATCTATAATCATTTGTTATAGGATAGAACTTCGACCATTTCAGTGTTTTATTTTTGAGCGATTGTGGGATCTCACAAACTGTAATATATTAACAACAGAGGGTTATCTCATATGTTGTCTGATCATGCGTGTTCAAAAATTGATATCACGTTTCCCTATCAAGGAATCCACAGTCAGAGTGATTACTTGATGAACCTGAGAAGAATATAAATAGGAAGAGAATTTTTTATTTGATATATCTTATGCTTAAATGCAAGATCTTTTAGACAGTCATCTATATCGCAGCAATACCTATCTTCTCCAGTGAGTATCTTGCTGATAGGAAATGCTGTCAAGTCCTCTGGTTTAGTAACACAGACGTAGAGATTTTAAAGATATTTATTTATTTATCTGATTGGTGAAGTCATGATGTGCCCTCTCAGTTTTATGTGACTGACAAGTGCCTAAGAAGAAATTTCATTTGTCTCCAACTACGCCAACCACATATCTGTAATCGAAGGTTGGGTTCTAAAAAGCATATAAATTTGGTGGTGTGACAAAAATGGGATGTTGATGTGAAGATGTGACCATTAGAAGAAGGATACAATAAAAAATCATAATTTTTCGTCTGGAAAACAATGGGTGTGTTAGAAGAAGCTCAGGACAGTGGTTATGAGAAAAAATATCTTAAAAGATAATAAACCTACTCCAGGAGTTAGCTTGACATGATTTTTGATGTAGTAATACGTAATCCTGATTTTGAACCACTGTGCAAAAATGATGGGTTGAGTGGATCAATTATGATTGTATGACATCTTGAGACAAACTTCTGTTTGGACACAGTTCAATGGTTGATGATAGAATTTGCAACCATGAGGTCCTGGTTCAAAGCCCACCGCTTACCTATAGAAAAAAACTTCTGGTTGTGGTTCTCTACAATTGTCTTTGGATCTTCGTATTTTGGTTCAAACCCCTATGTTAGACGCGTGAAAATTTAACCCTACTTGTGTGCCTTTGCTCTTCAATTTCTCATCAGTTAATAATTGGGATCCTTTTTTGTTGGTACATTACTCTTCCTTTCTTTCTGCAGCTGAAGCATCACAAGAAGTTGTATGAAGGGTATGTTCCAATGGACTACAATACTTACCTAAAAAATATGAAAAGGTATCCTTCCTTTTTATCAGGGGGAAATGAAAGTTCCTTCCCTATTTTCTAGTCATATACCCTTGTTTTCTAAAAACAAATGATTAAATTTTGCTGTGTCACTGTCCATTAATTTTGTTTATCCTTTAGGTCTGGGGAATGGGGCGATCATGTAACCCTCCAAGCAGCTGCTGATCGGGTATCGTTAAGTTTCAGTTTCAAGTGGGATATTATGTTTAGGACTTTAACATAGCCGTTTTTAGCACTTTTGTAATTTGAATTGTTACCTTGTTTTTTATTGGTATCTTTCCAATCACATGATATGGGCATTTGTTATAATATATCCTGGTAGTTATCAAACAACTATACATAATATATGAATAAAATAAGTTGAAAGTAAATCATGGTTTCAAGATTTCTATGAGATGGATAAATCAAACCCAGGTCATTGCATTATAGTCGTTGAGAATGATTGAGAGGTATATCTTGTGTGTTACAGGGACCCTCTTAATGAAATTCTGTAATACGCTGATACATGCAGTCAATGTATAATTATGTCAGACACCTGACACTTATATGCCGACATTGTTACTTACTGGGACACCTTTTGGAAGTGACAAGAATTGTATCATTTACTTTTTTGCTATATATTCATGCACAATTGAATGTGTGAATATATGTAGTTAGATTTTAGGGGCCCTCATAATTCGTCTTTCTTTTATCTCTATGTAAGATTGTTTGGTCCTCCATATTTTGCTTTGCCCTTAACAATTGGAGACTGGTTGTAATCTGGAGGTGGTAGATTTCATAAAAAAGATTTATCCTCCACTGAGCCAACCAAGCTAGAGTTAAATTGCCAATTGGCACATTTGTTAGTTGGTAGAAAACTAATTGTGATTCTAGAGGATATAAATCATACCAAGTCCACGATAGAGAACCTGAACATGATGTTTGTCATTTATTTTTTGAAATATTGTGCCTGACTGAACTCTTGGAATGTGTACTACTGAGGAAAGCATGTCTAAATAATTTTACTGCGTTGCTGAATTTTCAATAAATTTGTTGAATCCTATGGGCTGTACTGGAGTTGGCTTGTACATGGCCTTGTCTTGTGTTTGACTAGCTCGGTATCGAATTACATTTTACACAGGTACACATACCAAGCACCTTGATAAATTACCGGCCCTGTCTTAAAAAGCTTTCTACTCACCTGTCCGGTTCTTCATTCAAACACTTAAGCCATTCCTCTTCCCTTGAATACCTTACTGTGATATTTGAGAATGGGTATATCCTGCTCCCTACTTCTCATGCAGCATTTAGTTCCATGTATCATGTGGGACAGTAGCTCAGTTACCCAAAGTTTAAACAGATTAGTCACCTTGTTTTCAAGAACTTCCTAGTTGCATAGGTAAGCGGTGGGATTTGAACCCAGGACCCTCTAGGTTGGAAATTGTGTTGTAAACCATTGAGCTATGGTTCAACCCTTCCCCTCCCGCATTTACTTATAAACCTTGATATACAGATGCTTCGTGCCTCTGGTATTTCATTAAATGGAGTTTGGATATGAAATTGTTGAAGTTTGCATTGGTATATATTTATCTCTATTATTTCAATATAGATATCACTTTGGGTGCCATTCATGTGGAGATATCAAGATACCAGGAGAAATGCAGCAAAAACATTTGATTACATTTCCATTGTGTAGTGCTTCTTTTGTATTTTAACAATTTTGTTTATTAAAAATATGTTTCTTCACTCTGCACCTCTGTATGTTTTCTCCTCTGACCAAAATCTCTGTTATTTACAGTATGGAGCCAAAATTTGCTTGCTTACATCTTTTAAAGATACATGCTTCATCGAGATTATTCCGAAGGACAATAATCCATCAAAAGGTAAAGAAAATCCAGTTGTTCTATGCTAGAAAGTAGCTTCAATATGACTTTTATCCCATTATGTGGTAACCTTAAGCAATGTTAAGCGCATCAATCAATAGAAAATGCAATGAGTATCATCGTATTTTAAAACAATTGTGACATTTTCCAAAATTGATTGATTTATTATTTATATATATTTTTTTGACTGAGTGGCCGACCGAAGTTAATATTTGGGGGGGGGGGGGGGTTTATAATTTGGGTAAAAAAACTACATTTCACCAATTGAAAATTAATAAAAAAAAGAGAAGACAAGAAATAACAAGACAAAAATGGTCTTTATACTTATCATTTCAAGGATTTTCAAATTCTAGTATGAGTTATTTCTCTTATTATTTGCCCGAATTAGAAGTAAGATGGGTTCAACTCTTTTAGAACAAGAAGAACCGCTGAGGAGAATTGTCTTAAGCATCTATAATTAATTAATCTTTTAAACATCACTTCTCGTGAATGATACAATAGATTTTTTTGTGTTTTTTTTTGAAAAGTAATTTTATACATTTTATTGAGTTTTTACTTTGTATTTTGAATAACTTTTTTTCAAGTTCCCCCTCGAAAAAAATTTCGGGTCTGCCACTGATGATACCATGTGCATCATGAAGTCCTTTTTATGAATCCATCTCTTCTGCAGAGCTGTGGCTGAGCTTTTGGAGTGAAGTACACTATAACTCCTTGTATGGAACAGGAGGTGAATGCAACTTTTCTACATTATTCTCTATAATCATACATATTATTCTTCAGGGATACCAGGAAAAGAATCTTAGTGTGCCTATTCTACTCTGCAGATTTACCCACTCGCGTTAACCAAAAGAAGCATTGGTTTTTTAGAGGAAGCCATCGAGATTGATCTCTTTGAGATGCAAAGGTTGAGAAAAAAGCTGTTAACATTCAGTGGCGGTACTGGGAAGTGTTATACACTACTATTCTTCCATACATGTTAATGTCCTTAACACCATATATATACAGGAATTAATGATGTATATGGCATAGAAAATATGGAAGATTGGATGGAATAGTTACAGTGAGACTGATTTTTTTTCCCATGCATATATGTTACAAGGTTCAACAGGAGGTGAAAAGTTCATTTTTATTGATTTGGTCTCTTCAGTTTTCATGTAAGTTCCAAATATGACTTGTATCATTGTATGCTCAAGCACGTTGCAGGGGAATGAACATTAATGGAAAGCATTTTTTTTATAACAAAAGCAACAGTACTGTTTTAAAATTGTACTTTTTTTTTGTGACCATTAATTTTTTCTTTGGACAATGTTAAGACATGTTACTTTATATAATTAAGGGTGAAAGGATATCTACATCCTTATAAAACATGGGTAATACCATATAAGCCTCTGTTAAAAGTATAATCATGATTATCCATATAGCTTATGTGGTTTCTCAAATGCATAAGTTAGTATACAATTTTAAAAGTTATTATACAATTTTAAAAGTGATTAATTATCAAGTGCCTTGGTAAGATAAGAAATAATTCAAAAATCATTAAGTACGGAATATATATGTTTTAGTCATTGAATGTGTATAAAATTGGATTTACTAAGTCAAATATATTAAACATTATAAGCAAAATATGTTAAATATTATCTTTTTAAATTATTTCCTTGAATTAATATTAAAAAAAATAAATAAATGAAACTGACAATTTTTTTTATAAACTTGTACATTATCAACAATTGGCTGTTCATCTTTAAATTACTATTTTTATCCCTGATACACCCGTGCCCCCATATTGATAGCAGTATGGTCACCACCTCAGCTCTTTTATATGTCCTTCGCAACACATCTCTATCCACCAATGCTTTATACAGCCCTCTGAAAGGTAAATAAATAAGTGATATAGTAAAATTTATCACTTCAATAAAAAAATGCTTACTTGATCTTATGCAAACTTTTTTATGTATAATTGCTATGATATAATTAAAATATTAAATTAATAATGTTTATTTGGTGTCCCCCAATGTCTCAAAAGTACAGAAAACAACACACAATTGAATTATCAAGCAAAAAAAAAAAAAAACATAATAGAATAGTGAATTCTACTCTGAAAGATGGGATAAATTGAAAGAACAATTTTCTTCATGATCAGGAGTAACATACTAGTTGCATGATAGTGCTTACTCAGCACATGCAAGAGTGATGTATCTTATGAATAACAAATCATTCAATACTTGGCATTAAAAAAAATAAAATAGAATAGTGAATTCTACTCTGAAATATGGAATCAATTTTCTTCATTTATCATGAGTGACATACTAGTTGCATGATAGTGCTCACACAGCACATGCAAGAGTGATATATCATATGAATAACAAATCATTCAATACTTGGGATGCATGGTTTTTCTATGCAAGATGACATAGGAAAAGTCTGTGTAGGAACAAGGTTCTCATGCTAGTGGACACCTCAATTTCTAGGCAGGTTGTCATTTTTTTTTAAAACAAGAACTCACATTGAACTGAATAAAATGAAATAACTCAAAAATAATAATTGTATGAATCAAATTTAATAATGAATCAAACTAAACAATGTGACTTCCAAATGGACTTTTTTGTAGTATTAAACTGAATTAACAAATTTAGTACTAACTCGAACTAAAATCAATTCATGTAAATAACGAAGATACATGAGATGTTCCAACGACTAACCATGATGGATAATGTCAAATGTCAGTTAATCATCGATTCATCATATATAATTAAAATAAGTGGTGGAGGTAGGATTTTTATAAGGGGGTATAATGTGACTTATGTAAATATT
The DNA here is from genome assembly GCA_030737845.1 of Acorus calamus. Taxonomy (NCBI): domain Eukaryota; kingdom Viridiplantae; phylum Streptophyta; class Magnoliopsida; order Acorales; family Acoraceae; genus Acorus; species Acorus calamus. The sequence goes on along the minus strand of CM060858.1, from coordinate 9,594,980 downwards.
TTCTAAAGTTATATCATAATGTTTTTTTAAATTTTAATAGCATAGATTAAAAAATAAATATGTATAAAACAAAATAAAGACATTCACATAAAATATATCACTGAATAATTCTAAAAGATAATTATCCTATTTTAAAACGAGATTGAATTTCAAATAAATGATTCAGAGAGAAAAGATGTCAAAACATAGATCTAATGTTTTATTTTTATTTATTTTAGTGGTGGGTTGCTGCTATTTAGGAATTAGAAAATGATACACTTAGTCACATTTACCAACTAAAACTCAGACTTCAAGTGTTTTCATTTTTAAAAAAATAGTAAACATTATTTAATGAGGTATATGCTTTCATAAAAAAATGCATATCGCTTAGGGCTGCAACTTGGGTCGGGTTGAACCCGAACCCGACGGGTTGAACCCGATTTTTACATGGGTTGGGTTGATCAAATCGGGTTCTGGTTCGGGTTGGCCAATTCGGGTTGACTCACAAATCGGGTTGGGTTCGGGTTGGCCTCCGACCCAACCCGACCCAACCCGAACCCGTAAATTAATAGTTAAAAAAAAATCATGGCCATTTATTTTGTAACTTCTAATATGGGTAGTCCAAATTTTAGGTAAACCTAGCTAATCTTATGGGTTGGGTGGGGTTGATTTATTTAATTTACACATTATGTTAGAAATTCGGGTTGGGTCGAGTTGGTTCAATTCGGGTTGAAAATCGGGTTGGGGTCGGGTTGGTCCAATTCGGGTTAAGTCGGGTTGGGTCGGGTTGGTTTATTTAATTTCGGGTTGGGTTCGGGTTGGTCCAATTCGGGTTGAAAATCGGGTTGGGTCGGGTTAGGGTTGGGTCGTTTGGAATTCGGGTTGGGTTCGGGTTGGGGTCAACCCGAACCCAACCCGCCCGAGTTGCAGCCCTAATATCGCTCAATTTCAAATTGAATGAACCCATTTTAAGAAAAAATTCAATGAGGTATATACATCATCTAACGAGGCATAATTTTAATTAAATATGTAACGAGATATATATGGTCTGTGTTTTGGTTGGTGTATGTGACTGAGTGTAGTTAGAAATTTCATGTGTAGGTGGGGCCCATGACCTATGGGTCATAATTAAAAGAGTGCTGTTACACACAATTTTTTTCGAGCCCCAATTCTAGTATCATATGCGTCGATAGAAAATTAATGACGCGTATACTCACATGAATAAGGTTATGCTTTGAATTTTTTTTTTATACATTTTCTATATATGTATCCATGCAATTCATTTGAATATATGATTCATTTTTTTTTTATAAAAGTATATACCTTATTAGATTAAATGTATTATTTTTTAAAAAGTTAAAACACGCGTATACTGGAATTAGGGACGGAAATAGGGTTGATATAGCATTATCCTAAATTCCTAATTAAAATCAACCTCTCACAAAGACGAAAAAAAAAACACTTATTTGCGATGGGAGATTGATGGACTTACTATACAGATTGATCACCTTCACAAACGTCGATACGGGAAGAAAAACACATGACCTGAACCCCCGGTCTAGATAGAGAACTAAGTTATTATGATGTTTATGATTATTTAAATATAAATAAGGATAAAATAATTTTTTATTTAATCGTGCTTTGAATTATTCTTGGTGGGAAATGTAACAATAAAATTTTTGTTGTTGGGATAAAATGTGAATAAAGTGTGGATAAAGATTTATAAAAGGTAAAAAAATGATGACAATTGATTTGACTGTTGATTTATAAGAGGTGATGAATTTGACAGTGGACCTACATATTCTTTTGAGTTTAATAACTTGAAATAACTTAATTATTGGGTTGGTTAAAATTCATATACCACTTTATATCAGTAAATTCTTACTTATAGATTTTCATTTATTCCAACTTTTCAAACATTCATTTTGAGGCTATTTCGATTAATTCTCACTTATTCGGGCCATATTCTCAAACCGAACTGGGGGAGTGTTTATGTTTGGAGATTGATATAACACATATCAATATTAAAAAATAGAACACATGAACACTTGAGCAAAAAGAAAAAATTAGAATTGTTGGTTATTAAATACTATATTACTATTTTGGGTTCCCTGTAATTTTTTGGTTGTTGGATGCTATGTATTTCCTATGTGTAGTTTAAGTTGTAATAATTGTGGAATCTGTTACAGGGGATGGAAGGTGATGGACAAGAAAATGGAACACCACATAATTATAAAGAGCTAGAAAGAAAGAAATGAACTAAAAAAAAAAGAAAAGAAAGAAAGAAAGGGAAATGCAGACAATGCAGATGATACATGATGCATAGCAAAATCATATTTAAAGTTAAATAACAATAATAACAACGAATAATGTGAGAAACAATTTACGGGACAATCCCTCGCGTAGTCCGCACTGTGTTATAATTTATTTAAAAGAGTAAATGTCAATATATTTTCAAAATGTAAATATTTTGCATGAACCCATTGAATGCAAAATATGAAAAATTGTTAAGAGATATATATTTCATCAAGGAAGTATAAGATGACGTTTTGAGGTAGGACAATCATGGAGTGTCATAATGTAAATAATCAATAGAGCATCATCGATTAGAGTACTGTTACACATAATCTCTTTTTCAATCTTAATTATAATCTTATATGTTTTGTTAGCATCATATACTTATATTAACAAGGTACATGCTTCTTAATTTTTTTATATTTTTTATAAATATATCAATGCAATTAATTTTAAATTATATATTTCATTTTTTTTATAAAATATAAAACTCATTAAATGTGATGTATATTAAATAAAAATAATTATAAATATATATTAACTGAAATTGAAATTGAAATTGAAAAAGAGCATCACGTAACATTGCTGTCAAAGATAAGAATGTCCCAACAGAAAGACCACCACAACATTAGATTCCAACCTCACAATTCACCACCACCACAAAACCCCAATCACCCTCTCATTCAAAACCCATCACAAAATCACCAAAAGGAAAGCCAAACCAAAGAAACCCAGATAGACATCTCATACTAACAGATACAAAAGAAGGGTAAAAGAAGACTTGTGTCCTGTTGTTTTGAGAACATCCACCGCCGCGTCACGGATGTCCGGCAACCGTTTGATCGCCTTCCCAACTGTTGCAGACAATCAAACGGTTGCCGGGCATCCGTGAGGCGGCGGTGGATGTTCTCAACAACAGGACAAAAGTCTTCTTTTACCCCTCTTTTATATATGTAAAGTATGAGATGTCCTTCTCGATTTCTTTGGTTTGCCTTCCTTTTCAACATTCTGTTATGGGTTTTGAATGAGAGGGTGATTGGGTTCTTCTGCTCTGGCTGTGAATTGTGATGATGGATTCTGATGTGGTTGGTTTGTGTTTGTACTTTGTACTATTAAAATGTTTATTTGTTCATACTCTGTTTTTATTATTATGGCATGAAAACATTGATTATGATTTTGCTGTGTATTATGTATCATTTGAATTATTAAAGTCAACTAAAACTCCCTATTTAGCTTCCTTGGTTTTTCATTGCTTTAGGCAACGTTTAGATCCACAATGGTGAATCACATTTACTACTTACTCTAGTTAGATACACCCACACTATTCACTCTACATTGATGGTCGACCACTTCAACTCTTCTATCTCACCATTGCAACACATCTCTATGCAGCCCCCTGAAAGGTAATTAATTTGTTAAAATGTCTGTGAAAAGGTAAACAGAGTAAGAAAAAAATAAAAAATTATTTACACAAGTGTTGCACGACATGTTCCTAAATAAAATAAATTTTTTTTCAGAATCACCTATCAATAAATATTATAAATAAGTGGTACAGTAAAAGTTTATCACTTTAATAAAAAGTGCTTACTTGAACTGAGGTAAACTTTTTATATATAATTGCTATGATATAATTATATTTTTAGATTATGAATGTTGATTCGGTGTCCCCCAATGCCTCAAAACCTATTGTATAGCAAAAAACACATAATAGAATTAACAAGAAAAAAAATGATAGAATAGCGCATTCTACTTTGAAGGATGGAATAAATTAAAAGAACAATTTTCTTCATGAGGGGTCCATGAATTGGCATACTAGTTGCTTGATAGTGCTCACACAGCACATGCAGGAATGATATATCAGATGCATAACAAATCATTCAATACTTGGGATGCATGGTTTTGCTATGCAAGTGACACAGGAAAGGTCCATATAATGCTCAAGTGGACTGAGGTTTACAGAATTACAGTGCTAGTGAACACCTCACTTGCTAGGCACGTGAGACATTTAGATAGATTTTTTTTTTTCACATTGAACTGAAACAACTAAATAACCCATAAATAATAATCATATGAATCAAAATGAATAACTCATTAATAAAACTAAACAATGTGATATCGAAATGGTCTTTTTTGTAGCATTAAACTAAAATCAACAAATTTGTACTAAGTCAAACTAAAATCAATAAATCAATTCATATAAAACTAAAGGAGGCGCATGAGATGTTCCAACGACTTACCTTGATGGACTTGATCCTAATTGAATCCGAACTCATTGTAATGAACCTTGTATTTGTTCTTCAACTTTTATGCTGGAATTTCTATGCTGGAAAAATAAATGTAAGGGTCAGTTAATCATATAATTAAAATGACTAATTTGCGATATGAGAGTTTGATAGACCTACTCTGAGCACTTTCACACAACAATATGGGAAGAAAAACACACGAACCCGAGTGTTTATGTTTGGAGTTTGATATAACACACATCAATTATTATATTAAAAAAAACACGAGCACTAACAGCGAAAAACATAAATTATAATTGTTGGCCGTTAGATACTATAACTATTTGGGTTTGAGCCATGTAATATTTTTGGTTGTTAAATACTATGTATTTCCTATTGTATGACCCGTGGATCAATGGCAGAGGGTTGAAGGATATTCTAGCTCGAGTCAATCTTGAATGGGGTCCTCCTTCAGAGGTAACAGTTGCAGCTTTCATCAAAGATGGAAAATGGCACAGACCGAATAGGTCCTCAGTCGAATTGGATTCGATCTGGTCTGAAATTCAAGCAATTGGAGGTTGGGGGTTTTGGAGATAATATACTGATCTGGCCTGCCAGTAAATCTGGTGTCTTGGGGCTTTCTGATGCCTGGAAAGCAGTGAGAACAAGGTGTGATTCTCCTCAATGGGCTAAGTGGCTATGGCATCCACTTCAAACCCCAAAGCATTGTTTCTGTTCATGGCAAACATTCCTCAATCGGCTTCCCACTCTTGTTCGTATTCAGCAATGGAGTCCCTCCCAACCACTCACCTGTTCATTGTGTTTTGCTGATTGTGAGGATGTTGATCATCTATTCTTTGGATGTTCTTATTCGAGGTATATCTGGGGTAGGCTCTTTCATGATCTATCAATTTCAAGTCAGGTCCCTCGATGATTCGATCTTATTTCTGCTTGGTTGGTGGCAACTATGACTGACCCTGTCAAGAAAGAGCTTGTTCACATTATTCTCACAACAACAATCTGGTCCATCTGGACAGAAAGAAACAATAGGCTCTTTACTAGGAAGAAAAATCACAAAATAATTATACTAAGGAGAATAGAGGAGAGCATCCACCTTCGTACTATTCATAAGGTATTCAATGCTATCCCCATGCCAGATCATGCTAAGATAATGGATGCTTTCCGAGTAACAATCATCTCTAAGGAGCAGGTCACATCCATGGTGAAGTGGTTAAGTCCACACGCTGGCTGGCACAAATTAAATACTGACGGCTCTCTTGCAGATGATCGTGGAGGTTATGGTGCACTCCTTCGAGATGAAAAGGCTGATTTCATTATTGGTTTAGCAGGCAGATTAGATCTTCCCTCCATAAACTTATTGGAGCTCAAAGCAATTGAACAGGGAGTCGTTCTAGGCTGCTCCATCTCGGTAAAGAAACTATGGATTGAAACTGACTCTACCACAGCTCGAGCTTGGCTGACTGGAAGATGAAATATACCATGGTCATCATTACAATATCTTAGAAATGCACATCACATTCTAGCAAAGCTTGAAGACTGGAAGGTGTCGCAAATCGACAGAGAGGGAAATTCACCGGCGGACATACTTGCAGCTCACCAATCTGCAAGGGAAGAAACTATCATTTATCCAACTCAGCTATGACAAGATTTGGTAGTGGCTATTCAAGAGGATAGGCAACCAGAAGGATTCAAGAGAGTGAGGTGATTGAATGAATTGAAGCATTTGAACTATTCTTTTGGTTCTGCTACTATGGAACAGGGGACTTAGTTAAACACAAGGGAATTCAATATTGTGATTGCAGTTCTCTATGTGCTCTATTCCCCCTTTTTTTTGGTTTTTGTTATGTTCCTATGTAAAGTTATGTGAATTTTGCACAAATTCTCCTACTTTACAGCAATACTACTTTTGATTACCAATAAAAAAAAAACTTTAAAAAAAAAGAAAAAGAAAGGGAAAATGCAGACAATGGACATGATACATAGCAAAATCATATTTAAAGGTGTCAAATACTAATAACAAAAGAATGATGTTAGCAACAATACACGGGATAGTCCCACATATAGTCTGTGCGTGTTTAATTTATTTAAAATAGTAAACATTAATATATTTTGAAATTGTAAATATCTTGCATGAAACCATTGAATGCAAAATATGAAAAATTGTTAAGAGATACATTCTTATCTAAGGAGATGTAGGATAACCTTTTGAGATAGGACGGTCCTCGACGTGTTATAATGCTCATATATCATCAATCAGAGTGCTTTTACACAGTTTTTCAGTCCTAATTATAATTTCATATGTTTTGTTAGTGTCATATACTCAAATTAACAAAGCATATATTTTTTAATATACAATTGAGCTGTGCTATCTTTTCCTTTACCTTGCTTGCGGGGGCGGAGACAAGGGGGGGCTGTGATGGGGATTGGGGATAGGGATCTCGCCACCTCAAACGGATCGGTCGATCAGACAAAGAAGGATAAGAGAATGCTCGCCACTTTCAATGGATCGGTCATGATCAAACGTAAGTAGGATAAGAGATTGGTTCTCGCCACCTTCAACTCCCACAAGAAGAAGGATAAGAGATAAAGCTTGCACTAGAGAGTCCACTCTTAGGCTCACTTTGTAGAGAATATTTTCAACTAAACTTGGCTTGCCTTTTTTCATTCATCTTTGAGAGTTTATATAGGCCAAGGGAGGGGACAAGTCTCATAAAGATCAACAATTTCTATGTTGACTAGTCTCATTCCCATGCCTTAGAAACAAAAGTACATATTCCAAAACATTGACCACAAATTACAAGACTGTGTTCCAATTCCAAAACATGGGAATGGAACAATACAATTTACAAGACATTAACTACATTTGGAAACACAATTAACAAGAGCTTGGAAATGCCAATATCAACAACCAAAGTTGTTAAGTCAACAACCACTTTCTTCAAAACCAATTTGATGGGATTGGGATGCAAAAGCTACTTCTAGAGAATCTTGATGGACCATTCATGGACTTGGTTGACTAAGTGTTGGGTGGAAATAGTTAAACCATGAGTTGATCTTGTTGGACGTGTTTTGATCTCCATTTTGTTCCATAAAATTGGCCTTTTGATAAATGCACTTGACCCATATATAGTTGAGTAGAATGCTCCTGCATCAGACACCTCAGGTTGGAGAAAAACTCGTCCTCGAGCTTCACATAGAAATCTTGGTCGCACTGAGTATCGTCCATGATGTCGGATAATGTGCATCCAATCTGACCAAAATTGTTTGATCTATGAATCAAGTAAAATTTTTACTAGAAGTGGTGGCGAGTGTGATAAGGGAAAGAATGACAAAAATGGATCCTCATACATATCATTCGATGGATAATCATCGTAGATCGGAGGGAGATTCCAATCTATGAAGCTTTCCGGGGTCTCCATGTTAATGAAAAGAGAAGAAGTTGGTTGATCATCAAAGATTGGAGGTGAGCTCCAATCTATATGATTTTTTTTTTTTGATTTTGAAGCTCTTGTCCACACTCACCAATTCTTCTTCTTCCGATGGATGCTCGTCATAGATTGGGGGGAGACTCCAATCGACCACATTCTTTGGTGACTCGTCATTGGTAAAGGGGAATATAATAGAGGGGAAGGCCACGCTGTTGTGGGCTTCATCATAGTTTTGAAGAACACTCCAATCCATGGTGACATCATGTTTTGCTTCTTGGGTGACATGAGATTTCCATCGGACTTCCTTGTGAACTTCATGATCTTCGATGTGACCAAGTAGCTCCTTCGCTTTGAGAAGCACAGTGAGGATTTTCAGCCTTCTTTTAAGTCGCCATAGCTTCTTTGCTTGATCTTCTTGCTTCAATGACTTGTTATGCATCATCATTGTAAAGAAGTGGAGAAGAAGATAAATGGATCAAGGATCAATTTTTGAGTTAAGCACTCATAGCTCTGATACCAAATGATGGGGATTGGGGATAGGGATCTCGCCACTTTAAACGGATCGGTCGATCAGACAAAAAAGGATAAGAGAATGCTCGCCACCTTTAATGGATCGGTCATGATCAAACGTAAGTAAGATAAGAGATTGGTTCTCGCCACCTTCAACTCCCACAAGAAGAAGGATAAGAGATAAAGCTTGCACTAGAGAGTCCACTCTTAGGCTCACTTTGTAGAGAATATTTTTAACTAAACTTGGCTTGCCTTTTTTCATTCATCTTTGAGAGTTTATATAGGCCAAGGGAGGGGACAAGTCTCATAAAGATCAACAATTTCTATATTGACTAGTCTCATTCCCATGCCTTAGAAACAAAAGTACATATTCCAAAATATTGATCACAAATTACAAGACTGTGTTCCAATTCTAAAACATGGGAATGGAACAATACAATTTACAAGACATTAACTACATTTGGAAACACAATTAACAAGAGCTTGGAAATGCCAATATCAACAACCAAAGTTGTTAAGTCAACAATCACTTTCTTCAAAACCAATTTGATGGGATTGGCACTACAAGAAATTCTAGCATTAGCTGCGAAATAATTCGTAGCAAAAACTTCAAATTTCGTAGCAAAAACCCTTTGTCGACGAAACAAGTTCGTTGCAATTATCATTGCAAAAGCCTCGTATGGGATTCTATTTTGCTATGAAATTTTGTTTTCGTAGCAAAAAGTCACATTTTGCTACGAAATTAATTTCGTAATTAAAGACATATTTTTGTAGCTAAATAATACCATTTGCTACGAAATTATTTTCGCAGAAAAATGTAGCCTTTCGCTACGAAAATAGCTTTGTAGCAAAAGGTAAATGTTTGCTACAAAACTAGTTTCATAGCCAAAGACTAGCTTTTGCTACGAAATTTGTTTCATAGCAAATGATCACTTTTTGCTGCGAACAATTTTTTCGCAGCAAAAATATACATTTTGCTACAAATATTTTTCGCAGCAAAAAGTCTGTAAATTTAATAAAAAAAAATTTATAGGCCTTTCCCTGTGAAATATTTCACAAGAAAAGGTGGAAAACTTTTTTTTGTTTTAAAATTAAATTAATATTTAATGACGAAAATTATAATAAAAACGATCCATATATTAACAAAAGTAATTGTATAACTTACAAATTGTTATATCTTTGAAAAGAAAATACAATAATAAGAGATTTGACTCATGGATCTAGTGCTAGGAAATGATTTCTAAAAGAGTTGACTCTCCCTCAACAATAGACTGTACTGCAACTATCTTTGCTCCTCCATCTCTCACTACAAAATAGAATTTAACAATAAATTTAAAATCTCAATTGAAAATCCTTACAACATAGGCACCAAATCAAAACACAACATAATTCCCTCCTATGCATGCAACTTCCTAATTTCAACCAACATAGGTGCCAAATTAATAATGTCATAATATTTTACTTCACTAGTGATGATGTACACACATTTGCGCGTGTTCATGAACTATGCTTTACAAAAACAAAAGATCACTAAGGTCCATTGCAAAATTGTGTAAGTTACTGCACATAGGAATGAATTGTAGTACGTAATAAAGGGGTATATACTTGTAATACCATGTATAAATTTTGAATGAGCATATATAATGGAAATCATTGTTATGTTTCTGCATTCTTCTATAACAGATCTGTCTTCATATTTCACCATTCATTGCTGCCACTGATCCCACGACTCCCACCAGCTCCACCTTCATAAATGTCAGCGTTCAGATAAACTACATACCAGGAAGCACAAGAGTAACAAATAATAAAAACAAAATAATACATGATAAATAAATTAAAAAATCAACCAAGTAAAAGATCTAACATATGTTTTTCATATATTCATGAAAAATTTGTAATCAATTGCACACCACATGAAAGTATGAAACAATCACGCAAAATGAAGTAAAAATAACAAAATAAATCACCTCTGATATGCAATCTCAAGCCCAGCCTTGAGAATCATGCCTGAGATAATGATTCCAGCAAGAGAATCTAAAAACTTTAATCCGAGATTGATACCTCCTGCACTCATGATAAAAGACTGATTAATGAGAAAATGAGATTGAGCTGCAAATTGGTTATATGTACAATTGTAATCTACATTTAATAGGTGTTATCAATATAATGATTTCTGGAACATCATACCTGCCTCAATAACATTTATTTTCCAAAATGGGCTGTAGAACACTCTTTTGAAACTGCCTAGAATAAATCACCTCCACTTGTGACAATTAAAAATTAAAGATAAATTCAATCCAATGAGCAGCTATGTTTACCTATTGACTGCTGGAAATTACACCACCCACAGTACTATCAAAAGAGAAGTTCTCAAAAGAAAAAAGTTTAATACACTACCAACCCCAATAAGAATGACACAGCATTAGCACCGTGATGCCATGCATTCGCTTTCATGAGTCTAGTCCACTCCCTTTCCCCACATCTCTTTGTGATCTAGTAAAGCCTATAATTTAAAACGTGTACTTAGATTATATAATTTACACGAGAAAGCAATGCAGATGGATTTCTAATACACATAGAAAGGATTTGTTTTCCAGAAACATCATGTCTGATTAAAAAAAAAATTTAAACTTAAACCTTCAATTTGAATGATCATAGTATACAGTACTAATTGTGATGCACAGTAAGCTTGACCATTAAGGAGAATAATGTCTTTTTCAGAAAAGAAAGTATAATCAGCACACAGCCAATGATCATCAGAAATATTAGTTTCATAATGAACTTTCAATTTGTATAAGATGACAAATAAATTATTTATTAAGAAGAAAACAACAAAAAGAGATAATATACCCTTCTTTGATAGAAATTGATATGATCATAGTAGATGAAGCCAATATAGGGTTGTCCAAATCAATTTCATGACGATGACCACCATGACTATGGCTATGCTCATGTACCTGACTTGCAATCCCTCAATTCACGGAGCTAAACAAATATAATTATCCGTATCACATCTATAATTCTGCACTTATTATTGCACCATTGGTGCTTTGCGAAGCATAAGAAATGAGGATAAATTTGTCCAACCTCATAATTACTAATTTTAGTCAAATGATTTATAGCCTAAAATGAAAGATGTACTTACTTTTAAGACATCTATCGCATGCCAAGCAATTCCTCCAGAAGTCAACAAAAGCACACCAGATATCCCAAGGGCTCCTAAAGATTCAAACTTCCCATGTCATGAATAGAATGAAAATAGAAAAATATGATACAAAGTAGTGTTACGGATTAAACATGATTAGCTACTTGTTGCAGCGGAAACTTAAAATTACCATTTGAATTATATTGTATATAAACTTTCTGCATATAGCAGCCGGAGTGACTTTATATTCCTGAAATCAAGTGGACTCCAACTACAGCTTAAAAAAGTAAGGAATCAATTATCATTACTTTTTGTGAAGATGATTTTGATTTATAAGGATTCACTTTTTCATAGTTGTTAAATGCATGTTATGATTTTAACAAATTTGTGTTATGATACTAAAAGCTTCCTATATCTCTCAGGTGAAATAGCATTAGGTAAAATAAAGACTTCTGCCTAATAATATTTCAAGACAATGATAGAACAGTCTCATTTGGGATCACATTGTATGCAATGCTACAAAATTTGATCATTAAGAGAATACAATAAACTCCTACCTTACACTTGAGAATTTTCTATTGCCTTTATGGGTACCACCTATACATAGACAAAACTTTGTGGAATTAAAGTAAAACATAGAAGCAAAATAAGAGATTGACCATATGGATGTTCTTTGTCTTTAGGAGCCCTAGCAACTTTAAATGATCACAGACCAATGCCTAAGAACATGCCAAATCAGAATATTACATCAACCGGAACATATATTTTTTTTGAGATAAGTTGTAGGAATCCTACAACTAGATTTCATTATCTAAATTTACGGCAGATATAAATTGTTGATTTTCTAATGATGGATGAATTATATAAGGGCTATAACTAATTCCAAGATACATGAAAAACATCATATTTGATGGCACACAGTTAATATTACTTTCAAGTTTCAAGGGAGCCCAGAGGCTTTTTGTGGAAGATTTAACTCATTTTCAAGGGGCTTTTTATTCGATAGGATGGTCCAAGCTCTAAAACTTCAGCCAATGGATGTTCTAATCCAACATTGAGCTGTGCAGTGGCAAGGGCCACATTGGTTGGATGACGGTTCAAAGACAACCAGATGTGACATGAAATGCAAACTTCTCAAAAGCAGAACACTGTATAATAACAGATCTCTTACCAATATTGAAATTAAATTGGTGGACCTGTAATGTGCTTTTTAGAATGATTAATCATGCAGCATGCCTTAAATGGATGCACTATTCAACATCAGATCACATAACTTTTGAACCTCTATTCTTCTCACTAGCACAGATAGCACCTGACAGCCAAGTCCTTAAAAAAAATTCTATTAGCTCCTCCAGAATGTGGCTTATCCTGGTGTTTTTTTTTCCTTTTCTCACAATAAATTTTTTTTTTGTCGACATTGAAGATGCTAAACTACTAGCTTTCCTCACCATGTCCCAGTAGGTGTTTTTTTTTCATAAAAACAAATGATCACCCAAGCACCATGCTGCAATTACGATCAAGCAAACCTCATAAAGAGGAAAGCCTATGTTCTCAAATATATCTTCAAAGAAATCCCCTGAAAACAATTTTTCTTGCTTCAGAATCGATCTGCAAAACTCAAGTTCCAGATATACTGAAGCCACAGAATTAAAGCTCATTAGAGGAAAAAATGTTTTATCGACATTGAATATGCTAAATTTATACATTCCAAAACATTAAACCTGAACCGATTGAAACCCGGTGAGATGAAGACAGACATATTGAAGCAGACACCCATGCCTGGTGCTAAGCACGAACCAGTCCCTGTTAAACCACTTTGGGTTTTTCGAATTGTACTGCATCACAAAATTTCATTTTAATAAAAAATATAGCTTTGTTGGAGATCATCAAAATTTTAAAAATCCAAAAGTAAACCCTAAAAACATACCCAAACATAGAAATCTTCACATGGAAACCCCTTAAAGTGCATTCATGATCTAGAAAAGCATACTTCTTACAGATGTGGTGAAAATGAATACAGAATACTCATCAGAAGTAAAGCATTGGGTTACTAAACAAACACAGAGGCACATCTAGAGTTTAGACATTCGTCAATCCAAATATATTAATTCTCAAACATCACTATAGAGTACAAAAAGAAAGAAAACTAAATTTACAGTAAAAATCATAGCTCACCAATATATAGAATTTTTTTTTTGAATAAGAACCAATATATAGAGTTACGACTTCATTATCCAAAAAGGGGGAAAATACATTAAAACAAGAACAAAAGCCCCTAGAAACCGCGGATTAAAGTGAGTAAAATAAACAATAAATCAATTATAAGAGATGCAGATCTAATGAACCCTAACGTTCCAGATTAAACAAAAAAAGACAGATTGATTAAACAGAAAAAACACAAAGGCACACACCGATTTGGAGATGCAGAGCTCCCTAGCCCGTTCGATGACCCTGGACACGATCTTCTTCACATCCACCTCCACAAACGGCAACATCCACCACCCCTTCAAAAATCAAATCAAAGAATCAGAGAGAGAGAGAGAGAGAAACCGGCATCGGCGAGGCCGATGACAGAAGTGGACGACGACGAGGTTGAAGGGAGGCTTGTTTGGAGAGTGAAAACGAGGGAGAGAGAAACCCTTGTTTTTGGAGAGAAACCCTAAATTGTTTTGGCGGCATATTTTGTTTTTCAGAGAGAGTAAATGAGGGAAACCCAAATTTTGGTATGTTGGATATTTGATTGTTATTATGGCATATTTGCTTGGATAGCTGATATAAATGAGAATAAGGGGGAGGAATGACCAGGTATAATCTAGAATAAAGGGTTTAAAGCTATTTAGATAGTTGATATAAATGGAGAATAAGGGGGAGGAATGACCGGATATAATATAGAATAAAGGGTTTAAAGCTGTTTGGATAGCTGATATAAATGAGAATTTGTATGTCAAAATAAACTAGTATATGGATTCCAATCAACCCGTGGAATTAAGTTATTCCAGGTTATTCAACTGAAAAAAATATATAGGTTCACTATCAAATTAACTGTCACCACCTACTATAAATCAACTGTCAAAATAAATATCATCATTTTTTCACCTTTTATAAATCATTATCTACACTTTATTCACATTTTACTCAAATAATAAAAACATTATTATTACATATTCAATTCATTTAAATGGTAGAGATACCGTGTTTTGGGGTTGAACGGTGCATTAAATATATGATTGTGATGATATCTTGTTTGAAATAGTGGTGTGCCTTTGTTATTCTTGTAAACACAAGCAACTGAGAAATGAGGTTTGTTCAAGATGGGATGTCAAGAACAAAGTAGCTAGAGAGTGGTAACTAAAAATCGTTATCGATCAATAGACTCCCACATAATCGATTCTGAAATCGTCGGAACACCATTTTCTTATATTATTAAAGTTGTATGGCTTTCTATAGTCATTTTTAATAAATTAATGATGTTTGTTTGTCAATTAATAGTTACACATGAATTTTCTTTTTTGAGGTATATTGTTGACATTGTTGTAATAGTATTGCAATTAAGATTTTAATAAAAAGTCTGAATCATGACTTTCATATGCAAATCAGAATAACACATTTTATATAAATAAAAATTACATAATTTGTCATGAAACCTTAGTCTCTTGGAGTACACATCGTCCTCTGAAAGTTAATTTAATATAAGATTCCTAACAAAACATCGATTCGTTCAGCGATCGTGTTTATATGGTTTGGAATAAACAACAGTCACTAAAATGTAATTTAATATAAGATGCTTATTTTTTCCTTATTCACTTTTTTATTCGTGAAACAAAGATAAGTTTGTTTTGATTCTCTGCTCTTTTGGTGCAATCTCCTAAATAAAGTGTGTTTGTTTTGATTATCTGTACATTCCCCCAATTATAGAATTACAAATCGCAATCATTATTAAAATAAAAAATAAAAAAACAAACATGGGTTGATCTTTTAATTGGTTTGGGCTTTGGGTTTGATTTTTATAAATTTGTGTTAGATATTGTTCGTGCTTGCTCCTAATATATACATATCATATATAGAAGCAATAACTAAAAATTTAGCTTGATATTGGACTCATTAAAGACAATAACAAGCAAATTGTATATAATGTTAAAATGTATATACTCAAATTTGATATCAATTAACCTCAATCAATTATATAATATCCTCTGGAAAGGAATTCATCAAACACATGCATGATACAAATTAAAATGCCCTTTCCGAATATTTAATTATAATAAACACAATTAATCTAATAAATCATCTAATTCGATGATAGACTAGTACAGAAAATAAAGTATATATCTTGATTGAATATACTAATTTTTATCTATATCCATTTTTCTATTTATAAAAATTTAAATAAAGAAAAATATATATGAAAAAAGGACCCTGATCGCTCTTTATCCAGTATAATAAATAATGTTTAAATTTTGTTATTCCTGTTTAAAATTAGATTACAGAAATAATTTATAGTTAAAAAGATCTTAGCCCTATAATGATGCAGTGTAGATCATATTTTGATTTCATAACAAATAAAATATTTTGAAAATCTTTAAAACTATTGCTACGAAAATCTGTTTCGCAGCAAAAAGTCAAGTATTTCGCAGCTAAAAGTCATTACTTTGGCTATGAATATCGATGGGTAGATAAAAGGCACATCTATTGCTACGAAATTGACGTCCATAGCTAAAACATAAGATCTTTTGCTACAAAATAAGATTTCGCAGCTAAAAGTTATAATTTTTTGCTACGGCCTATCGGTTTCATAGGGAAAAGATATCCATTTTGCAACGAAATCTATTTTCGTAGAGAAAAGTACAACTATTTGCTACGATTTAATTTTTCGCAGCTAAAAGGATCATTTAGCTACGAAAATGAATTTCGCAGCTAAATGTTCGTAGCTAATAATGAAATTTGTTGTAGTGTGGGATGCAAAAGCTGCTTTTAGAGAATCTTAATGGACCATTCATGGACTTGTTTGACTAAGTGTTGGGTGGAAATAGTTAAACCGTGAGTTGATCTTGTTGGACATGTTTTGATCTCCATTTTGTTCCATAAAATTGGCCTTTTGATAAATGCACTTAACCCATATATAGTTGAGTAGAATGCTCCTGCATCAGGCTGGCTGGGACTGGCTCCACCCCAAGCCATGGGGGTGTTAAAATAATTTTAAATTTAAAATGGGACAAATAGCTTCAGTGTGTAGTGAAATGATGTTTATATATTATGTTCAGCCCCATAACCCATTTACAACCTTATTTGCACCTTGCATGTATTTTGATTTTTTTAAAGTATATGGACTATGTCCATATAATTAAGTACATTTTTCATATAATTTGAATACATTTATTTAATTATTTTTTGTAATAAAATGTATTTCAAGATAGTGAATTATATATTGCATTAGTGATGTGAATACTACATATGGGTTTGTAAAATGGATTTAATGTATCAAAGTCAATTGAAATTTTTGAGATTTGGAGTCATGGGTCTTTTTTTTCTTTTTTTTTTTGTGAAAATTTTAAGAAAAATTCAATTTCAAAGGGGTTTTTTGGTCTCCAATTTATTTCAAGGGTTGAAAAATCAAACTTTGGATTTTTATTATTTGACCATTTTAATTTTCATGGGTGTAATTTTAAGCTTTAAAAATTTGGTTTAATTTTTTTTCTCTCAAAATCTAAACTTAAGGGTATCCTTATATATCAAATATTTACTTCATATTTATTTTAATTTTTTTTCAAGCTTCACGTTTTTAGTTTTTGTGATGGAAAACAATGATATTTCAATAAAAAAAAAAATTCATAGATCTTATATAAAGTTTTCTAGATTATATAAGTTTTCTAGATTTATCATATATTTATATTATTTTATGAGTATTTTTCCTTCATTGTAGTCTTCTTGGCCTCGGCCCTTTACTCAAATTCTTTACTCTGCCGCTGCTTGAAGCAAGTACTGTCCAACACTAGGCCAACAAAGACAATAAGATTAAGTATTTGGTGTCTAGGTGATAATAATTCAATAAACAAATACATGATAGAAATGCATTTTTTTTTCCGAACAATTAATACAAAGATGAAACCGCTTAAAAGAATAGTTCATCTAAATCATGGAGAGTTCATGACGAGTGAGATAGTCATGATATTCTCACAAAACAAATGCATTCAAGAGATTAAATTTCCCATAAAATCATTCATTAATTGTGATCGATGGTCACACACGAGAATGAATGCTTGATTTCAATAAATTTTAATGCCATTTCTGAGCACTCCCAGCACCCTTTCAGGCCAGCGGCCATCCTGGCATGACTCATGTACTTACAGGGGGTAATTGATCCATTTGACAGATTTTTATTGACATTGTATAAGTGATTGACTAATTGACTTTCACATTCACAAATTTTTGTAGACTTACACAGATTGACTCTCATTTACAATGATACAAAAATTATTTAGTGGTGTGAACGCTTAGGAGATTGCCTGTAAAGTGGCCTAGAGGTGTGCCACGTAACGCAAGGTCGCACACTACCCTAATGAGTCAGTGCAACACACCCTAGTCTTACAGAATATCATAAATTATGCAATAATATATATGATTAAGATTAAATTTTATTTATTTTCACATCACTTTTTTTTTTTTACTTCATGAAAAGATGTTAGAGAAAATAGATCATCTAATCGTGCTGTCTGATGTAGCCGAAATGTGACTTTGTTTAGTCATTCCTTAAAATGCGTTAGTTGCCACTTGCTATGTATGGTTGAAATATTGTATATCACTATGACCAAAATTGCAGGTTGAGTTAGAGTGCTAAGTAACTTAGTTTAACCCTTTGGTTAGGACACGCTCAATAATATATTCTATCAGTATGATCAGAATTACATTATATCATTTAGCTGTAGGGTGCTTATTACCATGTTACCATTTGGTTGGGGGTGCTCAATGACACTGTTTTATTTTTCAGTTAGGATGTCAACAACACACCTATATCATTTTGTTGGAATGTTCAACAACATTATTTGTTAGTCATCAGAGCATTAATATAGCTACTTCTACACAAGAATTATGTTCAAATGAACTAAGCTAAGGGATGCACAGTTTATTAATAAATTCAAATTGTCAAAAAGCTCCATATAGGACATAGCATAAAGGTTTCCTGGGTTCATGTTGTTTCACAGTCCAGACGTTTGTCCATTTTTCTTTATTGGAGTTTCCCCCTTATGAATTGTTGCTCTCATATTTGTTTGGGAATTCCCTACAATTGTCTCTTGTTGTCCTATGGTCACATCTTGTGTCATTTCTAGCTCTCGCACTAGTTATGGTACTTATATCTCCTTTATTAACTCTTTATTCTATTGTTCTCAATTCCCCTACTCGATAGCTTTAGGGGAATTTTTCCTCACTAGGCATGCAGATCGAGTCTATCAGTTTCAAATAATGCATATAGGTATCAGCACTCATCAAATTAAAATTAGATTCTACAGTGAGCGAGACGAGAGGGGATTGATATTAAATGGTCTCTGGTATAGTTAAAGTAAGGAAAAATTGGTCTCAATACATCATATTTCATTACAATAGAAACAAATATTCCAATTAACCCCCCCCCCCACCCCCCCCCCCCCCCCCAAAAAAAAAAAAATTTAATTATCTAGTTCTCTAATTTTACCACACCTCATCCTCTGTCACACGTATAAAAAAAAAGCATTCCTCTCCAAAAGGCATGATATGCACCTTGAATTAAACATGTGGGTTAGTTAAAGTAAAGAGACTCATCATATTCAGGTTTTACTTTAGTATTTCTTATAACCTAGACGAATTTTGTTATCTTAATCTTTCGCCTTCCTGTTCTTATTTTTCTTACCAAGTTATATATTGTGTCCATATCATTTGCAGGGTATGTTGTTACTAAAAAAAATGAAATATTAGATACTAATTACTTGTGTTATATTTGTTCATTATCCAAAATTGTACAATGTCAAAAACAGACAACTACGAAGTTGACTTGCATGTCCATATATAATTTGAAATATCAAATATATTGCACATAAACAAATGAATATGACATACAAATTAGTATTTTTTTTGTGGATCCCTTCAACTACTAACATGTGATTACATACATGCATGCTCTGATGTTTCTAATGAGATCTAACTGCCTACTTACAATCCTTGATGACCATCAATCTGTCAATGGCGAATGGCGTGACCTGGCAAATTTCTGGCCAATGTATTTGCATTGGCTGCACAAGGTATCGGTGAACCTTGATCACCACCCACGAAAAAAGTCGTATTATCTCATCTTGATTAATAACTCCCCAATGAAATCTAAATGAATAGTCAATACCTCTAACGATGAGATTGAAAGACTGAACATATAAACTAATATTTGGTGTTCTCCAGTGTCTCAGATGTCTAGCAAATAATACAATTCTAGAAGGGATATCCAATATGTAAGTGTGTCAAGTGAGGATGGAAGCACTGAAATACCATCTTCTATCACAGATATTCGATGATGAGTGTCGTATTAAATGCATGAGAGCTCTCACACAAGACATGCAAGCATCACTAGTTAGACTCTTAAGCCCTGGCTCATTTGGGAAGTAACATAAAATTTCAAGATATATATATATATATATAGAGGACCGATTATATATATATATATATATATATATATATATATATATATATATATATATATATTCTAGTACAAATAATAAATAAATTATTTTCTGTTTGATTATATTTAGTTATTCTCATTAGAAAATGTAATAATGAAATTTTTTTTTTAATTGATCATAAATGAATCGTAGATGAAAGGTGAATAAAGAATTTATAAAAAATGAAAAAATTATTTGATATGTAGGCGCCCCAACTATTTATAAGAGGATGATAGGTAAGAATGACTAATATACTTTTAGGTAATGACATAAACTATTCCATGATAGATAATTATTCTAATATAAATTTTTTTTGTTTAATTATGTTTTTAGTTATTTTGGTTTGAAAAATGTAATAATAAATTTTTTGTTGTTTAGTTAATCATGAATAAGTTATGGATAAAAGATGAATGAAATATGTATAAATAATTATAAAATGTGAAAAATTCATTTTAACATGTGAATCTTTTAATTTGATTTATAAGGGTTGATAACATAATAAAGTGTTATCATATAGTTTTTTTTAGCCCCGATTTAGTTTTATATATTTCTTTAGAATTTTTTTCACAATTTTTTATAAATGAGTCTATATAATTCATTAAAACATATATTTTGTTTTTTTTATAAAAATATATACATCGTTTGACGATGAATACATACTGGAGTTGAGGCTGGGAGATAACTGTACTTAACATTTTAATTATTCACTTGATGTCTCTTCAAAACTGAAGAGCTCATGATTCCATTTTTTTTGTGTAGATGACAGTTTGGTTGCTTCGGCAAGCCATGCAAAGATCTTAATAATGCAAATTGATTTTACTGTAGATTTTCTCAAAAACTTAAATGAACATAAAACAATTTAAACTTAGTATCAGACTTATAATGATAATAATAATGTGTTTGCTAACTTGTCCCATCCGAATATGTTGTGAGCAATGTATGGTTGGAGGCCGTTCGGTATCAAACGCGAACCAAATTCTTCTTTCATGATAAAGTAAATACTGTTAAAATGATAAGAATTCACGCAATACAAGAACATGAACCAAATTTGGCCTAGATTTTCCCATGTATCCCATGTATACAATACATTCGGCCTAGAGTTGAGGGATCCTGATGGGAATAGGCAGTAAAAAATGAATATCTCACTTAATTAGTCTTCACTAATCTGATTTAAGGTGTAAAAGAGTTGAGGGATCCTGATGGGAATAGGCAGTAAAAAATGAATATCTCACTTAATTAGTTTTCACTAATTTGATTTAAGGTGTAAAAGAGTTGAGGGATCCTGATGGGAATAGGCAATAAAAACATGTACCACGCGCGGCAGAAGTGTCAATCACAAACCGGAGTTCGGTTCACATTTGGTTTATGGGAAAAAAATGGGAATAAAGTATATTCCATCTTTTACCTTAAACAAAATATCCTTACTTTTTCTTTCAAAGTATGAACAATTTTGAATGTAACTGAATGTATTTATCAACACAAAAAATTTCTTATCATTTTCCATGTGTGAATCAAATACTGAAAATTAATTCTTTGAAGAAATCCACTAACGAATCAAACAATCTGAAGGAATAATGGTTCATGGTAAAATAATTCATGATAAAGTAATTCCACTAAAAAAAAACATGAACCAAACGGGCCCTAAGTGAAATAGAAATGACAATATAGAATTAGAGTTCTCGTAGATTTATAATATGACCATATAAAAAGTTAGTAACATTTTTAAAATATAACTTATATAATATAATGCACTAAACGTTCAGTTACATTTTGAGAATGTAACTGAATTTTGTTATATAATGCATATAAATATTAATTTCATTTAAAAAATGTAAATGATTTTCAAAATATAATTCATAAAAGATTTATAAATGTAATTGACTTTTGAAAATATTGAAATAAAATCAATGGTTGAAAAAATCCTCCTAACGAAATTTCCAATCCGCTGCTCGTGTTCTTAAAAATAAGAATAGTGTTAAAAAAATGGTTGGTTGTTGTGGATGAATAACAATTTTCGATCTGCTACTAAGTGTTTTTCAAATAATTGGTTATAAAAAATCCATTGAAGATTAGAATTCGATTAAAGTAGGGGTGCAACTTGGGCGGGTTGAACCCGACCCAACCCGGTTCATGGGCGGGTTTGGGTTGGGGTTTTTCTTTGTCGGGTTCAACCCGACCCGAACCCGAACCAACCCGAATCCAATTTGGGTCGGGTTCGGGTTGGGGGTTCAACCCGCGGGCTCAATCCGAACCCGACCCCCTAGGTTAACAAATGTTATGCTGCCATAACAACATACCTATATGTAAAACACTAAATTCCTAAAACACAATAAACAATTACACAAATTAGAGTATCACTATATTTGTTGTGTTTGGGTTAATTTTTATAGATATTCACTTTTAATTATTTGTATAAAGGTTTAATTAATAATTAATTAGAGTTTGTTTTGTTATTTATTAAATATTTTGTATGATATTTTAGGTGTTAAACCCGACCCGACCCAAACCCGGCCGAACCCGACTTGAGTCCGAATTCAACCCGAACCCGACCGAACCCGAATTCAACCCGAACCCGACCCGAACCCGTGGGTTGAGGTCGGGTTCAGGTTCGGGTTGAACCCTTCGGGTTGAGGCCGGGTTCGGGCTCGGGTTCGGGTTGGACTCTCTGCAATGCGGGTTAAAGTTGAACCCGACCCAAACCGCCCGAGTTGCACCCCTAGATTAAAGGAATGATAAAAAAAACATTATTAATGACCCGCTTACATGGTTTTTAAAATGTGCAATTATAGTTATTCTTACTAACTCCTCGATTGGGGAGTAGTTGCCTAAAAAAGGAATAAGAGTAAATATAGGTATTACCCATATGCTACTTCATGGGTCTTATAATGCAGCTTAAGAAATTGAGCCTAAAAAATAGTATTGTTAGTAATAGTTCAAATTCTTATCATTCCTCACGTAATACAAATTTTTTAAAAATTCACATGTACACCAAAATAAATTAAAAAACTTTCATCATTTGTTATAGTTCTTCCTTGGTATTCAGTTTTCAAAACTAATGCATCAACTCAACGCATTTATCATAAATTTTAAATATTTTAATGAAATTAATGTTAATGTGAAACTAAAAATTTATCTATCTATTTATTGTGATTTTCAACTACGATGGTTGAATCAGATTAGCAACATAATCAGCTATAGTCTATAGATTTATTGGTCGATCCATCAATGTTTTATTTTTGGTATCATTACATGTGATAAGACAGTGATATAATTCAAATCTAAAATTAGTGTTAGTAAACTTAGTTTATTTTTTTTTTGTTGAAAATGCAACAAAAAGAGGATTATATACATCAGTATCATCATACATCACATCCAAAATAGCGAGCAAATCTGGCCAGAACCTTTGGTAGCCTAACCATTTCTCTAGAAATCTTGTTAAGTTAATAGTGATACTATTATTTGTTAAATTTTGAATGGCTGATATTGGTGAACATGAATCGGACCAAAATCTTGATCGCTTGCGCCTCAACACATAGAGGAGATGCCTTCGAAATCCATTCAAATCCCGCTGCGATCCCTAGTGCTCGTAAACTTGTCTTAGGTGATAAAATTGATAGTTAACAAGGGTAAGTTGTGCATTAATTAAATATATTATAATAAAATTAAGAATTTGGTGTCCACCGATATCTCAAATGATTATGCAATTGCCTTTTTTTTAAAACAATACGAAAGATGAAACCACTTAGGGTGTGTTTGTGCACAAAGTTGAAGGGAAAATGAAAGAAAGTGAGGGAATTTGGGTCAAAGGGAAAGTGGTGGATAGTAAAAAATTTTTCCTTTGACCAACTTTCAAGGTGTTTGTGCATGTGGTGGAAAAATTTTCCATCACTTTCTCTCATTTTCTCACCTATGGGGAAAGGAAAAGTTTTTTCCACTTTTTCTAATAAGACAAAATAGGAGAGGGAAAGTGATGGAAAATTTTTTCTTTTCCTTGTTTGGCACAAATGCTAGCTTTTTGAGTGGTCAAAGGGAAAATCTTTACTTTCCCTCACTTTCTTTCACTTTCCATCATGCACAAACAGACCCTTAAAAGAAAAGTTCGTCTACAATTCTACATGAAGAGTTCATGACAAGTGACATAGTCATGATATTCTCACAAAACAAGTGCATTCAAGAGGCTAAATTTCCAACAAATCATTCATTAATTGTGACGGATGGTCCAACAGGAGAATGGTTGTTTGATTTGAGTAATTTTTTATGCCAATGCAAAAAAAACTAAATGTCGGATTCTCTTCGTGTGCAATTTGTACTGTGATTGTGCTGTAGTTTTTTCAGAGGCCTGCCATGTCTCACTCAATAGATCCAATGGTAGAAAACTCAATTTTATTTATACAGTGGACCTCACCTTTTTCTTTTTTCTTTAAATGCATGTCTCGCACACTCCAAAATAATCCTTACAAATCTTTTTGTTTGTACTTGGATCCATACCATGGACTCCACAAATATAAAAAGAATAATCTTAATAAATATTGATTATGAATAATCATGTATTTAAATTAATTTGATTTGATTAAGTTAATTCAATTTTTTAAAAAAGTAAAACAACACCCAAACCAAAGTAATTTTTCAATTCAAACCTAAACCAACAAAAAAAACTATTGACCCACAAAAAACAAAATTCGATTTGGATTGGTTCGAATTCAATTTAACCTATCAAAATTGAACCACTAGTGGACACCCTACTTGCTAGGCCTGTGAGGTATTTTAAAAAAAAACTTTCACAAAAATAAAACTAAATAACCCATAAATAATCATATGAATCAAATTGGATAACTCATAAATTGAACTAAATAATGTGACATCAAAATGAACTATTTTTTTGTAGCATTAAACTAAAATTGACAAATGTAACGGAGAAACATTTTTTGAAGAAAAACATTATGTATGTAACGGAGATACAAGAGATGCTCCCCATTGCAGTGAACCTTGTATTTTTTCTTCCAATATGAAACTTTTATGCTGGAAAAATAATTGACTATACAAAAAGAAGGTGAAAGTTTTGGCTCACCAGAAAGAGAAGATCAGCCTTTTGAATGCTAGTTGCATTGCATGAAGATTACCACTTAACTGTGAGATTGTTCTAGATATTAATGTAGAACATTCAGTCTACATAATGATTAGAAGCCAGTAAAATAGTGCTACCACAACAAGTGATCTATATGTGTCTCGTTAAACTTCAATCATATATAAATCTCTCCCAATATGGACTCCAGTCTATCTTCTCATGCTCTGATGTATTAGATGCCTTCCACCATTTTATCAAGCAACATTATATAATTAGTAGAACATCTATTATCAGCACCCTATCCAATAAAGACAATTCCTCATCTCCTGCGATTTCATAATTGCATTCTTGCACTTGTTATTTATTACACTCACAATAAACCTCAGCCATCAGGATGCTTGTCTTTATTTAACTCATGCTCCTCCCAGTGTACTTGGTTTTTTTTTTTCATGTGGAATGGTGGAATCCACCGATTTTATTAAATTAAAACTAACAAAATACAGCATCGACTAATACTCTTGTTTAATTGTGATATACATGCGCATAGATAATTAAAAACTGAATTTCTGATGTACTGTAAACCAACTGAAGCGGCTACAGACCTACAGTGAGTGAATCACTTCAGCCTTTTTTTTTAAAAAAAAATCCCCCAAAATATAAACAAAAAGGCATCAACAACTAAAGAAGAACAAATAAGAACCATCTAAAGTATGAGCAACTGTTGAGATGAGGAATTGGTGCTGGAGAGACGACCGGTGATGGAGAGACAGTCGGCGCTTTCAATCTTCTGCGGCGGAGAGAGTTGGCGAAGGAAACAATCGACGAAGGAGAGAAAATTTGATGTTAGGGTTTCACAGGTGGTGAGAAAATTTGGGGAAACATATATTTTGTTGAATGGTCTGATCATGGTAACAAATCAGAAAAGGATGTTAAATGGGCCGGGTCTGATCAAAATAACAAATCAACGTTACCTGTACAAAGTAATATTGCGTCGGTAATAAAAAAATAAAAAATAAAATTTAATAAAAAAAAACTATCATGTTTACCTACGACATTTTAGGTTCGCTGGTAAATATATATAATTAACAACGAAAATATGTTCATTGGTATAAAAATCCTGGCTAATAATTTTTTTTTGTAGTGTAAGAAACAACATAAAAAAATTATGTACACAGTGTTGCACGACATGTTCCTCAATAAGAAATATTTTTTTCAGAATCACTTATAACTCATCAATAAATATTATAAATAAGTGATATAGTAAAAATTTATCACTTAAATAAAAAGTGCTTACTTGAGCTAAGGTAAACTTTTCATTTATAATTACTATGATATAATTAAAATTTTAAATTATTAACGTTTATTTGGTGTCCCCCAATGCCTCAAAACCTCCTGTATGCCAAACAAAACATAAGATAATCACCAAGAAAAACAAAAACATAATAGAATAGCGCATTCTACTTTGAAAGATGGAATAAATTAAAAGAGCAAATTTCTTCATGAAGGGTTCAAGATCATGATTGACATTCTAGTTGCATGATAGTGCTCAGACAGCACATGCAAGAGTGATGTATCAGATGCATAACAAATCATTCAATACTTGGGATGTATGGTTTTGCTATGCAAGGTGACATATAGGAAAAGTCCATATAACGCCATGTAGAATCGGGGTTCCCATTATGTAGATAGACTACAGTAGTAGTGGATACTGAGGTACAATCCAATCGGTTTGGTTCGATTTTTATAAATCCCAATTAAATCAAATTGTAAATTAATGTAATCCGAAAATTGAATCGAAAATTGAAAAACAAATTGAAACTATATTGTTTGGTTAATTTGAACTAAATTAAACCGAACTGAATTAAAGATAAACATGTATATACTATTTTTTTTCCTTCCTACCAATTTGAGGTTGTTAGAGTTTTTTTTAGGGGTTGGTTTACAACCTCACTATCTTACATAAATATATGATAATATGAAAGGTAATTACTGTATTTATTTTTTATGAATATTAATAGTGTAACAATAATATAGTTTTTAATATAAAAAGAATGATCAAATAAATATCCATTATGAATAATCATGTATTTAAATTTAATTCAGTTTGTTCAGTTAATTCAATTTTTTTAAGTAAAACCAAGCTCAAACCAAAGTAGATAAGTATATTAATTTTTCAGTGCATCCAAACCAAACCCGAAAAAAATCGGTTTGAATATGTTCATATTCGGTTTAACTGACCAAAGTTGCATCTGTAATGGACACCTCACTTGCTAGGCATGTGATTACGCATTTAAAAAAAAAATCACATTAAAAATATTACTGAATAACCCATAAATAATAATCATCTGAATCAAATTGAATAACTTATGAATGGAACTAACGGAGTATTTTTTTAAAATGGAGGCTCGTGATATGTTCAGACGATTGACTAACCATGATATGATGGATCTAATTAATTCTAATTGAATCCCAACCCATTGCAGTGAACCTTGTATTTCTTCTTCCCATTTGGAACTTCTATATATGCTGGAAAATAAATATAAGGGTCAGTTAATCAAATAATTAAAATGACTTATTTGCTATAGGAGTTTGATAGATCTACTCTACAGAATCTGAGCACCTTCATCCTTCACACATGTGTAGCCATGGTGGTTAGAGAATTGGGGGTGGGATAAATTGGAAAATGGTGGAATAATGATAAAATGAGTGTTTGAAGGCTTGAATAAATGAGAATCTATGTGTGAGAATTAACTGCTATGAAATGGTATAATTATTCCTGCTACCCTTTGTAATTAAGTTATTCAAGATTATACAACTTATTTAAACATCTGGTTCCATTGTCAAATCACTTGTCATTTTTAATTTTTACTTTTTATAAATTTTAATCCATACATTGTTTACATTTTATCTACAATTTATCCATGTTCAACTAAACAACAAAACTTTATTATTACGTTTTTCAATAAAAATAATTAAAAACACAATCAAACAAAATATCACTTATTCTTTTTCTATACTAGAATAGTAATAAATATCATAATAAATTAATTCTCTATCTAAATGGGGCGAAGTGTTTATGTATCAACACATCAATTTTTATATATATAAAAACCACTAAAATAAAAAAGAAGAACTTATAATTGTTGGTGGGTTTGATCCCTATAATTTTTTTGTTGTTGGCCTACCATGTATTATCTCTGTGTAGGTTGTTTTGTAATAATTGTGGAAGCTATTACCAATGGTGGAAGGTGTTTGGCAAGAAAATGGAAAACCACATTATTATAAAGATTTAGAAGGAAATCAACTATCAAAAAAAAAGAGGAGATGCACACAAATCAGATGTTACATGATACATAGAAAAATTATATTCAAAGTTGTCAATAATAATAATAAAAGAATAATGTTAGGCACAGTATGCAACAGTCCGCATACTGTCCCTAACAGTAACCTCAATATATTTTAAAAATGTAAATACTTTCATAATGTATTGTGATCCACTAGATGCAGAGATACATATCTTATCTAGAAAAATATATTTTGCTAAATGATATTTTGAGACAAGATAATCCTCTGAACTCCTTATAGTAACACTCATAATTTAAAAGTACCATAAAGATAAATAAATAATAAAAAAAAACATATTTGTTGCCAAAGATAAGAATATCCCAACAAAAACACACCCACCAGTCACCACATTAGAATCCAACATTACAATTCTCCACCACCACAAAAACCCAATCACCCTCCCATTCAAAACCCATCACAGAATCATCAAAAGGAAAGCCAAACCAAAGAAACCCAGATAAATCTCTCATACTGACATACACAAAAGAAGGGTAAAAGAAGACTTGTGCCCTGTTTTGAGAGCATCTACCACCGCATCATGAATGCCCGACGACCGTTTGATCGCCTTCTCAACTGATGCAGACAATCAAACGGTTGCCGGGCATCCGTGATGCGGCAGTAGATGTTCTCAACAACAGGACACAAGTCTTCTTTTTCCCTTCTTTTTGCATATGTGAGTATCAAGTATGAGATGTCTTTCTGGGTTTCTTCTGTTTGGCTTTTTTATTCTTTTTCGATATTGGAGTGACTTGTCGTAGCTGATCTTATGACCCGTGTTTGTTCTTTGTATAAGTAATGAGTGCTTTTTCTTTCTTACTCTGTTTTTATTTTATATGTGAAAATTTTGAACATGATGATTTTGCTATGTATCATGTATTATCAGAATTATTAAAGCTAATGGAAACGTCTCTATTTGGCCACCTTGATTCTTCATTGCATTAATCCATTTATATAAGTTGTGGGGACTCCTAACGATTAGAATCTTGGATGATCTCATAGTTGAAAAATTGTTCCATCGAAAATCGAAGTAGAGAAAAAAATAAAAAATAAAACACAATTGCTATGTCGGGTACCTCTAGGATCTTGGGCCAAACAGTCAAATATTTTACAGCTCAAATCAGGTTGGGTCTGGATCGGTCATGATCCGCTGACAGACCTATTATAAACTACTCTTCCTCTCGTAACCTGGGACTTGTTGGACATCATCTCTAATGTTAAGAAACCAATATTTATAAAAGAGTATACATATATAAGTCTAAATATATCATCATAATGTACACATAACAAAAAATTACATAACTAATATTATAGACACTTTTGACATAGATGTTAAAATAATAATGAAATGCTATGTTAATTAAATTATTGTGATACTGTTTTGTTAAAAAATAGATACAGCCATGCAGGAAAAAAAAATTAAAATCATTTTTTACCTTTTGAAATCTTTATCTATACTTTATTCACATTTTACTCAAACAACAAAACATTTATTCTTACGTTTATCAACGAAAATAATTCAAAACACAATAAAACACAATCACTCATTTATGCTCGGATAAATGTATATCTAAGAATAAAACATATCCCCGTTCCAAACGGGGTTTAATGGATTAAAAAGATATCATTTATGACACTGTTTCTATCATTCAGTTTGGGTGTCAACAACACACTCTATCATTTTGTTAGTCAGAACATTAATATATAAACTTAAATAAAAGAATTAGGTTCAAAAGAACTAATTAAGGGATTTACAGTTTATTGATAAATTCAAATGATAAAGCTCCGTAGGATATAACATAAAGGTTTCCTGGTTCATGGTTTTCACATTCTAGGCGTTTGTCCATTTTTCTTCGTTGGAGTTTCACCCCTTTGTTTCCCCCATTTTGATTGGGAATTCCCTACAATTGTCTCTTGTTGTCCTATGGTTTCATTTCACATATCTTATGACATATCTAACTCTTGCAGTTACGGAACTTGTATCTCCTTTATTATTTCTTTATTCTATTGGTCTCAATTCCCCTACTCGCCTCGATAGCTTTAGGGGAATTTTCCCCCAGTAGGCATGCAGATTGAGTCTATCAGTTTCAAATAATCCATATAGGTATCAAGTATCAACACTCACCAAAATTATATTCTACATGGAACAAGAGGAGAAGAGATCGATATTAAATGGCCTCTGGTATATATAAAGTAAGAAAAAATTTGGAATCTTCTCAATCTTATATCATTTTCCATTACAATAGAAACAAATCAAATCAAATGAATGACTCAAATCAAATCATTGTACTTAAAAATAATAAATATTTCAATTTACCCCAAAATAAATTTAATTATCAATCAGTTCTCTAATTTTACTACACCCAATCTTACGTCACACGTATAAAATTAAAAAATCCCTCTGCAAGAGGCATGATATGCACTTCGAATTGAAACTTGTTTTTTTTTAGAAAAGGTACACAATGTTGCCACAATTTCATTTCTTAGATCGGAATTACAAGTTCGAACATAAGATTAATATAGAGATAGAGTATAAAAGATACAACAAAAGATAAACTGCATGGGAGGGAGGGGAAGGGGAGTAGGGGATGAAGATCCCAAAGAGGGGTTATAATAAAGAGTTTCACCATATCCAGGTTTTACCTTCTGTTCTTATTTTTCTTTACAAGCTATATTGTATTGTGTCTACATCATTTACATTTACAGTGTATGCTGTTACTAAGAAAATGAGTTAGATACTAATTACTTGTGTTATATGTGTTCATATCCAAAATTGTACCACGTCAGAAACAGAAGCAACAACAATATTGACTTGTATGTCCATAATTTGAAGTATCAAATATAATGCACATATGCAAATGATGAAAATGACATACAAACTAGTTTTTTTTTCCTGGTGGATCTCTCCTACTACTGACATGTAATTACATACATGCTCTGATGTTTTTATTGACTCCATACGATCGACCACTAATGCCAATTGGCATGATGGAAAACAATCGCCTTCTAATGATTGAAGCAGAACATCTAATCCTCTACGACGAGCATGTCACAACTGTCCACCACCTTCTTCAATTGAACCCATTGGAAGTTCACGAATCAATTGCACATACACCACCTGGTTTGTGCCATATGAGCACCAAATGTAAAAACTTCAGGTTGGATGATCACCTATCTCAATCTCAAGCCAATAGAATAACGTGTGACCTAGCAAAGTTTTTGGCTAATGCATTTGCGAGCTGCATTATAATTAGATCCCGATGAACCTTAACCATCCGAATAAAAAAGTATTTTTGTCTCATCTTGATCAATAGCTCTCCAATAGCTCTCCAATGAAGCTTAAATGAATAGTCAATACCTATGAAGATGAAATTAAGGTGATCAGAGTGGCTGAACATATAAACTATTATTTGGTGTTCTCCAATGTCTCAGATGTCTAGCAAACAATACATTTCTAGAAGGATATCCAATATGTAAGTGAATCTAAGTGGACGGAACCACTTAATAGCATTTTCGATCACATATATTCAATGACAAGTGTCATCATATTAATTGCATGAGAGCTCTCACACAATACATGCAAGCTTCACTAGTTAAACTCTTAAACCCTTATTTGGGAAGCAGCATAAGCTATTACATGATATATATCTATTATAGTAGAAACAATGAATAAATTATTTTCTATTTGGTTGTATTTTTAGTTATTTTCATTGAAAAACATAATAATTAAGTTTTTGTTGTTTGGTTAACCATGAATAAATTTTGGATGAAAGGTGAATAAAGAATTTATAAAAAGTAAAAAAATTATTTGACATGTAGACCCCCACCATTTATAAGAGGTAATGGCATGTGTTTTAATTTGTTGATCCCTTTATACCAATGGATTAGATTAGGTGAAGCAATGCAATGTTATAGGAGACTTGTGATACTAATATCAACGTATTCCCACTTGTTCTTGCAAACAGCCAAATTTATGTACTTTTTTCAGGCTTATTCATCTCTATTACATTCTATTCTTCGTACAATTATTCTTCTACCCAAACACGGCTTAACAAATGGTTCATTACTTGCTAGTGTTTTGAGGATACTCAATTTGGGCAAGTTTGAGTTGCCCTTTGTGCCATTTTGA
Source organism: Acorus calamus (assembly GCA_030737845.1). Lineage (NCBI taxonomy): Eukaryota > Viridiplantae > Streptophyta > Magnoliopsida > Acorales > Acoraceae > Acorus > Acorus calamus. The sequence goes on along the minus strand of CM060858.1, from coordinate 9,562,166 downwards.
GCACTCCCAGCTCCCTTTCAGTGGAGCGGCCATTTTTTCATGGGTCTAATATGATTCACTATTTTCATAAGCTTTTATTTTTGTCTTGGTGGATCCCTCCAACTATTAACATGTCATTACATACACACTTTGATGTTTCTAATGAGATATTACCATCTATCTGTCGAGCCAATAGAATGGCGTGTGACCTGGTAAAGTTTCTGGCCAACGCCTTTGCGAGCTGCACTAGGTTTTGGTGAACCTTCACCACCCGACAAAAAAGTCTTATTGTCTCATCTTTGTCAATAGCTCCCAAATGAAGCTTAAATGAATAGTCAATACCTCCGATGATGAGACCAAGAGACTGAACATATAAACTAGTATTTGGTGTTCTCCGATATCTCAGATGTCTAGCAAACAATACATTTCTAGAAGTGATAATCCAATATGTAAGTGTATCTAAGTGAAGGATGGAAGCCCTTAATAACATTTTCGATCACAGATATTCAATGATTGAGCCGAGTGTCGTCATATTAATTGCATGAGAGCTCTCACACAATACATGCAAGCGTCACTAGTTAGACTCTTAATCCCTTATTTGGGAAGCAACATAAGCTATTCCAGGATTATATCTATTCTAGTACAAACAATGGATAAATCATTTTATTTGTTGTATTTTTAATTATTATCATTAGAAAACATAATTATTAAGTTTTTATTGTTTGGTTGACCATAAATAAATTGTAGATAAAATGTGAATAAAGAATTTATAAAAAGTGAAAAATATAATTATTTGACAACTATTTATAAGAGGTACATGTGATTTAACTTGTTCATCCCCTTGTATTAATGAATTAGATTGGGACACAATTCTAGAGGAGACCTGTGATACTAATATTAATATATTCTCACTTGTTCTTGTAAACTTAAAAAACAAATTTATTTACTTTTTTTCGGGCTTATTCACCCCTATTACATTCTATTCTACAATTATTCTTCTACCCAAACAACAACTTAATAAATGCTTCATTACTTGCTAGTGTTTTGAAGATGCTCAATTTGAGAAAGTTTTATGCATCTGTAACTCAAACATGTGATCTACTGATTTGTACCATCACCAACAAGCAAAGAGAATCATGTTGAACATGTTTTATTCTAGCTAGTATAATTTATACTTGTACCACCATACAAATTAAGAGTGAAAAAGAGTAGTTTAGACTTTAGACAAAATCACCAATCTCATTATTAATCTGCTTAAGATAATTACCAAATTATATTATCAATTTCATTGGGTTCTATAGATTCTTCATTTCTTCGTGAGTTGAATTACGTAATGATCCCTGAGAGCCTTCAATGGGATTGAATTTATCGATTCTCACATATTTTGTCATGGTTGTGCTCACATTATTTATAATCATATATATATATATATATATATATATTTGAACTTTATGCATTACGGTCGGGTTTATCGATTGGTATGCGATGGACCCGCGATCGGACGAACGACGTCGTTCCCGCACCGTGCGGGACGCCGCACGATATATATATATATATATATATATATATATATATTTGAACTTTATGCATTATTTAACTAGGTATATACATTGTTGGACGCATATGAGATTGCACATGAGATTATAACTGAAACTGTGTAATAACACATTATTATTGTTTGAAATAATAAAAAAATTAAATTACAGGTGTACAATGCCATTATGAGATAGAAAAATGACAAATGATGCATCCAACCTTAAAATTGCTCTACACCTTTTGTTTGATGTCATGCATTTATAAAAATGACCTTCAAATAAAATGAGTGTACGTAGGCCACAAAACGTGTAAACATCTTATATTTAAAAAAAGGGAAAAATTCATATAACCCCCTACAAACATATGAAAATCCAGAGCCTTTTCTCAAAATCCAAATAACCCCTCATAAACATAACAAAAATCTGAGTTAATTAACCACATAATTGGAATATTCCTAGAATATTTTGTTATCCTAACCCAGACAAAATCAAATAATTCAATTTAGTCCCTGTAAACTTGGAAAAACACAGATAACCCCCTGCAAATTACATTTTTACCTCTCCTGTGTTATAATTATACGTTTTCTTCTTCCTTCAATCCTCTCCAACCGACCCGTTGACACCCATTGGAATTCGATCGAGAAGATGGATGTCCAATGCTCAATTCATCCTATCTAAACTCCTTCATTTAAATGTTATCTTCATTAACTACATCAAGTCCATTTGTGTCCAAGACAAAAGTACAATGCATAGATCCAAGTGACTGATTTTGCTATGGTGAAAGAGATTTTCATGTATAACATCTTAAGTGAATATTATTATCTTCATATGCTTGAGCATGTAATGGACAACATCAACAGTCATTTGTATTCTTTTTGGATGGTGTTTTTTGTTTTTTTGGGTGTGGACATCGAGTTGGGTTATGCTATGTTTTTATATGGTCCTCCCCTGTTAGGATTTTAATTTTCTTTTCATTCCATTTCCCGCCCCTCCACCATGTGCATACTGTTGGTATTTTGACCAAAATACATAATTCAATATTCCATAATTTGTAACCGTTTCATTTTATTACAAACCGTTTCATTTTAGAGGTTACACTTACAAATAAATAATTTATTATTGCATGCTTGAATGTAATTTAATTACATGTGTTTCATTCATTTGTCCAAATTAAACCCCCCTAAACAATTTTATTGTATGAGTTACAAATGATAATGCGTTTGTGAAAAATATTTTGTAACCGAAACATTAATCTCATGCTCTTCAATTCTTGGTGGACCGTTGCATGCCTTAAATCACACTGATTTAATACATAGGTTATGCATGCATGGGAATTAAAAATGGGTGATGCTCTTGCTTATATAAAAAGGCATGATACACCATTTTGAGAAAAACAGAAAGAGAGTGATAATCAACAATATATTTTTTGTGCATTCAACCCGTGAGCAATGTGATCTTTTAATCATTTCTTGAAACTATTTTCCTTCTCTATTGGTCTATCTATCCGGGCGTCTGAAAGGATCGTAGTCTGTTCACCGTGGTTCTTCCGTAGCTCGCACCCCGGAAGAACAAAACATATTGTGGTCGTATCACTCAGTGGTAGGAGCCATTCAACCCTGTGCGTGAGGGGGCCTTATTCACCGAGGACAGAGTGTTTTCACTCGCTTCCAGATTTCACATACTATATCCAGCCATCATAGATTAATTGCTTATCATAGAGCTAACAAGGCGGATACAATGGGAGGAATGAAAAAAAAAAAATTGGCTTCACATTACAAGAATAATAAAAAGTTCTTTAAGATGAGAGATGGGTGGATGCCAGAGAAATGACGAAGATAGGGTTGATGAGTGCAATGAATAAAGTTGTGTGTGAGGTATGGAACTATTTGAAGGTGCCTGAGGGTTAAAAAATCACATACCACCGCCGCTAAAAGGAAGAACTTCTCGTTAAAAGTGATTCATATTATCAAAAAGGAACACACAAGACGTCGGTGATTAGACGAGGACCACTCAAGGGACGATATTGTGTTTGGGGATGACGATATGCAATATGAGGGGACGAGAGGATGCCATTGATGAGATCTTCCACTCCATATCCCTATCTATCTCGATTAATTTGTATTCAGGAGACTCGGGATTTTAAGGTTTGTTTAATAGAGGGTATAAACGTAAATGTACATGTTGGGTTAAATTCAGATAATATATAGTTAACTTAACTGACAGAAGAGTTTTTTTGGATTTTGGTTATGTTTCAGAGGGGTTATTTGGATTTTCAGGAAACACATGAGGTTATCTGGATTTTCTTATGTTTGGGGGGGGGGGGGGAGGGGGTTGTTATATGGATTTTTCCCTTAAAAAAATATTACAGCCAACCCTAATTTAATTTAGCCCAAGCTAAAGCCCTTCTCATTTGTTTGAGGTCATATGCAATTATATGGGTTATTGTATGACCTCTAAATAAAATTATATGACCATGAAGCTATAAGGCTACTTTTAGAATGTATCAAAAGTCTTTTTTTCTATTACGGGTGGTGATATAAGTTATTGGCATAGATAACATTTCTAATATAGATAATGAATATATAAGACTTTTTAAAGCCAACTTGGTTGTTTTTTTAGTTATTATTATCAAAAAATAAAATATTGAAGCTTTTAATATTTTGTTGATCATGTAAATTGTATGTAAAAATTTGGTTAATGATTTGGATAATGATTTTTAAAAAGTGAAAAATAAACAACTTTCATTTATGACCATCATTTATATTAGTTGAATAGTGAAGGTGGTGTTTCCCTCAATAATTGTTGTCAGGTCGAAATTTCGCTTCTAGGTGAAGATATGGGTCCTCGCGCCTTAGATCCTGTCAAGAGAGACTGGGACACCAATGTGTTGCTGGCCAAAGGGACTCCGATGCTCAAGTCAGTGGAGTGAATGAAGAAAATGAAGATGAAGTGTGAATGTCCTCTCTCCTCCTTCTCTTGCCCTTTTAGCCGAGTGAGTGGCCATGTCATTATATTTCCCGCCCAAACATTCCTTTGTCTCGACTGAAATCTTCTGATATGAAAGATTTCGCGAGATACAAGACTGGAGTTTGTTATGATATCATGGCCACATGGCGTAGCCTCATTGGCTTTAATCGTTATTGTGATGAGCAGTGACCAAGGTATGTCTCTGCTAATTTGACGGGAAAAACAACCCGGACCTTGCTTTTTAGTGTCAGTTGTCCCCCTCCTCCTGCGGTCAGGATCATCAGAGCCTAACCAAGGTCAGGCTAGTTGGATTTGGTCGGGGACGATCCAACGGTCATGTTCTATAGAGGTAGTTAGTGTAGTTGGCTTGCCCCTATCATCCTTGGACCATTGTTGGTTTGGACAGGGAGACCATGATCTGAGTTGTCCTGCTCGGGTAAGAAGGCATTTCCTGAACAGAAAGAAGAATTTGGCTGTTCTTCTTGACTGGTCAATATTCGATCGTAATCTAGGTTGAGTCACGCTACCCATTTACTTGATTTGTAGTAACACGTGACGCCCTCACGCCAAATTTTCCCTTCACAAATAAATTGGATGAACTAATATAAATTCCAATATTAACTTATTCTTACATCAAAATATTTTTGAATTTATTCACCCCTATTCCCTATTCCTATCCTGATCAACTAGCAGAAGAGGGGTTTAGATATCCTCCATTGGGATCTCCGCAGGCGACCACTGATGCCCCCCGTAAACTAGGCACTTGTATGCATTTTCATGACATCCAATGCACAAAACAACGTAAATTATGAATGCACGCTTTTTAATATAATGGGGGCACGGTTCATGAGGTCGATCCAGTCAAACCAAAAAAAAAAAGTCAGGATCTCCAGCGTCCACATCAACAAGTACGTACATCAGCCGCGGCTCGTTTTCATGCCGGGTTTTGACTTCCCTCAGAAATAAAGGACATGCCACGAGTACGGAACATCTCAGGCCGTGCCTTCCACGTGTCGACTTACTCCTTTCGCGTGTTTCTTCCTGTACCCTCCCCAATCCCTCGTATTCACTTATCATACCCTTCTCATATCTATTAAATCGTTTGGATCCATTTTTGACAGATTTTTACGATTCAAACCGACAAATACATATTCAAATATGTTTTTCAAAATCTCTCGTCTTTTAATGCAATTCTAAATGGTGTCTGAACTCGATCTGTTTAAAAATGAAATTGAGGTGTTTTTTATTTTACAGAAAAAAAAAAACTTAATTAAAATTTATAGACATTTTGTGTAAAAAATTATCAATCTCAAGAAGAAATCTAATCAGTGTTGGATACAATCAATCTCTTATTAAGAATTAATACATGACAATTTTATCGAATATTTTAGTTACCATCATGTGTTAGTCCCGTCTAATGAAGGACTAACTGATTCGATCCAACACTAACTAGATTTCATGAATCAACCAATCAAACTCCACAACCCATAGGGTCATTTTCATAATTTCCACACTGCACAAATGACTCCCCCCTTCAAACCCTTATAAATGAAGTCCACCTCCTCAACCAACTGTGCAGAATCCAACACATCTCCACAAAAACAAACCATGGCTTCCACCACTACCCTCACCTTCTCCTTCCTCGTTATCATCTCCACCACCCTAACCTCAGTCTCCGCCCAACCACCCCTTCAGAATGCCAGACAGGCATCGCCGGGGAGTGCTACGACAAAGCAGAGTCACTGAAGCTGAAGCTGATCGCTATCCCCACCATCCTCATCGCGAGCATGATCGGCGTCTGCCTCCCTCTCATCACCCGCTCGGTCCCCGCCCTCCACCCGGACCGCGCCCTCTTCGCCATCGTGAAGGCCTTCTCGTCCGGGGTCATCCTCGCCACCGGTTACATGCACGTGCTCCCGGACTCCTTCGACAACCTGAGCTCCCCTTGCCTCGCGGAGAAGCCGTGGCACACGTTCCCCTTCACGGGGTTCGTGGCGATGCTTTCGGCGGTGGCGACGCTGATGGTGGACTCGCTCGCGATGAGCTTTTATAGGAGGGTCAGTGGGAGTGCGGGGGTTGTGGACCATGAGATGACGCCTGCGCACGGTGTGGATGAGCACGGGCACGGGCACGGGCACGGACACGCGCACGGGCATGGGCTTGCGATGTCTGCGGTGGAGGTGGCGGGGAAGGATGGGGTCGCCGCTGATGTTCTCCGTCGGTACCGTGTCATCGCTCAAGTACATCTCTCTCTTGGGATCTATTTGGTCAATCTTCAATATAAGACTAAAAATTGAGAGTTATGATTGAATGACTAAAAAGACTTTTAACCAATTTTGCTATCAAGTTAGATTCTGAATCAAATGTAAGAGAACATATTTTGGGGGTTTTAATTTAGAAATGGTCCACATAATCTTAGATCACCAGATTGGTTAAACTTTTTGTTCTTGAATCATTTTTCAAAACTACTTCAGTGTTAATTGACATTAATTAATAATTATTTTCTGTCTGTTAGATAATTTATGAATGGTTTAATTGGTTTTTTAATAGTTAATTATCAATTTTGTTGTCAACTATTCAATTACGTGTCTAATCACAATTTATTCATTACGAATTTTAAATTAAGGTTTACTTGAACTGAACTCTGGGAAATACAATAATTATTTAGTTCGATTTAATCTGTCACTTCTCTTATTCAATTCATGTGCTATTCATTTTTAGTGTGAATAATGAGTGATATAGTACGATTTATAAATTATATAATTGTTTAAATCAATTAGTAAATTATTCAATTCAATGTTACAGCTCATTTCCTCAAAGTATGCATGATGTTTTTGACATGTTGTGTGTTAGTCACCACTCACCATCGAAACTGATCCAACATGACATAATCCAGTCCTAATTAACTAGATTTATCCATATCTTCTTTTTTAATGTTAGGAACATTGAACATACCAATTTAACGTACTGAAGCAAGTATTTAAATCCAATAATATATTATTTACATAAATAAATATATCGCGCCACATATTAAATTTCAAAAGGTACGGTTTTAAATTTAATGATGCAGACGTATTTAATGAATTTGGTTTAAACTATGTAATTGTACATGCTAAGTTATATACCATCATTAAGAGGTCCCATCTTCATTTAAAATACCCTGTTTCATTAATTTTGTAAATTTTGTATCGGTTGTACACATATCATGTATTTCATGTCTTTTTTTTAAAAATTAAGTTTTGGTCAACTTGTTTGACTTTTTTTATAAATAAACAAACAAGCAAGTTTGTTGGATATATATAAATAAGTGCAGCACTAAAATGTGGGGGTCCTAATGTTTCTCCATTTCTGTTCTTTAAATTGTTACAAACCTACATGTAGTTACAAAAACATCATATTTATTATATATTTAAAGTCAATTTTATCTTACATGTAGAAAGAGAAATCGCTGAAAATTATGAATAATATTTGAAACAACTGCATTTCTAAATAAGTTTCAACAATTTTTTAAGAAGAAATAAATCTTTATAAATATTCATTGAATTTTCATTTTAAACATTTCTGTTAGTTCTGATGAACTCCCACAAGGTATCTGGTTATAAATAATAAAAAAAGAACCTGTATATATACATATAAAAAAGTCTTTAATATATTAAAATTATATGTTTCAAAAAAATTTATTTCTTCCAGCATCAAAAAAATTTAAAAATAAAATAAAATAACATTAAATAAAAATGACAGTGTGATGTGTTGTTCTGTACATGTGCAGGTGTTGGAGTTGGGAATAGTGGTGCACTCAGTGGTGATTGGACTCTCAATGGGTGCCTCAATGAACCCATGCACCATTAGACCCCTTGTGGCTGCCCTCTGCTTCCATCAGCTCTTTGAAGGAATGGGTCTTGGTGGTTGTATTCTCCAGGTAAACATGAAATAATATTTAATTTCTTGGTTGGTGCAACAAGAAATTTTTTTTCTTGTGAAATGATGTCTTAGCTTCCCCCACAAAAATATAAAATAACAATAAAAATACATCATCCTCTCAATTTTCTTGTGTGTCACCAAATTGGTCACTAAATCTCATAGTTGTGATTATTATATATTTTTCATGTGTTCTAGAAACATAATTTTCATCTATACACAATTCAAGGTATTCTGACAAATTCTAGTAAGTTATGACATAAGTTATACATTTCTTGTGTGTTTTAATTTTAAATCTTTGTAGCATCCCTTTAAGATAGAAAAGATCTATACATTTTTCTATAAAAAAAAAAAAGTTGTGACAGAGTTTAAATCCAACACCTATTTACACGATATGTTTAGGTCACATTAATTAATCATAATTGATCATTCTAATTAAGTATATACTTTATAATAAAAAAAATTGTTGCAGGCAGAGTACAGGACCAAGATGAAAGCCATACTGGTCTTCTTCTTCTCCACCACCACGCCTTTCGGGATCGCGCTTGGCCTCGGTTTATCGAAGGTGTACAGCGACAACAGCCCGACCGCCCTCATTGTCGTCGGCCTCCTCAACGCCTCTTCCGCCGGTCTGTTGAATTACATGGCCTTGGTTGATCTCTTGGCGGCGGACTTCATGGGGCCAAAGCTTCAAAGCAATGTGAAGCTTCAGCTCTGGGCGTACATCGCCGTGCTTTTGGGCGCCGGCGGCATGTCTCTGATGGCTAAATGGGCTTAATTTTATTTGGGATGCTGTCACTTTGAAATTATATCAGACTCGTTTTGTAGTCTGAGTTTCTGTACTGTCCAAAATAATGTATTAAGTTACCAAAAAAAAAAATGTTATAAGATATGAGGGACTGGGGGTGCCGCATAGCAGGAGCTAGGGGGTGCGTTGTCTTAGACCAACTTGTAATTAGTGAATAATGCGCTATCAGTGGGGGCAGTTGGGGGTGTTTCAGTGGATATCCCATCTACGGATCCCTCTCCCCTCGCTCTCTCCCTCTCTTTTAGGGTCTTTGTTTTGCTTTTCATTTTGTAACTTTTTTCTCGTCCTATTTGAACTTGTAATTCTTATTTTGAAATATAAATGTTGGTTTCAAAGTTTATTTTTTTTTAAGAAAAAAAAATTTAAAAGATTTGAAGAGTGCATTGAACAGTGTCTCAAATTAATATTGTGGTTTTCAACATGGGTCGCTATCAATTTTTTATAATTAAAAAAATATAATTTTGATTTAGTAATTGATATAAATTAGTGTACTTGTAATTACCATTGGTATACAATTTTTAACTCTTGGAAATTTATTTAAAAGGGCCCCTTATTCGCGTAAACCCTATTTTATAGGATAAAGAAAAATAAATAACAAAGATAAGTTTCTAAAATGAAAAAATATATAAATAAAAATTCAAATAAAATAGATAAAATTATTTTTATTAGAATCTCAGGCACTAGGCGGCTTTCTTGATCACTTGTACTAAGAGTTGGCCTTGAGATTGAGACATTATGAGATAGTACGTATTTACATGGAAGGGATGGAGCAATTCCCTCAAACTTAGGGTGTGTTTGGTTGCGTGATTGTAAAATTGATTCCACAGAAATTTGAGTTTTAACACTGATTATATAGAAAGCTTACCCCACAACTTTTGAAAATTGTAACTTTTGAACACTATTTATTTGAAATCTGTTTGTAGGAAGCTGTTAAAGTAAAACTGTTTGGTTGTACGATTGTAGAAGCAGCTTCCTGTAAATGTAAAAGTTATCTAAACGTGCAACCAAATCCTGCCTAAGTCATCACCATTGTAGAACCTATTTCACACCACACTTTGGAGGCATGAAGATCTAAGCACAATTGAGTGCATGCTACCAACCCTTTGCACTCTACGACTGCGTTTGGTTGCACGATTACAAAATTGATTTTAGGCAAAAGCTGAGTTTAAAACTGATTTTGCAGGAAGTTTTCTCCACAACTTCTGGAAAACTCAGATTTTGAACATTTTTCACAAAAATCTGTTTGCAGCTTTTGGCTCTAATTTTTCTGTTTGAAAACAGGTTTGGGAAAAATAGCTTTTTGCAAACTCAAAAATTGCCCAAACATGTTTCCAAATAGGTCGTTTACGTTTAAATAGCGATATAAGATTTTTCATAATAGATATCTATAATAGTACAATGGAATAAATAAGTTTTTGTTTGTTTGTGTTTTCAGTTATTCTTATTAAAAAATGTAATAATGAAATTTTTTGGGTTGGTGGATCAAAAAATTAAGTTGTGAATATATTGTGAATAAGTTGTAAAGAAAGATTTGTAAAAAAAAAATGATTTGACATTTGCATTCTACTGATTTCTCAGATATGATAATTAACAAGTGATTTGACACGTGTTTCCTTTATGCCAATGAAAATAAAATATATACAATAACATAATTTTAGATGAAGGCTAGATCCACCTTCAAAAAGATGGAAACCCACCCCATTTTTGTCTTTTATGAGATTGGTTCCATCCTCAAAATAAAATAAAAGAAGAGGAGAGAGCGGGAGAGAAAGAAAGAGAGGGGCCTAGGAGCAAATGGTGACTAAGAGGGGCGGAGGGTGGCGGTGACATGGAAAAAGAAACGGAGGGGGAGAAAGAGAGATACAGAGGGAGGGGGAGGGCGACGATGGCGAGAGGGGGAGGGCAGAGGTGGCGGGAGTGGAGGGGTTGGGCGGAGGGGTGGGGAGAGAAAGAAATGAGAAAGACGGATGAGAGAGAGAGAGAGAGATGATCGACGACATCCTCCGCCGCCCATCACTGTTGCTCTAGCTTCTCGCCACTGCTACCCTCCCAACCTCCCCACTCTTTCTTTCTCGCCACCGCTGCCCTCCCAACGTCCCCTCTCACTTTCTTTCTCCCCATCTAAACCCCACCCCCTTTTTGTCTTTTCTGGGGTGGGGTTTCCACTTTTTGGAGTGTTATTATGTGCCCCATATATAATTTTATAGAATACCTAAAATATCAATATTATCAAATATAATACCAGTTTTTTTCCATCTCAACTATTCTTCACAATGAAATATGTTTTTCAAACTTATTCACCCTTATTCCATTGCATCCCACATTTATTCAGCTTTTTAGGTAGTGGAATAAGGGGAGAATAGGAGAGAATATGGGGTGAATTACCTAAAAAAGTTGCTTGTTTAGAAGATATAGATGAAAATAACTATACCATAATATGTAAGAATAAACTTGTATTTGTATTTAGGATATTTTATTTTTAAGTCCCCATAAACCATAGGATTTAGTGATTATCCCTCACTTCTTCGTATTTTAGTTTTAGTCCTCAGATTTAAAAGATATGTTCATTTTTAGTCCCTCCCAGGGATTAAAAGAAAAAAACAAATAATTTAGGGATAGGTCCCTCCCTAAAAGTCCCTAGGAGGGATCTATCTCTAAATTATTTAGTTTTTTTAATCCTGGGAGGAACTAAAAAGGAACATATTCTTTAAATCTGGATACTAAAACCAAAATACAAAGAAGTGATGGATCAATCACTAAATCTTATGGTTTATGGGACTTAAAAATAAAAAAAATCCTTGTATTTAATGTCCCCCCGAAATTGTATAATTCTCTGAATCTATTCCAATAGTATAAGCTAAGGGGGGCACATATATCAAATCAACTGCGAAAATCTCTTATAAATCAGGCCCACATGTATAATTATTTTTTAATCTTTTATAAATTATTATCCACATCTTATTTACAATGAATCCATAACCTATCAATGATCACCAAACAAGAAAAATTTCATTATTACGTTTCTAAAAATTAAAAAAATAAAATAATTAAAGAGAAAATAACTTATTTCACTGGTGTAATTTTTTATGTCTGAAAAAGTCATAAATCTCATAATAATTTATGTCTCTATCCAAACAGAAGCCTACCTAAACATAGGATTAATATATAATTATTGAGCTAACTAGCTCGTACTCTCGCGGACTTTTAAGCAGTACTCACAATCATCATTCCAACCAATCGAAAAAAACACAATCATCATTCCATATATATATATATATACACACACACACTAGTACCTACACCAAAACTGAGCCTAGCATTCAGAGTGGAAGCCACATGTCTTAAATAGCTTTTAGCCATCCCGAAATAGGGTGTTTCAAAACTAACCTGATGATTTACTCTTGCATCTTAACTATGGCGTCATTTTCGGCTTCAAGCCCATCCCGGGCCCGAAGCCCTCTAGGCCCAACTAGGCCCGGCCCGCTGCAAGCCCGGCCTGAGTCCAGCCCATGGCCACCTCTACATATCACACGTCATTCAACACAAACATGACAATTTTTTTTTTTTTTATCAACAATAACCAATAATCAAAGAAAGCCAATAGATCGAATTACATTGAAAAACCAAAACAAGTACGTATATGCTTGGACGACTCTTTTCTTTCTTTTTTCTCATTGTTCCTGCCCTCACAACTTGTATTGTAGATATTATTTTCTAATCACCCCATCCCAACATTTTAGGGCAACCCGATTCCCAAAAGCACGTGAAACTCCATAAACAAAGCATAAACGCATTTGATTTTAATTTTTACAAAACACAAACACATACACAACTCTTTAATATTAAACAAATCAAGCCCATTTGGCCATCAGAGACATGCCTCCGGCGCCCAAAAGCACGGCGGCGTACGCCCAGAGCTGAAGCTTCACATTGCCTTGAAGCTTTGGCCCCATGAAGTCCGCCGCCAAGACCAATGCCATGTAGTGCAACAGACCGGCGGAGGAGGCGTTGAGGAGGCCGACGACAATGAGGGCGGTCGGGCTGTTGTCGCTGTACACACTCGATAGACCGATCCCGAGCGCAATCCCGAAGGGGGTGGTGGTGGAGAAGAAGAAGACCAGTATGGCTTTCATCTTTGTCCTGTACTCTGCCTCCAGCCATTTTTTTTTTTTTTGAAGCATATATACACTTAGAATTATGATTAAGGTGGCCTAAACATATCATCAATATTTGAATTGGGTTTAGACTACTTGTCATCATCACTTATGGAATTTTCCCTAATTGATCCCTTAATTTATGAGGATGAAAATCTCTTTGACAAAATCTAGGGTTCCAGTACTTGTTAGATGGATTTGGATCCCTTGTTGATATCATGTGAGATTGTGATAAATTGTTTTTATGGTTTTATTATAATATTTTATTGAAGAGTGAACAGGTAGGATCTCATTTAATTTTCTAAAGTGTTATCACATTTTGCGAAAAAAAAAATCATCTAACAAAAAGATATTATCTTTGCATCATAGTACTTTTTACGATGTTAAATATGTTTTTTTTTTTTTTATCTTTTTATGATTTATATATTTATTTAATAAACACATACACTCATAAAATGAAAAATTGAAATATACCTGGAGAGTATGGGTATCAGACTAAATTAAATCCATATATTTTATATCTTTCAATAGCTGAGGATCAGGGGGGATGGAAATGACTACATCTCAACACCCAAAAGATTTTCATTTGCACATGTACCTGGAGAATGCAACCACCAAGACCCATTCCTTCAAAGAGCTGATGGAAGCAGAGGGCAGCTACAAGGGGCCTAATGGTGCATGGGTTCATTGAGGCACCCATTGAGAGCCCAATGACCACTGAGTGCACCACTATCCCCAATTCCAACACCTGCACACAACACAACATCGCACTTTCATTGATGATCACTGATTGGGGTTTTAATTAAAATATTTTTTTCCACATATCAATGATGTTTGTGCTTGTCTTATTCATGATTTTTAGTGGTTTTCTACAAAATTAAAATAAAATAGTGACATGTATATATGATTTTTAAAAATATGCATGTAAAGTTTTGCAATATGATATGATTTTTAAATTTTATGTTTTGCAACTAGGAACATGTATATTTTTTTTTAACTAGTGGAAGAAAAGAAGAGGGGAAACATTTCAGTACTCTTATTTTTAAATATTCCAATAAACTTGCGTGCTTATTTATTTTTTATTAAAAGTCAAACGGGTTATCCAAACTTAATTTTTATGAAAGATGGAATGCACACAACAGAAATAAATCTAGACAATTAATGAAACATGGTATTTTAAATCAAGATTGGAACTTTTAATGATAGTATATATACGTACCTTAGTAGGCAACAAAGTAGGTTAAACCAAATCATATATTTGTGTAAATACTATTGGATTAAATACTTGCTTCATTATTTTTAATTGATATTTTTATGTTCCTAATATTAAGAAAACCAGATGAGATCACATTCACTAAGGACAAAATTTGATCAGTACTAGACAGTTCCCAGTGAAGAAACCGAATTGAACAACTTACTTTGTTAAACATGTGATGCATTCTTCGAACAACTCATAAATCGATAAAACAATCCAAGAATCGATCGCACTAAAACCTAATATGAATGAATTGAACAATCACATAAATCAAACAAAACAACTCATAGTTCAAACTAAACAAAGTAACATCAAAAATGAATTTTTTCTCTAGCAATAAATCAAACCGAAAGGAACCTAATTGGTTGAACTGATCAGTTTATGTAAACAGTGAGTCAAACTAAACAAACCACGATTTATCTCCCACACTCAAAAAATTTTTTTATGCATGTCCACCATGTGATGTAGTACAAATACTCTGTGTAAAAGCCACGGAGAATTCACATGGCATGCTATGAGATCATGACATGTAGATAAAATAATTTTATTTAATTATACATACATGATTCTTTCATAAATATCTAATAAAGTAAGAGTATTTTTTATTGAGATGATTTTCATTTATGTGATATTTTTTCATTGGTTGTTATAGGAATTCTACATGGCTTTAACACAGAGGATTTGAACACCCACAGTGAGTTGCCCATGCATCATGAATTGACTAGTTCTGAAACCTAAAACCACACGCACTCGTGCGCGTGAGAGAGAGAGAGAGAGAGAGAGAGAGGTCTACCTGAGCTATGACCCGGTACCGACGGAGAGTATCAGCGTCGACCCCATCCTTCCCCGCCGCCTCCACCGCAGACATCGCAAGCCCGTGCCCGTGCGCGTGCCCATGCCCATGCTCATCCACCCCATGCGCAGGCGTCATCTCATGGTCCACAACCTCCGCGACCGCCCTCCTAGTCCCACTCACCTTCCTATAAAAACTCATCGCGAGCGAGTCCACCATCAGCGTCGCCACCGCCGAAAGCATCGCCACGAACCCCGTGAAGGGGAACGTGTGCCACGGCTTCTCCGCGAGGCAGGGCGAGCTCAGGTTGTCGAACGAGTCGGGGAGCACGTGCATGTACCCGGTGGCGAGGATGACCCCGGACGAGAAGGCCTTGACGATGGCGAAGAGGGAGCGGTCCGGGTGGAGGGCGGGGACCGAGCGGGTGAAGAGGGGGAGACAGACGCCGATCATGCTCGCGATCAGGATGGTGGGGATAGCGATCAGTTTCAGCTTTAGTGACTCCGCCTTGTCGTAGCACTCCCCGGCCATCCCGGTCTGGCATTACGAAGGGGGTTGGGCGGAGACTGAAGTGAGGGTGGTGGAGATGATGACGAGGAGGAGGGAGATGGTGAGAGTGCTAGGGGTGGAAGCCATGGCTTGTTGTGGTGTTGTATGTGTGGTTTGATGAGGTAGTTTGTGTGGGCTTGATTTATTTTATAGGGTTTTTAGTTAGGGGTGGATTTACTAGAATGGCCTTCTTGTTGGTGAGGGTGTCAAGTCAACTAATGGGATACCTTACCCATGTAGCCCACCTTCTATTAAAAAAAAAAATCGTCTACACATAAATATTAATATTCAAATTTACATATTAGGCACTAGCTTGATTAACTATATGAGATATTAGAAAATTAAATTTTACCAACACCCTTTACGGATGGTCTAAACCGTCGTTAATATATATGAATTCGGAAACTGGATTTCACGATTAAGAAGAGTATTACCGACGGTCAGATCTAACCATCGCTAAAAAACTCTAAGAATCACCAACTTATGCACGGTTGTGTATTAGCAACGGCCGGAGACGTCACAAAAACAACTAATACCAATTTTAACCTGATTTTTTTTTAACCCTAACTATCGCCCATTCTCACTTTTCACCCCGACTGCTGTCTCACCCATGCCTCACCCGATCCACCGCCGCCTCCCTTAATCCACCTCGCCCGATCTGCCGCCCCTACCTCCCCTAATCCGCCACGCAGAGACCATCGCCCTAATCCGCCCCTGCCTTGCCCGATCTGCCACCCAAACCATCGTCTCGAGTCTCCCTTGCCTCGCCTGATCCGCCACCTAGACCATCGCCAGATCTTCTTCTCCAATCAACTTCGAGGATTGTTAGGTTAATTTTTTCATTTATTATGTGTTTTCAGTCATGGTTAATCAAATTGAATATTCACATAGTACTCTTCTTTCACCATCAGAAGTTTAACTCATGAAACTATTTGAATTTATATAAATGTATTAATTGAGTTATATAGATTTTAAAAAAAGTTAAGGGATTATATGGATGTCAAACAATTTACTGAGGTTATTTGAATTTTTTTTTTTTCAAATATAATTGATAGGTCTCCTTAAGGTCGGGCTTGTTTGGTAATTATGGGGGTGCATAGAGGGTATTGGAGGAACCCCCGAAAGGAGAAAGCCGACTCGTGGAAGGCACGGTCTGAGACGTTCCATACGCGTGGCCTAACCCTTGGCGTTGCGGAAAGTCGGAATCCGGCATGAAAATGAGCCATACGAAGGGTACCCTTATTGTTTAGACATTTTTTTTCTGATTATTTATTTTGAATGATATTAAATATGACAAGAATTTCTCAAAATTTTAGTTTCAACTTATACTTTTTATTAATTTTACAAATTCTGATTATTTATTTTGAATGATATTATTTTTTTTTTTTTGTTGGTAAAAGATTTGGGTTGGGAGTTGGGAAGAATTCATTCAGTTATGTTAATGGGTTTCACGGTACAAAAAAGTAACTTAGGGCATATTTGGGATCACGCCTGAGGACACCGCATTGGGTAAAGTGGCTCATGGTAGCTGGAGGGAAAAAAAATAACGATCCAGGTTTGAGTTTGTAGAATCTGTCTGTTTCACTTCTCTTGATGACTTTTGATGGGTCACCAATGATTCTCCTTCTTGAGCGTCGTTGGAAATAGGGTTGAGGGTGATTTGCAGAAAACCCTCTGATAAATCAGTAAAATGCATAATTTAGGGTTATACAAAAAAGAATTTTTCACATACTTTTATAGGAAGAACATGTTCCATATTTATAGTACCTTGTTGGATGTTCTAGAATCTATTGTAGATCTCTATCCCATCAGACGGATGGGGAGAGATCCCATATTTAGATAATTGATTATGTGCTATTAGATGGATTTGTAGAATATGTCACCATTATCCCTTCATAAATGCACATAATGGATCTTGTGAATCAATTGATTTTTTTTAAATCCAAGACATATTCTTGTGATATCAGATAATCGGTTTAATGATAGCTCTAGATTTAACATGTCTGTCGGGATTTGGAGTATCAGTCGTTAATTATCCTTTATTCAAAAATTGATTATGAAATACTGACTTGGATTTGTGATCGGTTGTCAGGTATGGAGGGTTCAATGGGCCGGATCCACGTTTGGTGGGCTATCCATGCCATGGGCTCTCACTAATCTGGTCTTGGGCAGCCGGTACGTGGAACATAGTTTGTAGGCCTGAATTTTGACCCCTACAGTACCAAATCATTATTTTTTCGTCACAAACATCAAAGTTATTAACCAATAAACGTAGGTTTTTTATTCGCAATGCAACGGTGAGTATTTCATTTAGATCAGCGGTGGCATTATGCGGTGTTTTCACCTTAAAAGTCACCCCATCACAGATCAAACATGGGCTTTAGTCATGGGACCGCGACAAACACATAAGCAAATGATTTAACAGACTGAATTAAGAATAAGGGCAATTACTACTTCAAGACTCTGAATTACTATAATGATTCCAGTATTTAATCAAGGTGTAGCTCATTGATTTCTCATAAAATAAACATCCTTTTTTGCCAAGCTATATATTAGCATCGAGGCTTATGGGTCATGTACGACAGTAAACCAACACCAACTGAGATTATGATTCCAGATCCATGTTGGTTGGGGAATTGGGCATGAAATAAATGGGGATAAGATGGAATGGTGATAAAATTGGTGTTTAGAAGGTTAGAATAAATGAGAATCTACATGTTAGAATTAACTGTTATAAAGTAATATAATTATTCCTGTTACCCCTTGTAATTAAGTTATTTCAAGTTATTCAACCCATTTGAATATGTGGTCTCACTGTCAAATCAACTATCATCACCTCTTGTAAATCAGATATCTCACAAATCAAATCATTTTTGCATCTTTTATAAATCCTTATCTAAACAATAAAAAATTTATTATTACATTTTTCAACGAGAATAATTATAAACACAATCAAACAAAAAATCATTTGAGTGCCTAAATGTGGAGTCTTAATTTTTTATTCACGTAAGATAAAAGTGAGTGTAGGGGGTTGTAATTTGTATGTTTATATTTTTGTATTTTTTTTTTGGGTTTTGATTATGATTTTGTTGTGTTTAATTAGGATCTTTGGATTTCTGTAATTTTACTTAAAATGTTAAATTTATGTAAATTCATGTTTGAACTTATGGTGAATGCATTTAAGATATTCAGATAATGATGGTGAAGGATGGATGAGTATGAGAACAGATCACTTTATGCCCTCACACATTTATATACACACATATATATATATATAATTTTTTATTATTAAAATAGTAGCCGATTAATCCCCTATTAATCCCCGCCTAGCCGATTAATCTCTAGTCCTCTCTTAACCGTCCAACTAGCGCCTAACGCTTTTTAGAACAATGAAAATAATTGATATAAAGTAATATAATTATTCAAGTTACCCCCTAGAATTAAGTTATTCAACCCATTTGAATATGTGACCCTCACTGTTAAATCAACTATCATCACCTCTTGTAAATCAGAGGTCTCACAAGTCAAATCATTTTTGCATCTTTTGTAAATTCTTATCCACACCATATTCACATTTTATCCACAATTTATCCATGTTCAACCAAACAACAAAATTAATTATTACTTTTTTCAACAAGAATAATTATAAACACAATCAAACAAAAAATCATGTATTACTTATTTATACTATAATAGTCATAAACCTCAAAATAACTTAATTTTCTATCCAAACTAAATTTTTCTTGAAAGAAAAAGAAGAATCCCAAGTTCATTTTTATATAGTCATTCAGATACCATGAATAAAAATGTATGAAGACCTACTTTAGTTTCCTTTACTTCATTTGGAAATGAAGCTAAAAACATGAGTTAAGGACTTAAGGCCGTGTTTAATTGCACGATTGAACAGCTTTTACGTTTGTAAGAAACTGCTTCTGCAATCATGCAATCAAACAGTTTTATTGTAGCAACCTCCTGCAGATAGATTTTGGACAAATATTGTTCAACAGCTGCGATTTCAAAAGCTGGGGGATGCTTCTTTCTCCATAATCGGTTTTAAACTTGCATATTTTACAGAAAATCAGTTTTACAATCCCACTACTATATCAAACGCTGCCGGCCAGCCTTGAAAATTGATTTTTTTGACCGGGCCCTAGGCGAACTTTTGAAGTGGGCCCTGTACATGTTCACGCAAAAAAAATTTAGATTGTTTGAGTCTTATACATTACTTTATTTTAAATTTCAAATGTTATAAAATGAATATAAATCATTCAATCGTTATGGGTTAGGTCATCTCCAATCCTTACTCAAAATTATATTTAAATTTTACTTAAAATTTGAGTAAAAGTTTGATTTGATATGATGTGTCTCTAACCATCACTTTATGTTTTACTCAAATCTTTTAAAAATTTCACATCTTCTTCTAATTATTTCTTATAAAATTTTCAAAGTATTTTCTCCAAACATTTTTATTACTCAATTTTTCTTTCTTTCAAAATATTTAAATTTAAAAATTATTATCATCCAATTTTTTTTAAAAAAGTAAAAGTAATATTTTTTTTACTCGATTAAAAATAAGAAGTTAAAAAACAAAGATGAAGACTTAAGAAATAAGACTTTTTTTTTTTTTATTTCAAGAGATGGTGAAAAATTTGGGGGATGGGAAAACATCTAATATAATTAAATTAAGGTGGAGTTGAAGGGAAAAAAATGTCACATTTGAAGAAAATGTGGAGATAAAGGAAAAAAAAAAGAGATGTTAAAAATTTGGGTAAAGATTTTAGTATCCCTTGATTTGGGTAAAGATTTGAGTAAAAACTTGATTTGATATGGGTGGGTAAATGATTGGAGAGGGTTTTGAGTGATTTTTACTCAAATTTAAGTTTGAGTAAATGTTTGAGTATAGGATTGGAGATGCTTTTAATGAGATAATTTTAGAAAGAGAGAAATTTAAAGGATTTGGGAATATGCAACGATTTATTAGTGTATGTGTGACTGTGTGTGTTGAGAGAGATTTAATAAAATTCATGTGAGATTTTTCAATAGTTTCAGGATAAGTACTAATAGGATATGATATCGGTATATCTAAAGTTTAATAGCTTTTTTAATGTGGTAAACCTTTCAAGATTATAGGGATTTAGGACCCTCTCTAGATGGGGCCTAGACAGGCCTTGGTAGCCTTTGCTCAGGCCGGCCTTGTGCCAAAACTATAACAAATCTCATGTAACTGTCATGCCTCTAGCATTCACCATATGAGCACTCTCATGCAATCAATGTGTCATCATGAAACCTTATATATTGGCAAAAAAAGTGGCTTCAAGTGCTTTCATGTTTGAAGGTGAAGCTATCTATTATGGGTAACTCTGGTTAATAAACTATTCGAGACATTGGAGGATACCAAATATTAAAATATTATTTGATCATTGATTGATTAATGAAACTGAAGGGAATCAAATTATGAACTCCGGCTCCATTCAATTAACAAGATGGATGGATATCTCCTCCCACATAAAGCAACAGAGGGACGAAATCAATTGATTATTATTAATCTAAGTAATCTTACCATGTCAGCGAACTATTTAGTCAATTACTCTTCCGCTCCCGTTTATATCTATGCCTCAAAATTATTCAATTTTGGCCTCTTTATAACAATCTCTAAAGTCAATAATTTTGTAGAACTATTGAACTACAAGAGCGCATGATAGTGTCTCTGATTTTTCTCCAGTCATTCTTGGTGTTCGAATTGGAAGAAAATACACACACATGAATCATTGGAGTGAAAAAAAAAGGATGCCTGAAAGAGTTGTATGCAATTCTACATGTGATTGATTTCATTGCTGTGTAAGTTGATTTGGATATAGATTTCTTCAGAAGTAGGTAAAACTAACGTGGCTGATGTAGATGTAAAAATTATAATATTATATGTATTACATACAAATATAAATTAAAGCTAAAAATCAAATTAAATAGATAATGACTCTCTTCTATTCATGATTTTCAGTTTGGACACACGTCATTGGCAATTATCGTGTTCCTCTATCTGTAAACTTGAATTAAATGTTATCCAGATATCCCATTAATAAAAGTAATTGTAGTTTGATAATTTATAGTACTCACCAAAAAATTTATGTACTTTATATTTTTTTCCTGTTGTTTGTGTTCAATCATCATGTCATTAGTCATATTTCCAAAAATTGGAATAATTTATGTATTTTCTATGATATTTGAATACGATAAGAATTTTTCAAGTTTTAGTTTTAAATTTTATAAATCAGGGGATTCACATGTTAGATCATTTTTTCACTTTTTATATATTTTTATCCATATTTTATCCACAATTTATCCATGGTCAACCAAACAACAAAAACTTTATTATTACATTTTCTAATAAAAATAATTTAAAACACAATCAAACAAAAAAATCACTTAAACCTCATAATGACTTCATTCTTTATATCTAAACGGGGGCTCAATGTTTTCTTTTAAAAAAATCCCAAGTTCATTTTTGTATGATCATTCAGATACCATGAATAAAAATATATGAAAACCTACTTTAGTTCGATTTATAGCATTTGGAAATGAAACTAAAAACATGACTGAAATTGTCCCCACATGCATCGGCGTGATGGTTGGGAGTTTAAGTCCTGCCGAGTGCAGGAAGATAAAAGAAAATAGTGTCAAGTCCCTGTAGGGACTGGTTTGTCTAATCTCTCCTTCCCAAGTTCTTACAGTCCTCTGTGTTGGTTGTTATGGGTCTCATGGCTGCTCTGGATACAGAGCCTTTGGGAAAAGAAAAAAAAATTGATGATTGAAACTGTAATGTACCTGGCATGCCACTAGCATTCACCATATGAACACTCATGCAGTCAATGAGCCACTCATCATGAAACCTTTTATTTGGCAAGAAAACTGGCTTCAAGTGCTGTCATATTTAAAGGTGAAGCTATCTGTTATGAGTAGTTCTGCTTAATATGCTATTCGAGGCATTGGAGGATACCAAATATTAAAATATTATTTGATCATTGATTGATTCATGAAACTGAATGGAATAGGATTATGAACAGAGCCGATCCATTCAATTAGTAAGATGGATGGATATCTCCTTCCATATAATGCAACATATAAGGATGAAATCAATTGGTTGTTATTGACCTTAGTAATCTATCAATAATGTAAACTCCAGTCATTTGTGATTGCATTAATCTCCGTACTTCACAAAAATGAATTTTGACTTCTTTATAACAATCTCTAGAGTTCATAAATTTATGTAATTATTGAACAATAGGAAGTGCCTAAGTGATAGTGATTTTTCTCCATCATTTTTTATGTTTCTGAATTAGAAAAAAAAAACATATTTAGATCGGTGGAGTGGAAACAAGGGATGCCTAAACGGATTGTATCAAAAACTAACTACTAACTGTGCTGATTGATTTTATTATTCCTCAGTAATTTGATTGGAGTGTAGATATCTTCAAAAGCAAGTAAAAAAACATCATGTAGATGTAAGAATTGGACTTTATATGTATTATATCCAAGTATAAATTGAAGTTACAAATCAAATTATAAATAGATAATGACTACTTTAATCAAGGTTTTTTATCTTGAAACTATGAAGTCATTTTGGCATAATAACTAGTTCTTCTATCTATAAACTTGTATTAAGGGGGTGTTTGGTTTAGCAGATTGCTTAGTGTTTAAGTATTGATCTATAAATGTATATAACATAAATGCTGATATTGTAAGTGAAAAACTGTTTGGTTCGACAAGAAAAATAAATTCTTATTTATAGTGTTTATAGAAGAGTATATATGTCCATTTTATGAATATTATTTTATTGATATTTGGTTCACCAATTTTTAAAATAATAGAAAGATTGGGAACAAAATGGTTTTCCAACAATCAACAAGTAAAACACTATTTACGCAAACTATTTATTTAATTAAAAAAATACTTATTCGTCAATACATACTTACAATAAGCACGTAAAACATACATCCTAAATAAGAAATAAGTGTTTATTTTAAATAAAAAGTCAAATAAGTGATTAGTTTCCACCGAACCAAATGCCCCTTAAATGTTATTGGGTTATCCCTTTAATAAAAGTAATTATAGTTTGATAAAACCAATAAGTGCATAAAAATCATAAAATACATATTAAGCATAATATTAATTTTTTTTAGTATAAATTTTTTTGGGCGTGATTGATCTATGCTGATTCGAGTTTCCATTTTGTGAATTTTTTTTTTTTTTTTTGAAAATGGGAGATCTTGCTATCGGGGAAAAAACAAAAACAAAAAAATAAAAAAGCGTTGCAGGGGCAGTTTAGGTTATTGTAAGATCTTCAAATACATTGTTTATGAAAAGCGACATTTTTTTCAGAATCCGATCGGTTGAACCGCACGTCCAAACGAGACCTACATAAATCATTTGTATTCTTTGCTCAACATTTTTTTCTTTTTTCAATGTGACTGGCAATACAAGATATTTTTTTTTAAGGTGGTGCTCTCAGGATTTAATACCCTGTCAACCTTCAAGTAAAGGGAGGTGGTAGCCAACTAGTCAAAATTCAGTTTACAGCAATACAAGATTAATTTATTACTCACGAAAAAGCAATGCTCTAGTTTTGATTTTCCTCATTTTTCCTATCCCAAAATGTCTTATTGTTTATAACTCACACCACCTTCCTAAGAAGAGTCATGCTATACAGACTCCCACTATATAGGCCCCATAAACAAGCCCCATGAATTGTCGTTCTCTTATTAGTTGCTTATTTGACTTTTGAAAAAATTTTAAAATACAAAATACATTATTACCCTCATTTAAATGCCACATTTTCCTCCCTCATTAAACTCATACCTACTTTAAAAAAAACAAATCTAATCTATTCTATTTTAGGAATACAGTTTTTCAAAACCAATTAAAATAAATAAATAAAAGAAACCATTAAAAACACCAAAATTAGAATCCTCACCGGATTCTTTTAAAAAAATGAAATCATTCAAAAACCCCATTTATTCAAAAACACAAAAAGATAAAATTTGTATTTGCAACCTCTCATTCAACCAGAAAACGATGGTGACAACAAATAATCAATATTTTTTTTTGAAACGTTGTCGTTAATTTGATGATTATTTAATTGCAATCATCAGACAAAGTATTTACGATTAATGCAAAGTTTTTTTCGATGAATGCATAAATAAAACATAAATCACAGTATACAACAAGAGTTCAGAATCCAAGTTAGTTACATTTATAAAATGTAACTTAATTTCAACAATAAATTACATTAAAAGTTAGTTACATTTGTAAATATAATTGATTTTTGTTATATATAATAATTAAAAGTCAGTTACTCCTACAAATGTAATTGACTTTTAGAAATAATGCATGTTTATATTAGATTAACATGTTACTAACTTTTGATCAATAATATATATGTCTAAAATAATAGTTTGAAATGTAACTAACTTTCGAATATTACACAACTCAAGCCAATGTAAAATAATTTAAGATCAAACGTCACATAAAAAAAATCGTAATAAAGGCCGGACTAAATATTGCTTTTTTATTTTTTTTAATGGGGGTTCCAAAAAAAACATACTTCTATATGAAAAAAATGTATTGATAAAAAAATTTGAAAGAAAAAAAGATATTTTGCCGTGGTAAAAGCTTTTTCTTTAGTTAAATTAGTTTCCACCGGATAATAATAAAACAAATTGTGTGACAAACAAGTAATAAATCCTTGAAATAATGCAAATTAAATGGATCCAAAAATGAATTTAACATTTAGCACCAAATTCAATAATAAAAAATTATAATAAATGCAAAACAAAGAATGTAATTCAAATACAAACTCTGTTTTAGGTTAAGAAGAAAAAGAAGCCACGGATGGACAAGATGATCATTGGCATACACCAAAGAATAAAAATGATCCGACTCTTTAATCACCACTAACCAGTGGCAGAGCCATCATAGGACCAGGGGGGTACAATTTATTTTTATATCCTTTTAATTTATTTCTAGGTCTTTTAATTTTTTATGGTAAGTTCATTTTAATTAGGGTGCATAGATCAGAGGCTCCACTACATATGAAATTTTCTAAACAACAACCACTCACAATTAAATAAAATAAAATTAAAACAATCATCTATTATCCATCTAAATCATCCATGTGTATGGTGTGCACTCACCTCTTCTTTTAATTAACCCTCCCCCCTCCACATAACACAAAAGTCATTTTTAACTCACATTTTCATTTACCCCCAAGCTTCCTTTTATCCATATCCCACAAACAGTTATAGAGGCATAGGTTCCACTTCTCAACGTCTTCATCTAGGTGCCCATTTTAAAAAAAATAAATTTTTGAATCACTTTTTTTCCTTTTCTTTTATATCTCAACTGTTCCTAACATCAATCTTCATCACTAAATAATTTTTACTTTTTGTTCCATTAAATGTCTCACGATTGTTACTAATTTATTTAAATTTTAAAATATTTGTATAAATATCTAAAATAATCAAATCATTCAACATTTTCAGAATATGAAACATCATCGAAGTCAAATTTAAAGGATATATATTGCTTATTAGATTTATGTTTTGACATTTTTTTATGAATTATCAATATGAAATATGACATATCGTTTTAAAATATGATAATTATTTTTTATAATTATTCAGTGATATGTTTTTTATGAATGTTTTTATTTCATTTTATACGTATTTTTAATCTATATTATTGAAATAAAAAAACATAATGATATAATTTTAAAAAATATTTATATAACTCACATTAGGCCACCCTTTGTAAAAATACTGGCTCCACCAATGCCACTAACCTTCGTGGGATCCGGATCAGTCCCAAGAATGGGAACAAATGCGAGAGGAAAAAACTGAGAAATTCATGTTTTTTTATCTTATAAAGGAAAAAAAGATAAAACTATTAATTGACAAAAATCATGGGATTTGATGCTTCAAAAAAATTCAAAAAATCATGTCACATCAGTAATTGTAACCGACTCATTGATTATGGTGAGTAATTATAAAAAAGACAGAAAGAACAAAATATGTATTAACACTTTGCCAACTCATGTGGTTTATATGGGGTCTATAAAATAAGGTATGTGAATCATTATTGTCAAAGAATTCAAGAAAGAAAAAAGATACACGCAACCAATTCAAGAAATGATGTGGCAACACACAAGAACTAAGCCCACATTGCTTATGAATCACAACTCAAAGAATTCAAGCACAGCCAGCCTACAAAAAAAACCTACAGGATGACAATCACAACAATCTCTCTCCTTCACTGAGCCCACATTGCCATCACAGACATGCCGCTGGTGAGGTACGCCCATATCTGAAGCCTGATGTCTCCCTGAAGCTTAGGCCCCATGAAATCCGCCGCCAGGAGATCGACCAACGCCATGTAGCTCAGCAGCCCCGCCGAGCAGGCGTTGAGGAGGCCGACGACTATCAGCGCCGTCAGACTGTTGTAAAAATGTACACGTTTGATGGCCCGATCCCGAATGGCATCGTGGTTGCGAAGAAGAATACCATTATGGCTTTGATCTTCATTTACCTAACATTATGCAAAGGGAGACATTTGTTTTTATATAGGAAAAGCCCACGGGGGCATACATCACATAACTGGACTTAAAACCCATTGCAACAGTCCACCGCGCAAACTCCCCATAGGGGGTGTACACCATGATTTAAACCTGGGATAACTACTTAAAACAGGTGCATCTCAACCATTTGGCTAGCAAGTGGTTGTGCATGCAAAGAGAGACATTGATCCTCTGTTGTTTAAGCCCCTGTTTGGGTATAAAGGTGGAGGGTGGAACATAGATAAATAAATTCAAAAACTAGTTTAGGTATGTCAGAATATGTGAGAATAAGATGATATTAGTATTTCATATCTTCCAAAGAATTGTGTTATTTTATTAAATTATTCCATTGGTATAAGAGAGTCATATAAGAACGAAATAACTAAAAATACAAAAAAATGATTTATTTTTATTTATACTGAAATATTATCTATCTTGAAATAGTTTATGTTGTCGCTACCCAAACAAGGGCACAAGTAGTGGAATAAGTAATGCTATAATATAATACTTCCATTTGTGACCAAAAACTACCCAGCATTCCTTTGTTCTGTTCTCAACTGTATTGTCCCCGATAGAACATAATTTGTTGTCATCTCTCTCCCGGTGATAATTCACTAATCATCCCTCGCTTCCACTTAAAAGATGCACATTTCTTACAAGTTGTGTATGGATGTAATACTTCTACTTATGGTTTGATTTTGATCTAATGTGATGTTAGTGATACAAGGCCCAAATTTGTGTATACAGACAAATCAGACAGATGAAATGGCATGGTAAAATTCATGTGATCTTTCTATAGTTAATTAGGCTTTTTTTATGTATGATAGTTTTCTATATAAGATTCATAATTATTCCAAGTTGATTTCCAATAATGGCTTAAATTAAAGTATGAAATGGGGGATAGTGGATTGTTCATACCTGAAGAATACAACCACCAAGACCCATTCCTTCAAAGAGCTGATGGAAGCAGAGTGCAGGCATAAGAGGCCTAATGGTGCATGGATTCTGGGAAGCCCCCCATTGAGAGCCCTATCACCAAATGTACATAAGTTTTAGAGTAATAAAGTATTCTCTTTGGGCTTCTATTATGCAACCACCGCTATATAAACTAATTCCAAGAGTTAATATAGTAAACATAAGAGTAAATATTAAGCTTTCCTATCAATGGCCTATTAGCTCAGTTGGTTAGAGCGTCGTGCTAATAACGCGAAGGTCACAGGTTCGAGACCTGTATGGGCCACATTATGCTTCATCTTTTTTTACAATATGCGATGCGAAGCCTTCACCTGTATCCTTAGTGGGCATGCGGTGCGAAGCCTTCACCTATATCCATAGTGGGCAACGCCGGGTTTTTTTTATGATATTTGAATAAGATTAGAATTTTTCAAATATTAACTAGTTTTAAACTTTAGTTTTATTTTACAAATGTTGCATGACATGTCATTCAATTATGTCAATGGGCATGGATGGGACAAAATCGATATGCTGGATCCGAGTTGCGAGACATGTCCGCTCTGCTCTCGATCGATAGGGAGGGGTGGCTTGTAAAAGGTCATTTGACACTCAAGTTAGCTATGTGGAAGCCTAGGATTTAATGGAAAAAAATTCACATACTTCAATAAGAAGAGTTGGTTCCTTAATTATTTATAAAGCATGCTAGTGTGCCCTAGGATCGACGGTCTATCTCTCTTTGATCGAATGGATGGGAAGAGATCCCTAGATCTTGGGGATTTCGTAATCAGTGTGGGATTTGGGAGATCTGCATTTATGTTGCTCCAAATTGTATATTTGATGGGATTTGTTCCTAATATTGACTAGGAATCTTCTGGTAATAGGATATAAATGGGTCGCTGAACTCGCGGATTGCAGGCTATTTGGGTCGTGGGATCTCAGTAACCAGATCATGGATCATGAGCACGAGATACAATGTCATTAGGTTATAAAAATAGCCCTTACAGGGTTTCATGGTATAAGAATAATTAATTTAGTCACAAGGGTCGTGACAAGCAAAGAGTTTAATATACTGAATTTAGAATAAGGATTGTTACTAATTCGGGACTCTGAATTACTATAAGGTTTATAGTATTTAATCAAGGTGTAGCTCTTTGCTTTTTTATAAAATGTTTTTTATTGATGCTTACTATCATGTACAATAGTAAACCAACATCAACTGAGTTTATGATTCTTAATGCCCTGTTTGATTAGAGAACAGATCCCAGAAAAAGTGAGCTTTAGTTGAAATAGTCTTACAATGGGTATGTGAAAATTAAAGCTGGAATATATGAGAGTTTGTATGCTATAATTAACTAATATAAGTGGTATATAGGTTTCAGCTACTCCCTGAAATTAAGTTATTCTAGGTTATTCAACCCAAAGAATATATAGGTCCACTGTCAAATTAACTATCCTCACATCTTATAAATCAACTGTTAAATCAATCAGTCATCATTTTTTCACATTTTATAAATCTACATAATCCATACATTATTCATATTTTATCCAACAATAAAAACTTTATTACTATATTTCCCCACAAAAATAAATGAAAACACAACCAAATAAAAAATCACTTTATATTTATTTATATTAGAATAGTCATAAAATTCAGAATAACTTAATTATCTAACCAAACTTAATTTTTTTTATATAAAAAAAATTTCAAGTTCATTTTTGTAAGGTCACAGATACCATGAATAAACATATGAACACCTATTAGTTTCATTTATAGCATTTGGAAATGAAGCTAAAAACATTACTGAGACTAAAAAATCTCTTGTCCCGGTCATGCCTTCTGCATTCATCATGCAGTCAATGTATCATTCATCATGAAACCTTTTATTAGAAATAAAAACTGGCTTCAAGTGCTTTCATGTTTGAAGGTGAAGCTACCTATTATGGTAGTTCTGGTTAATAAACTTTTGGAGACATTGGAGGATACCAAATATTATATTAAAATATTATTTAATCATTCGATTGATTCATGAAACTGATCATGGAAATCATATTATGAACTGCGGCTCCATTCAATTAACAAGATTGATAGATATCTACTCCCACATAAAAGCAACAGAAGGGTCAAATCAATTAGTTTTTATTGACCTTAGTAATCTATCAATGTATACTCTTCATTCATTTGTGCTTCCATTTATCTCCTCACTTCACAAAAAATGAATTTTGACTTCCTTATAACAATCTCTGAAGTTCATAAATTTATGTAACTATTGAACTTCAGGAGTGCGTGATAGTGTGTGTGATTTTCTCCCTCATTTTTGGTCTTTTGAATTAGAAAAAAGTGAAAAACAAGGGATGCCTAAAAGAGTTTGCATCTAAAAAATTTATTTGGTGATCGATTTTATTCCTCTATGATTTGATTGGAGTGTAAATATTTTCAAAAGTAAGCAAAAATAATGTGCCCCATGTAGATGTAAAAATTTGATTTTATATAGGTATTATATAAAAGTATAAATTAAAGTTGTAAATCAAATTAAATAGATAATCACTACTTTTATTCAAGATTTTTTTAAGGGATTATTAGTTTTAAGTCCCTACAAACTATTATATTTAGGGATTGATCCCTGCATTCTGAATATTTCATTTTAACTCCCCACGTTCTATGACACTGTTGGTTTTTAGTCCATGTATTAAACTTCGGACACTTGAAATTCCTAAAATACTCACCCACCTAAAACCCTAACTCCCCGTTTGGATAGCGGAGTTGAGTTATTCTGGATAGATAACTATGCTAGTATAGATAACAAATTTACAGAAATAAGAGATTTTCTGTTTGGCTGTGTTTTTTTTATTCTCATTGGAAAACATAAGAATAAAAGTTGAGTTGTTTGGTTGATAAAGAATAAAATATAAATAAAGTGTAAAAAAGTTGATTTGACATTTGGACCCTTTGATGTATAAGAAGTATTGATAGGTGATTTGATGTGATAAGATGTAAAAAATTGATTTGACATGTGAGCCCATGAAATAGATAAAGTGAGTATAGTTTATCCTAGGGGTTATTTAGAGTTATACTTTTTATACTCGTTTAAACCGACATAGTAATTTCATCATATACTCTTTAAACAACACTAATTTCCCTTATCTATTCTTATCTCATCTTATTCCACCCTTATATCACTTTATTCCGCTACACAAACGGGGGTAAATGAAATACCAGAGACCCCAACAAACCCCACACGTAAAAAAAAACCCTAACCAAACAAACCGCAACCGAGATCCATGGTTTTCTTCCCACCATTGAAAATCAATAGAGACAAATCTATCGATTCCTGTTTTTATTTGGATTGTCTGTTGTTATTTTTCTCCCTCTTTTTGGGATATGTTGTTTCAATTATGAGGGATTCGATTTTGTTTTCTCAGGTTCATCGATTGTGTCAACAAGGATCCTAGATTCACCAACTTAGTTGAGGTTCTCGCTTTAATATTTATCTGATTCGATTTGTTTTTTTAGGGTTTGACGTATCGTTAGATCTTGATCATCTGGATTGATATGATAGTTCTCAGTGGGATTTGAGTTGAGATGCTCTTTAAAATGAGTAGGGAGGGAAGGGGTTTTATGGTTTTTCTACTCATCTCCTCATGTTGTGCATTCGTTTAATGATGTTACTTGTGAAATATCACTGAGTGCACCACTATCCCCATCTCCAACACCTGCACATGACATCTCACTTTCTCATTTCTCTGTTTTTTTTTAATTAATGTTCAAGCTTATTATTAGATTTAAAAATAATTTTGGTGAGTTATATAAAAAAAACATAAATTTTGTATAAAATTATAAATGAATTAAATGTCAAATTGACTGGGAATTTGTATGCCTTTTAGAGCGCACCCTCTTTGACCACATGGGGATCCGTGAACTGATCTCATCACAAGATCAGTGACTTTTATTTCGTACTTTATCATGACAATTAGTCTAGCAGAAACTAATTTTTAGTTGACTGACCCAATCTTATTTTTGGTAAGTTTTATCACATAAAAAATTATATGCATTCATACAAAAATTGTAGAGTGAATGCATATAAGTTTTAGGCTCGTTTGGAAGTGTCGTTTGAGCTTGTTCATGTCGGTCGACTCGTGCACTGCCACCGCCCAAACAAGCATAATAATTGATGTTTACGTTTCAAATTAAAATGTGTGTTTGATGCCTATTTTTTCTTACGTTTCATACACATTAAAACAATGTTTTTTCAACTCACCTACTCTTCCATCGATGTCGAGTCTCCCACCACGCTCCCAAACGGAGCTCTTTGGGCTTCTATTATGCAACCACCACCCTATATAAACTAATTCCAGAGTTAATATAGTAAACATGAAGTAAATATTAACCATTCCTATCAGTTGGCCTATTAGCTCAGTTGGTTAGAGCGTCGTGCTAATAACGCGAAGGTCACAGGTTCGAGACCTGTATGGGCCACATTACACAATTTTTTTAGGAAAATGATACACTCGGTCACATTCACTAACCAAAACTCAGACCTCAAGTGTTTTATTTTTTTTAAATAGTAAACATCATCTAATGAGGTATATGCTTTGATAAAAAGTGCATATCGCTCCATTTCAAATTGAATGAACCCATTTTTAGCAAGTGTAAAAAAAATTCAATGAGGTATATACATCATCTAACGAGGTATATACTTAATTAAATCTGTAACGAGGTATATAGAATTTATATTTTGGACTAAGAATAAAACTGAGTATAGCAACACTCATTTTTTTAATGATATGTGGTGAGGAGCCTTTTCCTATATCCTTAATGAGTGATGCAATTTGGTATAATCTTGTATTTTTCCTTTTTTATGATGTAAAGAGATCCCTCGTCTCTTAATTTCATGGGCTACCATGCAAGAAGATTCTTCTACATTATCTTTAAAAAAAAATATTAAGATTTAACCAAAGCTCGATTCCCCCCCCCCCCCCCCCCCCCCAAAAAAAAACGTGGATGATTGTTTTATACCTCACACCACATCCCAAAGAATCCAAGGTAGTGGTAACTCAGATGAACTCACACATAGAAGCATAGCCTGTCTAAAAAAAAAAACCCTACACAGGATGATGACATATCACAACATTTCTCCTTTAATCTACTAAGCCCACATTGCCATCACAGACATGCCGCCGGCGCCCAACAGCACGGCGAGGTACGCCCATATCTGAAGCCAGATGTCGCCTTGAAGCTTAGGCCCCATGAAATCAGCCGCCAGGAGATCAACCAATGCCATGTAGTTCAGCAGCCCTGCCGAACACGCGTTGAGGAGGCCGACGACTATCAGCGCCGTCGGACTGTTGTCTTTGTACACGTTTGATAGCCCGATCCCCAGAGCGATCCCGAATGGCGTCGTGGTTGCGAAGAAGAAGACCATTATGGCTTTGATCTTCATGTCATACTCCGCCTGTCCCACAAAAAAAAGAAAAGAGGGCTACATTGTTCATGTATAATTTAGTAGATTTAAATACATTACTGCCTCACATTATGCAAAGAGAGACACTGATTATCCTTTGTTGGTAAAGCATTTGTTGAGTAGCGCAATAGATGGAAAATAAGATGGAATAGGGATGAAGAAGCCCAAAGATCAATTAAAAAAGGTAGAAATAAAGTGATATTGGTATTTCAGCCTTTCAGGTCCCTCTTGGAATTGTGTTATAAAATTTAATTTATTCTATTATCATTTTTTCGTATTTTATAATTATGTATATATGTCTCACTAAAGATAAAAATAACAAAAAAACACAATCAAACAAGAAAAATAATTTATTTTGTATTTATATTAAAATAATTATCCATCTTGTAATAGCTTATGTCGCTATCCAAACAAGAGCACAAGTAGTAGAATAAACCATGCTATAATACTTTCATTTGTGACCAACATTCCTTTGTTCCGTTCTCTATTGCTTAGTCCCTGATAGAACATAATTTGTTGTATTCACTAATAACATAGCACCGCTCGCTTCCACTTAGACTCTATTTTTTTTTCCTATTATTTTTTGTTGAAGTTGTGTATTGATTTAATGTGATGTTTTAGAGATAAAATGCTAGAATTTGTGTATAGGAACAAATCAGACAGATGAAATGGCATGGTAAAATTCATGTGAACTTGCTATGTCAAGTTAAATAGATTTTTATGAATGACAGTTTTCTGTATAAGATTCATGAGTTTCAAATTTGATTTCCAATGCTTAAATGAAAGTATGAAATGGGAGAATAGTGGAATAAGTCTTGCTATAATATAATACTTCCATTTGTGACCAAAAACTACCCAGCATTCCTTTGTTCTGTTCTCAACTGTATTGTCCCCGATAGAACATAATTTGTTGTCATATCTCTCCCAACTTATGATTTGATTTTGATCTAATGT
Organism: Acorus calamus; assembly: GCA_030737845.1. Classification (NCBI taxonomy): domain Eukaryota; kingdom Viridiplantae; phylum Streptophyta; class Magnoliopsida; order Acorales; family Acoraceae; genus Acorus; species Acorus calamus. The sequence goes on along the minus strand of CM060858.1, from coordinate 9,527,236 downwards.
GATGTTAGTGATGCAAGGCCAAATTTGTGTATACAGACAAATCAGACAGATGAAATGGCATGGTAAAATTCATGTGATCTTGCTATAGTTAATTAGGCTTTTTTTATGTATGATAGTTTTCTATATAAGATTCATAATTATTCCAAGTTGATTTTCAATAATGGCTTAAATTAAAGTATGAAATGGGGGAATAGTGGATTGTTCATACCTGAAGAATACAACCACCAAGACCCATTCCTTCAAAGAGCTGATGGAAGCAGAGTGCAGCCACAAGAGGCCTAATAGTGCATGGATTCTGTGATGCCCCCATTGAGAGCCCTATGACCACTGAGTGTACCACTATCCCCATCTCCAACACCTGCACATAACAATCTCTCATTATCATTTCTTTATTTTTTAAAATAAATATATAAATCAATGTTCAAACTTACTGGGATTCGTGAGTTGAGGATGATTTTCAAAATTATATGAATGTTAATTGGCATAAATTTGTATGCCTAATGGGCACACCTTGGTGGCCACCACAGGGATCCTCTAGATCTATCTCATCACAACCAAGTACAAACTTCTAGAGCATATATATACCTAGTGATCTTTAAGTTTTGAACCTCAATAAACCAATCTTATTTTTTTACCTATTTAACCACCTAAAAAATCATATGCATTCATTTAAAAATATAAATCATTTTATATATTTTAAATGATTGCACGAAAACTTTTAATATTATAAGTCAAGCTAAAAGTAGGACTAGATTGTACTACCACCCTATATAAACTAATTCCACAATAAATTCAATAAGCATGAAATTTCAAAGCTTTCATCCATTTCTAATCAAATCAAACAATTTCTACAAAATCTTAATTCAAAAACAAAGCATACAAAACAAGATATACAAATTCACCTGAGCAATCACACGGTTCCGACGGAGTACATCCCCTCCCTTTCCATCCGCCTCAGCAACCACCACCAGCCCATCCTCCGCCTCATCCACCTCCCCCTTCCCCACCACCCTCACCTTCCTATAAAAGCTCATCGCGAGCGAGTCTACCATCAGCGTCGCCACCGCCGACAGCATCGCCACGAACCCCGTGAAGGGGAACCTCCGCCACGGCCTCTCCGGGAGGCAGGGCGAGCCGAGATCATCGAACGAGTCGGGGAGCACGTGCATGTAGCCCGTGGCGAGGATGACCCCGGATGAGAAGGCCTTGACAATAGCGAAGGGGGCCCGGTCCGGGTGGAGGGCGGGGAATGAGCGGGTGAAGAGGGGGAGGCAGACGCCGACGGCGCTGGCTGTCAGTATCGAAACGATAGCGACCAGCTTGAGCGTTAGAGAGTGGTGGACGTCATGGCAGGCCCCGGCGGCGTTGGTCGTGCACTCCGACGGCTTGTTGAGGGCTGAGTCGGCGGAGGCCTGGACAAGGAGGAGGAGGAGGAGGAGGTGGTGGAAGAGAGAGAGTGGAGTGGAAGACATGGTGTGTTCTCACTTGGTGTTTGTTTGTTGGAGATTTGTTGGGGTTCTAATTTGTAGGTTGAGAGAGGGGGTTTGGGAGATTTTGTCAAACTTTTGGTGGTAAATGACTGAAATGGTCTCCAGGGTGTTGGGGTTGAGAGGGGTTTTGAAGGGGTAGTTTTGGGAATGTGCGTGGCGGGAAAGGGTCTTGGGGCGGGTATGAGGCGGGGGTGTTGCGGGAGCGTGACTGCATGTTTGTTTTGAAGGTATGTGGAAATCAAAATACACGTAACAACATCACATGCAATAAATTGTGAAAGAAATAAATGTATATTAACTAAGTTTAACTTACATTTCTGTTTCTCTTATCAATTTGTTTCAATTCTTTTATCAAAATCCTGAAATAGTAATTTAGTTATATTTCATATACAATAACAAATTTTATATAAAAATAAATATTAAGAATGATAGTTATATGGTACCTTAACAATTGAAATAGCTCAAACAAGATTATTTAAATCACTGAAAACATTTTTGAATACTACATTTCTAATCAATTATATAATATTTTTGTACTTGACCATTATCAAATTTGATACCTTCCCTCAACGTCACTCGTGACAAAGCAACGTACAATTGCCCATGTGTAAATAATGGTTTAGGAAGGTACAACGTAACCCGACCTTTTATATGGTATGTCCTTGACTTTTATTTATCATAATTGAAAATGCTAGTCTCACTAAAAATTGTCTTCTACATAGTATAAAGAGATAATTAGATTCACTTGTTGAAATTATAATTCTCGGAATGAGAACGATGTCACCAATGTTTCTGTCAGTGATGATTTTGCACTCTATCACCTTATTCCCCACTTTATGAATAATGAGTCGTGTTCCATTGCAAAGACCAACAGTCAAATTTAGATGTCTTATCAATATAAATGGCACCCCAACCTTTATTCAAGGCAATGATTTGGTAACCCGCGACATTTTAAAGAGTTCAGAAATTTAGTTGGGTGCGCAACCTCGCCTATTGTTTGTTCAATTGTTTCATTAATTTTATCAGCACTAAAGAACTTTCTTACCTCTCCAAAAATCAATGACAATACAGACGCATTAATATAATCAACATCTTCATTTGTTGGGACCAATATACAATGATTTTGAAGGTAGGAGCATTCTTTGTACTTCTCACGAATATTTGGATACGTGTGAAGCGGATTAGCTCTTCCATACATTCGTTCTCTCTGCCAATTAGCATGTATTCAAGAATCATTATCCAATCCGGTTCAACTTGACCTATCATCAAAGCTTATCAATTTTTTCCCATCAATTTCTATGTGGTCTTTTTGTTAAACCTATTTCGAATTAGATTATATAAATATTTGAACTTTATCACTTGGAATAATGTCATACACATCAGATTAATCTATCCTTTTTTTTCTAAAATATATATATGACAAATTCATAGTTCAACATAATCTTTATCTTATCAAATCTTTTCAATTGATGCGGGAAAAAAATGCAGCATTTATTGCTTGAACTTATTTTAAGATTTCATATTTAAATTTTTATTGTTAAGTATATATACAGTATTGGATTATTTAGGTAATTATGAGATTCACTAAAACCCCTACAACCCTCAAAGATTCCTATTTTAGTAAATTTTAAATTATATAATACATGTATTTTTTACTATAAGATACCATGTATATATAACATAATGGTTCATTAATGGGATATTCAAATAAGATGTTCTTAACATGTTGGATATATGCATCTAACATTTTTTGAATGAGATCTTTTTTTAGAATTCTTTTTTTAAAATTATAACTTGAATTCACACTATATTTAAAAAAATAAATTAAAAAAAGAAGGATGATGTACCTTTTTTTAGAAGCACTAACACAAATGGAATAAAAAATGAGATTGATAAAATAAAATAGAGAACATAGAAAGCTGAGAGATTTTAAGGATTTCTCGATACAAGGAAAACGGCGTATGTGCCCTTCCCCTTGTATCACAAAATCGGGATTTTGGGGTGGTTAGGGATTTTTTTTTTTCCGTTGACATCATTTTCATATTTACCCGAATAAATTTCTCTAACTGATTTTTCTTAAAACTTGCTACATGCAAAGGTTTTACATGAAAACAAATAGACCTTACAGAATGTATGAAAAATTCTAACAAGGTATACACCTCATTACAGTAAATGCAAATGGCTAACGAGATATATGTGTAAAATGAGTTGAGTCTAACAATGCTCATGTTGCAAAGTTATCAAAAGGGGTTCAAATCCAGTAATACTCAAAATCCCGATACCCGTTAATGGCACATCTACCTATCCTTGTCCTAAAATCTACCTTTTTTTCTCTCAATGCCTCCTTCAAACCCCAATTCATCTACTCGATTGATGTTTCTTAGCGCCTCCCGACCCTATCTACCTCTCCCTCTATGGCTACCTTCCTTCCCTACTTTGGCATTCCCCTATATGTATTTGATCTCTTTCGGTCTCTCGCTACCTCCTCTAAGGACTACTTTGTTCTTTCTCGACATTGATTTTCTCTCGACGAGGCATCTTCCTTGGTGAAGCAGCAAATATCTTACATGAAATCAATCGATCAACAAGAAATCTGAATTCAACTCGATCCAACCTTCTCAAGTTGCGCAACTGCTCTTGATGAGCCAAATTTGGAGGTTGTGTTCTTCACCAACGATGTTGATGGTGATCAAGATGAGCTACTTGAAATTGACTCAAATTGATTTTTGCTTTATTATTTGTTAAACTTTTTGTGTGTGAAGTATGAATATATTGTATTTTGAAACATTTTGATGGAAATGGTGGTGTATGATGAAATGTAATTTTACATGAGTTTGTAACTTATTATTTTACAGAGCAAGTTTGTATTTGCTTACTATATGTTTTGTGGTAGTTATGATGTTTAATTCTTTTGGTTATTAGTTGTTAACTTGTTACGAGTCTATTATTTATTATTTTTCATTTTACTTCATATGGATATATAATTCATATTGTTATATTAATTTATTGTTGTCCTTTTTTTTTAAAGATCATCATATCTTTGTGTCCATGCCGCCGTGTTGCATAGATATAAAAAACAAATTTAGGGTCTAATCACTTGACCATGATAAATACAAAGAGTGATATAGACAATCTCACTTTTGAAGGTCCTAATCAAGTGTGTTTGGTTACATAATTGTAAAACTCATTCGGTAGAAATTTGAATTTTAAAATAAATTTTGCATGAAGATAACCTCTACAACTTTTGAAAATTACAACTTTTAGATACTATTTGCTTGAAATCTATTTGTAGGAAGTTGTTACAATATATTTGGTTATACGATTGTAGAAGTAGTTTCTAGCAAACGTAAAAGTTATCCAATCTTGCAATCAACCGCTTCCTAAATGTAATATATGATATATTTAAGGGGGCTATATGCATTTAACTAATTGTTATCTATTAGTGTATGCCTATCAATCCACTGGGAGTGCAACTTGATTGAGGTGAAACCCAACCCAACTTGAAATTTGGGCGGGTTTGTGTTGGAGTTTGGGTTTAACTCAAGTCTAAACCCAAGTAACTCGAATTTAATTTAAGTTGGATTTGAGCTGAGGATCGGGTAATCCAAATCAAAAGTTTCTTATCTGTATTCTCTAAATAAAAATATTCTTCATTTTCATCTTTTTTTTATTTTGTTATATGGAGAATTGACTTGTAAAGTTTAATTATTTAAAATAATACAATTTTTAGGTTAAACTCAAATTCAACCTGAATCAAACTTAAATCTAACTCAAACCTAATCAAAATTTGATGGATTAGATTCGAGTTGAACTTCTCATACTAGAGGATTAGAGAATCGGATTGAATTGAATTTGAGTTAAGTTTATCCGACCCTGAATTCCAACCCAACCCAATGCACCCGTTGCTACACCCCTACAATCCAAGTATGTAATTAACCGTGCCCTTTAGCATAACGTGGTGTTGGAAAATGAAAATAATCGAACGGACAAGATCCACGTATCACAATATTTATATACACGTACAGACGACAAAAGAAACCTCATACCACCCCCCCCCCCCTGAACGATTATAACCCCTCGGATAACCCCGGATAAATATTTAGGGGTGTTTGTTTACCCCGGATAACCCCAGATAAATTATGCCAGAATAAACCTTGATAAAGTGGTATAGGAATTCCAATCAACCCCTAGAATAAAAGTTATCCTAGGTTATTCTACCTAAAGAATATGTAGGCCCACTGTCAAATCAACTGTCACCACCTCTTATAAATCACCTGTCAAATCAACTATCATTGATTTTTTACCTTTTATAAATCCTTATCCATACTTTATTCACATTTTACCCAAACAACAAAACATTTATTCTTACGTTTACCAATGAGAATAATTCAAAATACAACCAAACACAAAATTACTTTATCCTTATTTATACTCATTTATGCTTGGATAAATCTATACTCTAGAATAAAAACTATCCCTGTTCCAAACGGGGGCATAGAGAAGAAGAGAGCCATGACGGTGGCGGCGCTCCGAGGGTTTAGCGAGATCACCTCATCCAGAGCTCCACGTCTCTCCCGCAGTCCTTCAAACGCTTCCCGACACCTCCATCAGCTCCCGCGCACTATCTCGTTTTCAACCCATCGAGTAAGATATATTTCTCTTGTTCATCTCTTTTGAACAATCTTTTTTTTTTAAGCTTCTGATATTGGATTTCTGGGTTTTGTTTTGTTTAGGAATCTCTTTTTGTTCCTCGTAATCAGTCGATATCTTGCTCCGTTGAGGCCATGGCCGATGGGATGGTCCAGAATGCGGAGGTGAGGCGTCCAGGTATGCCATCTCACCTGTGAAAACAATTTTTTTTTAATGATTTGTTCGGATTAGAATTTGTTTTTGTGGAAACTTGAAAATGAAACCCTACATTTGATGTTGGGGTTTTGTATGAATTTTAATCACTGATGAATTGGGGGTTGTTGTTGTTAGGAATTAGAGGTGCCTCTGGTTTCAGGGTTTATTTACTGATCTGTTATGTGAGGTGACTGTTACTGTCTGACCATTGGACTTGCACAGTGAAGAACAACAACAGGCTCTAGGTTCAAAAAGATCTAACTGATCAAATAGTCTTTGGATCAGGAACGCGTGAGTGGTCATAAAAAAAAACCACTTTAAATGAAAATGCTTACTTGTTTTTAATGGGAAAGGTAGATTAGCTACCACGATTTATCAAATTGGGAAACGAGTCAATCTTTACGAACAAAATAACATAAAATACTCCACCTGCGTAGGAAAGTAGTACAAGAGGACTACCGCCCAAGCTGAGTACCTCACTCTCCCACTCACACCGCTCAGTGATATTTACGTGAAAAACCATCGAGAGGATTTTCATTTCTTGGATGTTGGAAAAAGTAAAATATCCAAGATAATGGAGAGGATAGTTGTCTCCCATTTCTTATTTTCTCGAAGAAAATGAGCGTCTGCAATGGATCGTTAGTATTCTCTAACATGAAGGAAATGAAGAGGGCATTATTCACCTCTTTCAAAATGGTCCCGACCACTTATCTTCACAAAAGCTTGTATGAGCAGAACATGGTCTTGTTTGTTTTAAGGGTTTTCTTAATAAATTCCCTTAGGGCACTTGTTGAACATATTATTAGCACCTTTATAGGTAGTTTAAGTGATCCAACTTCATTTATGATGCGTCTCAAAAACAAAAATCCTAAAATACAGAAATTACCCTTAATAATGTCACCAAATATTTTTTTCTTCTTCCCTCCCATACCACTTTTTCTCCGTCTCGATCCTTATTCATATTTCTTATGAATATGTCTATTCTCTTTCATTATTTGTAAATCTTACATGGCTAAATATTAACAAGTTTTTTTCTTTATTCATCCGACCAACAAATTTAATTTCCAGTAATGCAATGTAGATTTGATTTTTTCTGCATGACATTATTTTCGCTTGCTACTTGTTTTTATGTTGCTCACTGGTCATGCTCATTTATTTCATGTTATTTTGTTTTGTTAGGTGGTCAGAAACAGGCATTAATATCTGTATCAGACAAGCGGGACATAGCTTACCTTGGCAGTGGACTTCAAGCCTTGGGGTAAATCAAATTTGCTTTTCCTTTTTTAGGTTCTTTTACGTGGTGAACCGTGCTTATGGCTTTGTCTAATAATTTGTCAAATAACACATCTTGGATTTTGAGATCTACCACTTTAATGAGAGGGTTCCCTTAGCTTTATTACTTTGTTATTTGTAACAAAAAAGTTCATCATGGAGGACAATATTTTGCACCAGTAACCATGTGGAATATATAATTATTTTGTTACATCAAACATGTACTACAATTAATTAGACAGTGAATATTCATATTGTTACCAATGTCCTTTCAATTAGAGATAATTTCTTTGGTTGGATTCTAGTTCTTTTTTGGGGATTTATTATATATAGTTTTTTGTTCCTCCGCATTCAGCTGTAAATTAATGTTACTCGTCACCTAGCATTTCTTTTATCTTTTGAAAGGTTCTCTATTGTATCAACGGGGGGGACAGCATCTATCTTAGAAGAATCTGGAGTTTCTGTAACAAAAGTGGAAGAAATAACAAGCTTTCCAGAAATGGTAAGCAATATTTTTTTTTTAGCTGGGTCATATTACTCTTGTTAAGCTTCAGGTTATTGGATATAATGTAATTAGTTTTACTGGATTTTCCTCTGTTGGATGTGGAATCAAAGGAAGCAGTTTATTCTCCTCTGATTGATTATTTATAATTTAAATAGTATGGAGCTCATACTTTAGCTCACCAGTTTACTTGTCCATTTGCCATTTATTCAATGTTCCACGGACACTAATTATTTGAACCTTTTTTTGTGTGTGGTCAGTAAAGCCAATTTTGAATTACTCAATACAGAACAAATTTACCTGTTTAGTAGGGATCCAAAAAGTTAACAATTCCTAGAGACCAATGGAAGAGAGGTGTTGTGAGGGAACAAAGTCTGTTAACAGACTTTGTGCATCCACCTCACCTTGATCCATGGAAACTGGATTGACAAAAAATCCCCATCTATGAGTAACTTCAATACAAGTTGTTCTATTATATAAAAGGAAATAGTCAAAGCTATTTTAGTTTTTCTTTTTCAAATGGTTATCCACTATGATCCCTGTCCAATAAGAGCTGGAGTTCAGGCCAAATTTGGTGGGACTGGAAACTGGATTGACCAAGATGAGTTCTCCAACCCACCAGCAGGTTTGCCGGAGCATGTCCTTCTCTGTAAATATGGGATAGCCGAATTTTCAAAAAAGAAGCACAGGTCTCCTTGATTGTTTTGTGTAACCGATGAACTCTCCATGGCACGATGGAGCTGTGTGAGAGCCAATGAATGGCAATGACCGAGTCACTTTCCACCCATAAACAAGGTGTCCCAAGGAGAACAGCTGATTGAATACTCTACCCTACCACTTGCAACTCCAAGTAATTTATAGTGTTCTTCTGTTCTTGCCGCCACCGCTTGTAGGAGATGGCCGAAGTGATCCCATAACAGAAAGCCAAAGCCATATCTATCATCTGATCTCAAGCCTTCAGTATTCACTTTGATCAATCCAGAAGGGAGGGCAGTCCAAAATACCTCTGTGATGGGCAGCTGAAGTTCTGTGATGTTTAAGCCTAAGCCATCCCTCATGCCAACTATGTCAGGGGACATACTAGATTTGAGGGGGTGTTTAGCCAATCTCATTCTAGTGTCCCAAATGACGTGATAATATTGTGTTCTGCTGTTGCCTTTTTCCTTTGAAAATCTGCCTGTTTCTTTCTTTCCAAATGTGCCACACCGAGTATGATAAAACTGCCTGCATGATCTTCTTAAGGACTTTGGATTTGAATGTGGATGCCATCCAATGGATTTCGCCCAAAATGGAAGCACACCGGGTCCTCTGAATGCCAACTTTGGACAGAATAGTGTGCCAAATTATTTGAATTGTTATTATTCCATTCTTGAAGCATCTTTTTGAAATTTTATTCTCATTCATCTAACCATGTGCGTGCATTCAGATTGGAAACAGACTTCTGATTTACAACCGTGGGCTTCCTTTATGCATTTTAAAAAAAGCAGCAATCTCTACTTCCACATGTTCATTGAAGCTCAGTTTCTTAGTTCTAACTGATACGAGTCATTATTTTAAAAGTGGCGCAAATCATTGCACATCTCCCGATGCATATTAGGATTATTACAAACTGCAACACGGGATACTATTTGATTGCCCAATGAAATAAAATTTAATCAAAATAGGAAAACAAAATGAATAATATATATTTTCCTCTTTTATTTTTTATTTTTTTAGTTCTGTAATTCTGTGTTGTATTGACATTTGCTATGAAGCATAGACATGGACATGGGACACGATGACACGGCGACACGGCAATTTTTGAAAAAAAAGGACACGGGTACAGCCAGAACACAGCAACAAATAAATTAATATAATAAATAAATATATATCACTATTTTATATAAACAAACACATTTCATTTAATTCACTATTTATAACTAATTGTATAAACTAATAAATCACTGTTTTTATAAATCATTGTTTTAAATAATAAACCACTGTTTTTATAAATCACTGTTTTAACCAATAAATCATTGTTTTTATAAATCATTGTTTTAAACTAATAAATCGTTATTTTTTTTAACCTTAAAATTTTTTTTGGTTAAATGAGTTGTTCTAGGCTGTTTTAAATGGGTTGAATATTTGTGGGATATGTTTGGGCATTCCTTTTCTTTTTCTTTTTTATTTTTGAGCTGAAACTGGTCGTGTCCCAGGCTGTGTCCCAGCCGTGTCCCAGGCGTGTCCAAGGCAAAATGAAGGCAGACACGGCTCCACACGTGTCCATGCCGTGTCTATGCCGTGTCCGTGCCGTGTCTAACACGGGTACGGGGCCTCCAGGGAAGTGTTTGTGCTTTGTAGGACATTTGCATATAGCCATATTAGGTCGGAGCTGAATAGACCAATATATCTAATACATACATCAATATATGAGACGCTTTGGTGTTTGAGCATTTTTGCATAACCATCGGGCAAGCTGTACCTATTTTTGAAGCTTGATATAAAATGCATATGTAGCTTTGGGACTGGTGAAACATATGCAACTCTAGTATTTAAAATATTTATAGAGGAACATGATTTATAGATGGCTGTGATATCTCGTCTAATACTTTGTTGAAGTCTGATATCTATTTCACTTTGTCATTTGACACCATTTCTTACATGCATTTGGATGAAGTCATGTGAATTATTGGTATTGCTCCAGTTATTATGTTACATGCCAAACACCTTTTTGTTACATGCATAGCACCTTAAATAGTTGAATATAATTGTTGACAAATCAGCTAAAGTGAAGTGCAGCTTGATGGTCGAGTGAAAACCTTGCATCCTAATGTACATGGTGGTATTCTTGCTAGAAGAGATAAAGACCATCACATGGAAGATCTGAATAAGCATGGAATTGGTGAGTTTTTTAATGTCCACATTTCTCATAACAGAAAACTTTTGCCACCCATATGGATCTGGGAGTGGCATATAAATTTCTTTATGAAAATAATCCATTTATAATTATTCTGTGACATTTTTTCCTCATATGACTAATATAGGAGGCGTATTTGCCTTCAGGAACATTTGATGTTGTGGTGGTAAATTTGTACCCCTTCTATGAGACAGTGTCTTCCAGTACTTCAATCTCTTTTGAGGATGGCATTGAGAATATTGACATTGGCGGCCATACATTGATTCGTGCTGCTGCAAAGGTAGTGACCTGATTGTATATTCTGCTTAAGGAAATGCACAATAATATACTGAAAGTTATAAAACCCATTTTATTCTTCCTATGCAATAGAATCACAAGGATGTACTAGTCGTTGTGGATGCCAGCGACTATCCTGCTCTCCTTCAATTTCTGCAAGGAAAACAGGATAGTGAACAGTTCCGCAGGGAACTTGCGTGGAAGGCTTTTCAGCATGCTGGTTCTTATGATTCAGTAGTTTCAGAGTGGTTGTGGAAGCAGTCAATGGGTGGTAACAGTTTTAACTTGACACTTACCTCTTTTTTTTAAGTTTTTATTGAATCTATATTGTCCTGGTGGGTTGACCAATTGTTATGTCTCTTGTAATTCTAGAAGAGAGGTTTCCACCTAGTTTAACATTGCCTATGACGCGAGGGTGTTCACTGAGGTACGGTGAAAATCCACATCAAAATGCTGCATTTTACATTGATAGAAGTCTTTCTGCAGTTAATGGTGGTGGCATTGCGACTGCAATACAGCATCATGGGAAGGTAAAGAAGCACAAGGATTAGTTTTGCCTAATACATCAATAATGTTGCTTTCTTCTTCTTGTTCAATATCATATGCTTGGAACCTTTGGTCAAAGAATGGTTTAAACCTCAGCTCTTGAATTATAATGTATGGCGTAAATGTCTCAATTTGTAGTTGTGTAAAAACCAACCAGATAAATGTACTTCTATTGTGTCAATGCAGTCTTTTACTGGTTATTGATGTAGGACATTCTTCCTAGATTTCAATATTTGATTTGGTGCCATCATAACCCAAATGATTTCAGCAAACCTAATGGATGAAGTCAATGACAATACAATGCAATAAATTTGCTTCTTTAAGACATACTCTAGTTATATGTTATCAAATGCCATGCTACTATCGTATGCAAATATTTGATGATTTCATTATACTTAGCCAAAGAACATTACTGTTGTTGATCACGGAATTTTTTCTATCCTACAAACATATTGCTTAAAAATCTGACCAGTTTCAAGAAACGCATTCGAAAATGAATAAAAATCCATGGATAAATATATAATATAATTCTATGCTATATCTCCAATGCCAGGAAAGAGGTTTAGTCATGATGAATTACGATAAGATAGAATGGCAGAATCTTAAGCTCAATAAAATAAAATAAAATCTTGGAATGTAATTGATAGGTTGATGAGAAAAGAATTTGAGAGAATGCTAAACTGGGAGTGGAGGAATGTACTACAGCACTAGCATTCTTTGATCAAAATATTGGAATGCAATTGAAGGTGATTTTCTTTTTTTTTTTTTTTTGGAAATTGGTGTCAACCTGGGTTTGATCCCCTAACCTCCTTTGCGGAGAGGATGCAATTGAAGGTGATGTTGGAGAAGAGGCTTTAAATAGTATTGGTGTTCATCGATTAACTTAACGAGATGCCTTTAACTACCTTCTTTTCAATAAGCTTAAGACTATCTGGATATGGTGGAGGGTTTTTGTGTGTGTGTGTGTGTGTGTGGGTAATATCACTTCATCCTACATGTGAAAAACCACTTAATTATAGAAATCAAAATTTTGTTATCATTGTATGACAATTATGTTACTCCTGAGGAATGATTGGTCTTCCATCTTAATATTGTTTCGAAATTGTAGAATTGTTGTTTGAATGGTTTTAACAGATAAAATGCAAGTTAGGTTACATTTATGTTAAGTTATGGCTGGCCCTCATACCGTTGATACGTGCCTGACCTGACCTGACCTCTGGACTGGTCAAACAGGTAGAATGTGGGTTTGCAGGTTTGACTTGCTAGCGAGTCAGGTCAAGAGTTGGTCAAACCCAGGCCTCCAATAAGGCTTAGGGTCCGTTTGGTTGCGCGTTTGGGCGGATTCCGCTTTTTCAAAAAGCAGATTCCGCCCAAACGCGCAATTAAACGGGTCGGATTCCGGCAGAATCAAAAGCTGGATTCCTTTTAATTTCTCTCTCGAAATCCGTGTTTTTAAAATCTCAGAAAGAACGCTTTTTGGTCGGAATCGATTTTTTGAATTGAAAAGCAACTTTTTCTACCAAACATTAAATTCTTTCCAAATATTGATTCCTGAATTAAAAAAAAACATCCCAAAAAAGTCAAAGGTCTAAAATCATCTTAAAAAACAGCTTTATTCCAAAATCTACTTTTCAATATGTGTTTCCAAACGGACCCTTAGCCAACCTTCTTCATCTTATCCATTGATAGGTCTAGTAAAGTAGAGGATTACAAATCTTCAAATAAATGCAATAAGGAAACTTTTAAACTCTGATGACTACTTTTGAGCAATAGTTTAAAACATGGTTCATCTATTATTATTTAATGATGATGAATCATTTGGCATTCATGCAGTCTTTAAGTTTCTGATTCAATCTTTGTTTGTCCGATATGTCTCTTCATGCAAAATATATTTCTTAGTGCAGGAGATGTCATATAATAATTATTTAGATGCGGATGCTGCTTGGAATTGTGTCTCAGACTTTAAGAGCCCTACGTGTGTTATTGTGAAGCACACAAATCCCTGTGGTGTAGCATCACGTGATGATATTATTGAAGCATATAGACTAGCTGTGACAGCAGATCCTGTCAGTGCTTTTGGTGGGATAGTTGCCTTCAATGTTGAAGTGGACGAGGTACATATTTTCATAAAATTATCTCAAATTTATATTTAAATGTTTATATATCTTTTTATTTATTTATATAAATGTAATATATGTGATTTGGTTAACATTTAATTTATCACTGTTTTACAAGGATCTAGCAAAGGAAATCCGGGAATTCAGAAGTCCAACAGATGGTGTATCACGGATGTTTTATGAGATAGTGATTGCACCAAAGTACACAGAAAAGGGTCTTGAGGTCCTCCGTGGCAAGTCGAAGGATTTGAGAATCCTTGAGGCTAAGAAGACTGAAAAAGGAATGCTCTCCTTAAGACAAATTGGCGGAGGGTGGTTAATTCAAGACTCTGATGACTTGACCTCACAAGATATCAAATTTAATGCAGTTTCAGAAAAGCCTCCAAAAGAAAGCGAGCTTCGTGATGCTGAGTTTGCATGGACCTGTGTTAAGCATGTCAAGAGCAACGCGATCGTGATAGCCAAGGTTAATTCTTATATATATTCTTTTACTATAGGCCATATTTTCTGAATTCAAAACATGAAAAAAGGTTTCTTGCTGATTGTAGGATTTCAATCATTGTTTGCTTTTTCCCTGGATGTGATAAAAGAAAAACACTAATATTGTGGAATCTGTTGTTAACTGTCTTCTGATTGCTTATTGGCTATGGAAAACTTATCAAACCCGTTGCTAATTTACTTTCCATTTATGTTTATTTGTAGAATAACTGCATGTTGGGTATGGGAAGTGGGCAGCCTAACCGTCTGGAGTCTCTAAGAATTGCTTTGAGAAAAGCAGGAGAGGAGGTCAAGGGAGCTTCTCTGGCCAGTGATGCCTTTTTCCCATTTGGTAATAAATCTTCTCTCTGGGAAATTGCATTTATAATACAGTCAAATGCATGTTCCTCATCTGTTTTGGGTGATTATGCATGTTACTTCTCAGGTGACGTAAAATGGATAGAATCATAGCATTACAGAGTTGGGTGTCAATATATACATCCATATTAGACTAAATAAATCTATGATGACAAAGAACTCGTTTTCTTGCCCTTTTAAAAATATTTTTGGCACCATTTTAATCTTGTTAAAATTTATTTTAGATGTAATCTATGTGGTATCAGTATCCATTTTGGTATCAGTTTTTTTTTTTTTTTGGAGAACTCCTAAAATAATGTCTATGAGCTTCTTTGTGGCTAATCTCGGTCATGTTTTTTAATTTATTGGTGCATCAATTATGAGAAAAACTATGAAAAAAAGAAAAATAAAAAAAAAATGATGCTTTCATGTTTAAAGTATTGGGATTTTGAGTTTGTCCAACCCTTAAAATTATTGGGCCTTTGATTGAAAATCAACACGATTGTTGGTATCATAGGTAATGTATGTTCTGATGCAAAGCTCATATGGATCATTTTTCAAAATTTTAGTGGCATTTAATAGTGAATAAAAAGTCAAAATTCTGATAAAAATATATAATGTTTGTAAAAATTGAAGGAATCAGAACTGTATGTATTGAATTATAGAAAATTACATTGGGTTCATGGTTTGCAGTAGGTAACTTATGGATGGCTTTGCAACCGTGGTCTCAGCGTTTGCCTAACAGAAAAGAAAAGAAAAAACTTACGGAGACTTGGAGTCAGATTACACAGCGCATACGATTTTACATTCATTTATTCATGATGTTTATTAAACCATTATAATTAGCGGAGCTTTTGTTCATCCATCATTTAGCATATTTTCATCACATCACAGAGTTTTAAATGTCATGGTCCCTCATTTTTAGGAATAAGTATCATTGCTGTTTTTCCAAACACCAATATGTATTAGTTGACAGGAATCAGTATTGGTCTATGGTTTGAATATAATACATTGATCATGTATTGAATAATTGCTTGGCTTCAGTCATTAACATTTTAGAAACTAAAATTATATGGCAGTTATCATTCTCTACTTACCTAGAGAAAGGCGGCTAGACATCACCATTTTACAACCTCAAAGCTGACCTTTAACATCATTATGGGCCACCACAATATTGCTTTGAAAACATTATCATTCTTCCCCATTCTTGAATTTCATTCTATATGTATTGAATTATCACTGGCTGCATGCATAATTCAATAGAATCCTTTCACTGATTTGGAAATATCATTGTTGTTTGCCTCTCTTTTTTTAACTTTTTTTTAATTTCATTCTATTTGCACCACATTTTCTGAATAAAGCGAAACATTTTCTCATCAATACATGCATATTGATGAGAATCTTATCAATACGACACGTGTCCATCAAAGTGTATTGATGGGATTTTCATCAAAATTTTAAGTTGTACCATCCGTGTCTGATAATGTCTGATTGCATTTTCTGAATGAAGCGTTTCTAATGTCTGATAATGTTCACATCTATATAGCATGGAACGACGCGGTGGAAGAAGCATGTGGAAGTGGAGTCGCTGTCATCGCAGAACCAGGTGGGAGTAGGAGAGACAATGACGCTATCGACTGTTGCAATAAATATGGTGTTTCGCTTCTTTTCACCAATGTCAGGCATTTCAGGCACTAGAGATGGGCAAATAACTTCACTCTGAATAATAACTCCTTTGTTATGAGGAAGAATATATGGTGGATATCGTTGTAATGTCCTGAAATTTTGTTCACTATAAAGTTACTAATTTATTTCTTATAGATCTAAATTATTATCCTATATTCGTACCATTATTTTATATTTTTTTATCAATTATTTAATTTTTATAATGTTTTTATAATTGATCGCTGTTTATTTGATTTGGGGACTAACATGGAACAGTGGTTTGTGAAATTACCAAGTTTTTGTGAAGGTCATTGGAAATTAATTTTAAATCAATGATACAATGCAAGTTTATGAAGTTTTTCATTTGTATTTTAAAAAGCATTCTCTAAAAAATACCGGATCCACCACTGTTATAAAGTATGTAGAGTGTTGTTACAGAGGGATAGCGCTATGAAATATATATCCGGTTTAAAATAAATTTCACATTTTTTAAAAATAGATTCATCTAGTTCATTTTAAATTACAATGCCATACGTACTAACCAAAAAATTTCAAGGAGCCCAGCAAGGAAATCCACTGGCATGTTTTCCTCCCTTGGAATGTGAGAGATTTTCCATTGAGAAAAAGATGTTATTAGGAGATTGATAGAGCACAGAATTCTGGTGGCAGTCAAGGAGGAGAGCTCTTCCCATTGATCCAGGAAACAAACATCTGTGAGTAAATTTTGAACCACACTTTATGGATATGATGTTGGGTGCATGCATAACTAAAGAGGAGCTTCAACTGAACTTCTAGTCATAAGTTGATTTTTGCAGGAGCGTTTGGATGTGCGTTAGAAAATCCTACAAAGTTAATTACCTACAAAGCTAGCCATACTTCCTAGCTTTAACTTTAAAGATGAAAGCACTTAAAGTCATTTTTCTTAAAGCAAACACTGAAAACCCGGTTTTGATCTAATCAATATAAGGTTTCATCATGGATTCATGGGTGACTATTTTGTTTTGTGATACACGCAATGACACATTGACTTCATGAAAGTACTCACATGGTGCATTTTAGATGCATGACAAATCTGTTACACCCAGTCATGTTTTAAGCTTCATTTCCAAATGTTATACATGAGATTAAAGTAGATCTTCATGTATTTTTTATTCATGGTATCTGAATGGCCTTACAAAGTTAAACGTGGGGTTTCAAATATATATATAAATTTAGTAACTGTAAACTCAGTCCTTGGTGGTTACTGGTTAGCCATCATATATGACTAATAAGCCTTGATAAGCCCTAATACTTGGCCCGAAAAAAATGTTTCATATTTGTTAAATCAGTATAAATTTCTGCATGCGTCGAATCTAAAACATGAAATGCCAACAACGATTAAACTAATAGTACATATAAAAAAAATGATTTTGCATTTTTGGTCAAACAATTCTGGGTTTTTAGACTAAAAAAATCACAATCCTTCACTAACCGAAAATGAAATAATGTGAGAAATGCAACAATTTGACTTGGACTTTTTATACCACGTAAAAGATGAAAAAAGATATTGCTATTGCTATGGTCACTTTCATTAAAATTAAAATAAAAGTGAGATTACAAACCTGAATTGGTGAAGATAAATTACGAGTTTGAATATGGCTATGGTTGGGCCTCTCTGGCATAAGGAACCTATTCGAGCCAATATGATCTGAGCCTATTTTGTAAGAATAATGTTTTGATCTAGTCTTATATTTAATATTTTTTACTGTATTTACATGTTTTTTTACACACACATACTTCATATAAACACACAATATTTTTAAAGAAAATAAATATAGATGCAGAGAATTGTATATATCTTTTTTATACAAAAGACAAAATATACAACACCACGTGTAAAAATGTTCTCTTTATTTAAAACCTGCCAACACTATATTCAGGTACCATTTGGGTAGTGGAATAGGTGAGAATAGGAGGGAACAAGAAGAGAATAAGTCTAAAAAGTTGTTTGGCCGGAAGGAATAGATGAGTATAGCTTGTCATAATAAGTGAAAATAAACTGGTATTTGTATTTCAGTTCTCCCTTGAAATTGTGTTATTCTACCCAATTTATTTCACTATTCAATTTTTTTTTATCTTTTATAATTCTTTATTTACATTTTATTCACATTTTATCTACAATTTATCTATGATCAACCAAACAACAAAAACTTCATTATTACGGTTTTTAACGATAATAATTAAAACACAATAGAACATAAATTATTTATTATATTAGTATAGTAATTTATTCCTTCAATAGTTATAAACGTCATATTAGCTTATGTTTCATCCAAACGACACTAGCCAGCTCGAGGATCCCAATAATATATGTTCATTCTCATTGGACGAATTGGGATGACTGGAAAATCAGATTAATAAACAAATGCTAAAGAGAATCAATATATAGATCTGGTTATATTTTGTTTGAAAAATGGACATGTTTGTTGATTGTTCCCATGTGGCATCATCCGTTTAAAGTGGAGTAATGGATAGAGAAATAAAATTAGGATCTCCTTTGCTCCTGTATCTATTCAGGTTTTATTCAGAAACCAAAAGCTACAAAGTATGAAAAAATTTAAAAATTATTTTTTAAAAAAACTATTGAGCATTGAGGATGAGAGTGCACTTCACACAAGGCTAAACAGTAACATACTGTTTCTTATTGAAAAATATGTGCAGGTCATATGAGTTAGTTTAGTAAGCCTTTGTTTTGGCCTTTTTGTGCCGAGAGTGACACAAGTCTCATGGTACCAGGAGTGGTCAATCCTATTGTGTGAAAATATGTTTCTAACGCATTAAAATATAATATTTTGCGTAAGGGTTCAAAAAAAAAAAAAAATCACTGTCCTCCTTTACAACCCACTTGTATCTCAGACACCTTGATAGTTATTTAGGCTCCGTTTGAAAACACATATTGAAAAATAATTTTAGAATAAAGCTATTTTTAAGATGATTTTGGACCTTGACTTTTTTGTGATGCTTTTTTTTTTAATTCAGGAATCAATATTTGGAAAGAGTTTAATGTTTGATAGAAAAAGTTATTTTTCAATTCAAAAAATCGATTCCGACAAAAAATTGTTTTTTTGATATTTAAAAACACGGATTTCGAGAGAGAAATTAAAAAGAATCCAACTTTTGATTCGCCGGAATCCAACCCGTTTGGTTGCGCGTTTGAGGATTTTTAGCTTTTCAAAAAGCGGAATCCGCCCAAACGTGCAACCAAACGGAGCCTTAGTGAAATATACACATTAGCGTGTGGTATATACTTTCGTTAATTTTTTTATTTTATATATATAAATTTATATAATTTATTCAAAAATAATATTTCATATTTTATGAAAATATATGAGCTTTGTTAGATATAATTTTTTTTCAATCTCAATTATAATCTTGTATACTTTATTATTATCATATGCTTACAATAAAGAAATATATATATTTTGTTAAATTTTTCACATTTTTAATAAATAAATCCAGATAATTTATTAGATTATATATTTCATCAGAGTAATCTTATTAAATGAGATATGTTATTGTAAAAAAATCATAACATCGTGTGAACTAAAAATAAGACCCAAAAAACTGCACAATTTTCAAAACATACATCTCTTTCTAACAAATGTGATATACAATTTTTTTAATTGGGTGCATTTGGATATGAAGTTGAAACACTGATATTCTTAAAATCTTATATTTCAAACTCAGTTTTTTAAAAGCTATGTTTTATTAGATTTTCAATCGTAAAATTTTTTGGCCTAAAAATGAATATTATGATTTAAAAAATTAAATGCTAAAAATGTGTTTACATCTGAGTTTAAAAAATTTTAACTTTTGAAATGCAGAATCTACTTAAATTTATATCCAAATAGACCGAATACAGCCAACAAGACACGAAACAGGTTTCAAAAAAGGGCACGTCTATCCCCACAAGGATTTTCTTATCCCACCGATCAAAAAAAAACCCGGTGTTTGGTTGTTCCCACCGATTCAATTCAACCGAATTCAGTCATCATTTCAGGTTTTGAGCGACCGGACTTGATCGTCATTTCAGGTTTTGGACGAACATAATTGGTCGTCATTTCAGGTTTTGGGCGACCGTAATTGGTCGAACAATATTCAGAACTATATTTACTTATTCTTTGTAAATAAATAAATTTTTAGATTTATCAATCATATTCCACATTTATTCTTTTATCCAAACAATAGTTAAGGGACTGAAAAAATGTAAGTAGATATACTTTCAATTAATTCAATTTTTTATAGACAAATATCTTATTAGACAAATATATATCATTTTTAAGCTTCGTTTGAATTCGTAGTTAAGATGATTCTTTGTTTGAAAACAAAAAACGTATCAGTTTATATTTGGCTTTTGAAATTTGTCTGTAACTTATGTAAAAAAATTGTTATTATATTCTACATTTAAGAATAATGATTTATTCTCCCTACATTACAACTGAGACTTGGAGTGATATGAAATATTCAAGGAGGATACACATCGTGGGATTATGTTTTCAAGAAAAAAAATTATAAACTTTATTACAAATCCTGTTCGACCAAGTTTGGTCACGCAAAACCTGAAATGACGACAAATTCAGTCACTCAAAACCTGAAATGACGACCAAGTCTGATTGTCCAAAATATGAAGTGACAACTAAAGTTGGTCGAAATGGTCGGATCGGTGAGAATAGTAAAACATTGAATTTTTTTTTAAGTTGATTAGTAAGGTAAGAAAAAAAAGGTGAGTGTTACTGGACGTGCGTTTTAAAAAACATATATGATTATATATATTCAACCGATAAAAAAGTCCATCATCAGCTGGACCCCCAACTCTAGACTGGAGCCAAAAACACAGAATGCTGACTTGACCCAAAGGAATATAATAAGTGGGGCCTTAAAACACCTAACTTTCTCTCTCACCATTTGGTGCAAACAGTTAGAGGTCACTCAACCCTGTCAAGACCAGATAAAGCTAACTTGATATGCTCACACCATCTGTTCATGTGTTTCACCTCAGCTGGGCCTTCACGTGTCAGGTATGAACAATCATTCACAGTTGGTCAATGGTTGAATTTGATGTCATTTGTCCCAAGTGAGAGTGCAAGTATCAAATTCAAAAAAAAAAATCAATAAAGAAAAGGTGAAAACTTCGAGTGCACGGTGACCCATGTTCACTGGGAATTTGTGGGCACACCTGACATTCAAGCTTTTGCTGCCCACTGCCTCAACAATCATCAAAGCAGCCCAAAAAGGGTTGAAACCCCCTTGCATTGTGGGAAGGTAGCTATTTTTTCTTTTTCTTTTTTGCTTTGATGTCTAAAGTGTGCTTGGGA
Organism: Acorus calamus; assembly: GCA_030737845.1. Taxonomy (NCBI): domain Eukaryota; kingdom Viridiplantae; phylum Streptophyta; class Magnoliopsida; order Acorales; family Acoraceae; genus Acorus; species Acorus calamus. Next base: position 9,505,439 of record CM060858.1, on the reverse strand, counting down.
GATTCCATTTTGGGGATTGATATTTGAAGGTAATTGAGCCTGCAATTGTTGATTTGGATGTTATTTATCATGGGTTTTCTTTTTCTTCTTCTTTTTTGTTGTTGATTTTTGTTTAGTGTAGGAAATATGAAAACCCACCCCCTTTTTTTTGGTATTTTGTAGATTCTGATTGTTTGGATGTTTTGGGTGTGTAATATTTATTGGGTCTGATAAGGGGTTTGTTTGGAATTCTTTTTCGATATGTGATTGGCTTTGTTTGTGAATTTGTTTTTCTTACCATGCTTTCTTGATATTAATTTTCACAAAAGAAGCTTTGTCATACGAGATACAGAACAAACAAATGAAGACAAGAAATTAAGCACTTGATGAGCCTTTCATGGATTTTAACTTGTCTCTGAAGACTGGAATTGTAACTATGGAAGATACTAATGATTCACGAGACAAGTTTTCCTTGGGTCCTGATATGGGAGGGAAATTGGAAGAGGAAGATGATGAGTTTAGAAGTTGTTGTGGGGATCATGAGGAATGGAGGGATTCTGATGAGATGGGGATTGAGGGGCTGCAGAGCGATATTGACGAGTTTTCACTTCAGATGTTTTTCAAGGGAGTATCCGTATCCGGTGATGGAGATCCAGGCTTAAGGATTTCCGGGATTGGAGTTGTCATGGAGGGATCAAATGGGACACCTATTGTTGAAGTGCAGAAAAAACTTGATTTTTATGTTGAAGATCCAATGATAGATTATTTGGCTCTGATGGATGGACTGTTAGAGGCTCCGATGGATGGAATTCGGAGGATCTTCGCATATACTGATTCAAAGATTCTTTGTGACCAGGTAAGCAAATTATTGCATGTAATTCTTACTTACTAATTCATGGTTTATTGCCTTTGTTGTCCAATTTGTATGCAAAGATACATAGGTATAGTTTTATATATGACTTCTTTTTCTCAATAAAGTTGGTTATTAGTCCTGTTTCCTTTTTAAGTGTTGATGAAACATGATATTGAGTTCACAGTTGTATTTATTCTATTGGTCATTTAACGTTATGTGCATCTTTTGCACCTGTGCTGCAAATATATATATACAGATATTTAAAGGGACCAGTGGACCAGCCATTTATTTGAGACGTGTTTATTTTAGATTGTATTAATTCTATAAACTTATTACCATTAGTACTATACATGCATATAAAAATATATCAACTGATTATAACTGATAGGATGTCAGTCAGTCCGAATATTTCACACACCCTTGTTTACAAATGCAATTTTTCTACACTTTTTACAAATGGTTACATTACCATAACAACATATTTTATGATATTCAAAATGTCACATCCAGGGAGTATTTATCACATACATTGCATATTCGAATCTGTTCTTTTAGGGCATCCACTTGGTGGAGCTTCTCTTTTTCAAATATTTTTGCTTGTCGAGAATAATTAAAATGTAGTACTTTTGCTTTCCAAGATTCAAGAATCAGCTATTTACTTCCTATATTGACCTTGATAAGTTTTGGACTCTGAATTCTGATATAAAAGATTGACAGATTGCTGAACCAGACGGAATTGAAGATCAGCTTTTGGCAGCATTCATCCAAAGGATTATAGAGCACACTAGCAAACTAGAATCCTTTGTTCTGAAATTCATACCCAGTTGTGACCTCAAAAGGCCACTGCAATTAGCTCGTGAAGCAGTCGGGTTTGATGATGTGCCCATCAGAGGCTGTCCCATCTGTTGTGAGAAACAATCTTCAAAGTCAATAACATTGAATTGTTCCAACAAATTCTGTCACGATTGTATCACAACATATGTGGATGGGAAAATTTGTACCCAATGCTTGTCTTTGTCTATGAGAGCTAGCTCTTCAAGTCAATCAGAGAACAGCTCTGTGGAATGCCCAATGTGCCACAGATTTATTTGTATCGATTGTGATGCTCCATGGCATCCATTGATGAGCTGTGAGGAATATCAGAACTTGCCACCGGAGGAGAGAGATGCAGGAGATATTACTTTGCATCGGCTGGCACAAGACAGACAGTGGAGACGTTGTCAGCATTGCCAGCGAATGATCGAGCTCACCCATGGTTGCTACCACATGACATGCTGGTATGGTCAACATCTCTTTCATTTAATTGTTTTGTCCTAAATTGCCATTGCTTTTTGTTGATGGTTTCTCTCCACACACAGCATCATCAGAGGTTTTTTTTTTTTTTGGTCAGCAGATGTTTTTCTTCATTAAGATGAATAGTATAGCTATATTTGTTCCTGAAGCCTATTGGCCATGTGTTTCTTATTCATATGAGTGGACCTACCATGGACTGGATTCACTTCTCCATAGGACACGATTGAATAGGATAGTGCGTAATTTGATCATGGACACTCTGATAGTTGCAGCAGAGAAATAGGGTATTCGTCTAATGTAGCATTTTCACAGGCCTATCATCAGCCTCAATTTTGCTACCATCTAGTTTTGAGTATATGCGATATTCCATAAAGATTTATGTGGCAAGTTTGGAGCCAACAATTTTGTTGAGGCAGAACAGAACCACCTTAGCTGTTAGTTAATTAGCATATTAATCTAGGTGAATCTTTTATCTGACCCTTTTATCTAATTCAATTGTGCTACTAAATTGCAATCAATTCGATTGAAATAACTTTTTTATGTAACTCTCTGTAGGAGACTGTTAGAAGTCAGTCAAGTCTCTATGAGTCTCAACAAATTCAGTTTTGATTAAAATTGGCTACTTGTCATTGGCTTTTGAGAAGTTAGAAGTAGCATATTTACAAAGTGGCCTCTAGGACAAGTAAAAATTTGATGGCAAAGGCTATTAAGAAATGTACTTTAGTAGGGCTTCAAATACCTAATGCAGAAGGTTGTTGATTAGGTGACGAGGTTTTATATTCAGAAAATTCTTGTTGTGCATTGAAAGATTTCTGTTTTTTTGGTACAGGGGTCTTCAATGAGTTACAAAGTCTCTAACATACAGTGGTATATTACTATTAGTAATAGAGAGTTTTGGGTCCACATGGGCCAGAACAGACTGTGGATCAAAGCCCACTGGAACCAGCCCATGGGGTTGTGCAAACTTTTTTTTGGTACCTGCGTACAACGGGTTTCGAACCAAGGGTAGCCCCTAAGGAGATAGTTTCCTTTATCACCAGGCTATAAGAGTCGGAAGATTCTTCCTGTAAAATTTATTTCAAATGTTATATAAGGAGTGTTGAGTGGTTTTTGTAGGTAGATTAACAAAATTCCGAGCAGAACATGATCATCTAACTCTTCCCACATAAGATTGAATTAGATAAACACCTGAGGGCGTTGTTTACTCAAAGAAGAGTTAATTTATAACTTGAGGTTGACTTAGGATCAGTAATATTTCTTGAGCAATAGATGTTTCTTGTTTGTGTGCGCATGATAAATTTCATTGTCCCAAAGGTCATGGCCTGATGGTAAAGGACACCACTCCCTTGGGTCCAACCTCAGTTCGAAACACCTACTGCCTCTGCAGGTGGGAAATAAATGATGTGTACAACCCTCTGGGTTGATTCTAGTGGGCTTTGATTCATAGTATATTATAGGTTTGTGTTAGCCCAAGTCTCTCTAGCACTAGTAGTGGTTAGTCACTATATGTTTGGATTTTGTAATTTGTTAAGGGCTTTTGTACCAAAAAAGTCATGATAAATTTTATATTAGAAAGGGTTATATTTTATAGATTCATACATTGACGATACCCATTTCAGAAAATACATTATTTGGTAAGGCCTTTCAGTAAACTATGTGACAAATTAATTATTCTTATACAATGGGGAATTGGAAAAATATGTGGTGTGGTCCCATAATTCACGGTATGGTATTTTTTTTTTGTATGAATCGACTTGCTATGGACTGGACCCTCTTCTCTACAGGACACCATTGAGTAGGACTGCATAATTTGATCATGGACATTCTGATAGTTGCAATAGAGAAAGATGGTTTTCATCTGGTAGCATTTTCACAGGTAAGGTATAACATCTGTGTCAATTTGGCTATGAATGCTATCGTTTAGTTTTGAATGTTCAGTTTATTCAAATGAATATACACATTACACGATATTGCATAATATGTAATTTCAGTGGCATGTTTGGAGGCAACAGTTTGTTGAGGCAGAACAGAACCACCTCCACTGTTAATTAATTGATATATTAATCTAGGTGAATCTTTTATTTGAAGCTTTTTTTCTGATTCAACTGTGTCACTCAATTGCACTCAGTTTGATTGATACAACTTTTTTTGTGTGACTCTCTCTAGGATACAGTTAGAAGGCAGTCAAGTCTCCCATGTGTCTCACAAATTCGATTTGATTAAAATTGACTTCTTGTCATTGGCTTCTAAGAAGTTAGAAGTAGCATTGCAAAGGCAATTAAGAAATGTATACTTTAGTAGGGCTTCAAATACCTAATGTGGAAGGCAGTTGATTGGGAGTTGAGACTTCTATTTTCTAGAAAGTCTGATGGGCATTATAAGATCTCTTCTTCTTTTTTTGTACAAGTCTTTAATGAGTTACAAAGTCCTTAACATACAGTGACATGTCACTACTAACAATAGAGAAGTTTGGGTCCACACGGGCCCAGAATAGACTGTGGATGAAAACCCACAAAAACCAGCCCATAGGGTTGTATAAACTTTTTTTTTGTACCTGCACGTAGTAGGTTTTGAATCAGGGGTGACCCATATGGAGACAATTTCTACAGGTGGGAAAAAATGATCTGTATAGCCCTCTGAGTTGGTTCTAGTGGACTTTGATTCACAGTATGTTATGGGCCCATGTTGGCCCAAGTTTCTCTAGTACTAGTATTGGTCTATCATTGTATGTTCGGATTTGATAGCCTGTTAAGGGCCCCTGTACTAAAAAAAGGCATGATAAATTTCATTTCGAATAGGCAATATGGTGTAGATTCATACATTATAGGTACTTGTTTCAGAAAATACATTATCAGTGAGGCCATTCACTAAACCATGCAGCACTTCAATTATTCTTCTACTACAGGGATTTGAAAAAATATGTGGTGTGGTCCCATAATTCACAATATGGTGTTTTTTTTCGTATAAGAGGACCTGCTGTGGACTGAACCCTCTTCCCTATAGGACACCATTGAGTAGGATTGTGCATAATTTGATCATGGACATTCTGATAGTTGCAATAGATAAATAGGGTTTTCATCTAGTGACATTTTCACAGGTAGGGCCTCACATTGTTGTCAATTTTGCTACAATTTAGTTTTGAGTGGTCAGTTTATTAAAAAAAAATACACAACATTGCATAAAGATGTACTTTCAGTAGCATGTTTGGAGCCAACAGATTGTTGAGGCAGAACAGAACTACCTCAGCTGTTAATTAATTGGTATATTTATCTAGGTGAATCTTTTATTTAGACCTTTTTGTCTAATTCAACTGTGTTACTCAATTGCACTCACTTTTTTATTGAAATAACTTTTTTCTATGCGACTCTCTAGGAATCTGTTATAGGTAGTCAAGTCTCCATGTGTCTCAACCAATTTAGTTTTGATTAAAATTGGCTACTTGTCATTGGCTTATGAGAAGTTAGAAGTAGCATTGGAAAGGCTATTAAGAAGTGTACTTTAGTAGGTTTTCAAATACCCAACGCGGAAGGCAGTTGATTGGGTGATGAGATTTTTATTTTCAGAAAAGTCTTGTTGGGAATTGGATGATTGGTACAAGGGTCTTCAATGGGCTACAAAATTCCTAACATACAATGACATATCACTATTAGTATTAGAGAGGGGTTTGGGCCCATGCAGGTCCAGAACAAACTGTGGATCAAAGTCCACTAGAGCCAGCCCTTATAGGGCTGTACAATTTTTTTTTTTCCTATCTGAACACCAGGTTTTAAACTAATTTTCCTATCTGAACACCAGGTTTCGAACTAAGGGTGACCCCTAAGAAGACAGTTTCCCTTACCACCATACCATCGAAGTTGAAAGACTGTTTCTTTAAAATTTATTGCGAAAGTTATATAAGAGTTGAGTGGCTCTCTTAGGGTAGATTAACAAAATTCTGAGCGGAACATGATCATCTAACTCTTCCCACATAAGATTGGACTAGATAAACTTCGGAGATATGTGGGCATTGTTTACTCAAAGAAGAGCTAATTTATAACTTGGGTGTACTTAGGATTAATAATATTCCTGCCGAAAAGTCCGAAAGGTCAAAAGCATGGTAAATTTTGTTGTCCGAAAGGTCATGATCTGATGGTAAGGGACATTGCTCCCTTGGGGACCAACTTCGGTTCGACACCTGCTACAGAAAAAAAAAAATGTGTACAGCTCTTTGGGCTAGTTCTAGTGGGCTTTGATTCATAGTATGTCCTGGGTCTATGTTGGCCCAATCCTCTTCTAGTACTAGTAGTGGTTTGTCACTGCATGTTCGGGATTTTGTAGCCTGTTTAAGGCCCTTGTACAAAAAAAATGATAAATTTCATTACGAAATGGTCAATATTTGTAGATTCATACATTAAAGGTACCCATTTTAGAAAATATATTATCCGATAAGGTCTTTCACAAAACTATGAAACATCAATTGTTCTTTTATTACAAGGGATTGGAAAAATATGTGGTGGTCCCATAATTCACAATATTGCATTCTAGCATGAATTGGCTTATTCCCTTAGCTGGGTCTGTCCCTAACCTGAGTTTTTGTAGGGGCATTTTGGTCATTTACCCACATTTTACCTTATTTACTTAATCTCTTTCTTGTTAGGGTCAAAAAGAATTAATTTTTTGTTAGGGGTAGCCATATATCAGGTTCTTTTGAGAGAGCGGTGCCGAAGAGAGAGAAGTTGAGAGAATTTTATGGTTCGATTACTTGGTTTTGTGAATCAATTCCTGCCCTCCTCCATGGACATAGAGAAATTTTGCCAAACCACATAATTCTGTGCGTTCTTTTCTGTAGATTTTCTCTCTCTATTATTTTGCAGGTGTGGATATCTAACTGTAAAAGCATCACTGTGTTAGCAAGATATATTTCTCATGGGCGACACCAAAGTAGACCTTATTTCTGTAGTAAAACTCAAACTGTTATTGCTAGAATTTTCTGTTCCTATCTCTGCATGAAAGAAATACTAGTAATCCTTGCCTTGGATGGGGATTGTAATAACAGTATATTACCTGCAAGCCCTGTTAACTCATCTGCTGTTGGTAAACCTCTGAGATGATCTGATAACCTTCCCTGTTAGCTCACCTTCCATTACTATATTCCTTTCCACTTCTTTTACTTGTGTGGTTTCAAGCCAAAACATTTTACATCTGTTTTAAAGCATGTAATGCTGTGTCCTTGCTAATGTTTAAAATCATATATCAGGTGTGGCCATGAGTTCTGCTATAACTGTGGTGAAGAATACATAGATGGTACACAGACTTGCGAATGCGTGTTTATAGATGAAGAAGACAGGGACTCCAAACAGTCAATTTTACACTCTAATCAAGACTCCGAACCATGGAATTGGAACGCGTTTGATGCCTACACAGATCAAGAGAGATCTCAGTTGGCTTTGCTCCAGAGGTTCCTCGCTGGAGGCTTCGGCCTTGGAGATCACCACCACCCATGTCAGTCCCCTCCACATTGTTCTGACTCGTACATGGAGACTATAAAGGACCTCCACCAGCTCCCTTGGCTAGAGAGGTTCATCTCTGTGATCAGCGACTACCATGAAGACTATATTCGATGATGAGCAGCCAGACATCGCAAGAAAAATTTGATTACCGTGCATATCTCTTAACACGATTATAATAATTTGAATGTTGTTTTACACATACTTTCTGTTGGGTTGATCAATATAGAGAAGTGTTTTCTTGGTCTTTTTTTCTTTTAATGAATCTGTAAATAAAAAAAAGCCTCTCTCAATGTACTGGTGAGTAGAGTTCTAAAAAGTGAGTCTTGATAAACATTTCCCCATCGCTTTTTATTGTCTGTTATTTATGTTTTAGCTGTTTTTTGCATTGAAAGATAAAAACCATAATGCATGATGCATTGCTAAATACATTTATGCAAGTTGGTATTTTAACATTTTCTTAAAGTTCATAGCATAGGCTGTCAATCTAATAAAATGGTATCTGTTCTGGGTTTTAGAATCATGATTGTTTCATGGCATTGAGACTTGTTCTCACTTATTCTATTTGTATACAATTTTGGTGTAAATTCGTAATGTGAGGCAGATTACCATTCTGCAAGATATTATTTATGATTGGAAAATAATGGCCTAGCCCTAATTATAAGTCACATCAATTTTCTTTTTCTTTTTAAATCAGACACTCTCTTATTGAAGTACATGTTATATGAAATGAAATATATACTGAGATACAATAGTATTTTTTTTTTTCGCTTTAAAAAAATAAATTTTTTTATTGTGTCACACACTAAGATAGAATCATATACATTATGATAGCGCAATATATATTATGTTATAATAGTGTATGAAACTGCATATTGGACCACAAAACGGATTGAATGTATCAGTGCTCTTTATGATTTGTCATGATATACTTAACACGTTTTGCAACCTTACAAACCAAAAGCGCCCTCCAAAATTTGTTTTATTGATTTTTAAAATATAAAACCAATTCAAAAAAATTAGAGTTTTTAAAAGGAAGCGAATACTCTCACGAAGGGGAGAGACATGTTCTCTCACATGCTAAACAAGAAATTTGAAATAATAGGTATTAAACCCCCAATCCTTTAGTGGGACTGACTGAACACTGTATGCTTGACCAACAATATAATTTATTCACCAAAAAACAAAAAACAATATAATTTATTCACCAAAACAATATACGAGCATTCAAATCTAATCGGAATAGGTTAGTGATAGTTTGAATTATTTTTTAAGTTATATCTACCAAAGCTAATATAGAACATTTTATAGTCAAATTGAATGGTTTTATTATTATTATTATTTGAAAATTTGGTGACACAGAGACCATGTGACATGTATAACTTCCTTGCATGTTCGTCCTCGATGATGCCACTTGTACAATCTTAATCATTTTTTGAACATTTTGTCAACATCTGTCTCTGAGCATCATCATAATAGCTAAGCAACCACTTGTTACTAAATAAAGATATATTAAACATCCAAACGCGTAACATCATTTTTTTTGTTTCTTGAACGCAAACACTCACACCTTGATTGAGTGCAGCTAAATTTTCATTACTATTTATCATTAACATGAACAAAAAATTTCTCCTATTTAACTTTCATTTTTTATTATTTTTTTTATCATATGTATCCCAACACTTTGAGGCAATGATTAATTTTCTGAGTGTCCGCTCTAACTCACTCACTCGAAAGTTTCCTTACGGACATCTAGATAAGTCAAGAGTGAAAATCAAACAATGTGAGCAAATTCATGGTGTTTACCAACTCACCAAAACTTTGGTGATTGCATTAATAAGATAGCCACCTTGTTACACACAATCCATTCTTCACTTCCTATTACAGTCTCGTACACCTCGTTAGCGTGATATTTACCTTGTTAAATATTTTTTACATTTCCAATAAATAGATCCATGCAATTTATTGAAATACATATTTCATTTTTTTTATATAAAAAGACATACTTTATTATTTCATTGAATAAAGTATACTATTTTAAAAAAAAAATTTAAATATGACAGATTGAAATTGAGACGGTACAAAACACTTTCCTAACTAAAATGACTGAAACTCATATTGATGATTTCTATAGATAGAATTACATCATTAGTAAGAATGATAAACTGAAAAGAATTGGTCGAGAAGAATAAATAAAATATTTCAAACAGAAGCTCTTTCCAATGTAGCACAACAATGAACGGGGAACCTGCCATTGTTGGTGAGTTAAAATTATAGTATAACACAGTGATGTGTATTTCCACCAAAAAAAAAAACACAGTGGTGTGTATGAAGAACTAGGCATAAGAGATTGTATGAAGAACTAGGCATAAGAGATTGAATCATTCATTTACTTGTCACAGTAACAGAAACCTCGAGTAGCCATAAATGCAACAAAAAAGGGCAGTCAAATATCAGTATAATAATGCATTAAACCATGATATACTCTACTTCAAGATACCTGTGAAATATACATCCACTGAAGCACCATGGACATTAACAATTATCATATATAAACATCATCGATCAGAAGCGGCTTAAAGTAAACCATAACATTTTCTGATCACCCCCAAAAACAAAAAATTAAAGAATACTTTCCCTCTATAAAAAAAAACCACAAACATGTGGAAAAATGTGTATTTTCACCCATGTTTTCTGCACATGAATTCCCAAGCAATATTGAAAAAACCTGAATTTCAGCAAGAGATGTTATTCGATCCATAACTGACCGCATGGAGACTTGAATCAAACATATCAGTCATCCATTTCTGTGGTCCTCCAAGTTCTCCCTGTATATTATAAGCATAGGAAGGCCACCTGACATCAACAGTGCACGACGTCTGAACACCCATCTGAAGCAACTTTTGTGTTCTCTCAAGCACAACTAAGCTTGAAAACGTCGAGAAACTATTGCCAACAAAAACATCAGCACTAAACAAACCTCATAATCTATCGCAGATTTTACGAGGTAAGGATACTTATTAAATGTATCCCAAACTCCCAACCTCTTCTTCTCAAATGGAACCAAGCCTTCTTCCCAACCACTCAAAATGAAGAGTCCTCCAAGAGACTGTCAGCGATCGCAAGATACACAATAACAGGCTTTTGTAAACCTCCGATCTTCGCCACCCGCTCCATGATCTCTTCTTTGCTGCTACATATTTGGCTGATGTTGGACCTTTGTTCAAGCTTCTTACAGTGGATCATCCAATCCTTTTCAATCCGCATATGCACGGCTACATAAGGCACATGAGAGTTGGTCTCATTCCCACTTTTTAGCTCACCACTGATTTTTTGAATCTGAGACACAACTTTATTTGCCTCTGCTGATATCTCATCTACCACATTCAAACACTCGAAGATCTTCGCATAATCTTTCACGGGCCAATGATCATGCCAAAGAAATGGATTCTTACCAATGATTCGAATTACCTCAGCTTGGTCGATTGGGTCTTTTTTGCATTGTTTCAGTTGATCCATGTCTCTCTCTACAGTCCACTTCCTCCCGCTCCCCTTATGGAGCTCAAACGGCTCGGTTTGGTTGGTGAGGTCTGAAAATCGACCAAGTTGAATAAACCCCTTGCAGCGGGAGTTAAACTCTTCAAACTTGAAGATTTTATCAAATGCAACGGGCTCCAACAAGTCAACTTCCTTGTAAAACAGGGAGGCACTTAAGCTCGGCATGAGAAGAGTCCGATTCAATAGCCTAGCGGTCAAACAGGCCCTAGCAAACGCGATTTTCTGGTTGTTCAATCCCCAAACTATCTGTGGAACCTCCAAGAATTTGTTGTTTTGAATTGGGGATTGTGAATTAATTCTCGGAGAAGAGCTCGGAAACAAAGAGAACTGATCTTGTCGGGATCCACCGAGACCAGGAAAGGAGAAAGTGTTCTGAAAATAATGATACACACAACCAACAACAAGAATTTGCATACCGCGGGATTCATATGGCAAGTAGACAATTTGAGGCACTTGGGCTTATCGAATTTCTTGGGGGATTGACTTGGGCCCTTTTTCGACATCTTATTAGACAACTTCCAATCACATCATCAAATTATGAGATTAAAGCTTCAAATCCATATATTCATTGCGCTCGAACACTGAGTTTGACAAAAAAACATGAATAAATGAGATGTGAATGAAAGAAAATTTAAGAATTAGCAATATCATTTCACCAACCCATGAGAGAAGAACCTTAGAAAAAATATTAAGCATTCAACATATAACATATATATATATATATATATATATATATATATATATATATATATATATATATATGAATCTGTGTCCAACCAAAATGAGGAACAAAAACTGAACTGAACTGATCAATATGGATCTCTATGCATATGAAAGGAGTAAGAATATTCAGATTGGATTATTAATTAATACTTACAGGTTAAAATGTAATGCTGAATCAAGTAATGGGAAAAGAGGGAAAAAATATATAGATATCAAAGAACAGAGCACCCATATCCAAACAGAGGAGAAAAATTGAAAAAGATTCAAATTTATTTTATCTACACATGTATAACCCCCAAAAAGGAATCAAGAATTTCATTCATCACAGTAATTCGAATCAGAACAAATTCATCTTCTATACCCAAATGTTAAATCCGAAAAAGAAAATCTTCACATACCAAACAAAGATCAAAACCAATAAGAACCCAATTGAACAAAAGTTTTAAAAGAAAAAAAGGTAACAACTTTTCACCAAGAAACCACTTCCACTCATAGAATTCGAAACAAAACCATTCAAACGCAAATCAATTTCATTTCTTTGTAAAACAAAACACAAACCCAATCCAAAAAACTACAACGTAAAACAAAATCACTCACAATCAATTACAAAGAAAAGATATTTTTCCAACCCAAACTAGAACAAACCCAGATACCCAGAGAGAATCCGCACTCACTGAAAACAAAACAAACCAAACCCAACAACAATAAACAACAGACAAGGAAACCAAATGAAATCCTATCGAGCAGTACCTGAATTCAAACACTCACATAGGTTCAATCAAGAAATCCTTTGGGGGATGGCCCCATCTGACAAGCTATAGAAGGGGGAACCCAAAAACAGGATTTCACTGCAAAAGGTTTCTCTGATCGTCTGTCAGAAGCTGCAGAAGGACACAAAAATTTAAAAAAAGGAGAAACAAATTAAAACTCAACAAAATAAAAGGGGGGGTTTAAAAGGAAAGACACCTTTGCTTTGGCTGAGCTGTCAAATATGGCCGTATATGGTGGGAGAGAGGGGACCATTGATCATGTGATTATTATATTTTTGGTACATGATCTTGTGATTTGTTGTATACCCCTTCTGTTTTCCATATGCTTTGTATTTATTTTGTGTGATTTAGGTGATATTTTGTTATTTGCACCGGGGAGAGTATTTTAAAGTGACAAGTGGCAGGTGGATGTTAGAAGAATAAAACTAGAATAGGGTGGAATGGAGACGAATAAGCCAAAAAAAAATTGATTTACAAGAATTATGTATAATTATCTTAGCATTGCGGATTTGCATGTTTATATGAAATTGTTATTATAATAGGTCACATGTCAAATATTTTTCATCTTTTATCAAACAAAAAAATATTTTTTCACTGATATAAAAATCTAGATTGAAATATTGTCAATCCTAGAATTAATTATATTGCTATCCAAATTGGGGAAAACACATAAATGCATGTCTAGCAAATCCAATCATGGTTTGATATTTATTTCTAATTATGGGGTAATGATATTATTATTTAAATTTATACCTTTTGTTATAAGTGAGACATTTCTTTTGTTTTTTATTTTATTAAAGGAAAATGTTATGTAAAATCCCTTCCTAATTCAAATATGCACCTTTATTTTTTTTATAAAATACTATACCTCATTCAATAAATTATATATTTTCTATAAATAATAAATGGTACCACTTTATTTATAAAATACGAAAAAAATTATAATGAACTACATATTATATTACATATTATATAAGAATGGAATCAACTAAAAAGCTGATGTAAACAATGCTCTATTATTAAATTCTACAACTCTCTCATAACGTGGGCCTTTCAGTCATTTCAGACCCCACGTAAAGCCAGGTGGTCCGAATGACCGTTGAACAACTTACAACTTCGGGAGCGACGATTCATTGGGGTTGCTGTTTAGGTGATGATCTGTTAAGCTCACCGGGCGAGTATTTCAAAGAGGAGACAGGTGGCAGCCTGGCAGGTAGGGGGGGGGGTCTCTTTTCGTCGCTCCCGAAGTTGTTCAACGCTCCCGAAGTTGTGGTGGTGATTGAAATGACAGGATTGCCCACCTTAATTGGGTGTTTTAGAGTGAAAAGAACGGTAGAAAAACTTGGTCTACGTTGGTTTTATTGGTATTACGGTACACGCATGCGGATTGGAAATTATAAAACTTATATTATTTTGAAAATATAACAGGGACAATTTTAAAATGGGTTGAAAATAATACATTTTTCATCAAATCATATTGTTAGATGATGTTTAATATTTAAAAAAAATCTATGTAACCCTTGTGAACTGTTCAAAATTTATATAACCCTCTTAACCTTGGTTGAAATCACAGTATATTAAAAAATATCTACAATGTTAAGAATAACTCTGTTCAGAGGAGTAAAATCGTCGTTTATAGATGATTTTCTGTATTTTTAATATATTGTAGGGGGTTTTTGGTATACTGTGATTTTAATCAGGGTCAACCAAACATAATATTTACATAATATTCATCATTTCTCAACGAAAATTTAATTCATGGGGTTTTTTAGGAGGTTATATGGACTTCGAAAAAAGTTAAAGTGTTATATGGATTTTGGATAGTTTACAGGGGGTTATTTAAAATTTTTCCTTAATATTTTTAAAAAAAATAAAACTATGTAGTCTACATATTGAACTGTAAAAACGACAGTCTAACATTTTTCTTTTAAAATTGTGTTATACTAATGGCACCATTGAAAATGCTCATGTCAAAAAACCATCTTTGTAAGTGTGCCCAAGTAACACCTATGTTACATGATTGGAAATATTATATTAAGTTCATTTTATAGTCCAACGCGCAAATCGCATATGTTTTTATTTTTAAATCCTCATAAGATATAAATTTTTATAAAATATTAAGTATACTCTGATGAATTGAAGGATTCAATTATAAAAAATGTAAAAAAATTTCAACGAAGTAAATATCTTGATACAGTGAGTGGAGGAAGCTAACAAGGAATATAAGACTATATTTTGAACTATAAAAAAAACTATATATAATAGAGCTCTGCATAACTATCTATAATGTTTTATCCTTAGATTTGGGTCAAATTTTCATTTAAAAGAATTCAAAAATCTTGAAAAAAAATTATAACCACAATTATAATTTATATCATTAGTTAAAAATCAATTTAGATCATCTTTATTTTAAATTCATTAGATTATGACAGATCCTACAAATCCAATACGGGTGTTGTTTGTATAAGTGATTGTAAAAAGGATGAAACGTAACATTCCAATTTACATAAACGCATAAAGTATCACCATTTGTTATTTATAATATTTACCTTTTTTATGTCATAAAGAAACATTAAATCCAAAATAAAAACACTTTATTCTAATTCCACTTTTAAGTCTGTTATTCTTTCGAAAAAGTTTGTTCACCTTATACATTTTTTTTATTTAACAAACGCCTCTAGATTACCTTATATTACGAGGCTGAATACAGTCAGGACTGGATCCAGTCAGTTCGATCAGTATTAAATTAGACATCATTTTAATCGAATTGTGCAACTTATAATTCGAACTACATAATTAATTATTGAGTATATATTTCACTCTTTTATTAGATCCAATTATTTATTGAAGAAAATATGAATTCCTAAGTATCATCATCATCCAATAAGATAGTGAAATATATACCAAACAATTGGTTGTGCAGTTCGATTTATACATTGTGTAGTTCAATTAAAGGAGTGTCCAGTTCGATACCGACTAGAGGTGGTAAACGAGCCGAGCTTTGACCTGTTCAGGCTCGACCCATTTAGTATCAGACTCAGCCAGTGCCGGCTACAGAAATTTTCATAGATTGTGTCATTAAAAAAAATAAATTTCCTAAAAATTTTAAAAAAATTATTCTTATCATATGATTTTATTATAGTGTCTGTGACTTTGATATGGTTGTATAAATGGGCATATTGAATAACCCCACCACTTAAAGGTTGGTTTGTTTTTTAACGCTTATACACTCAATTTATTTTGTAACTTCATACACTAAGATAACGTAGTATACTTATATATTACATTATCATAGTGTTTAGAGTTCTATCTTAGTGTATGACACAAAATTTTTATCATTTTTTAAATGTAAAAAAATACACTAATGTATTTCAGTATATACTTCTTCCATATAACTGCATAAACTTCAATCGGAGAATATATGATTTAAAAAAAATCCCAATGTGAAATGCTATTGAAGTTGCACATATCATTTTTATTTTTATTTTAAATGGCAAATATTCGATTCAATCACTTTTATCAAACAAAACTTAAATCACACATGTTTTCATTTAAAAAATAAATAAACACCATCTAATAAAATATATGCTTTGATAAAAAATTTATATCGCTCCATTTCGAGTTGAATGAACCCATTTTTAATAAGTGTAAGAACATATTTACTGACGTATATACATCGTCTGACAAGATATATGTTTTACTAGATTTCTAACGAGGTATATAGAACTGTAAAAAAAATAAGTGTACTGCGCCCAAAAAAAATTAATGGGGTCTGATTGTATAAATGGGCATCTTAATATAGTTGTATAAATGAGCCTATTGAATAATCCCACCACCCAATGGTTAATCTGTTTTTCAAAAAAATTTAATGGGGTCAATTGACCCCACCTCAACAAAGGTGGCGCCGCCCCTGGGCTCAGCTCAACTCAGTTCAGAACCGAGCTTCATTTCGTGTTCAAGCTCGGCTCGTTGGACTCATAAAAAGCTCAGTTGAAGCTCGGCTCAGCTCATTTGTTAAACAAGTCAAACCAAAGCTCAAATCAAAGCTCGGCTCGGACTCTTTTAACTAAAAAAAACTTTGTTTAGCATTTGAGAAGTCACATTTCAAAAATCACAGCACTTTATACATGTGAGAGTAACATAAGCTCGGGCTCAGGCTCGTTCCTTTTTTTCTGTTAAGTAAACGAACCCGTCTAGGTTCGAGCTCGGCTCGTTTATAAACCAAGTTTTAATAATTGTTCAAGTTTGACTCATTTATATAATCGAGCGAGTTTAAACGAATTTTAACCGAACCGAGCCTGAGTTGCTTGACTCGTTTACCAACCCTAGTACTAACCGAACTGATTAGATCCAATCCTGACTGGGTCTGATCTCTTATATTACTTCATTCCCTCCTCTTTTTTCTCCCCCATTCTCTTTAGATCTGGACTCCGGAGACATCCATTTTAAGTGAAAGTTATTCATGATTTGATTACATAAATTATTGATATTGTGTTGATGTACTTTTTTAAGATTTTTTTTTATTATTTTTATTTTAAAAATTCCTTCGTAACTATATTTCATGTGTCTAGTGTTATCTCTTCATTTTTATGTGAAGTGTCGTACATGCAAATAATTAGTTTTTGGTCGTGATATTTCATTAATAATGTTGTTGCCTTTTTTGCTTTACAATTTTAATTTGTTGTAGTTTGTCTGTGTTATTTTAATTCCTATATTATTTTGTAATATTACTTTTTATAATCACTAACATATATATGAAATCATCTCTGCTACCCTCTCCGATGAGGGGTTTGATACAATAAAAACACTTATCCACAAAAAACGAAACACTAAAATTATGTTGATGTAAGGTTTGTTTTCATGAGAAAAACTTGTGTGACAATTAAACCGTTCTAAATTAAATATGTTTTTCTAAATATTTTCATAAAAGCCCCTTTTATAATTAGGCCAACTTTGATTAACCTTAGACTTTAGATAATGTTAGTGGAATCTATAAAAGTTTTAATTTTCTTCAAATATATATATTTGTATGGATATGGATGTGGACATTGATTTTGAGTGGCACCATCATTGTATCATATTCTATCACTCTCTCAATTAACAACGATGGGAGTTTAAAAGTGAAGCCACATCATGAAAAAATCATATGAGACTTTAATTAGTTATAAAGATAAGTGATAGGGCCACCACCACCTCCATCATGCATAGGGTTAAAAAGAGCTTTTTGGCTTCAACATTAGATCACCCTTGCTCATGTGAGCAATCAATTGCTTCTACCTTCCTATTTACACAATGTTTTACTTCTTTTATTATTTATATATAGACACTCAACTTCTTTCTTCTTTCCAACTCATTTTACATTTTAAGGTTTTCAAAAAGAGACTTACTGCAAAGCTTTTGTACAAGGTATTTCATATCTAAGCAAATTAAGATGCTAATTATGCATGGATCCGATAGATTCTTTTTCCAAATCCTTACATGTACTTCTTTTTTCTTTTGTTAAGATACACATTTCATTATGTAAGATATACACTTTAAAAAAATCAAAACATGTGGGTTGATGGTTTACCCCATTTTGCAATCCGTCTGCAATCCAAAAGCGATCCACTGGTATACACATTACGTTATCATTGTGAATATTACACTATTGTAGTATACGAAAATTAAAAAAATTTATTTTTTAAAACATATACTAATATATTTCAATGGATTTTTTTTAAATTTTATAATAGTATGCACTTCAATAAATGACTGAGCAAATGCATATCTTTTAAAAAGAAAAAATCAATGAGGGTTAGGGACGTGATTTCACATGAATCTAGACATATCATTTTCTTTTTCCCCTTAAGAAATCCTTAAAAGGGTAGATGGGTGTACCAGCCCAACCTAAACATGGTGTTATCCCATGTGACATATCTCAGCCCATACGTATCACGATCAATTAACCATTAATCGGAGCATGGATGCAAATTGTTCAGGGTTTAAATGAAAAAATCTCAGGGACCTAAATTTAAATCTTATGCAAGGACCTATTTAAAAAATGGATTGTTTGAAATGGAAAGTTTCTAAAATAAAAATTGTACTAGAATTATTAAATTTAATATTTATGTTTTTTTTAAAGATTTTTCAAGATCTATGTGAAGGTTTAAATAGATTTTCACATTAAATATTATCCCATGAATTTGTTTATTCTTGAATTTATGAAATCATTATTCTTTGTGTATGGTGATCAATGGATCTTGTTCAAGCTCATAAATATCAAATGACTATGTTAATCATCAAAGTGACTATCATGTCCCCATGGCTTCAGGTCGATGGATAAGGACATCAGCCCCTTGTTGGGCTTCTGGGATTCGATCCTCGCTGCTGGCGAGAATGAACACAAAAGTCACAATCCTGTTGGGCTTGATTTAGTTGGGCTCCAACCCACTGTTTTTGGTGGACTTTGTCCACTCAGTTTGTAGTCACCCTCTAAGTCTTGTAGTTTGTAATCATTCTATGAGGTCTATGTAATTCTAAGGCTCCAACCCACTGTTCTTGGTGGACTTTGTCCACTCAGTTTGTAGTCACCCTCTAAGGCTTGTAGTTTGTAATCATTCTATGAGGTTTATGTAATTCTGCTATATATACAGAGCCTTTCTAAAAAAAGTGACTATTATAAAAATTTATAAATAAATAAAGTTATAAAGTAAAATCTTTTGTCAGTTTTTCAGCAACCGCCGCACTAGCGCACTCTCTCCAGCTCTTCTCTTGTAAAATGGGCGAGATTCTTTTGGTTTTCATTCGATTTTGTCCTTAATGATTTCTCTTTGTCTGATGAATTCTATTCATATTCCATTCCAGATTTAGGGTGTGTTTGATTGCGCGATTGTAAAACTGATTATGCAAGAATCTGGGGTTTAAAACTGATTCTGCAGGAAACTCATCCCCTAGCTTTTGGAAATAGCATCTTTTGGGCACTATTTGTCTGAAATTTGTATGCGGGATGCTGCTACAATAAAACTGTTTGATTACACGATTGCAGAAGCAAACGTAAAACTTTACAATAGCGCAACCAAACGCACCCGGCACCATACTTTTGTGTATCAATACTGGGAGAGTGGGAGGAAGTGGTGGAAGAATTGGAGGGTTTTGGGTTTCGGAGAGGGGGTGGAGGGGAGAAGAAACTTCATCGCTGGGACAAGGGCAATGTATGTCTGTCATGTGGCACAAGGAGAACGTGTTGAGAAATCAACCGAGTGTTTTTAAATATAGTTTAATATGATATATTGTGAGAGTATTTAATAACTATTACATTAGTCTCACTTCAAAAAAATGGATTTGTTGGGAATGGGTTTAAAGAGTATTTAATAATTTTTACAGTTATCCTAAATGGATCTGTTGGCAATGGGTTTACTAATCAGATCCATTTATTAATGGGCTTGAGCCATTGAGCCTATTTAATTGAGAGGATAAGGTTACGTCCGGCTCTATTTTCCAGTCTCATTTCATGTCTACACGTTTTTTGTATTTTTGAAAAATAGTATACATCATCTAATGAGGTATATGCTTTTATAAAAAAAATGAAGCATATACTTCAATGAATTGCATGGATGCATTTATAGAAAATGCATCTATGTTTTTGAAGTATATACGTTGTTAACATGAGAATATGCGTCGTTAATTTTCTATAGACGTATATAGAGCTAGAATTGGGGCTGAAAATGGATATGGGTGTAACAGCGCCTGATTAAGATATATATACTAGAGATAGTTATCTTCCCTATTGTACAGAGGGCAATGGTGTGGGGAGTGCAAAGAGGTGTGCAAAATGGCAAAATGGATTGGCGTATTTGTGTAAAGAATACTATCTTGAGAGGAATACCTCCTAAAACTGTTTTAAAGTATCTACTATATATGTTGTCTTATGTCTTATGACTCTTATATCTTGTAAGTCTTTTGTACATCGAAATACTTGATCAAAAGACGAGCTAGGTTCTCTATGGCTACCACTACATGACGTGAAACTTTACAAAAATGGATGGGATCTCCGTCTAGTCGTATTCTCGAATACGAGCAATGCATTCCTGTAATTGTATCAGAGCAGGACCTCCTTCAAACAGGACCTGTAGTAACGGTTGTGCATCACACTAGACTCATAATTTTTTTATTTTAACTGTCAACTACCAAGCCCATGGCCATGAAACCATTATTAAGTCTCTCAAGTATCCAAAAAAATATATATATCCGATCCTAATCCAACTAAAAACAGAAAATTAACATCCGTATCCAAAAAAATTATTCGTATCCAAATTCTGGATACGAATATATCTGTATCCAATTAAAAAAATATCCGTATCTGAAAATATTATTATATTATTATTTATTCATTATATTTTTATATATTTAGGATTAGTATGAGTTTTTATTTTTATTCCTGTATATACTCATAATTTTATATCTTATACGAGGTAATCATTAGATTTTTTACCTATTTTAAATATTAGATATATGACCGGTCCTAAGAATTGTGCCATATTCATTTTAAATTTTTAGATATTTCAGATAATTATTTATGTCTGAAACTGGATATTTGGAGGGTATTTACTTTCAATATTCATCGGATAAGCTCAAATACGGTTATTTTTTTATCTAATTTGGATACGGATATGGTTCATATATTGACAGACTTATCCGCGATTTGCCATGCCTGTTCTTGACATATGACATACGGTGCTCCCGCTCCTCTTGATCGTTGCGGAACGAATATGTTATCCAAAGGAAATCCTCTCTATTCCCCTTGGTACTTAGCTATTGATTTAAGCCCCCTGTACTGATTAAGTTGATGATATTTCCTCAGTAAAAGATCCGCATAGCATTCTTTGATAAAATATTTCTAACTATTTGTATTAATCAAGCATTGTAAAAATATTTCTTGGGAAAACATTTCTTTATACAAAATTGATTTTTTTTTTTGGGGTGGGGGGGGGGGGGGGTGTGTGTAATGAAATAAGTTTAAAATGTGAGGTGAGCATTCGAATTAAAATTGAGAGCCCCTATCTCATAAAAATTAAATAGCATACTCATTAATTTCTTGTAATATAAAAAGTATACTGGATAAGGATTGTAGGAGACCAATTCAGCTAAGAGAACGAATAGGGAATAAAGAAGAACAGATGCGAGGACTGAACGATAGAATAACCTGCTGCTTAGATAAAGATGGCAAGGGTAAGAAAAGCCCATGGACCGAGGGCCAAGATCAGGAAAACTGAAGACGGATAATTAGTCAAACCCAATTTAGTCAGGCCGGGCAGGAGTCGCGGGCTGTAGGGCAAGTCGAGTAGGGCAGGTGCCCTCAAAAAATATTAATAGACAAAATCGTGCCCGATAAAGTCGGCTAACCGAACCAAAACTTGCGAACGAAGGGACTTATCTCGCATATTGGATATAGTAAAGTCCGAGCTAAAAAGCAGGCCGCCCATAAATTTAACCAGGGGATTCCCTAACACCTAAGGGGACAGTACGACAGGGAAACCGTTATAGGATTTTAATAGGGATGATCCCTAAAAAAAGGTGCTACGTGTTAGAATGGGCCACATGGATTCAATTTTGCTATGGACTTCCGCAAGGGTTCTAAACCGGCATGCCCCGCAGTATAAAAAGGAGGCTCCATCTCCCTTGAAGTGTGGTTATACAAGAAAAACTCCTAACTCTCTGTCTCTCTCTCCTTGAACAGCTCAAGCGTTCCAAGTTCTTTTAATTTCCTTCCTCTACAAGGAGTGGACTGATTGAGCATCGGACTGTTAGCGGCCAGCACACCTGGTGTGAGTGGCTAGGTACACAGTTCGAAGCCTTGACAAGGAGCCTCTCAGAGGATCCGACGGGGCGACGAGGCAACGCATTCCTAAGGTTGTAGCCGGATCAACACGAAAAGGAGTCCAATGCCCATCACTATCCACCCGGATAAGTTTTTCATCTCAAAAGCCCCAAGGATCGAAGTGGATCCGGCCATTATTGGAAGGGGATTACGCTGAAAACTACCCCTCACGAAAGCCGATATATATTGTATTACGTGAAAAAATTTCCATATCCAATGCGAATTATATCATGACTACAAATGGGTCAAAATGTATTTTTTTTAATATTGTCAAAAAATAATATCCTGGTTTTGAATTGGATATGGATAGGTTCGATGCGAAACCACATCCTATTATTATTATGTTAATGATTTATTTATTTAATTGATCTCTAATTTGAATATTCTAGAACTTTTTATGGAAGTTGTTATTTTTATTATTCTAAACATGTAATGTTTTATTATAGGGTATCCTTGTGTTGTGATACATTATTAGATTTTTAAATTTTTTTATTAGTATATATTTTTTATTTTAAGAATTTCAAGATCTTAGATTTATTTTAATTCCAAAATTTTGAATTTTGTGAAATTTCGGCAATTATATGTATCCGAATCCAGATTTTCGGATCGGAACGGATTATTACTTTAAATAATCGGATTTCCAAACAAAAATTTTAGATTCGGATTCTAAATGTCAGATAAGAAGTTGTGAAAAACAAATTATGACCTATTCTAAATTCGTCGTCATTGACAGACTTTACCCAAATCTGATGCCTGTTCTGACATATCATATAGCTCCCGCTCCTCTTTCGTTCGGAAATTCCCTCCGTTATATTATAGCTCGGCTAAATTATCTCTCTGATCATGAGAATTCAATTATTATGTTGTTACAATTGATATCTGATCATAAACCCCTCTATTTTTTTTCCCCTTGGACAATGTTGAGGCACTTTAAATAAAAACTATTCCTTGAAAGTGTTCTACGTTCCTGCTCTCCATTCACCATCATATTACATTCCTGCAATTTGTTTCTGGATTCTGCACAGCTGGACTCCCATATCTGTCCATATCTGTGTTGGTGGACGCGATTTGATTAGAATATGCCTCAACACCTCTGTCGTCTTCTTCGTGTGCACTCTATAAAAAGATGTATTAATGGTTTTTGATTTCTTAACTGTGTCACGGGTGTGCAACAAAATTTGAGCGCAAGTCAAGAGTCCACTGACAGTCTCTAGACCATGGCCCTCCATAACTCTAGATTTGAGCGGGATGACCTACTAATTCCAATAACACTTACTATATGTTTGTTTTCAATTGTCATATCACATATAGTATTATACATTAATATATATTCCATTGCACAAAACTTAAAAAAATGCCATCGATTTGTATGAATATGCACATCATTTTTTTAATAAAAGAATGTATTTCATTATTTAAACATATAATTTAGGAAAAAATCAAAACAAATGGAACTGAAAGTATCATTTTACATAAAAACACTGTGATGAGGTATATATTTTGTTAGAATTTTTTTTTACACATTCTATAAACGCATTCATACAATTAAATATTGCATTTGATGAGATATACTCTTTTCTTAAAAAAATTAAAAAGGGCGCAACCTTCATTTGAGGTTGAAAACGAGACCAAGTTTAACATTGAATAATGTTAAAGATAGTCGACAGTACAGTCCCACGTGTATTCTGTGCATATTTTGATTTTTTTAAAAAAATATTAAAGACATGAAATATATAATTTTATGAATTAATCATATATTGCATGGATCCATTAGATGTAAAACATGAAACATTAATAAATTGCTGATGAGATATGTCCCTTATCTAAGGAGGTATATACATTGCTGGATAAGTATTGAGATATATGAATTGTTTGTTGGAATTTTCCTACGGACTGCATGTAACAACACTTTTTTCTTTTTCATAATTAGGTATTAATTTTTATCGAGATATATCAAGATGAGATATATTATTTTATATAATAAAAAAGTACAGTATGCATCTAATAAGATATGCATCTAATAAGATATGTATTTTCATAACATGAAATACATTCTAATATAAATAGTATGCATACTAATGAGGTATAATTTGCAGGAGATCTAAAATATATATGTCAATAACAAGCTCTTTCAATGATAACGTTGCTGTAAATTTACAGCCCATACATTAGGAAAGCACAAATCTGATATGTAGAGGTGACACAAATTATTATTAGGGAGCTGCTACCTGGGCCCCAAAAATTAAGCCCCATTTGTAAGCCCCAATACATATTTGACTTTTTCTAACCACCAAAATGACAATGACAAGACTACCCTTCTTATAATTTTAAAAATTGGATCTCGTGTAGGAGAACATCAACCACATGTTATCAATTAAGATACAGTATGTACTGAAAATCCATGCTACTGAGAACTGCATAGAAAATTCATGTCTTCAAAATATCAACAATTAAGTAACAACCTTTAAAAAATAGGGATTCCAGATGTGTAATCATGAATTAATAACTCTCTTTAGATATGTATGGAATGAATTAACAAATACACATTCCATACAAGAGATTGATTTGTTGAATATGAATAAGTCTACAAAGCATGTACTGTATAATTTACACAAACACACAATTAAACAAAGTACACAACAATGCATGTAATCAAGACATGTACTTAATTTAAAATATGATTCAATAAATTATGTGATCAAATTGACAAAAAATCAAAATAATGTATTCAGATTGAAAAATATCTTGAATGAATCGTGCACAACAAATGGACAAAAAAAATTAAATGAATATTCTTCTCTTCTTTATTGAATTGAAACAAAAATAAAATTCTGTTTTCAAATCCAAATCCATGAATGAAAATTAAAATATCCCAAAATTTAGTATTTTTTTTATGAAAACAAAAAGAAATCACATATCACAATGCTTGGATCCAAACAGAAAAATTGAAAACCTCTATGGAAATCATGTATGGTATTTCAATGAGAACTTCGAGCTTTTTTATTCTTATGAATTTGATTCTTTCCCAACAAATCAAACCGCCTAAGTTAATTGGAAAACTCATGAAGGGAATAGAAATTGTAATGGGGTCTAAGTTGTTCAAAAATCATTATTGTTATTATTATTTTTTTTTTCAAAACTGACTGTGGGATGCTCTTGAATTGCAAGGCCCAGAACCAGAGCCCATACATCGACCAGTCAGGGAAACAAAAAGGCCAAATCACGTTGTGGAGTTTGTACCCTAAAAAAAAGAGACGGCTCGTCGTCGTCCTTTGTAAACGATTTTAGTCCCTTCTCTCCGCCCTGAAGAGCACAACAGGGGAACCAGAATCAGAAACCAAGCCCCCCCCCCCCCCCCCCCCAAGAAAATGAGGAAGCGAGGGCCGAAGAAGGGAGGAGCGGCAGCAGAGAAGGACAACTCGGTCGTCACGGAAGCCACTCGCATCCGAATCTCCAAGGTCCTCGAAGAGTTCCGAGCATCCGACGCCGACGGTCAGTACCTCGCCCTTTTGAACAAATCATTCTTGGGTTTTTTATGTTTTGGGTTGTTTGAAAGTTGATTCCTTTTTGTGATTTGGGTGTTTTTTGGATGTTGGGTTTGTAAGGGTGAGTTCGAATAATTAGAAAAAAGGTTCTTGAAGAGGCTAATGGTTTTTTGAATTCCTTCTTTTGGTGGGTTTCACTGAAATCTCCCATTTGTAGCTCAAATGGTTGTTTTTGAGCTAATTAATGTGTGTGGGATTAGAGTTGGTAAGAACTATTGCTTGGGAGAGTAGTGGAAGATAGGTCTGAAGGCCTAAATGTTTGAAAATTAGTCGTACTTTTAGGTCGGACATTTGAACTGATCTCTCAAGTTGGTCAAAATCTGATTCTTTTGGGGGAAAATGATACTGTAGTCCGCCGAGTGCCTACATATTTGGCATTCCAATGCAGGACAGAGCACATATGGGTTTGACAAATCTGCTTTAGATATTAGTAATTGTGGTTGTGATCATTTAAATAATTAGGGAATCATGTAGAACTGAATGGTGTTGTGCAACTTCGTCAAATATAATTCTCGCCACTCAGAATATAGAATAATATAATGAAAATGTTTCCTTGGGTCCATTCAGATTTTTTTTTCAATGTGGATCAGATATGCATGGAAGGACTGCTGGATGAATATAGACTGTCCTGCAATTCTCTTCCCAAGGCTCTTGAAGTTGGCCTCCTCTAAGGGCTGGGCTAGCCAAGGTCCGGTAGGTCCATGTAGGATGAGGGGTGAGGTAAGAACTCACACCATGGCTTAGCTTCACATCACCTAATAGGAGATGATATTTGTGCTTATATGTGAGCATTGTTCATAAACACCAAGAATCATGTTAAAGTTGTGAGCTCATTGAAGGCCAAAGACAATATCTTGTTGTGTGAGCCTGAGCCATTACAAAAATATTATAGTTATATGGAGAAGCATAGCGAATCTAGGTTTATTTGTCAATTCAGGATACAAACTCCATGATGAGGAGGTGCACTTAGGAGTAAATCTACCCCAAGGAGTGGAGGTCAGAGTGATTCAAGATTATTGGAATGCTTGTACTCTTATCAAGGTCTAGGCATTCATGTTGATGTTGGGACTCTACTAGCTCCTCATAAAGGTTAATAGAGCAATTTGGGCTAATGAACAATGATTTATATGGAGTGGCAGATATAAGTGCCAATTGTCAATTTGGGGTGTGTACTTTTAATAGAAGCAAGTTTTGAGATGGCAAATTAGCCTAATATTCTTGAATGGCATGCTTGCTTCAGGAGATAGATTAAGAGAGGGGATATGAGTAAAAAATAGATATATTGTGATTTTCCCACATGGAGTATGTTGGGCATTATGGTCTAACAAGAAATGATGAATTGGTCAGCATATACAGGCTTCTGCTAAGAATAGTTGTGTTGGTAATAATGGATTGGTGTATGAGTATCCTCAAGGCTCAGATACGCGCACGGGGGGGGGGGGGGGGTGTTTCTTTTTTGAGTGAGGAATCTGTGTAAGAGATTTGAGTTTGTTGTCCATTTTTTTTTTTTGTGGCTTTCTTATATTTCCTTGCTCTTATCTCTGTAATATTCATTTTATCTAAAACAATTGGAGATACCATTTTTTCTCCCCCCCACCCCAAAAAAAAAACCTCTACAATTTTTTGTTGATGGAATCTCTTCCGATATAGATGTAAAATTGCTAGGTGGTAAGGGGGCACCTTTCCTCACACTCCAAATTTTTTTCCAAAAGACTAAGTTTACTGAATTAGGTAGGTCCACGTCTTTTGAAAGTCAATCCCTCCTTCGATGTTGATTTCAAAATCAGATGTGAAGCCACTTTTAACGTTTATACATATTAAATAATTTAGTTAAGGTTTTGTTCTTATTTGCATTTAGCCCTTCAGACAAAAACTTTTGGAGAATAATGAATATTTTTTAATTTGAAACTTAGGGTGTGTTTGGTTGTGCGATTGCAAACTGATTTTTTTACGAATGTTGGATTTCAAAACTAATTATGCAGGAAGCTCCTCTCGCTTTTGGAAAATGCTTTGGGCACTATTTGCCTGAAATATATATGTAGGAAGCTGTCCTAGTTTTTCTGTTTGGACGATTGCATAACACAGCTTTCTGCAAACGCACCCTTAGTGCTTTTTGGAGAATCAATTAATTAATAGCTTGAGTTTTAGTTGTATGTAGTCATTATCTTTTTGTATTATTGACATAAGATATTAATGTTGATCAAACTTTTTCTCTTGTGATTTGCAGTGTACACATTTGAACCTGGCTTAACAAAAAATGATAGAGCTGCAATACATGTAATGTGCAGAAAAATGGGCATGATATCAAAAAGTTCTGGGTGGGTATTTTTTTTTGAATATCGCATATTGGAAGTGTATAGAGATCAAGTAATTAATAGTTAGCCCTCTTTTACTATGAGCATCAACATAATTTCTTAACATTATTAAAAAAAAACATAATTTCTTAACTTGTGAAGCTGACATCTAGATTTATCATAGTTTATCGCAAGACATAAATTGGACACGGGACACTTTGGACACATATCGAACACGTCTAGTCCATGTCCAAAAAATTGAAAATAATTTTTTGAATTTCAATCATGCATTAGTTGAACGATGGAGATGGCGTGGACACGCGACACTTATACAACACAATATTGTAACTTTTTTCTCAATAATATATAAGGTTTATGCTATGTCCATGCAGGGCCAGCTCAATACGTTATTAGGCCTAAAGCAATTAAATAATATTTATTTTAATTTTAAACTATTAAATTTTTACTTAAATATCAATCTTCTAGGTTTTTGGGATGTAAAATTACTAATTAAGTTTATTAGATTCAAATAAAAGAAAGCCTTGTTCCTTGTTGTCCACACCATATATTTTTTTCGTATCTACAACAAATAGGAAGTCTAGAGAGGTTTATTTTTATATAAAGAAGAAATAGAGTGAGAAGAAGGATTTTTTTGAAATAAAAAAGAAAGATTGAAAAGAAGAAAAGAAGATAGTGTGAAAAAGACACTTTTTTAAGCTTTCCATTTTATATCCCATTTTTTTGGGATTCAAAAAAGCCTTTAAATCCTATTGGTCATATAAATTTTTTTTTTGCTATTTTTTAGGTATCATAAAATATTGTCAATTTTTTATTGGTTATTTTTTTTACCATATCAAAATGACTATTAATTTTTTTAAAAATAAATATTTTTTTGCATTGTGTAAAGTTATCATTGGTCAATATTTGGATCTACTTATAAATAAAAAAATTTAGGGGCCTTTGTACATCTGGGGGCTTAGGCAATTGCCTAAGTTGCCTAATCAAAAAACCATCCCTGTGTCCATGTCCTAATTTTTCAAGATTTTTCACATCACTGTGTCTGCATCATGTTGAGTTTGTGTCCATGCTCCACAAGTTATATAATGTTTTTAGTATAACAATGTTTTGTGCATTGGAGTGACTGGAGTTCATTTCCTGAGCAGTGTCACTTGTAACCTGTACTACTGGTACCACTCGGGGGGCTTTTGTGGGTTCAATATTGTAACATAGTATCCTGGTTCAATATATTGATCGCGGTAGAATGTCTACCTTTCTTAAAATAAGTTAGCTATGTCTTTATCATTATGAGCTGCTCGTGTCCATGTTTAATGATTTTGTCAATATAGTTGATCACATTTCATTACCTCACATGTCTGGTTCACAAGCTCACATCCAGTAACTCACCTTTATCAATTTATTTTGTTCAAATTTAATTAACTTTGTGAAAGTCATAGTTCATTTTTAAAATGGATTCCCTTTATTTCTATTAGCATATTTAGAAAAATACTCCGTAAAGGAGGTCAGGTTAAATCGAGGTCAAGGGTCAAATTCAAGGGGGCACCAATCTTCAAACAAAACAAAATAATACTCACTTTGTGAACATAATACTTTGTGCAGGTTTGGTCCCAAGCGGTGTCTTTCTGTTTACAAGAATAGAAAAAAATCTCTGTCACTTGAAAAAGGGAAGGAATCTCTCTCTTGTCTAAGATTTTCGGAAGAATCTAGAAAGGTTCTACAGGATTTGTTCACACAACATCCTCCTCAAGATGAAGAGGTTAGTGAGGGCCTAGCAGAGCATCATAGAAGGAAGAATAACAAAAGACATGGAAAACAGGATAATAGTTTGTCAAAGCCTTCAATGAGCACAGCTGAAATTGCAGAGAAACGGGACTTGCTTGCTACACGAATAAAAGACATGGAAGATCTGAGACAGGTTCTCTCAGCTGACCAATTATTTTATTTTATGTTGTGCTGCTATAAGATTGACTGCTGCCTGCTGTAGGTTTGATTGTTGAATACTGAACAGCATTCTAGTTTTTCCTGTGATCTATATTTGAAGTTTTGAACGTTAAATGGTTGACATGTAGGTGGCAGAAAGCAGATCTAAGCTTCCAATTGCGTCTTTCAAGGATGTCATTATATCAACATTGGAGTCTAACCAGGTTTCACTCATGAATCTAGAATTTTCAATCATGATGAATATTTTATTTCTTTTTTTATTCATTATAGTTAGGCAATCCTGTGCTTGATTATGCATTTGCAACCTAGTCAACGATAAAAATTATTTCTGAATGCATGCATATCAGGGATGTCTTGGTTTGTATGTTTGCATTTGATGTGTAGAAGGATTCCATAAATGCTGCATGTAACAACCACTACAACATGGCAGTGACCTAAATATAGTTTTTTCCCTAGATAAATCATACCTTTTTTTTTCTTAAAGTTAAAAGTGTGTTTCCTAGAAATTCATGGAATTCTCTTATTTTAGAATTTATAAGCCTACCGCCATTATCAAAAACCTTTTACTGTATTCATCCTATCAATCTAATTTCTTTCATAACGTCTTGCAGTTTCTAGTTTCTTCTCCCAATTTATTTTGTAATTGCTTGTGATTCTCTCTGTACTGTTCTGAAGTCTTTCACTACCACTTGCTTCCCCACATCCTTTTGTGTTGTAATACATTTATGCATTTTGAATATATTAAGATACATACGCGTGTCAATAGTGTTCATTTCTCTTAAACTTTGAGATAAATATTATGAAGGCCATCTCCTTTCCAAAGCATTTTTTTTTTCATTTTTGGTATTATGTGTCTTGACCTTGTTATCTTTTTTGAAGATCCAATGATCCATCATTTCCTTTTGTTCAAGACGTGTAATATGATTTCTCCTATTATTCTTTCCAGAAAAAGTGTTCATTTCTCTGTTCATTGGCATGTTTTGTGTTCCTGCCATGCCATCTGCTTCCATGTGTCCTTATGATTTCTGGGAGGATGCATTCTTCTTGTGCTTGTATTTTCTCTGCACATCTGTGTTCCTCTATGTGTAGATAATCATGTAGAAGTTGTTTTACTATATAGATATTTAAAATAATTTGTTCTTTTTGAGATGGTCCTGGTTTTTTGTGTACGTGAAGTTGTGAACCTCACTGGATATTGCACATATTCTGCACAAATTTAAAACTGCATGTAGAGATTTATGCTGTGCAATGCTACTTCATAATGTTTCTTTGCTCCAAATCAGGTAATTCTGGTGTCCGGCGAGACTGGTTGCGGGAAGACTACTCAGGTTGCCTGCTCTTTGCTTTCTCTTCTTTCTGGTATACTTAATGTATCCTATGTGAATTTATTGCTTGGAATTAGTTGTGTCCTTTTTCCTCTAGGCATTTTTGTGTTTCAAATGGTTTGGGACTTTTCTATCTGAATCACATGCCAAATTATGCTTTTTAACAAAAAAACCATTGCATTTGAAGAATATTTTTTTCCTTATCCACTTTCCATAAAAGTCTGGACAGTATCTGTTCCCTGAGAAACGTTTAAGTTTTAACATGCTTCTATGTGGTTTTGAGTATTGGTTTGGATAACAGTCCAAATCCTGAGTCTTTAGTGAATAAAGACACAAATTGACCAGGAGGTCTCTTGTTCAGTGCATTGGATCACGAGTTTCTTTGGAGATTAAGCCTTAGAAACAATTGTCAGCTTAGATTTTTCAACAACTCAATTAAGCATGCTATATCAGAATGTATAATAACTTGGGGTTTTTTTTAAACAATATAAAAATACTATGATAAGTTATGTAGAATAGCTAATATCACCATCCTTGGGAAAATATATCATGTTGAACATTCTTTTTATGTATGGTAGCCCAGACTCGAGCTGGATTAGATCATTATCCAATTTTTTATTTAATGTTTTGTAAGGATAGTTTTGAAAGAAGCCATGAGTACGTTAAGTATTTTGATTGGACTGTCAGTGCAGACGAGTTTTCAAGAACATGCTGCATGACACATTATTAATGGAGCATATATGGAAATGATTGACCAGAATGTTTGTAACCAGTGGGTTCGGTAGAAGTCCAACTTACCTATAGAAACACATTATTAATGAACATTTTTTGATGGAGAGAAATGGTCTTCAACAAGGTTTTGCACGACATATTCATAGAACAACTAGGGATCCTCTATTGGTAGGATAATACAGATTTTTTTAACATGACTGGAGTTTTAAGATGCGAGAGGGTTGAGAATGATAGACTGGTTATTGTGCTGAACAACCTAACTTGGTTTCTTAATTATAGGCATCCGTTTTTTTTTATAGAAAAATTAGGAGCCATCTTATTAATATAGAACACCCCCCCCCCCCCCCCAACCCCGAACAGTAAGGAGATGAGGGATCTTCGTACAAAGTAAAAGTGAAAGAAAGGAAAGATTGGACAAAAGGCCGATGCGAAGGTCCTACACCGTCAGAATAGCCTTAAATGTCACTTCCCGAACCGTAGATTGCCCATAATAGAGGATGGAGGGTCAGCTCCAAGAATCATCTTCACCCAATCTTTAACATAAATGTTTGTGTGTTTTTTAGTATGTTTGAAAGATATATTCACTTATAGTTTGGATCGTCTAACATTTAATTGACAAATAGGATGGTGAATAGGTCTAAAAGCATAAATAATACAGCTTCTTATGAGGTGGAAAATGAGAGGAGAAAAAAAAAATCAGGATTAAGGGTTAGTTTGATAACTTTGATCCAGAAGGAAAATTCCTCATTCCAAGAATCCAGTTTTGATAGATTCTATTGAAGGAAAATTTTTGTCTGGGATGTCTAGGAATAAACATAGGAATGGAGGATTCAAACACAATTTTTCTGGGTATTCCAACAGAAGGAGAATGAGAATGAATACCAAACTGGCCCTAACTCTCGATGGGTCTTACATGAACTCCCTCCATTGCTCTTCTATCAGCCTCCATGTTCATTGAGCGCATGGTTGAATGATGAATAGACCCAGATGCATAAATAATACAGCTTCTTATGAGAATGAAAAGGAGAAAAAAAAATCAGGACTAAGAAGTCTCAATTGGGTTTGCATGGGCTCCCTCCATTGTGCTTCTAACAGCATCCATTTTCATTGAACACATGATTGAAAAACCACACAGCTCACATATGCTGTTGTGGGTTAAGAGTTTGTGTCATCTACGTTCCATATTCAGAAGTATGGAGAAATAGAGGAGGATGACTTCACAAGAGTAAAAACAAGGTGGATCGAATGGAAGTTGGCTTTGGTGTGTTGTGCAAATGGAGTACAGTTGAGACTTAAAGAAAATTTAATAAAATTGTCATTTGACTGGTGTAATTGGCCATGCTATATGGCTTTGAAATTTGAATGTAGGGTGGTAAACAAGGTAATGTGCAAAAGTTTGTTGTCGGAAGGATGAGGATGTCAAGCTGGATGAGTGGAAAATTATGCAAGATAGATAAAACAAAATCAACATTTCGAAAGAAAAAAACTTGACTAGTGGAGATTGGGGATGAAGTGAGGAAAAACCAATCGAGTTGATTTGGTTATGGGCAGTGCAGGTTGAATGGTTTGCCAGTTGGGGTGGGGGGGTGGGGGAGGCTGAAGGTGAGAGGAAAGTTAGGCAAAGACAACATGGATGGAAGTAATTTTGAAGTGATATGCAGCAATATCAATTCAGTAGAGATAGTTATCAAAGGAACTATTGGAGAGAGAATATCAGGGTGTTAGACCCAGATGTTAGGGATTAAACTGCTTTGGAGATGGGAACAAGGGCGAAATTAGGTGGTGCTTCTTCTGTGCATTAGTACCTTGTCCTTGTCTAATGGACTGTTTGATGTAATTGATGTTTTCTTTAATTTCCTATGTCAGGCTGTTAGCCGGTTGAAAACCATTGATCAAATATTCCGTAAATTAATGGGACAAGGTTTGATATTTGTGGTTACGGGATGGTCACATGTGCCATTTGCAGATTGCCACATATGCAAAATATTTGGTTGCACTTTTTTTTTGATGCGGTTTTGTTTTCTAGTGGGGCTCCCCAAGAAACAAACGAACACATTTTCCCCCCGAGAAAAATCAAATGTGAATTGTGAATGGTTCTTGCAATTTGTTGGGGCCTAAATGATCTAGAAGTTTTGCTGTTAGGAGGCTTTCCATATCACTATGTTGACTAATTTATGTTTTTGCATATGTTTCCAGGTCCCACAGTATATTTTGGATCATATGTGGAGTAAAGGGGAGGCATGTAAAATCATATGCACTCAACCTAGACGCATTTCAGCAATTTCAGGTATCTGTCTATTTAAGAATTTTCAAGGTTATTTCATTCCACTTCTTGATGATATAAAGGACTTTCCATATTGAATTTTGTTTAGTTGCTGAGAGAATCTCTTATGAAAGAGGAGAGAATGTTGGAGACAGTATTGGTTACAAGGTACTGCATTCTGATGTTATTATCTCATTTAAACCTGTTTCTTTCTTATATGTTTTGTCTAGTGACAGTTTTGTATCTCTAAAGCATAAACAATAATTTAAATTGTTCCTTACTTTTACATTGAATTGCTCTTTGGTCTGTAGAGCATAAGCAATAATTTAGAATGTTTCCTTTTCATTGAATTGCTCTTTGGTGGTTATGTACAGTACCCGTGTAACAGTTATTGTCATATAAAAATTGTGGGAGTGATCTATTCATTGATATTCAGCAAACACCCGAAATATGGAAATATTCAACCGATACGTTCATAGATTAATATCTTCTACAAATTTTTGTAATGGTACATCAGTGTGGTAGATTATCCATATAGGAGTTCTATAATTTTTTCTTTTGAGAAGTGAAAGGTAAACACAGTTTTATTAAAGAGATAAAATAAACAAAATAATGTAGGGAGTATTCTAGAACATTCTCAAATTAGATTATTATTGCAATCCATTCTACTCATCAAATGTAAAATACTCAGTGGATTATATTTTTTAAACTGTAACTTAATACCTATAAATTGGCTCATTAGAAGGAACTGGAGGGACCGATTTTTAAATCTCAGTTTGGTATTCGTACATGTCAGATGAAAACAGATATGCATTATTCATATAGGTCAATATGGAGCTCATTCTGATTTTGTTCTTTTTCTTCATTTTTCTTTAAAATTAGAGAAATGTGGAATTTATAAGGGCTATATGCTGGATGGGAGTTTGGATATGGTCCTAATTTTTATTTTTTTCAACAAAGTGGATAATTGAGCTCCCCAAGAAACAAAATAACACAATTTTTATATTTCTACTGTATATGAATAATATTTTAATTGCTTTTTGGTAATATGGATTCCATTTTTTTTCTAGGGTGTTCAGAATGTTTTTATAGCCACTTGGTACTTTCTATGCTAGATTTTTTTTTGTCCATTTGTAACACTATACCTTTGATTCTCAGATACGTTTGGAAGCGAAGGGTGGACAGCACTCTTCAGTAATGTTTTGCACTAATGGTATTCTTTTAAGAATGCTGATTAGTAGAGGTGCAAATATATCCAAGTCAGATTCTAAAAAGGGACAATTGAAGAATGGTCTACAGGGAATAACGCATATTGTTGTGGTAATGATGGATGGTTGTTCATGTTTAGAAGTTCAATTATGGTTTTTTGGTCGTTGTTTAATTTTTTTTATTTTTCTTCTTTAGATGACTTGGAATGGCATAATCATGTTGACTGCTATTTAAATAAAACTAGCATCGGTGATTGCATTCACTCCAGCAAAAGAAAGAAAAATCCTTTTAGTGAGAATGGAATTTCATAGACCT
Source organism: Acorus calamus (assembly GCA_030737845.1). Classification (NCBI taxonomy): domain Eukaryota; kingdom Viridiplantae; phylum Streptophyta; class Magnoliopsida; order Acorales; family Acoraceae; genus Acorus; species Acorus calamus. Next base: position 9,469,279 of record CM060858.1, on the reverse strand, counting down.
TTAAGATTGATTTGTCATTGCAAGTGGAGCTTTACTCCTCCACCTATTAATCACAAATGTTGTTGCATGATATCATCAGAGTTTTAATAACCGTATAGATAGGAAGCTTAACAAGAAACACTTAACACTTCCTCACTTCCTGTTTCGAATGCCTTATCTGGGGTGCTCTAGCATCTTTGAAGATTCGGGGATTTATGTGGTTACTTTCCATTGAGTGCTCACCAAGTTTAATCGAGTTAAATGGTCAAACGATGGCAATATTTCATGCAAACCTATACAGATTGGAGGTAGAAACAGGGGAACATGTCTTCTCAAATGCTTATTTAGCATGAAAATATGGGAGAAGGTGAGAGGTGATCATAGTAGTCTTGCAAAGTTTCAATGGTTGGTCCCACAAGTGGTGTGTTGGTGCATTTGTCTCACTCGTAATGATGGTGTTTTCCAACATACGAGACTATATGTGGAGAACACATGGGCGACAAATCTCTCTTCTTAGAGAATGTGTCATAATTATTTTGGAGGAAACACCTTCCTTATATGGGCAATTTTTGGTTTGGGAGGTGCAGCTTGGGTTTTATGATGTAGGGTCTCTCCCTGTGCTTTTGTTGTTTTCACTCTTCTTTCCTCTCTTTATTTTGTAAGGAGATCCCTCATCTCCTTATCTCCGGGGTGTTTCTTTTCACTAAGACACTCCTATATGTCTCTCAAATAAATAAAATAAAATAACCATATGATGTCATAATGTTCTTTGTATGATTTGATATATATTAGCCTGTGAAAGTATCAATACCCTCTGTCAATGCGTTATGTAACTCTTTCTGGTGATATGCTCTGCATTATATAGTCATAACTAGATTAAGGGGCTTCAGTCTGAATGGGGTGATAAGTTTAAGGCGTGTAAGTAGACTCAGCTATCACTGTGGATAATATTCTGGAAGTTCTGAAGGACAGACAAATATCTAAAAGTGTGAATGCTGAAGTCCTGGAAATGTGAAATGTCTTTCCTTTCCATACAATTTTTAAGTGAAATTGAGGCTTTCATAGACCTGATACTATTATAGTTTGGTCAAACTTACACGAGTGAATTCATTGATGTTGGTTATAACTGTGCATTCAGATTGGTGACTTCTCTACAATATAGAAAACCATGTATAACCATTTGCATTTCTGTAATATGATTTCATTAATTCCTACTTGTCTCCTTGGTTGTTGGAATGCTCATAAACATTCATCATTTGTTGTGTTTTGTAGGATGAAATTCATGAAAGAGATCGGTTCTCTGATTTTATGCTGGCGATACTAAGGTACATGCTAAGGATGTGCTAAACAAATACAATTGAAGGACAATTCTCACGAACAGTGATGGTACATGTGATTTGTTAAGAGATCGCATGCACTTTAAATAGGGAAACACAATTTAAATAATTTATTTTGTATTTGATTAATTGTGACACAATATAAGTTAAATAAATTATGCATGAAATTCTCATGGATACAAATAAATCTCATGTAGGAAGTAAGTTGAAGTCTTATTAAGAATTGGAATAACTATTCAGATATACTAAATGAATCTTGATGTGGTGTTATGCTGTAAACTGCCAATGTATACTAAGCTTATTAAATTTTGAAACTCATAAAATTTTCTTGATGCTGCAAAGTTTATTTTAAACAAATTGTTAATTAAACACTAGAAAAGGAAATCCCCAAGTCACTTGGGCTCTTATTGTAATTGCTTTAAGAGAATCACACAAAAAACAGAATCTTATGTAGTTTCCTAAATAGTTGTGACACAAAGGTTTTCAAAATAATAAATTAAATAAATTCAAGAGTTATTGTGTTTGATACTCTAATCCCACTTTAAAGAGCATTTAGTTTTGGTCAGAAATGTTTCCAATAACATCTTTTTTTCCCATTGTTTCAAATTGTTACATTGTAACAGGAATGAAAAGAACTGAGGAAAGTGAAATACATTATGCGTGTAAGATTATTCAGAAAGATACTGAGTTGTGGTGAAGCTTATTGTAGGATAGCATTACTTGCCATGTTCCAGCCCCCCCCCCCCCCCACAAAAAAAAAAAAAAATCACTTGCCATGTTTCTCTCCATTTTGATAAACTGTAGGGTGTATTAGGAATGTTATACCCGGGGTATTCATTCAAGTGGGTATAGATAAAGTTCTACCATAGTGGTAAATATCAATTGATATTTTTCTTCAAGCAATTCACGATATATCGATATTTTGCGAGAAATTCATTTTCTTGTGATAAATCACCAAAATATTGCATTAATTTGATTTTGTTTAGCTGCTAGCTATAGGCACATACATTATCTGAAGTAACAAAGATCAATGTTTTGTATTTTATTATCATATTATTAACAAAATGTTAATAATGTAATAATATATTATTACATTATATATATCTTTGTTAATATTTCATGTATAATATATTGTTACATTATAAATGTTAACAAAGATTTATTATAAAGTTAACAAAGATATATTATTCCCCAAAAATAATATATATATTTACATGATAAATGTTAACAAAATTTCATTTTTTTTTCTTCAAAAAAAAAAAAAAAACAAAATTTCATTTATTAAAAAATTATGTTTGTAGTGTATTAGCTAGAGTTACCATTTGCAGTTTCATTTATAAATGACAACCATTTGCATTTTTTTTTAACTTGGATTTCATCATCACAACTCAGCCAACATCAATAAATAAGTATATATTTTCTCCATTTTTCTGCCTTGCAAAACATTTTTTTTTATTTTTTTCTGTTTTTTTTTCGTTTTTTCCATTTTTCAATAAAAAACAATTGATATATCAATTTTGGGGCATCTTGATATCGAAATTTTTGATATTTTAACCTTGAGTTCCACACCTCTATCAATTGATATTATTCACAATTATATGGTGTGCATAGTGCATTAACAAAACAATGTGGAGCACATTATTAGATCACATCGAAGATCAATCTCAATATAAATTAACAAACACAATGCAGAGCACATCATTTATTTATTTATTTATTGGTGGGTGGTGGTGGGTAGTTTTTTTTTTTGTAGGGGGGGGGGGGTTTATTAAGTGGCGCATGCATTTCATTAAAAAAAAGTATTCAATATACATGAGCACAGAATGTTTTATGAGATTACATAAAAGAATTCTATATATGAATGGTAAACAATAACAGGCAGAAGATATCTATTTTACTAGAATCCTGGCATCTGATTGCAAGTGAGATGGCATCTATATACTGATCCCTGCTGTGCAAGATGTTGCTCTTTATAAAAAAAAGATGTTGCTTTTTATTGTTCATGTATTTCTTCTAACCAAATCTTCTTATGCAGGGACCTGCTTCCTTCATTTCCTCATTTACGTCTGGTTAGCACCAACTTATTCTCCTTGATTTTTAAACATCTGTTCCTATTATTTGTGAAATTTGATCTCAACCATTTAATTACTGCCATCGTAACTTTCCATCTCCTGCTTTGAGCCAACAGATACTTATGAGTGCTACAATTGATGCTGAGCGGTTCTCCCAATATTTTAGAGGTTGCCCTATCATCCTGGTCCCTGGGTTCACTCATCCTGTAAGTTTTCCCTTCGAGCTTATAAGATTGTAAAGCTTTCGTTGAATATTTAACTTCTTTTTGCCGTAATTTGGTATTCTTGTTTGTTTCTCTAGGTTAAGACTTTTTATCTGGAAGATGTGCTTTCCATCCTGAAGTCTTCTGAAAATAATCATCTTGATCATGCTTCCCTAAGCAAAGAAGATGCTACATTGTTGTCTGAGGAACATAAATCAGCCCTTGATGAAGCTATAGTTCTCGCATTGTCGGATGATGAGTTTGGCCCTCTTCTTGAACTAGTCTCCACTGAGTCCACCCCAAAAGTATACAATTATCAGCATTCTTCAACTGGTGCAACACCATTGATGGTACTTGCAAAAAAGGGGAGAGTTGGTGATGTTTGTATGCTCCTCTCATTGGGTGCAGATTGCCAACTACATGCTAATGATGGAAACACTGCTTTGGATTGGGCTCGACAAGAAAATCAGAATGAGATATGTGAAATAATCAGAAATCACATGGGGAGTGATATGTCAAAGTCAGCGGAGAAAGAACAACTTCTTGATAAATATCTATCGAGCATCAACCCAGAACTTATTGATACGGTTCTCATAGAACGGCTACTAAGAAAAATATGCAGTGATTCACAAGAGGAGCCATTCTTGTGTTCCTTCCTGGATGGGATGACATAAATCAAACAAGAGAGAGATTACTTGCCTCCCCATTTTTCAGAGATTCTTCAAAGTTTGTAATTCTCTCTCTGCACTCAATGATCCCCTCTGCCGAACAAAAAAAGGTTTTCAAGCGTCCTCGTGTGGGGGTCCGTAAGATCATCCTCTCGACTAACATTGCTGAGACAGCAGTCACAATTGATGACGTTGTGTTTGTTATAGACAGCGGCCGGATGAAGGAGAAAAGCTATGATCCATATAATAATGTGTCCACTCTTCACTCAGCTTGGGTATCTAAAGCAAGTGCAAAGCAGCGAGAGGGGCGTGCTGGACGCTGTCAGCCGGGAATATGCTACCATCTTTATTCAAAAATCCGTTTAGAATCTCTTCCAGACTATCAGGTTCCTGAAATCAAACGAATGCCAATTGAGGAACTCTGCCTACAGGTGAAATTACTTGACCCTCTTTGCAAAGTAGGAGATTTCCTGCAGAAGACATTAGATCCTCCGGTTTTTGAAACTATAAGAAATGCAATTATTGTTCTTCAAGATATCGGTGCCTTAACAGATGATGAGAAACTTACGGAACTTGGTGAAAAACTTGGGTCGCTACCTGTTCACCCGTCAACAAGCAAGATGCTCTTCTTTGCTATCCTGATGAACTGCCTTGACCCAGCATTAACCCTAGCATGTGCTGCAGACTATAGAGATCCCTTCCTCCTTCCCATGGCCCCAGAGGAGAGGAAAAGAGCCGCAGCTGCTAAAATAAAGCTTGCTTCATTATATGGAGGGATGAGCGATCAACTTGCAATTGTAGCAGCGTTTGATTGTTGGAGGCGTGAGAAAGAAATAGGTCGAGAGGCTCAGTTTTGTTCTCAGTACTTTGTTTCGTCAACCACGATGAACATGCTGTTTCGCATGCGTAAGCAGCTTCAGAATGAACTTGCTACAAATGGATTTATCCCTGTAGACATGTCGAGTTGTAGCCTGAATTCTCAGGATCATGGTATATTGCGTGCAGTTCTCATGGCAGGTGCATATCCAATGGTGGGTAGATTGCTCCCTCGTCTCAAAAATGGTCAAAGAGCTGTTGTTGAGACTGGTAGTGGTGCCAAAGTTAGATTACATCCCCATTCTTCTAATTTCAAGCTATCATTCAGTAAGTCTAGTGAGTCTCCTTTAATCATATATGATGAGATAACCCGTGGGGATGGGGGTGGTATGCACATAAGGAACTGTACAGTGGTGGGTCCATATCCATTGCTGTTGCTTGCTACAGAGATGGTTGTTGCTCCTGCTAAGGATGACGATGATGATAGTGATGGAGACACAGATTATGGCAGCGATGATGATGAAATGAATGTAGAGGAATCATCTACTGGACAACAAGGAGAACGGATTATGTCTTCTCCTGATAATTCTGTTTCAGTGGTTGCTGATCGATGGCTCACATTCCAGTCCACAGCACTAGATGTCGCCCAGATTTATTGTCTCAGGGAGCGATTGACCGCAGCAATTCTGTTTAAGGTGAGGTCCTAAATCAAGTGGTTCTCTCTCTTTCTGTGTTGCTTCCATCTCTTTGTCATAATTTCTTAAGCTGATCTTTTGAACTTATATCTAGCAAGGTTTTGTTAGGGGCATTTCAAACTGATTCTCTATATCCCAACTTGCCATCCTTAAACTCTCTTGTGTTTCCAAGCATCTCGGTCATTCCTGTCATTCTCCTAACCTAGTATTTAACTTCCCTAACTTAGTATCAAGGTTAGGGAAAATGTAAAGATGTATGCATTCAATTCGTTCAAGTATACATTTCATTTTGTTTGAAGGTATGTACTTCATTAGACAAGTATGTACCTTACTACCTTCAAAAAAATTCAAAACATGTTGGGACTGCAAAAGTGCTGCAGGAATGACTGTACCTAACATTTTTTTTTTGTTTTAAATTCACAAATGTTTCCAATTTGTGCTGGTGCTGGTTCATGAACTGTATTTTAGAGGGAATTATGTATTACCCTTGATTCCATCCTTTTTCCCCCCTAAATAAGAAAAGTTCCATTATAATTTGGTAGTATCTGCAACAACTGCTTTCCATTATATTCAAAACATCTGTGATGGAAAATATATGATGTAGCTCTCAAATCATTGTCTTTTATTCTCTAATTTTGCAGGTAAAGAACCCACGGTCGGACTTACCCCCAGCACTTGGAGCATCTATGTATGCTATTGCCTGCGTTCTTTCTTATGATGGTCTATCAGGGGTGCACCCTGCCTTGGAATCCGTGGACTCACTTACATCAATGGTGAATACGACCGGGATAGACAAGCATGCTCAAGGAAAGCGAGGGATGGCTCGGAATTTTGACAGATCCAATGGATTTTCTAGGACTAAAATGGAAGACCTGCAAGTGACCTCCCCTTCGCATTTCCATAGGTCCAAGGTAGTGCCCAATGGAAGGAATCACAGTAATAATCCTCCTCCCCATATGAACCTTCAACCAGGTGCCCAAGTTGGAAAACACTTGCTTCAAAGAGCTCCTTCTCAAGGGCCTACTTTGGTGGGCTCGAACTCGAGGAGTGGGTCCTTCAAACGAAAACGTGGGAGTGGTCCCGATGACTAGTTGATGGCTGTGTTTTGATGTTATGGAAACTGGAGGAGCAGTGACCTCTGTAGGGGTGATAGGTTGAGGGGTTTCTACAGAGCATGTAACATAGGAAAACATGGTTCATAAGAAAACATGGCCATGTTCATCCAGTCTTCTGTACAATCCACTCTTGGGCTTTGAATGCTTGGGAGACTGGAGGGGAGTGGTGGGATTTTTTTTTGGGTGTAATTTAAGGCAGTTGTTATGTGATTTCTTCAGAAATGTCAACTGCTTTAAAAAGTAGTATCTGTTAGATTTGTTTAGTTTCAAGGGTGACATTTTGGGATGGCATGAGTCCATCCCAATCCCAACACGGGGTTGAATATGTCATTTTTCTTTTAAAATATGCTACCCATATTTGTCCCATTTAAAACCCACAAAACCTACCCCATGCTCCAATGTTAGGGGGGAGACGAGTTGGATCGTAAATTAAAAATAAAATTTATTACTTCAAAAAAATGTATAAATATGAAACTCTCCTTTAAAAAATATGAAACTAAAATTTTTCAATATAAATATAAGTTAATGGATAGGGTTATGTAATTCTCATCAAACTTTATTCTAGGTGTGGAACTCTAAGCCCCTTATACAACCTGGATTATCAATATTTTCACATATTATGGCATATAATTATATCAACCTGTTCTTTTCAAACATGTTATTAAAGCTTATAAATTGTAATATAAATATCAAAATGTATATCACTTAATGGACAAGTTCTGAAATTCTTATCAAAACTTTATTTAGGGTATGAAGGCCTAAACCCCCCTATGCTAGTAAAATAATACAATGTCAAAAGATGTGGAATATTAATACCAACTTATTCCCATTATACTGACATTTGTACCAATATATTCCTTGCACGCAAACAAATTTTTTACACTTATTCAATTCTATTCCACATCTATTCTTCCACCCAAGAGATTGGAAATTCACATCTATTCTATTTTTTGCATCACGGTTTGTGTTATCCAAAACCACCATTCCATTGCCATCCCTAGGACATCAAGTAATCCAACAGAAAAATCAGTCACAGCATGAGTTTCAGTGAATTTCATATAGTAACCAATTGCATAGTCAAAATTCAACAAGCAAAAACAACTCCAGAATTTATCTCATCACTTTCGCAGTATTACCACTAGAAAATTCATGCAGAGTTACCACTTCTACATATTAAGGTGCTTTTATGATCACTCTTGTACTTTTACATTGACAAACATTTATTTCTGTGTCATCAACATCTGGATCTGCTCCAGTATTTCTTTTCTCACACAAGAGACGGTGGACGCATTGATCTCTGTCAAAGTGGAGAACCAGTCTTCCCCTTTGTCTATTGTTTCACTCTCATGCCAGGCGCAAATTGCTCTAGCGATAGCCATCACATAAACACCACAATCATAGCTGTTCTTCTGCTGCGGTGTAAATGCAACTTCAAATCGAGCAGTGGACGCCACAGATGTACGTACAGCCTGATAGAGCTTCTTGGCGTCTTCTGTGTTTAGCTCTGAACAACTGTCATGATGAACAAAGGTATTCAGGTTCTTAGAGTATGCTAGCAAACTCCAATGAGTTCCACCCTGTGCCAAGTTAACATCGCTGTTATCGTTAACTGTGAAGAGCACCAGATTCTTGTCTTGGAGTTTGAGGGGCTCAATGACATCCTTGAGGCTCTCGGGATCAGGACAGTTTGCGATCCAGAACGAGATTGATGGTGGCACAAGGAGAATATCTTCGGATACTGTTGAGGAAGAGAGGAAGCTGAAGTAGAATTCGATTATCCGATCATTGATGAAATGCGGGCCTTTGAGGATGCCTAAATCCGATCTTCTCAGAACAACATCATTGTAGCTTAGGATCTTCTCGTCCTGTTTGGAATAGTCCATGTTGGCACTTCCAATGCAAGAGTCCTGACAAGTGGAGACAGATTTGAAATGTGTATCGGTACATATAGAATGAAAAGAAAGAATTTTAACAAAAATATTTTTTAAATATTATTAACTTCATGAATGTGATGGGGATGGAAATTTGCATCATTTTATTGAAAATAAAAAAATGGCCATTTTTATATCAGATTTATGCAACATAGATTGTCATATCTTTTTCTTAATATAAAATCATTTCACATGCCGTACACATCAAGTGGTCAGCAGGTATGAAATCATATAGCAGTCTACTATTTGATATTTATTTTAGATTCCTAATAGACTATGAGACTATCAATCAAAACCAAAATCAAAAGGACTTTAATAAGATGGGAAGGTAATATATGAGCCACAAAGCACATGTAATAGTATTGGACTTCTTGTGCATATATTGATGAAGATAATAACTGGATGAAGCAAATCATAAATTTCTAACATCGATAGGTCATGGTCCTTGACTCCTTTCCCACTCATTTTTGGCCATCTGCCTTTTTTATCACTAAATCGTATATGATCAATCTTGACTTGAAATTTAGTATAAATTTTTTCAATCTTTTATGGTTCTCCAAATCTCTGTCTTATTCCTGTATGAACCTTTATGGATGCAATAAAATGCACTAGGTTATATTGTGTATCTTTTTTTCAGTCTGTAGCAATTGCAGTGAATGTTATTGCTGATACAGCCCCAGAGAGGGGGGATATCTACACCATTCATCCAGTTTCAAACTTACATTGATTGCCTTCTTCTCATGGGTCACTAGTAACTACCTGTTCTGCCTATTCACTATCCTCACTATTAGATGTAATAAACTATATCTACTTGTAACTAGTAACGACTACTTATAACTCCTTGTAACTCCTACTATTCATCTTTATAAATTGAGATCCTCAACCCCATTGAGTGTGGATAGGAGATTTATGTTGTAATACTCGCTAAAATTTACTGCACAGATTTATGCAAGTCTTAACCTTGATACTAATCAATTGGTCATCTAAAGAGCTCTTAAGGAATCAATTAATAAGACATTAGTTGAATGAGAAATGTCCCTTTACCATTTGTAGGTTCTCATATTTTTGGCACATTTAAATGAATTGTCCTTTTTTATCCAAACAATGGCCATTTTCATCATTGTTTTCACTACATCAACTATGACAATTCATGTTTCCTGAGTAATCTTCCCCTCAGACATTCAAAAACAGGTATGTGGATCTGTTTGATTGTTCTCTGTTGGGTACACAAATGGGCTATGTCTATGCACCTACATATTGAAATATTTTCACAAATACAAAAACCTATTCTACTATTCCCACTAGAATTCCATTTCTAAGTTGATTCATGAACCAACATATGTATACACAAATGTGTCATTTCATGCACCTCCCAGCACTGTTCTATACATCAAATGATACACCAAAAATTTAAGATAAATTTCTCTACAAAATAATCATTCTTCATGTCCAATTGTAGGGGGATCCAGTTCCATCCTGTCAAACACTGGCCAGGAAGTATGTTACCCTTGGGGAATGTAACAGTAGACGAAATTAAACAACAAATATAATTAGCAGAACTCAAATTTGACCTAACACAAAAAAATATTTAGAAATCTATCCTTTCTACTGAAGTTCAAACGATATTCATAGACTTCAAAAGGGTCAGAAAACTCCAAGATCTTTATTGGGAGACTAACATTCTCTGACCAAACCGATATTTACAACAGACTCACCACCCCATCAATGGCTGTGAAGGTGAAGTCGTCTCCTAGGTGACAGTTATGTGATGTGTTGCTATCATCTCAGCAGGCAATTATGGGAAGAACCATATCAAATTATGTCTCCATATTGTCTGCACTTGAACTGATATGACTGATGTTCAGGTTTCAAATTCAAACACCTTATTTGAAATTTAATTAAAACTCAAAATTCAAACCAATCCTACAAGAATGGGTAAAATGATGTCCATTAGATTGTGATACCCCAGGTTATCCACCCAACAGCCTGCTTACTATGCCCATCGCCTCAGAGCCAGTGGCCATGAATCCATGATGTCCTGGACACCACTTTACTGCAATAACACCTTGCATCACTCATATCACGGACCTGTGTCTAATCGTGTACTATTACAAAGTGGAATCTACTTTCTTAACATTTGTTGCATTAGCTATGGATGATGCAGAGGAAGTCAAGTTAGCGAGTCACTGATTGGGGGTCTTTCTTACAACAGGACTCAATACATATTCACTAGCGATGTTGCGAGTTTGTGAAGTAGAAAGACGAACAACATCACCAATCATAGAAAGCAAGAAGTCCCGCTGCAGTTCATTCCAGACAAAGGCTAGAAGAGAATATGACGTCCGGGCAATCCACAGAAAAATACAGGGAGCTGCAAATGGGTTTACACAAGAAAACAACTCAAAAATCTCTTCCTCAGAAAAAAAGAAAATAACTTGGAACCATAGTTCCCATTAGTTTGAGAATTCCATAAAAGGGCTTGGACTATGTTAGAGCTTTCACTGGATCAGTAGAACTCCCAAATATACAATTGATTTTTTCACCTGCTGAAAGCTAGGAAATGGTATTGGTTATTTTGATGAATGAATGCCAAAATGGAATTACTTCACGAAAAATATCTATGCCAAAACTAAATGGCCTTGTTTACATGAAGACCTAAATGGGTATGGGGAGCTTTTGTGAAGATGAGCAAAGGTGTCCGGAAGAGCAGTTACCTCTAATGCATCTAGCAAAAGAACCTGCCAGCTATTTCTTCTTCATACATTGATGAGCTTCATAGGCCTTTCAAATACTTGACATTTTCTGTCTTGAGCAAATTAGGTTAAGTTTTTTTTTTCTTCTTCTGTGAATTCTTTGCATGTACACCAGGTAATCTCAAATCCATGGTAATGGCTAATAAATTAATGAACAAAAAACTTAATAAAATAGTGGATCCATCCTAGCTTCAAATCTCAACCAAATCTAAAAATTCAAAACAGTATGAACAAAGTCCAACTAAAAATGCAGAATCTCTACACCCATCAAGTTCTTCATGATGTGAACATGAACAACATATCAGCCGAACATACCAGTACTCATTTTACTGCCTTAATGCCAAATCCTGGCAACAATCGCATCGACAATGCCAAATTCAAAATCATTAGAACATCTCATATAAAAACATACCCAAATCTGACAGGTTTTATGTTTCCATCCATATTACCAACTAGATCCAAAATTATCAAATATTCCTATTTATAGTTCCTCCAAGAACTAAGAGAACTTGAAATTTAAAAATTACAAGGAGGGCAATTTGCAAAAATAGCCCCTTGAAATTGAATATTAGCAAAACTAGCCCTAAAGAGTGAATATTAGCAAAAGCTAGAACTGGACCCAGCAACGCTATTTTTTAACCGGAGGCGACATAAATATATGGCGCCTCCTTTTTTTTACCAAAATAATAGGAGGCTCCGTATATATATGGCACCACCCTTTATATCCCGAGTAGAAAGAACTCTCTTTCAAAAAAAAAAAAAAGTATTGAATCTCCACCCTTGAAATTAAAAAAAAAGAAAAAAAATGTCTCAACCATTAAATAAACTTTTCTTATAAATCATGGAAGATTTCTATGAAGGGGTTGTTGGTGGACAAATATAAAAAAAGTTTATTTAATGGTTGAGATGTTATTATTATTTATTTTTTTAAAATTTCATGGGTGGAGGGAGATTCAATGCATTTTTTTTTTGTGAAAAGAGTTTTTTCTATCCGAGATATAAAGAGAGACGCCATATATATATATATATATATATATATATATATATATATAAATTTTCGATAATATGCGGTCGTGCGGTCGCGATCGCGGGCCGTCCGATCGCGGGTTCCATCGCATCCAACGGTCGACGTGATTCGCACCCGACCGTCCGATACGATGGACCCGTGATCGACGGCCCGTGATCGCGACCGCACGACCGTATAATATCACGACTTTATATATATATATATAGTCGAGTGATTGAGTGCGGCGGAACGGCGGTGCGGCAGCGACGTGGGCCGTTCGATCGCGAGTCCATTGCATCCGACGGTCGATGTGAATCGCACCCAACCGTTCGATGCGATGGACCCGTGATCGACGGCCCACGTCGCTGCCGCACCCGTCGTTCCGCCGCACCTAATCGTTTCACTATATATATATATATATATATATATATATATATATATATAGTGAAACGATTAGGTGCGGCGAACGGCGGGTGCGGCCGCGACACGGGCCGTCCGATCACGGGCTCATCGCATCCGACGGTCGATGTGAATCGCATCCGACCGTCGGATGCGATGGACCCGTAATCGACGGCCCGTGATCGCTGCCGCACCCGCCGTTCGCCGCATGTAATCGGCCCTCACCTCCCGTAAAAAATAGCACTAACCAAGTCCGATGCTAGTTTTTGTTAGTATTTACTCTTTGGGGCTAATTTTGCTAATATTTAATTTCAGTGGCTATTTTTGCAAATTGCATTGTTGGAGAACAGAATACTCAGACTCTCACAACACCAAATAATTCAAGAATCATGAAATCCAAATATCATAAGAACTGCAAATCATATGATTGGACTCGCGAGAGACCAAGATAAGATCAAAAGAAACACAAAAAGACAAACAAATTTAATTACCTCAAAATCCACAGCTGATAATCTCTTCTCTTCCAACAATCCTTAGCTCCAACACAAGTAGAGCTTCTTGAAACCCCTAAAAACAAGACATTAAAAAAAAAAAAAAACCAAGGATGGTGTGCAAGAATCAAAGAATCAGAATAATTTTTTCATGAGTAGAATAGTTTTTTCTTTACCTGTACTAGAAATAGCGTTCTGCAGCTCAATCGAACGGGCAAAATCACAAACGTCCTTTGAGTGGGCCCTTTATTTAGAAATGGTCCCTCAAAAAACCCAAAATCAACACCGACAACTATCTCTCACACGAAATGTTTGGGTGCGTTTGATTGCATGATTGCAAAACTGATTCTGTAAAAATCTGCGATTGTAAAACTGATTCTGCAAGAAGCTCACTTTCTCAGCTTTTTAAAATCGCAGCTTTTGGGCATTATTTGTCTGCAATCGCTAGGTTTAAAACTGCGATTACAAAACTGTTTGGTTGCACGATTGTAAATGCAGCTTCCTACAATCGCAATCGCTGCGCAATCGCGCAATCAAACGCACGCTGGAATTCAAAGTAAGGGCCCTTAAAGTACACATGTTTCAAGAAGAATATTTTTGGACAATTAAAGAAAAATCACTTGTTAAAGTACATGCTATATAAAGAGTGAAATATAGAAATATTAGTATATTTTTTAATAAAAAATTTAAAAAAAACTAATTTTCATATGCTGATAATATATTACACATTGTGATAATATATTATACTACTGTAGTGTATGATATGGTATAAGTGATGCGAAATACATTATGATAGATAGTTGTGGACTGTTTTTAAGCTATGGATAGAATGCAAAAGTGCAAAACAGACTGAGTCTATGAGTGTTTGCTTTTATATATAAAATGATATGTTCAATCATGTGTGTAGTATTGTAGTATTGTTTGTCACCTTTATCAGGTTATTTTACAAAAAATATACATTCGTTATCATAAAAAATAAAATATATACTAAGATACACCAATTTATTTTTCTTTAACAAATTATTTTTTTAAATTTTTTTATGCATTACAATAGTGTAATATACACTATAATAGTGCAACGTATAAGTGGTTTCACTGGTTTGGGGACTTTTTGGAGATGGTACTACAAAATGGAGTCTATACATTAATGTACATTCATATATCATTCATTTTTAGCATAACGGGGGGACTAAAAATCATGGCTAAAAAGCAGGATAAATGCATTTTTAATGCAGGAAAATTTTGTAAATAAAATGTATTAATTAAGGGGATTATTTGTAAAAAATGAAAAAAAAGAAAAAAAAACGAAGGAAAAAAAACTCAATATGATTAATAGATAGACATACACTCACTCTGTTTTGCAATTCGGTTTATAGCCATACTACAAAAGCACACCAATGTTTAATCTCTGTCATAGAGTATAGGACTACAATTTTTATTTATTTTTTTAAAATATACTAATATGTCTTAGTGTATACTTATATTCTGATAATAAAATGTAAGTTGTAAAACGAAATAAAATACACATGCACAAGTATACATAAACAAAGCACATAGAGAAGAGAAGTAAAGAGAGATTCTTATTCACTTTTTGTTGGTTGTAAAATACATTGCAAACTCCTCTATTTATAGGCTCAAAGTTTACATATTAGAAGTTACAAATTATAAGAGATGAATGACTAGTTAGTGGGGGTGATTAAGAATAATAGTTGTTAAATTGAAAGGTGAGTGGGTTATGGAGTTAAAAAAATAGGGGAGATAATGGGTTAGAGAGATGATGGTTATTCACCGTATTCACAGTAATACATTTTAGGGATTTTTAGTTTTAAGTCCCCGTAAACTATCGAATTTAGCTATCGATCTCTCACTTCTTCATATTTTGGTTTTAGTCTCTATATTTAAATGATAATTTATGAATAGATCCCTCCCAGGGACTAAAAAACAAACTTAATAATTTAGGAATAAGTCCCTCTCAGGACTATTTCCTAAATTATCTGTAAATATAAGGACTAAAACTAAAATATGAAGAAGTGAATGATCAATAGCTAAATTCGATAGTTTACGATGACTTAAAACTAAAAATCCCTACATTTTAATATATGAGTGTGTTTCTTAAAAAAAAAAATTGACATAAACCACGAATGAGGCTGAAAGGATATCATTCTCCCAATTGATGTCAGCAGAACTCATGATTCCATTGTAAGGTAACTTCAATCCCATCGGATAAGAAATCGATGGATCCATCCCAACCGTTGCTAGTGGCGATGAAGGGCCACCCGGGCACCGGCAAGTCCACCCTCGCGCGCGCCATCTCCTCCTCCCTCCACTACCCCCTCCTCGACAAGGACGACATCCGCGACTCCACCGACGCCGTCCAGCGCTCCCTCCCCCCCGACCTCGCCCACTCCCTCCTCAACGACCTCTCCTACTCCGCCCTCTCCCGCCTCGCCGAGACCCAGCTTGGCCTCGGCCTCCCCGGGATCGTCGTCGACTCCCCCCTCTCGAACCGCGCGCGTCTCGACGACCTCCTCCAAGTCGCGCGCGCGCACCGCGCGCGCGTCGCGGTCGTCGAGTGCAGGCCCGGGGACGAGGCCGAGTGGCGCAGACGACTCGAGGCGCGCGGGGAGGGTGGCGGAGAGGGGAGGAGGGGGTGGCACAAGCCGAAGGACTGGGAGGAGCTGAGGAGACTCGTTGAGGGGTACGGGGGGCGCGCGGACTATGATGCGGAGGGCGTGCCGTGGCTCGTTGTGGACACCACCGCGCGCGGGGGAGAGGTCGAGGGGGTTGCGAAGGAGGTGGTGAGGTTCCTTCGAGGGGTCGTCGGTGGAGAGCATGATTAGGGGGGGGGGGGGGGGGGGGGTGGGGCTTCGTTTGGTTCAATCCTGTTGTTTGCAGGTGAAAATCAGTGTAGAGAATATTGGTTTTTATGGGATTCGTTGATTGTTTGTTCGGAAGTCTTATTGGTTCAAGATTTTCAAATGCTAGTATTAGTTTGTAACTATGAGCGCTGATACATTCATTACATTTGCAGCCTCACCTGTAACCCAGAAAAGAAAAGGTTCCCTACTGCTTTTATATTATGTAGAAAAATATATATTGCATTATTATAATATGAGAAAATAATAATAAAAATAATTTTAAAGAAAAAATATAATAGTGTAATGTAGTGTATATTTCATTTTGTATAACAGTGTGTATTTCAATAGACGAGTATATATTTTTTAAAATAAAAATAGTTGGGGATTGCGGCTGATTGAGGTTGCACATGAGGCTGCGTATATCATGTTCCTTGTAACTATATGTATAGGACTTTGTAGCCCATTATCGTGTTTTTGTACCAAAACAATATGGATCACCTAAATTACACAAAAAAATTATCAATATTTATTGTCGG
The DNA here is from genome assembly GCA_030737845.1 of Acorus calamus. Lineage (NCBI taxonomy): Eukaryota > Viridiplantae > Streptophyta > Magnoliopsida > Acorales > Acoraceae > Acorus > Acorus calamus. The sequence continues at coordinate 9,452,420 of CM060858.1, read as the reverse complement.
TTTAAAAAGATTTAAATTCGAATATAGACATCTAAATCTAAAAATATTAAAATATCTGATTTGTTTGATAGGCTTTGGGCGCTTGTGATTTCATTAAGGATCTATTCAACTCAGTGAGGAAGTTATAGGGTTGGGTATAACAATCTTTATGTTTTTTTAAATAATGTTTTTTAAGGAATTGATTCAATGAGGGTTGAATACTTGAATCTCATCTAACTTTTATTGATAAGTAATTGGGGATTGACACATCGAGACCTCTTGTGGGATCCAGAATTAAATATCTTTTTGAACTGGTCTTATTTCCAAATTGATTTTTGATCGATTGAAGGAAACAAAATTAATTACAATTCGTTTTAGGATCTATCATAGTCGATTGTTACAATATTATAACAATCGGGTTCACTTGTTGAAGATCAGTAACCCAGTGCATCAAGATTTTATCATTTTTTATTTCATTCATGAGATTTGGAGATATATATCCCTCTATTTGTGGAGGGGATAGGGATGACAGTGGGATTATCCTAATAGAGTACCCAACCCGATCATGGTTGGGTCAGGTCGAGGTCGGGTTTCGGAACAGATTTGGGAGATATAAAATAAAATCCGACGGGATTGGGATAGGAAGCGGGTTCACTTAGCAAAATTTGTCCCGAACCTGTCCCGGTTGCAAATTAATATTAATATAAATATATATTTAATATAATAATTACATCTTTTGTCAATGTCTTTTGGTATTCTCAAAAACCAAAATAAAAGGGCATTCATTTATTCACTTGGGTGAAGGGTCTTTTCTGAAATTTGAATAATGAATAATAATGAACGTTTGGTTTTCCAAAAAAATAAAATAAAATAAAATAATTAATAATTAATAACCTAAGCATATGGACCTATTGACCAGCTAAGACGGCAAGACCAAGACCCCCCCCCCCTCCCACTGTTTCACATTTTCCTCCTTTATTCCCTCACTAGTCACCACCAACCGTCGACCCACCAAAGTCCACCCAACGTTTGGACCACCACCACAGTCCCACCCCCATTTGCAATCGCAAAAACTACACAGACACATTGGCCACCATTCGCTGCCAATCATTAGCCGTTGTTGACATCATACATCACTCTACCATTCTTTTTCATTCCATCTTTTTCAAAGGTATCACACATAATTGGATTTTGGTTTAATTATTTTTTTATCAAAATTATTTTATTTTCATGTTCATTGATGAATATGTCCATTCATTTATCGCCCTATTGATACATATATTTGTTGTGATTATGTCTTATTATGATTTTAAGTACCATTTGAAATTAATAAAATACACGTAATCTTATAGGAAACAATGTCAGAACAGGTGAAATGAGTGGACATTCTCCACTTCCATCGAATTCAAGTCCACTACCTTCAAATCCAATTGAAAATCTAGTTGAAAAACCAATTGAAGCTAGCGAAGGTGGGCCTTCATCACTAAAGAGGAAAAAAACCTCTATTATGTAGAATGATTTTACAAAAAATTTAATTGATGGAATTGTGCATGCGATTTGCTTTCATTTGCATGCTTTCTTTTGGTACTCTTCTTTAAAGAGATATGAAAGAACTTGGACAAGACCTTCTCACTTTTTGTCTTTCTGATCTTGCAATCTTGTTCTTTTTAGTAGATTGAAAACAATCTTATTTGAGATGGAGGTTATGTTTAAAGAGATATGAAGGAAGCTTATGTCATGTTGCTTTTTTTTTAGTGGATGAATGCTTATAATTTTTTTTCTTCTTATTTTATAGGTTAAATATTATATTAAAATATGCTTTCATATTTTTCCAAACATGTTCTAACCCGACCTGATCCGACCCGACTTAAATGGGGCGGGGCGGGTTCGGGTTTTTACATGCTTGTAGGACGGGTCCGGGACAGGAAAGTGAAATCCATCACGAGTTTAAGATGAGATTTTGTTAGTGGGTTTGGGTTTTACCAAACTCATCCCAACCCGTCTCATTTCCATCAATAAGAGGGAAGGGTTAGAGTCACTTTTGTTGAAAAGAGTGTTGTTACACTCAGATTTGTTTTCAGTCACAATTTTAGTTCTATATGTGTTGATACAAAATTGACAAAGCATATGTTCATATTAACAAGACATATGCTTCGAAAGAATTTTTTCATATTTTCTATAAATGCATCCATGCAATTTTATATGTTTTATTTTTTATAAAAACATATACCTCATTAGATGAGGTAGACTAATTTTTAAAAAATTCAAAACACATGTAAACTGAAATTGATGTTGAAAATAAAACTGTATGTAACATTATCTTGTTGAAAATCAACTATGGACTGCGAGTCGGCCCATCAGCCCTTTTGTCTAATGCAGCCCTTTTTTTGGTTTCTCTTTTTTTTGAGTGGGAGAGTGAGGGGGTCGGATCCCCTCAGAACTGAATATCATCAGTTCGGTCAGTATCCAACCATGCAATGACACGTGGATTTTTTAAAAAAAAATTGAGTTTCACTGGTTGACGGACATCACCGTCAATTAAACCTAAACCCAGTGAAACCATCTCCCCCTGTTTTATGTTTCCCCCCAAAACAGACTTTCTTTCCCTCCCTCCCTCTCTCCTCGTACCAGCCAACTGAAAATCCATCTTCATAACAAACAAGAGGTGAAAAATGAATCTGAAGAGGAAAGAAGCGAAAGCTTGAAACGGTATTACTTTGTTTTCTAATCACTTCATATGATAGATCAACATCAAGAAATACTGGTTTTTTTCATGTGAGTTTTGTGTAAACATTGTTTTCTTTGTCTGTAAATGGGTCAGTGAAGGGTTATAATGTTGTGGGTGTTCTTGAAACGCACTTAATGTGTCTGGTTGAATGTGGGTTTTGTTAAAAATGGATTTTTTTTTTGTAATCTGCAGTCATCCAACATTACAAACAATTGCATATTTCAAACAATGGCTACTGACTGAACTGATACCACCCAATCAAAAATCCATCTTCACCTCTTCATCATCATCACCAACAAAGATTGTGCATTTTGAATCACTTATTGTATTTTTTGTTTTAGGTTGTATAGTTTGATTCATAGGTTGTTGTAGTTTGATTCATAGGTTGTTGTAGTTCGATTAATAAGTTGTACAGTTCGGTTCACATATACAACTTGGTTTGATTCATTGGTTGTTGTAGTTCAATTAAGTAGGTTATGCAGTTCGGTTCACATGTACAACTTGGTTAAAATGTGAGAGGTTCATTTGAAGGGTTGTGAAGTTCAATTAATATAATAAGGGGTTTAAATTTTTGTATTTGTTTTGCAATGTATTCTAAAGAGTGTATGTGTCAAATATATTTAATATTTGTACTTGAAGGAGGATTAAATGAAGTTTATAGAGTTTCGGGAGGTGAGAATGTTATTTGATCATATATTGTGAAATATAATTCTAAGGTACAATTTGAATATGTGAATTTTTTTCACAAACTAAAAAAAAATAACTCAAATGTTGAATAGTTCGGTTCATATTGTGAAAATTTGGTTCAAATTATGTGTGGTTCAATTGAAAGATGGTGCAGTTCAATGATTATGCTCTGCCCCTCAAAGATTATGTTGTGCATTTCGATTTGGTTAATGTATTTTTGAGTTGCATGTTGTACAGTTCGATTAATAGTTTGTGCAGTTTGGTTCACATGTATAGTGCGGTGCAAATGTGAGACCCTGATTTGATGGGTTGTATAGTTCAATTTATATGATTATCATGTCATATTTTGTAAGGGGTTTAAATTTTTGTATTTGTTTTGCAGTGTATTGAAAAGATATATGTATCATATATATTTTTTAAGTTGCGTAAATGTTGTTCATATATTGATATATGTTTGTATTCTTTTCTCTTATTACTTCTACAGATTAATTAATGATGTTTGATTTCGTCGAAAAAACTATACTAACTCCTCGTAAATTAGTTTTTGAAACATTGGATCCCAAAATAGGTATGAAGTTTGACTTAGCTGAAGAGGCAGATAATTTTTATATTCAATACAGTAAGCAAGTTGGGTTCAGGTATTCAATACATAAACTATTAATGCAATTCAACATCTTCTCACAAAATTTTAACATAATATATTCACTCATTACTTTCTATAGCCCAACATGTCAATGTCTGGGTATGTTGAATCTTTCAATAGCAATCACCCGTTAACCCAAATAAGTCAGGTATGGTCACAATTCCAAATGTTCGAATATTACAAAGTATCATTTTTTTCAACAATACAAGCTATGCTGTTTATATTATTTATAGGAGTCGGGAATAGTCATATCAATGCCACATGACCAGTCACACAGAAAAACTCAAATGTTGGATGAAGATGGAGTCTAGTTGAAATTATAGTTGTAATGATATATAATATTGTAGTTACAGTTGTAAAGAGACTTGTACAAAAAATTTCTTTCAATTGTAGTTGTAAAGAAATATTTTGATGTAATTAGTTATATAAATAAGAAGTTGGCTTTTCGTTTCAATTGAAGGATGTTGTAGTTTGATTCATTGGAATTGTTTGATGAGTAGCGTAGTTTAATTCATCACTTGGTTCATTTCGATGTAGTACTTACTGTATTTTTATTATTTCAAAGGTTAAGTTCAATTAACAAATGTTGTAGTTTGATTAACAAGTGCTCTAGTTCGATTAACAAGTGCTTCAGTTCGTTTCTTGAGTAATGTAGTTTGATTCATCACTTGGTTCATTTTGATGTAGTACTTACTATATTTTCATTATTTCAAAAGGTTCAGTTCAATTAACAAATGTTGCAGTTTGATTAACAAGTGCTCTAGTTCGATTAACAAGTGTTTCAATTCATTTCTTGAGTAGTGTAGTTTGATTCATCACTTGGTTCATTTTGAGTAGTATTGCATTTTCATTATTTCAAAAAGTTTCAGTTTGATTAACAAGTGCTCCAGTTCGAATAACAAGTGCTTCAGTTCGTTTCATGAGTAGTATAATTTGATTCATCACTTGGTTCTTTTTGATGTAGTACTGCATTTTTATTATTTCAAAAAGGTTCAGTTCGATTAACAAGTGCTCCAGTTCGATTAACAAGTGCTTCAGTTCGTTTCATGAGTAGTATAGTTGATTCATCACTTGGTTCTTTTTGATGTAGTACTGCATTTTCATTATTTCAAAAAGGTTCAGTTCGATTAACAAGTGCTCCAGTTCGATTAACAAGTGCTTCAGTTCGTTTTATGAGTAGTATAATTTGATTCATCACTTGGTTCATTTTGATGTAGTACTGCATTTTCATTATTTCAAAAAGGTTCAGTTCGATTAACAAGTGCTCCAGTTCGATTAATAAGTGCTTCAGTTCATTTCATGAGCAGTGTAATTTGATTCATCACTTGGTTCATTTTGATGTAATACTGCATTTTCATTATTTCAAAAAGGTTTAGTTCGATTAGCAAGTGCTCCAGTTCGATTAACAAGTGTTTCACTTCGTTTCATGAGTAGTGTAGTTTGATTAATCACTTGGTTCATTTGGATGTAGTACTGCATTTTCATTATTTTAAAAAGGTTCAGTTCAATTAACAAGTGCTCCAGTTCAATTAACAAGTGATTCACTTCGTTTCATGAGTAGTGCAGTTTGATTCATCTCTCAATTAATTTTTTGATACATTACTATTTTTCCACCATAATTATTCAGAAAGTCCAGCTCAATTAACAAATTCTTCAATTCGATTAACAAGTAATTCAGTTCAATTCATGAGTAGTGTAGTTTGATTCATCACTAGATCAGTTCGAATCTAACCACAATTCATTTCAGTTAATGAGTAGAACAATAACACATGCTTCAGTTCGATTTACAAGTACTACAGTTCGATTAACAAATGCTGCAGTTCGGTTAATAAGTGCTTCAGTTCGATTCATCCCTGATTCAAATCGATTCAGTTCCTAAAATCAAGTGTACTGTAGTCTAATTCAGCAAATATTTTAAATCATTAATGTGGATCAAAGTATACACTGCAGACAAAAAAGTATGCATATAAACAAAAGAATACACTGCAGACACATAATTTTTTAGGGTATACAGAATTTTGAATATGTACAAAAGTATAAACAAAAGTACACACTGCAATTTACTTCAGTAGAACAATTCAACATAGTCAACAAGATCGACATATGATCACAAAATTCACCAAGCTTATAATCGTTCGAAATCTACGATCAAGAAGAATTAATTCCTTGTTGTATGTCTCTTGCAAGCTTCCGGCGCTCAGGTTCATATCGCATGTCTGCAACAAACCAATGTCTTTGTGTTGACTTAAAAGATCCATAAATTTCATTACAAATATACCACAATCATTTGTAACTGACTGTTTAGGGGAAGAAGACACATGCTCCCATCCCTTTAGTATCAGGTTCCAATTACATATGTGCGCCATCGGAGGAAGGACTTGCATATGTAAATACATTAAACATGATAATTGAATGAAATTCATACAAAGAGTACTAATGCAATTCAAATTAGAATTCGAAGGCCGACTAAAACTTACAATAGCAGCTATCTCAATGCTATATTCCCCCCCCCCCCCCACATCCCTCGTAAGTGAATCATATATGAATAATTTTTTTTTCCTTGGACACACCATCGCGAGTAACCAATGACTATTTTCAATGATGGGGAGAAATATCTGTAAAAAATAAAACAATAACACATGCATTAAGTGATTTTGAACTTCATATATGGTTTCTTCTTCTTATCTTGGTTTATTTAATTTCATAAGAATTTCAATTGGGTCAATGAAAGAATGGTTCTTTTGTTATGCATTGAACATGAAAAAACAAAGGACAATATGATCAATGAATATAATGTTGGTGATGATGAACATTTAGCTACAGATAGACTGTTCTTTTGTTTTGTTATTTGTAACATGAACAAATTAGCCTGAATTTTGATTCTGAAATGGTTGTCATTTGTTATAATATGCAATTGGATCTAATTTTTATGATGATGAGATGCAGACCTATACATTATTGAAACAAAAAAAAGTGGCTTTGATAAGTTGTATATTCGCCAACGCATGTAAAGTGTGTGTGCTCAGCTGAACCAATGTGAGTATCATCAAGACTTGTGTATCTGTTTTTATTTCATTATGTTTGTCCATGCAGGTCTACTAAGAGCTTACTTGAAATGGAAGCAGAGATTTAAAACAAACAGTCAATATGATATTTTACATCCATTGCTACACTTGTTTCTATCACAATTCACAAAAATAATAAATCAAAGATATAAAATTACTACATTGGTAGTTTATAAGATTGATTGGTTGATTCTGTTTCGGTTTTTTCCACTTAGAGTAACCTTAGACCTCAATCAACTAGAAGCTTTTATAGGTTGGGATTCCAAGCTTAATTGGCAGGTAGTGAAAGTAACTGAGTTTTAACAGTAAAAAAAAAAAGCTGGCAAAGGTGTTGATAGCCTATGATTTATGTGGACTCAAGGGGAAAGTTTATCAATGTCTCAAATTACAATTGGACTAACATATAATTCACATTTAATGGATATGGAATATAAACATCTTCTCACTAAATGTTTAGGTGCAGAAGAAATAAAAAGATTTTGAACTGCACAACCTAAGAATCGAATTACACAACATATATTCCAAACTACATATCCCATTAATTTTGAAAAATCGCATAATCTATTAATAGAACTACAGAATATTAAAATTAAATTGCACGACTTATGAATCAAATTGCACAATATTGATCACCTTATTTTGTGCCAATTCACTTGATTTCTTAGACTTCTTCACCATTTTATCTGCACGTACAAACATATGTTAATGTCTCAAATATTTAACAATTGTGTTTCATTTATATTTGTATTCATTCATTGATTAAATTAAAATTCTCAGAGACATGAATAAGCAATTACACTACTCATGAAATGAACTAAAGCACTTGTTAATCGAATTGGAGCACTTGTTATAATCGAATTGAAGCATTTGTTAATTGAACTGGACGTTTTGAAATAATGAAAATACAGTACTACATCGAAATGAACCAAGTGATGAATCAAACTACATTACTAATGAAACGAACTGAACCACTTGTTAATCAAACTAGAGCATTTTTTAATTGAACTGGACTATTTGAAATAATGTACAATAATATATTAAAGAAAATTACTTTCCTTATATTAAACAAAATATAACCCATTAAGTATTGCACACCTATCATTTCTAACAAATCTACTAATCTAAGGTTCCAAAAATTAATACCCATATTCAAGAAAATCATTTTGAAATACTTTGATAAAAATGTCCATTTAAAATACAGACTATAAAAAAAATAGTCATAAAAAAAATAGTCATCAAAATCAAAGACCTTTATTAACCACTTGTTAATCAAACTAGAGCATTTTTTAATTGAACTGGACTATTTGAAATAATGTACAATAATATATTAAAGAAAATCACTTTCCTTATATTAAACAAAATATAACCCATTAAGTATTGCACACCTATCATTTCTAACAAATCTATTAATCTAAGGTTCCAAAAATTAATACCCATATTCAAGAAAATCATTTTGAAATACTTTGATAAAAATGTCCATTTAAAATATAGACTATAAAAAAAATAGTCATCAAAATCAAAGACCTTTATTAACCAAGAAAATAACCTCATTATCAATGAGAAATCTCATTTTATTTTTAGCCCTAATATTCCATTTTATTTTAAGCTCTAATTTCAGTCCACCAATGAGAAATCCCATTTTATTTTCAACCCTAATTTCACTCCAGCATCTCATCAATGAGAAATCATAATTTATTTTCAGCCCTAATTTCAATCCTACCACAGACCTATTGAAAAACAAAGATGAAGAGTTGTCAACCTACCACAGAAACAGAGATGAGGGGACCGGCTAGAGGAGGACGATTAGTGCAGTTGGTTAGTCATCGTTGGAGATGATGATGAAGAGGTGAAGATGGGTTTTCGGTTGGGTGGTATCAGTTCAGTCAGTAGCCATTGTTTGTAATATGCAATTGTTTGTAATGTTGGATGACTGCAGATTACAAACAAAAAAACCCATTTTTAACAAAACCCGCATTCAAACCAGACACCTCAAGTGCGTTTCAAGAACACCCACAACATTATAAGACTTTCTGACCCATTTACAGACAAAGAAAACAATGTTTACACAAAAACCCACATGAAAAAAAACCAATATTTCTTGCTGTTGATCTGTCATATGAAGTGATTAGAAAACAAAGTAATACCGCTTCAAGCTTTCACTTCTTTCCCCTTTAGATTCCTTTTTCACCTCTCTTGTTTGTTGTGAAGATGAGTTTTCGGTTGGCTGGTACGAAGAGAGAGGGAGGGAGGGGGGGGGGGGGGGGGGAGGGAAAGAAAGTCTATTTTGAGAGGAAACATAAAAAAGGGGGAGATGGTTTCACTGGGTTTAAATTGAATTGACGGTGACGTCCGTCAACCCAGTGAAACTTAAATTTTTTTTAAAAAATCCACGTGTCACTGTATGGTTAGATACTGACCAAACTGATGATATTCAGTTCTGAGGGGATCCGACCCTGAGAGTGAGACGGTGATTTAATTTTTTTTGTTTTTTCTTATAATAATGAAAATGTCTTTATCATTCAATCAATGCCTTCTTTGGCTGGTCGGGGATCTTTGTAGGAATTTAATGTCTTAATGATGAACAAAAAAATTTGATCCAAGTTACATCAAATGAGTCACCATCCATTCCACAAAATTTATGGGAGAAATTAATTAGGTTATGTGGTCACTCGTCTATTATTTTTTAAGTTCTATTTTTTTTAAAATTTTTATAAAATCATTTAGGTGGTGTAAAATTATATCTGCTCTCCCTGATCGCTTGATATTTTTGAATTTGACAAAATAAAACTAGTTGTTTAATTCAATGTATATAATACAATACATAACATAAGAAAATTCATAAATCAAGCAGGGAAAAATTTATTCCTCACATGTAGGATTAGGTCATGGATAATTAGATAAGAATCTGAAGATAAATATCACTCTATTCCTAAACTCTTAAAAAATAAAAAATAAATTAAAATTGTGATGGGAAAATAAATAAAATGAGGACCTGATACGCCAAAAGTCCAAGATTTCCACTTTTCATCTGGAACATTAAGAATATTTTTTAATTTATTTATGAGTTCATTGAATTAAAGAAGTTCGTTTTCTCAATAAATTATTCGCAACCCCCTTTTGTAACTCCATGTTACCACTCTCAAGTACATTGTTAACATTTGCATAAAATGTCACCGCTCAATTATATCAATACATTATAAACACTCCCCATTACATTGTTAAGTACATATGTCCAATGTCCAATACATTGTTAACCTTCTTATAATTGGACGAGGGTATTTTTTTATATTTTTAACAACATCTGGCTTGAGAGATTTAAATATAATTTGACACCACCGCCTTAGGGATTTAAAAAAAAGTTGAAATTTTTCATGAACCTAAAAATAATAGATGGAGTGCATAAATAAGAAAGCGACGATCAAGCGGTAGTGAACCCATACCTGTCATTGTAGATAGGAACCTTGATTGCCCAATGAACTCGTTCTGAGACTGTTATTCCTTCTTGTCTTGTGGAGGCAAGTCAGGGCTAATGCACGATCACATGACCCTTAATTAATTTTCTCAATTTTCTTTTATAAAAAAAAATGTATACATATAAAATATAAAAGGAATATTTGAGCCAAAGTACTTTTAATTAATTGCTTTGCGGTTTCAATTATAGGAGCATATATTTTAAATTTTTTTTAAATACAAAAATATATACTATAATTAATTTATGCAAAGAACGAATAATAACATATTTTATCTAATAAAATATACATAGCCTCGTCAAAAAAAAATATTTATAATTGGAGTTGCATATAAAAGTCGTATGTAACAAACAACTTCTTTTTTAACGTTTTTCAGCTTTTTTTAAATAATAATGTTTGATTAACAATTAATTCTTATAAATACATCTAATTATGAATTATCTAATTATGCAAAGAAAACGATGTTACATGCAAAGAATGAATGACAGTGAACGTTTTACTTCTGCTCGTGAGAATTATGTGAATTAACCACAAGTAATTTCTTTCGTTTAATGGAAATGAGTGGAGTTTTATTACACTCACTCTTTCTCATTCTTATATACAGACTAAAATGCAGTTTTATATATTTTATTAGCCTCCTTTAGTACTCATTATATCAAATTCTATATAACAGACTAAAAAAATTTCATATATTCTATAAACTATATAATTTAATTCTTAGAGTTACATTTTATAAAATAAATACATAATTAGATGAGATATATGATTTTAAAAAAATAAAAAAAATGTAGTCTGTGTTTTAAATTATAAAATGCCCTCTATGTACCATTTTGAGTTAAAAACACTTTCTATGTACACATGTTCCATTTGTTAGCTAAAAAGAATAGTTAACAGTTGTTTTTATAACGTAGCTCATGTATTATGTATAACCCTTTGATGCCATGGAGTGTGTTTTGTCATGTAAGTTTTATAGTCAATATTATATACGCTATAATTTATTAGAACGTATACTTATTTTATAATTAAAAAATTATTTTAATTTAACGGAAATAAGTTTAAAAGTACAACGTTTTGTATTGATGACTAAGAATAACATGTTACTCATCAAGATCTTGATGAGTTAACTAACATCATATGTTTGTTATTCATTGATGTGTGTTTGACTTTTATTTTTTATTTATCAGGTGTCCATAGAAAAACTTTTAAGTAAGTCAGTATGAACATCTAAAAGATTAGTCTTTGTTTTGAAAGATTTTAATATAAAAAAAAAAAAAGAGGAGAAGGAGAAAGAAAAAGAACTCCAGAAAAATTGTTAGCTGAGTGAGGCTCCAGAAGAGATCCTCTGTTAAGACCTCTCATCCACAAATTTCGTTTCGGTTATAATTACTTTTGAAAAAAAAACTCACAAAATTTGTTAAAAACAAATCCCAATAAAAATAGAAACACCAATAAACAAAGATAAAAGTTAACTCATATGTTTAAAAAATAAAAATAAAATCAAATAAAAATATGAAAAATTAGTAAATTACACATCTAATAAGATAATCTTCTTTATAAATCAAATAAAAAATAAAACATTAATAAAAATAAAAATAAAATAAATAAATAAAGACAAAAAAAAATTAACTTTTTTTTATTTGATAATATTGTAACTTTAAAATATAAATTTAAAGAAAACAATTGACCTCATTATCTCATTATCTAGAGGTTCTAGAGGCTAGAACCTTGTTAGTCAAAAAGACATTACAAACTAGTCAACATTTTATCCCTATCTTTCACACCCACTCCTTGTAAAAAGATAATAAAATATATTACCTATGCCGACAGAGAACTCTGAGCCCCATTTTTAAAATGTACTCGTGTAAAATGAGGTCTGCCACAATGTCTGCTAGTTCAAGTTGGTCCTTCCGGTGGGTCCCACGTGATTCATGGTCCATACGCGTAGATACCACGTCATATCGTACCAACTGGATTTGGTTAGATCTTTTATTTTTTTGGGAAATGAATGAGGGGCCATGTGTCACCCGTTTATTCATTTTAGTTCCCTGAAATTTTACAAGTTTTTTTAGATCCATGGACAATTGTCTTTAGTCCCTCCAGTTAGATGTTTTTTAAAAATATTAAAAATGTCTCTCACATAATTGTTTTAGTACACTGTTAATACTTCCTATTACATATTTAACACTCTTCCGTACATTGTTAACCTTCATATTAAATGCTCTCATCGAATTATTTTAGTACACTGTAAACACTCATCAATATATTATTAAGTATCTCTAGTACACTATTAACACTTTACAGTACATTGTTAACATTCGTATAATTGGGTGAGGGTATTTTTGATATTTTTGAACAACATCTAGCTATAATAACCTAAAGATAATTTTTCAACGATTTAGAGACCTAAAAAAATTTAAAACTTTTTAGAGACTTAAAAATAATAAATAGATGATCACGGGGACCTCTAATTTAATTTTCCCTTTAAAAAAACAAATAGAGGGGGCACAAAGGAGACCACAAAGAGCAAAATTATTCCAACGTCTCTACTTATGTCACTACAACCCAATACTTTTTTTTAAAGTCCATTAGTCCCACTACCCTGTTCGACAGGACCTAGTTGAAGTCTTCTTTACTAGAACAATAGAAGATCCGTCGACTTGTATGAGTAAATGTCAACAAAAGCATATCGAATGTGGAATTCGACAGGATCCTATCGAATGTGGAATTTAGCATTAGCCTGTTCAGAACGTATAATTGCTATCTTCTGAAAATTAATTACTTGTATATTCATTTATTATTGAGTATTCAAACCCTAATTCACATTCCATATATATTTATAACACAATATCTAATTCTAAGTTTGAATGAAATATTGGAATTCAAATATTTTATATTTTTAAAACTTTAACATATATTTCTTTCATATTTATAATATATTTTTACAAGTCAAATAATATAATATTAGTCCAATATCCCGATCCATGCATACATGAATATGATATATATATATATAGGGACGTGATTATGTGCGGTGAACGGCAGGTGCGGCAGCGATCACGGGCCGTCGATCACGGGTCACGGGTCCATCGCATCGAACGGTCGGGGGCGATTCATCTCGACCGTTGGATGCGATGGACCCGCGATCGAACGGCCCACGTCGAATCCGGCCGCACCTGCTGTTCGCCGCACGCAATCGTATATATATATATATATATATATATATATATATATATATATATATATATATATATATATATATATATAGTCGCGATTACGTGCGGTGTGCGGTCGGTGCGGTTTACGACGTGGGCCGTTCGATCGCGGGTCCATCGCATCCAACGGTCGACGTGAATCGCACCCGACCGTCCGATGCGATGGACCTGTGATCGCCCACGCGTAAACCGCACCGACCGTAAACCGCATGTGTGTGTGTATATCGCGACCATATATATATATATATATATATATATATATATATATATATATATATATATACGGGGGCGATTAGATACGGCGAACGGCAGGTGCGGCCGCGACGTGGGCCGTTCGATCGCGGGTCCATCGAATCCAACGGTCGACGTGAATCGCACCCGACCGTCTGATGCGATGGACCCGTGATCGACGACGGCCCACGTGATCGACGCACCGCACCTGCCGTTCGCCGCACCTAATCGGATCCCTATATATATATATTTTTGTTGTAACATGCATACATGAATATGATATGATGTAATATGATCTGAATCCATGTGGATTTTTTCTGAATGATTGACAGGTCTAAGGGACATTAAAATATTCAAAGTATTGAAAGACACTAAGGGTGCATTTAGTTGCGCGATTGTAAAATTGATTCTGCAGGAATCTGCGATTGTAAAACTGATTATGCAGGAAACTCACTTTCTCAGCTTTTTGAAATCGTAATTTTTTGATACTATTTGCCTGTAATCGCTGGATTTAAAACTGCGATCACAAAACTGTTTAGTTGTACGATTGCAAATGCAGCTTTCTACAATCACAAACGCTGCGCACGCAACCAAACACACCCTAAAAAACATTCAAAATATTGAAATCGTTTCCTGGATTTCTGAAACAATGCATGCAGTACAGACAAACGTGTGACACGTTTTGTTCAAACTTTTAACTTCAGCTAGACCGTGGCTTTGTATATAGTTATTTTAATAGTCCTATGCGTATATAAAATAATGAAAATAATACAAATTATAAAAATTTAATAATCATTATTTTAGTTACATAAAAATACAGAGGAGTTCACTTATACAAGATAAAATTATTGTAATTTTGTTTTAACATTGGTAAGCTAACTCATGATTGAGGAGTAAGCGTTGTTGTGTTCTGTTTTGATGCATGGTAGACTCATCCTCTATCATTTTTTTAATTATATTTTAGCTATGTTTCATTTTAATTTTAAAATAAAAATGAGACAAATATCTAATATTTTATATTAAAAAAACACCTATAAAAAAATTTCATAATAACAAATTTGGAAGCATTAAATGTTAGACTTTAACATTATGCGGAATTTTAAGGATATAATTTTGATGCATAAAAACATAGTGAATTTGTCCAAAATAATACTACATAATTCATACTAACCTTTTTCCATGATATCAAGGTGAGTGGTGTACCAAAAGAACTCAAAACTTAACCTTCTTTGATTGAGGTCTTCAAGTCACTACTCTCACCTAGCTTAATGGGTAGCAATATGTGGTGTAGGAATTTCTCACACAAATCGTGAATGTGTAAGTGTGAGAGTATGACTTGGGATCTCACCCTTATATAGACATTTTTATCAACCTTTGGTCTTCCCATTAAAGACCATTAGGATTTGCATAACTTATTTCATTAATCCATAAGTTATGAATGGAATTAGTATTCCCATTATTTCCATTAACCCATAACTTACATGAGTTTCCAATGCCTTTAGTGTTTCCATAACCCATTCTCTATTAATCCATGAGTTACCAATAACCCTTGGCATTTTCATAACTCACTCAAATGACATTTGGTTTTGTATAATTCATAACCACCAAAGGCATTGAGTTTTCTCAAAACCCAATTGAACATTATAATGGAGTTTTGTACATGAATGAAGGTTGAAACATCTCAAAATGCAACAGATGTTTTATTTGTCTATAAAACATTTTGGATGCCATAAATTAATTGATTCACCTTTCAATTATTCTCATAAATATTTTTTCTTGTGGAGTAACATCTAGTAACTAATTAAATACAAACATGTAAAGGCCACATAATACACAAAAATGTTAACAATAAAAACATGAGATATCAAGAGACATCTATACTTTCTAAAATTGAATTGTGCACTCCATTCTATGCAGGAAAAAGGTTGAAACATTTAAATTACTTTTCGTAAGTAGTATAAATAGATTGGTGTACACATGTAGTTTGATTTTTTTTCATTTATAAAATTTATTGAAGTCGAGTTTTGGGTAGCAGAATAAATGGAGGATAAGAGGATAAGATGATCATATGGGTGAATAAACTGCAAAACATATTTGTTTAAAAGAAATAAATAGATATAACTATGTTACAATAGAACTGGCCTGATATTAATACTTCATGTCCCTTGAAATTTCACTTAATCTATTTCACTGGTATAAAGAAACGTACATGTCAAATCCCATGTGCCACATCTTATGAATCACGAGTCTCACATGTCATTTTATTTTTTGCATTTTATAACTTTTTATCTTCAATATATCTGTCGCCAATTAAACAACAAAAACATCATTATTATGTTTTTTTATAAAAATAATTAAAAATATAATTAAACAAAAAAGTATTTTCTTATATTGATATTAAATAATTTTTAATCTCAAAATAACTTGCATCATAGGAGCTCAGATTATCTCATAATGGTCATCTTGATAATCTCCTCTTCAAGATAAGGACCCACTTTTTCTTGTGTGTGACATACCCTGACATTTGTCACAGGAAAGATGAACACCAATATACTCACGTTTGCACTCAGGTCCTAATCATATATTATATTATATTATAGGAAAAAAATCTATATAACCCTTGTAAACTGACTGAAATCTATATAATTATCTGACTTTTCTTAAATTCAAATAACCTTCTGAAAAAATTTTAAGTTTATAGATGATGAATATTTTGTAAATATTATATTTGATTAACCCTTGATAGAAAACACTATATATAAAAAAATCTACAATGTGTTAAAAATACAAAAATATCTTCTATAAATGACGAATAACTCATCCAGAAAGGGTTTATAATATATTCCAGAGAGAGTAAAATCATTATTTTTATATGACTTTTCATATTTTTAATACATTATAGTGATTTTTTAGTATGTTGTATTTTCAGTCAGGATTAACCAAATGAAATATTAATAAAATATTTATCATCTATTAACGAAATTTTTATTGAGTGGGTTATTTGGATTTGATAAGTGTTTTCAAAGGGGTTATATGAATTTTAAAAAAAAGTCAAAAAACATGTCAGGGGGTTATATGGATTTAAGTCAGATTTAAGGGGGTTGTATGGATTTTTCCATATATCATATTGTATTATACAAGGAAGACAAACAAAGGACACATGAACTGAAAGGCACATGAAAGCAAACCAAAGGTTGTGTAAGCAAAAAGGGATTCTTGAAGGGTGCGATTGGTGGTGGTGGGGGAGGGGGGAGGGGGATATCTCATCACATGTGACGTTTTAAAGTTTGGCTTACATAGTTGATAGTCGGTGAGTACTGTTTATGTGTGTATGTGGTCTCTTTTTAGTCATTATTACATATAAAAATATGAAAATTAATTTCATGTATTTTTTATTTTTTAAATTTTTTTTAGCATTTGAAAATACTTTTAAATTAACAATTATATTTTATATATTTTTTCGAAGGGCATCGATCTAAATATGATCTAGATATATGCAACTTACGTAACAATATAACACGAGATTTAAAAGAGCATAGATGTATAACAATATAAGAATGTATGTATTAATAACGTGCATAGAGTGTATAACAGTATATAGTACGAGATTTAGAAGCACGTAGATGTATAACAATATAAGAATGTATGTATTAATCACGTGCATAGAGTGCATAACAGTGTAAATAACCGGTGTAGGCAATGGAAAAAAGAGAAGAATCAAGAAAAGTACTTAATAAAATAAATTCAAGGAACCTAAAAAATGGGGGCTCGAAAAAAATACTTAAGAATTCATTTTTCTTTTTTAAATTCAATAAATGAACATGTGGTGCATATGAGTATGCCATACATCAGCCTGCTAAGGGCTAAGTTTGACAAAAGAATAAATTTGTGAATATACAAGCATAATTTTAGTGGATAAAAATTCGTTTAGTTTTGTTATTATTTACATTTATCAAAATCAGGATAAAAAGTAAAAAAAATCAATGTTATTGTAGCCTATAAGTGTAATAAAAATATTCCATTTTTATTTCAAATTAGGATAATTGTTGTCCTAATTTTCTATAACAAATATAATAGATATGTACTTACCTATTTACTATCATTTATCTCATTATCAAACCAAGCCTTTGAGATTAAAATTTAAATAAAAAGAAATCCAAGGATTGGTGAAAAGTACTATGAGCCTAGTTTGACAACGATATAAGTTTTTGGAGATAAATTATTATAATTTTAAAAGATAAAGGTACGTTGAAAATCTGGAACAAAAAAAAATCTTAGTTTTCTATTCAAGTTTATGATAATTATATTTATATGATTTTAACAACAAGAATAAAATGTTATTTAATCATCTATTCCATTGATTATCTGACACTTGTTCCTTGTCAAATGTGTCTGATTATTTTATTTTTTTAATTTTCTTTTTTTTGAAGATTAATGGTGCCTTGTTATTTGATCTTAGACTTCCTTTAAAGAGAGGGTGCTGATCCGACTTTTTTCAAAATTCAAATAGGTTCACTTTTAGAAATTGTTGGTGTTTCAGGATTTGATTTTTGGATCATCCTTTTATGGAGAGTGACTTTTTCAAAGCTCAGCTCGTGATGTGCATTGTTATTGTCCAAATAAATTTTGATTTAAAATATAGAGTATTTTTAAACTTTAAATTTTAGTTTCAAATATTGATTTTGATATTTTAATTATGAACAAGGATATGTTATGAAAAACCGGTTGATAATAACTTTTTCAAAATCGATTAATTTAATCAATTTGGGTGCGTTTCGTTGCGCGATTGCAAACCTGATTCTGCAGGAAGTTCACTTTCTCAGCTTTTTGAAATGGCAGCTTTTAGGCACTATTTGCCTGCAATCGCTGGGTTTAAAACTGCGATTACAAAACTGTTTGGTTGCGCGATTGCAAACGCAGCTTCTTGTAATCGCAATCGTAGCGCAATCGCGCAACCAAACGCATTAGAGTAATTTGAAACTTGATGGGTTCCAAATGAAATCTCAAAGAACCTTGATTGGTGAATAAATCCTTTAACACTTATTAAAAAAAAAACATCCTCATCTATAATGCTGGCCAAACCCCTTTCAGTTGATTCACTTCGACACTATTTGGATATAGACATAAATTAACTCGGGGTTGATGACTATATTAGTAAAATACATGATTTTTTTGTTTGATTATATTTTTAGTTATTTTCATTGGAAACATAAAAATGTAATTTTTGTTGTTCGATTGACCATTTATATGTTGTGGATAAGATGTATATAAGATGTGGATAATGATTTATAAAAGAAAAAAAATTATTTGACTTGTGGACATCCTAATTTATAAAAGAAGATAACAATTGATTTGACATATAAATACTTATATTCAGTATAATAGATTGGTTGTAATAATACAATTCTCAGAAAAATTGAAATACAAATATCAATTTATTGTCACCTACTCTGCCATAGGTATATCCATCAATTCCTTTCCACCTCAATAGTTTTTTAGGCTTATTCTCCCCATATTCCACTATCCAAATGGCACTGAGCTCCTGTTTGGTTGGGGAATAAGGATAGTATATATGTGAATAAGTAAGGATAAATAAAAAAAATGTGTTTGAATGAGTGGTATAACATGGTATAGGTATGTTAGAATAAACTAATATAAAGTGATATAGAGATTCTAACACCTCTTATAAATCACCATGTCAAATCAACTATCATTATTTTTTTACCTTTTATAAATTCTTATCCATACTTTATTCACATTTTACCCAAACAAAAAAAAATTTATTCTTACATTTTTCAATGAGAATAATTCAAAACACAACCAAATACAAAATCATTTTTATCTTTATTTATACTAGAATAATCATAAACATTAGAATAATTTAATTCTTGAACCAAACATGGATGTCGAGAGTTTAGAATAATCACATAATTTTTTTATTTGGTATCACATAATGCCGCATGACGGTTGCAAATTATGAAGGAAGTGCTTGGATCCATCGTACTCAACATTGACTACGAAAAATTTCGAGCAGCCAATCCAACCCTACCACCTCATTGTTACATTGCAGGTCTATTATGGGGAGTCACTTGCTACGAAATTGAGATTATGATTTGTTTGGAATCTGGATTGAGGAACAATACTGATTCTCAAATTATTTTTCAAACACCAAAAATACGCATAAAAAATGGAGAGGTGGGTTTAAGACGCATAAACGTGTTTGGATTTGTTATTTGTACTTAAAAAGGCCCAAATGTGAATATGAAGGTGAAAAGTAGTAATGCATTCATTCCATTTTACAGTCTCACATATAATGGGCCCGTCTATCCCCACCAAACAATTTTCCAATCCCACCGATCAAAAAAAAAAAAAAAAAAAGGTGTTTTCTGTTCCCACCAATTCATTCGACCGAATCGGTCGCCATTTCAAGTTTTGGGCGACGTAATGGGTCGTCATTTCAGGTTTTGGGCGACCGGAATGGGTCGAACAGGGTTCGAATTATATCTACTTATTTTTTGTAAACAAATAAATTTTTGGATTTATCCATCATATTCTACATTTATTCTTTCATCCAAACAACAACTAAGGGATTAAAAAAAATGTAAGTAGATATACTTTCAATTAATTCAAATTTTTATAGAAAAATATCTTATTAGACAAATATATATCATTTTTAAGCTTCGTTTGATTCGTAGTTAAGATGAATTTTTGTTTGAAAACAAAAAAAAATCGTTGATTCAAACACATTTTATATTTGACTTTTGAAATTTGTCTTATTTGTAAAAAAAATTGTTCTTATATTCTAATTTAAGAATAATGATTTATTCTCCCTACATTACAACTCAGACTTGGAGTGATATGAAAGATTCAAGGAGGAACACGTGTGAGATATGTTTTCAAAAAAAAAATTATAAATTTTATTACAAATCCTATTCGACCAGTTTGATCGCGCGAAACCTGAAATAGCGACCAAATCCGGTCGCGCGAAACCTGAAATGGCGACCAAATCCGGTCGAACGAGTCGAATTGGTGGGGATAGCAAAACACCATTTTTTTTTTATTGCTTGGTGGGGTAAGAAAATAAATGGGTGGGGCTAGACGGGCCCACATATAATCGCATATATTATGATAACGGATTTTATTGTAGTGTATGAAATAAATTTTTTTTAATTTAAAATAATAAATATTCGTATATAAATATATATTTTATTTTTTATAACAACATATATTTTAATAAAAGGGTGCATGATTTATAATAAAAACACGTCGTGGAACTACAAACAAAACTACGTAAGGTTTGAATATGTCATTTTCGAATGGGAGTTACGCGTGGGCCCATTAAGTTTAAGATATTTAAGTGCTAGAAAAACATGACGTGCCACACGGTATTAGCTATATTCAGTCAAAACACAATAGAACATAATTCCCAAAGACAAATAAATACCCCCAACAAAATAGAAAAAAGGACTTACAAGGACGCAAGGAAAACAACCCCACCAACCACAAAACATTAAAATCAAGCAACAAATTAACACCAGCGAATCAACTTAACATCAAATCCAACCAAACACTAAGGCTCCGTTTAGAAACACAGATTGAAAAGTAGATTTTAGAATAAAGCTGCTTTTTAAGATGATTTTAGACCTTGACTTTTTTGGGATGCTTTTTTTTAATTCAGAATCAATATTTGAAAGGAGTTTAATGTTTGGTAGAAAAAATTGTTTTTCAATTCAAAAAATCGATTCCGACAAAAAAAGCGTTCTTTTTGAGATTTTAAAAACACGGATTTCGATAGAGAAATTAAAAGGAATCCAGCTTTTGATTCCGCCGGAATCCGACCCGTTTGGCTGCACGATTTTGAGATTTTAGCTTTTCAAAAAGCGGAATTCGCCCAAACTCGTTACCAAACGGAGCCTAAAAAAAAAGAAAAAAAATTCAAATAACCCTTTGAAAACTGTCTGAAATTCCAACCTGACTTTTCATAAAGTCTATATAACTCTTCTAAAATCACTTATGTAAATTCAAATATGTTTTTGAGTTAAATTTTTTTTGACAGATTAAGATTATTATATAAATATTTAGTTTAATTAACCTTGGTTAAAAATATAATTTATCAAAAACTCCTATAATGTGTTAAAAATGAAAAAAAGTTTCTGTGAATTATGATTTTATTCTTCCAAATAAAGTTTTATAATCTATCCAGATTGATAAAATTGTCATGTTAATAAATTGTATGATATTTTTAATATACTGTGTTTTCATTTAGGGTTAACAAAATAGAATATTCACAGAATATTCTTCATATGTCAACGGAAGTTTAATTTCAAGAGGTTATTTGAAATCACATAAGTGATTTGGAGGGTGCAATTTAGGAAAAGTAAGGGGGTTATATGCATTTCAAATAGTTTACAGGGGTTATTTGGATTTTTCCAAAAAAAAGACCCAACTTTAAATAAACAATGACGAACCAATGAAGCATCGCCGAAACTTCAGCGAAATGCTCTCTCTCTCTCTCTCTCAAGTCATTGCTTCCGTCACTTGCTCACATTCAATGGTAGCCGACGTCATCAGCTAGACTTCATCAGCAATACTTCCATCATCAGTTCCCCCAAAAACCAATCCAAATCACGATCAGATTTTAGCAAAACCAAACATAAGTCGAAAAAAGGAAGCTTTTTTGGTCCCTTCGATTCCTTTCGCTCCCCTTTCAATTCGGGTCTCCTCGAGATTCGTGATCTTGTTTGGATTTCCCCATCTGGGTTCTTAAAAAAATGTGATTTTTTTTTCGAGGGTGGGAAAAATCGAAGATCTTCCGAGGGAGGTTTGTGTTTTTTTATCTGAATTTTAGCTGTTGTTGTTTGTTTTGATTTGGTTTGTTTTGGGCACCTTTGATTCATTGTTTTTACGCCCAGTTTTCATTAATACGTATGTCGTTCTGTTTTGATTAGCAGTGCAGTTGACCCAGATAGGTTTTGATCAAAATAATGCAATATCAAAACCCATTGAAAAGATCGATTTTTTTGGGTGACCCAGATAAGATCTGATCAAAATAGATGCAATAACACTCGAAACAGATTGAAAAATCGTTTTTAGGGGGCGACCCATATAGATTTGGATCCGAATTGATGCTATAACACCCCAAAAATACTGAAAAAACAGTTTTCTGGGGTGACCCAGATAAAATCTGATCCCAATCCATGTAAAAAACATGGCAAACCAGACTGAACCCTCCTCCTCATTGAGCTTCACCTCATCTTCCTACCTCTCCAATGGCGCGAGCTGCAGCTACAAAATGACAACCCCAACTGGTCCCGAACAGGGGACCAGCCTCGAAATCGTAAGCCTCAGCAAGCTCAGCTCCCACCTTGAGAAGCTCCTGATCGACACCGAGCTCGACTGCTCTGATGCGGAGGTGGTCATCGAAGGGACCTCCGTTGGGGTCCATCGGTGCATCTTGTCCGCGAGGTCCAAGTTTTTTCATGATCTCTTTGTGAGGGAGAATCAATCGGAGGGCACCAATGGGAAGCCAAAGTATTGCATGGAGGATTTGGTGCCAAATGGGAGGGTCAGTTACGAGGCGTTCATGGTGTTCTTGGGGTATTTGTACACCGGGAAGCTCAAACAGTCACCTCCGGATGTGTGCACGTGTGTTGACACGGCGTGCCCACACGATGCTTGCCGTCCAGCGGTCAATTTTGTTGTTGAGTTGTTGTATGCTTCTTCGGTGTTTCAGATTGCGGAGTTGGTCTCACTGTTTCAGGTAGATATGGTTTTGTTTCTATAAAGATAACTGTGTTTGTTTGTTTCCATATGTGCATGTATGATAGTGAGGAATTCAAAGCCTTTGGACTATGATCTTTCTTGAGAGACTATTTTTTATTTTCTTTTATTGCTTCTTTCATCATATGCCCCTTTTTGAAAATTCTGAGGTAATGTCTTGATTAAGTTTTTTTTTCTTTTCCTGATTGAAGATGCAAATTAAGAAAGAGTTATTATTTTTACTAAATCAATGGCTTTTCAAGGTGATTTTGTATATACTGATGAACAGATTTGGGAACATGATGTCAGCATATCTTTTGATATAATATCTTTGGATTAACCCCACATATAATGAACTCATTTAAGTTATACACATAAGGTCATAGACACTCTTTAAGACAAGGATAGCGGTCTCTTCATTTATGATGGATGAAATGCAATATTGATTGGTGTGCTCACTTTACAATCATTCCATTGAAAGTTTCTCTCCTTAAAAATTGATTATTAATTGATTATATGAATTCTAACTACGAAAACTCCAGGGGCATAGTAGTCTATAATACTAACGCACACTAAAACAATGCCGTAATTCTCAATAATTTTTCATGTGGCATCAGCAGTTATTCGTTCTTCAATAATTTACTGTGGCTCCAATTTCTTCTCTTGAATAGCTATAAATAAAAAAACTGAATTGATTCTGACATAAGAGTATTGCTTTTGTTTTTGTTTTTTTTTAGCGTCGCCTTCTGAACTTTGTCGAAAAGGCACTTGCGGAGGATGTAATCCCAATTCTCCAGGTTGCTTTCCATTCACAACTCAACCAGCTACTAGCCCACTGCATCCAGAGAGTAGCACGATCAGATCTTGACAGCATTTATCTGGAGAAAGAGCTTCCTCAAAAGGTTGTGGAAGAAATCAAATCTCTTCAGCGAAAATCTCTGCCAGAAGGATCTGAAGCCCCAATTGTGGATCCTGTGCACGAAAAAAGGGTCAGGAGGATCCACAGGGCACTCGATTGTGATGATGTTGAGCTCGTAAAACTACTGCTAACTGAATCTAACATCACCTTGGACAATGCAAATGCACTACACTATGCAGCTGCCTATTGTGATTCAAAGGTTGTAGCTGAGGTACTGGATCTGGGATTGGCTGATGTTAATCTTAAGAATCCAAGAGGATACACGCCTCTTCACGTGGCTGCCATGCGTAGGGAGCCGGCGGTGATTGTTTCGCTTTTGACTAAAGGTGCTAATGCATCAGAGACAACAGCGGATGGTCAAAGTGCCGTCAGTATATGCCGTAGACTGACAAGGACAAAGGATTATTATACAAAGACAGAACAGGGTCAGGAATCCAATAAAGACAAGATATGTATAGATATTCTTGAGAGGGAGATGAGGAGAAACCCTATGGCTGGTGAAGAAACAACTTCCTCCCCGGTGATTGCCGATGATCTTCACATGAAGCTTCTGTATTTGGAAAATAGAGGTAATTTTCTGTCCATAATTTCTCTGATCTTTTCTGAATTTGATGATGGGTAGTCCTTAATTAAGATGGTCTTACATTTACTGGTGATGTCAAAGTTTGTCTTATGGTTGAAAATCTCCCACCTAAAAGTTGATTTCAGGGTTATTGGGTCCCCGCTCCACATGGAACATATTGCACATTCTACATATGTATAAGAATAGATCATATTATTTAGGTCCACCCCTTTTGCGGAGTTTGATGACACTTACAGGTTTGCCGCCTTGGGCGATGACATGGACTTCTTTTTTCTCTGCATCATTGTCCTCGGTCGAGTTGAAGAGGCTTCTCCTTCAAACTCGGTAATCCCATGCATCACCCAGTGAAGTGAATCTTGATGAAGGAATAGTCTTTCCCTTTTACTTTCATGCTCCATGTCAACCTCATGCTCACCAAGAAAAATGCATGTCGAGGTGTTGGTGATGGTTGTTCATACATGACCATATTTTGGTCATGGTGATATATATGACTTTGTATAGTTCATAAATTTGAAGTCATTGAAATAAGTCTTTTACATGGTCCAAGATTATGGACTTAAGAAACGTCTCATGGGACCTTGTAAAGTCACCATTGTCATGTTAAATTTCAATGAATCCTCAGGCTTACCATGGTGCCAACCATAACAGATTATACCAGTTCCACGTGGTAACGAGATAAGTGCATCCATAGTCTACCTAGTGTCCACTTATCTCGTTACCACGTGGAACTGGTATAATCTGTTATGGTTGGCACTATGGTAAGCCTAATTTCCATTTTTTATTCATTTTCGGGGATTCTAGCCTTCACCGTGGATGTGATGAATGGCCTGAAACTGGAAAGCTGTTTGGTTAGCACTGTAGCTATATGTCCAATTTTAGATGGACAGCATAAATCTGCCATTCTGCCTAGACAGTTGATGTTGGTGATCGACATTCCAGCTGCACGCTGTCTATAGTAAAGTGCCACTGGATAAACCTTACCAACTGAGGAATTATTCATTGCATTATCATACTTGCATCCAACTGAACCATGAATTAAATGTGGGTGATGGCACATGTGTGATGTTCTTTGCCCCTAAAAATAAATATGTGAAAATGGGTTCTAACTTTTTATTTGTGTAGTCCTTTTTTTTTGTTTTTCTAACTTTCTAACTTTTTATTTATATTGTTTTTATATCTGGAACAACTTTAATCTAATTTGGTGCTTCTAACCTTTAATTATTCATTTTACCTACTAAATTTATCCTTGTGTTATTTGTGACTAAATTTACTCTGTTTTGTGTCTCCTTTTTATGTATAACTTTCTGATGGCTAAGATTTTTCTTTGATTTCAGTTGCATTTGCTAGGTTGTTCTTTCCTGCTGAGGCCAAACTCGCCATGGAAATTGCACAAGCAGAAACGACATCAGAATTTGCAGGTCTTTTGGCAAATAGAGGCTCATCTGGTAACCTGAGAGAGGTTGATTTAAATGAAACACCTTCTGTCCAAAAGAAAAGGCTTCGTTCAAGGATGGACGCACTGATGAAAACAGGTACCTTGACATTGTCAGATTCTTATTTCCTTTCAAGTATATATATATATATATATATACGCCCGCGATTAGGTGCGGCGAACGGCAGGTGCGGCCGCGACGTGGGCCGTCCGATCGCGGGTTCATCGCATTCAACGGTCGACGTGAATCGCACCCGACCGTCCGATGCAATGGACCCGTGATCGACGGCCTGTGATCGCTGCCGCACCCGCCGTTCGCCGCACGTAATCGCGTCCCTATATATATATATATATATATATATATATATATATATATTCTATTATACAACTTCAAAATTTCAATTGTGGAAGAAAGATATGAGAACAAGGAAAGGATTTGATGCTATATATTTCATGCACTACTTTAATTTATATCCGGACTCTGCTAATTGGGGGCATCTACACAAAGTATGCATTTGATAACAAAAATATAGCAATGTCCAACAACCCTCGTATTGATTATTATTTGAATTCAAAGTCTCAATGAGATATGGATTTTGATTTCTGTTTTCTCCCATAATCATATTCTAATGCCCCATACTTATGCAGCAACTGGCAAGTTATTGTCCATTTTGTCCATCATCAGTATCATGGGTTTAAAGCGTGTTTTGGAATGTAAGAACTGTGTTCATATATAAACACAAACTATTCTCTCTCGATAGGCATTGTGGTTCTAAACGACAGTATAGGTTCTCACCTCATCCTTTATCCCACGCAATCTATTGGGATCTTGAGTAGCCCAGTCTACCATGCCCATGATGGACACATGACAACCACCCTTCTCAATTCCTGTGCATCCCCATGTGACATCACATGCTCTGATACCAAATGTAACGCTGAATATTTGCATCATGGTTTTGTTTTTTGGTGCATCCACAGACAGTAGTCACAGTACATATTTATTATTTAGTAAATCATTTCAAGGAATCTTTCATCTGTAACATGATTAATGCACCATTGCATATTACTTTCCAACAGTGAAGAAAAAGGGATCTGATTAGGCAGTGCTACAACATATGTTATGCATATGATATATATCCATATCTTCTGTACCAATAAACAATGCACCTATGCATTATTTTTTCTCTGAAATCTGAAAGGAAGGCTATTAGAGATGCAGTAGGTGCTTTCTTTGCTGTGTCATGCGCACTTATATATCCGCCTCAAGTAGGTTTGGAGAGTAATACGTGAAATTTATTTGTGCCTACAAAGTACAAAATTCTGCAGGCACCAATACATTCTGTTGCATTATATATATCTGCCTCAGGTAGGTTTGGAGAGTAACATGTTAAAATTTATTTGTGCCTACAAAATACAAAGTTCTGCGGGCACCAACTAAAATATTCTGTTGCATTCGCAATGAGTCTTTTTTAGTACACCCACATTCGGCATAACATAGTAACCCATAAGATAGTGTCAATGCATAAGTGATGATAGTTCACATGATTTCTCTCTAAAGTGGCTGTATATATCTGAATTAAATTGCAGTGGAGATGGGTCGACGTTACTTTCCCCACTGCTCTCAAGTGCTTGATAAGTTCATGGAGGACGACCTGCCAGACCTCTTTTACCTCGAAAGAGGCACACTCGACGAGCAGAATATAAAGCGTAAGCGCTTTGGCGAGCTCAAGGAGGATGTCAGGAAGGCATTTAGCAAAGACAAAGCTGAGAGCAACCGGTCTGGTTTGTCTTCCTCTTCATCCTCTTCTTCACAGAAGGAAGGTATAAGACATAAAGTTGGGAGAAAGTAAAAAAGCAATTTATATATTAGAATCTGAAGCTGTAGAAATGACTGTAGAGAAAATTTTGATTTTTGTGAATTTCCCTAACTGAAGTGGCCTAAACGTTGAAAATGTAGAGCTATTTTATGAAGCGTTGAACATCTTTGTATTTCTGTTTGTGCCATTGTTTTAATAAGATATCGATTTCTGCACGTATTACCTTGTAGATCAATCAATTCAATTTTAAAGGGTGGTTTTACTTTTTTTTTCCTTCTTCCAATTCAATGATGTGAAGCAACATATGATTGTTCACATTTTGGTGTACTTAGGGATGACAATGGACTGGATATAGTCCATATTGTGTGAGGCCTTACTTAAGGTTGGATTGTCATTTAACAACAGATATCTTTTATTCTTCTTCAATCATAAGAAATCCTTATTTATATTATACTTATATTGTAAAAATATGTGTGTACATTTTGTTCATTTTATCAAATCTGTACTCATATTTTGATTTAATTATTAGTATAGCATTGATTACAAGTAATGATGACATTTTATTAGTCTATTATACATAAGGGTCTTGCAGCTCTGTTCATGTTCAAGCGTTATATTTTAGTGAAGGCTTAGGCTTCTGCTTCACTGTTAAAACTCATCTTGGCAGGGTCCAATAAACTTGATGAAAAGGGAAATTTCAATACAGACAATCAAACAAGGAACACCATGTCTCATTATAATTTTTCACTATAACCATTCATACTCAAAAAACAATAATAATTGAAATGATTTATAAAAAATAAAAAAATATTTTGATATATGGATTCTTTGATTTATAAAAAGTGATGATAATTAATTGACATGTGATATCTTTGTATCAATGGAATGTATTGGGAGGAACAGCATAATTCTAGAAGGACCTGGAATATAAATATCAGTTCATTTCCATCTATTCCGACATAACTATACTGATCTAATCCTTCCAAACAAACAACTTTTTAGACTTTTTCTCCTCCTATTCCCTTCTATTCTCCCTCTATTCCATTACCCGCATCCCTATATATAAATTGTAATTTGTTGTTCTATTCATATTTATAAATGATTTTCTTAAGAACATATACAAGTCTACAGTGGATTTGGTGGACCTGTTTAATATTCTGTTTAGATGACCGGGAGGTCAAGCAGGCCAAAAACACAGTATTTGTAATTTAAAGAAAATACAATTCGAATTGTGTATTTTGAGAATTTCATCATTATCTGATCAAAAGCAACACAGTTTAGCAAAGACTTTTATTCGCAATTACTTCTCTTGTATTCTACACTGACAGGTTTTGTCTTAAAACACTGAAGAACATCTGTAACTCCCACTTTTGACAAAGTTGAGTTTTGAATAACTATTTAAGATTCTATTTTGCAAGAATTATATTAGACCTAAATCTGTTCCCAAATACCACGGTGATCCCAAAATTTAACAAAGAAAAATGTTGTCTCAATTATTTTTATTGTCCAAAACTCAGATCACACATGTTTTTATTTTTAATAAAAGAAAACATCATCTAATGAAGTATATGCTTTAATAAAAAAATATATCATTATATTTCGAGTTGAATGAACGTATTTTAAGTAAGTGTAAGAAAAAAATTTAATGATTTATAGCGTCTAATGAGATATGTCACATTTATACCATAAAAAAATTGAGAATAACAATACGATTAAAAGTACACTTTCTAAAAAGGTAATTTCAAATCGAAGATTCTGATTTATGTTTTACCACCTTTTTTGCCCAAGTCCATCCACGGAATAAAAAGTTTATTTTGAGCAAATGAGGCATTTCTATTTTATAAAAGAAAATACAAAATATAGCACATCTGAACAGTAGAAGAGATAGAAAATGAGAAAAAAAGGAAAAAGAAACGGGGTAGGGTCTTGTAGAAAAGATTTCGATCAAACCCTTACTAAACTCATCATTCGATCACTCGAAGATGACCATCTACCACTCTGACCTCTGGAGCCTCCGCTAGCGCCATGCCCCACTCCATAATGCAGCGCCGCGCCCGCTCCCATAAGTTATCAAAATAAAATGTCGACCTCCTAAAAATGACATCGTTACGCTCGATCCAGATTGCCCACGTGCAGGCTAGGAAAATTGAGAGTCTGACCTTCCCAGCTTTGCTGTTATCCCCCTTCTTTTTCATATGCAATGCCGTCACCCAAAGCTCCCATAATGCTAAAATGTAAGCTCCTTTCCAGTAGCCTACTCGCCAACTCCCACACACGCACCACCGCTGGGCACTCACAAAATAAATAGAAAATCGTCTCGTCTGCGGCCTGACAAAGTGCACACACTCTCGAGGCGTTCTATTACAAAGTCCACTTTAAATTTTTTTTCACATTTTATAAATGATACCAATTGATTTATTAAAATATACACTTCACATTTTATAAAATATATACTTCATTAGATTGCGTATATGATATTTTAAAAAAGAATGACAAACTGGACTAAGGTGCTGTTTGGTTGCACTGAAAATGAGTGCTTATTCAAATTAAAGCTGAAAATCAGTGATAATTATGTTTGGTTAGACTAAAAATAAGCTCTCATTATTACCCACATTCAGTGATTAATCACTACATTTTTTCAGCTCACATAGCTCACTGAAATAGTCGGCAAACGTGTTCAGGGATTCGTCCATGATGTGAAAAGACCAAAATGCCCCTGACTATTTATCGTAATTACATAGGGTATTTAAACCCTCTTTCAACCAAACATTCCCTTCTCTCTCCTCATTTCTCTCTGCCGATTTCACCTTTCTCTCTGTCGATTTCACCCTTTTTTTTACCCTAAAATGGACGAGTAAACTGGAGATATTCTTCGAGCTACCATCATCTTCTGCGCCGATCCCATTCAAGTACACATCGATGTTGTTCGACTGATCCAGGAAACGAAGAACCCTTAAAATCACTCCAATCTGCTTCCTCCTCAGAAGTTTCGAGTTTACACTCCGATCTCTCTCTCACCGTCTCCAACAAACCACCACCCGAGTCTCTCCGACCTGCATCCTCCTGTCCGAATCTCCTCCCCAACCAACGATCTAGGTAAAACCCACCACATCTCCTCTGTTCATGTATTTCTTCAGATTTGTCGATGTAAAACTGTTTAGGGTTTCATGAATGGCTATCATGATATTTGATTGAGTGTAAGCATGTCGTGATTTTCCTCTTTGCCTTGTGATTGAATGTTCGAAGTTGTTTAAATGGCTGAAAAATAAGCTAGAAATAGGGGCTAGGTGTGATTGCATACCTTCCTCATGAGCCACAATGACCCTGGAGAATTTAGTCCATGTGTCTAACTTCATGCATAGGTCCTTGAAGAGGATTACTGACATTTTTTTCTAATTATTGTGCTTTTTCAAACGATTTTAATAGAAGACAGCACTTGTATACATTTTTCTTGTCTCATCCCTTTTACACAGATAGCCTAGTTTTCAAGTAATGATGGCACTCATTTAGATGCAGTATGCTCATTGTCTTTTGTTCTTATTAAACTCTCTGTTGGAGTTTTTTTGATAAATCATTTATTACATGAGTTGTTAAGGACTTCACAGTCCACAAAATATATGCAAGAATGAAAATTTATTACCTCAATTTAGTTACCTATAATGATTTCTTTGACTAATAGAAGTTGCCCTTTTTTTCGAGCCACTACAATATTCTTTGAATGCATCATTCCGTATTTTCAGTTTTGGTTTTTCCAACTGTGCATCAGGATTTAGCCTCCCCTGTAAGCCACTGATTTTGAAAAATCTTAACTTCCTTGATTTCATTAAATAAATTTTTGGGGTCATTTAATAAGGCATATTTGTAGGTCCTCATATCTATTAACAGTCCCTTCCATCTTAAATAAATTGGTCTTTGGAGCAGGCAAGAATTTAGAAAAAAAAACTCACAATGCATTGGTCTTATTCAAGTCTTCTTTTAGATAATTGGATGTGGACAACAATAGTGCCAATTATGGATGATACAGTCGGGAATGGGATAGCCCTGTAGTGGAGTTATGTAGAGTCAGTGGTATTATAAATTCTCCAGCAGTGTTTTTCATCTCAAATATAGCAATTTCCTTAATCTTGTATGATGTAAATGGTAATCTCTCCTCATAACGCAGAAGAATGGGCCTAATTATTTGCATGATATGATGGGATGTTCCATAGGAGGGTTAGAAACATCTGGTAGCATGGGAAATTCTGAGCACCAGTTGAGGAAAATTGTGTAACAAGTAGTTGGAGGGCTAATGAAAGGACAAAAGAGAAGATCGGGCTCAAGTATTCTGTTTGAATCCATTATAATAGCATTCTATAAGTTATGGATTTTGCTGAAGCTGTAAAGGCTTGTAATAATTCCTTTTATTGTTTCATTTTTATTATTATTGTCATTTTGCTTTCTGGTTGATTGATTTCTGGTCTATGTTGTTTCTATTGAGTTGGTCACTGAATGAATTTTATATAGTTTGAGTGGTGAGATCCCACTGCACTTAAAAAAATAAAAAAAAATCATGGATCTTAATTTAGCTTAAAATGTTTATATCTATTTGGGAAAGATGAATTCCGTGAAGGCGTTTTTCTGTTTTCACATATCTTATAAACTTTGCATACATTCTTATCTCCATGTTCACACATTGCTGTCCTGATAAATCTGTTATTTTGACATAGGAGTTGGAAACATCAGAAATCCAGAAGCATCTGAAATATGTATAACTGGTCAGATTCTATATGTACAACTGGAATTTTTATGTAAAAGAATGTATTTTATTAGCCAATTATATACTTTAAAATAAAAAAATTCAAATCATGTGTGTTATGCAAAAGTGATTGCAAAAATGGCTTGAGTATATCATTTTCCATTGTATTGTTCCCCTCTCTCATACAGTTGAGGCCTCGCCTTGCCAAGAAGAATCAGAATCCCAGCAAGCCAAGAATATATGATGGTGATCCTCATAGGAGAAACTTGAAGTGAACTATACCAGAACGAAGTGGCGACCGTGAATTCTTGGAGAGTTCTGTACATGTCGAGCCTACTCATTTTTGTAATGTTTCAGTCATATTTAATCGGTTTTCAATTTTTTCTTTTTTGAGTCCCGTGAGCTTATGAAATACTGGAGTTTTGAGTGAAAAACTCTTTGTAACAACATTGTATCTATTGGGCCTTGTACTCAATTTTGGGGCACACAAACAGACAACAATATGTTGCACTTAAAACATGTCTGAGTTGATTCCAGACCTTTTATTCTCTCTTGCAAGTATGTCTTTGATCCATTTGTATTCCATAAAACAGTAGATCCTCAATGTATGCAGTATCATGAAAGTATTATTTACTGTTGTGGTTCTTCCGTTGATTTAATTTATTCCAGTTTTAGAATTCTGTTACAACCGTTTGGGATTGAAAGTAAAAAGACTGATATTTTTAACATGTTAAAAAAAATAATCTTTAATATTTCTAAAAAAACATGTTTTTCCATTTCAACCAAACATCAAAATAACATTCAGCACTTATAAAATGGACCAAAATACCCTTCCAATAATCACATAAGTCAACTGGTTAACCAAACACACTTATTTAAAATACTGCTTAATATTTTTCATTGAACCAAACGCTTTTTTTTCCTAAACTTTTAAGGATTATCATCCTTCCTCTTTCTGCACTTAACAATCAGCACTTAAAATCTACTTTCCGCTGCTGCCAAACAACACCTAAGACTAGAATTGGGACAGTGTGTAACAGTTTCTTAAATTATTCTTATTGTTATTATTTTAAAATAATTTTCTTAAATTATTTACATAATGATATTTTCTTAAAATAATTTTCTTAAATTATTTGATGTACCAAATAAATTGGAGATATCCAGCCCAAGATCACTTATTGCACACAATAATTTATACACATGATTTCTATGGTACATATGCATAAGCCTGCATACAACGTATATGTCAAACGCAAAGGAAAAAAAATAAAGGGGGCGGGAGGATGGGGTGGATGACCTCATCAACACAATAAAGAAAAATAGATGGAGAGTAAGATAATTAAGGAATCTACTCAAACTTGTATCTTATCCTCTTATTCTGTTCTTAGGGTGCGTTTGGTTGCGCGATTCTACAGGAATCTGCGATTGCAAACCTGATTCTGCAGGAAGCTCATTTTCTCAGCTTTTTGAAATCGCAGCTTTTGGACACTATTTATCTGCAATCGCTGGGTTTAAAACTGCGATTACAAAACTGTTTGGTTGCGCAATTGCAAACGCAGCTTCCTGTAATCGCAATCGCAGCGCAATCGCGCAACCAAACACACCCTTAGATAGTTTCGCACGCGTGAACCTGAGTAAAATATATGTCAACCTATGTGTCGTTCAGCAATGTCTGGTATTAAACAATTGATTCGGACGAACCCATTAATTAATAATTTATTATTGCCAAGTCAGAAGAGTCTTTGTTTTATTTTTATTTTTTTGGTAGTAGCCCAATGGACCGAGGACTCCCTATTCAAGGGGTCGGACGGGGATCGAACCCCAAATACACCGCCCAAAGGCGGGTACACTCACCAGCTCGACGAACGAGGAGAGGTGTAAGAGTCTTTGTTTTATGCCTCTACCATTATTGATGATGCTCTTAAATCGATTAAAAAATATGAGGTTCACGTTCATCCAATCAATTGTGGCGTTCGGTGGGTCTTTGTTTATTCCATTTATCGATTATATAATATAATATAATATAATAATATATCTTTATTTTTTTTAAGCAAATATTAGAGACAGTATTGCATAAAGTCCCACTAACAGTCTCTATATGTTTTAATTTTTTTTTTTAAATAGTAAACATCGTTTAATAAGATATATATTTTTAATAAAAAATATATATCGTTTTATTTTAAATTTAATGAGTCAATTTTAACAAATATAAAAGAAAATTATTGAGATATATGTACCTTATTAAATGATTAACAATGTATATGAAACTACATTTATGGTTATAAATAAAGATTGCGTGTAATATTGCTCTATTTTTTATAGGGAGTGAAATGACAACACAAATGCATGTAGATGTAATATTATGAGAATATTTCGTCAGTTTGAATGAAATATTTAACTCAAGAATGATATTTGAGTTTTTTTTAGTTTTAAAAGTTTTTTTATTTAATTTTGACATGAACTTATACGAGATTACTTATATTGCAATGACATAGATGTTTTTAATCATAAATTAATATTTAGGATATTTTTTTTATTTAATTTCTTTCCCAAGCATTGACCAGCTCTCTCTTAAAAAGTTCCCTGAAAGTGAAATACTCCATTCATTGCTTTCGGTTTTGGGTCTGTCTCTCTTTAAAGTGTTGGAGTGGGGAGGGACACCAAATCATTCGGATCCATATGTACTATTATATCAGGTATTTTATCTTCTTTGTTTTTTTTCTTCTTGTGGTGTGTATTTTTTGGTCTTTATATCTATGTTCACTTGTTATTCTTTCACAAATAGATCTATGGTTTGATGAGTTTGATTTGATTTGATTAGGAATGTAGATGAGGTTCCATCATATTTATGCATCACTTTCTTAAGAACATGCATACTTATACCCACAGTAGATTTGATGGACCTGTTTGTTATTCTGTTTAGATGACCAGCAAGAATTTATCAATGGAAGCCATCTGAGAAGGTCAAACAGCCTAATCCACAGTATTTGTGATTTAAAGAAACTATAATTTGAATTCTCTATGTCGAGATTTTCATATTCTAATAAGTGTTTCCAATGCACTATAGATATTTATAGATCATGCAGCTCTGTTCCTTCTCATCTCCCCAACAATGCTTTACTCTGTTTCCAATACAAGAATTTTCTGTACGAAGTCCCAACTATGCTCTTTTTGGTAACAAGGCTTTGAAGGCTACTACACATTATCTTTCACAAAGAAAATGTAAATGGAAGATCAGACAGCCCCATCTTGGGACTGACTTTGTACAAAACATTATTGTAAAGTATGAAATACATGATGTATAAGTTTCAGGATCCTTAGATCCTCTAAAGTCCTACCAAAAAAGGACCTTTGCACATACATACCTTTTTTTTATGCCCAATGCACATTGAGAAAGCAGTCTCAATGAGTAAAGGAGAAGTCCAAGGCCAAGATGCAAAGTCCCACTATCTTTGTTGGGCTATACTGACTGATAACAGAAGCAGCACCAGCCTCTCTTGAATTAATAATAATATCTTTAGATTTTTCCATTGCTAAATACACCATACATTCCATTAAATATGCCATAGCTCTACTAGCAAATTGTAGATTGAGTTTTCTGAAAGTTTTAGAATATGAAGAAGCCATCAGATAGACAATGCCTGAAAGGGAGTAAGAGAAAATAGAGAGAACATGAAAGCAAAAGCGGTTGAAAAAAAGATAAAACTGCACGCAAAGAGGTTAATGTAGTAAGGAGACCATGTTTATAATTACTAAAATTGGCATTCCTGAAAAAGAAATGGGTAAGAACCATGGTTCTCTCATGCAATCCACAATTCGCCCGGTATCCTTCGAATATATCATATTGAATGGATAATTTTTTTTTTTTCATAATAGGGACTTGGAAAATATACTATTTAAGGATGATTTTTTTTTTCTCGGAAAATATACTATTTAAGGCTGAATTTTTTTTTCTCTCTCTCTCATGTGTTCCTTGTTGGCATGTTCATGTATTTGGAATCTTATTACTATTGTCATTTTATTATTGGGTTTGTAAAAGAGAAATATAAATTTGTAGTAAGTAGGCGGGTCCTGAAATTAGTGGAGATAAAAAAAGATCTAATTTTTTATAGGGATTTTTAGTTTTAAGTCCATGTAAACATGTATAATTAGGGATTAGTCTCTCCCTTCTTCATATTTTTTTTTCCATATTCAACTGCCTATTTGATTTTTAGGTCTTTCATTAAACGTCCGTCCATACACCGTTAATTTGTGAAATTTGATTTTATTTTTAAGTCCCTGTAACTATGTTATTTAGTTATCAGTCCCTGTAAAATACGAAGAAGGGAGGGACTGATTACTAAATAACATAGTTTACAGGGACTTAAAAATAAAATCACATTTCACAAATTAACGGTTATGGACGGGCGTTTGATGGAGGGACTAAAAACTAAATAGACAGTTGAATATAGAGACTTAAAAAGAAATATGAAGAATGAGGGATCAATCCCTAAATATGCATGTTTACATGGACGTAAAACTAAAAATCTCTTTTTTATATATATACAAAGTAAAACGGTGAGTAAAAACACATGTTTTTTAGATATTTCAAAAAATAAATTCTAATATATAGGGGAAAAAACGAAAATGCAAAAAGTAAAAATAACCCGTCATTTTTTTAGATGAAATAAAAAATTCTTAAAATGGTGGGATTTGATTTCATTTTGTTGACATATGATATTCTTTTTTATAAAATCACACAAAAAATAAAAACTAATCCTTACATAATGGTAAATAACAAATAAAACAAAGAACAAATAAAATTTCTAATTAAATATAATTTGAATATTTACATTATAATTTTATCTATAGTTTAATAAAAATTTATAAATATTAAAAAAAAATGGATACAATTGTTTTTCCAGATTTTGGAGACCTCTTGTGGTGATGGCCTTATGCGATTGCATTCTCTACCTGTATTTAGGGCCAACGTGATAAAAATAGTTTATATTTTATAATTTGTACATTTTATACATATATATTATATGTGCGGAATATTTCCTTAATTGTTTGATCATGCTCTTCAGTGAATTGTCAATATTTATGGATTTGAAAAACATTCTACCTTTTGGGAAATATTATATATATATTATTATTTGTTGTGATAATGTACTTTATGGTTAATGTTTTGTTTAAGCAGGGATATATAAGAGCGGATCATATATACTCATGGAAAATGAGTCATCAATGCGTCATGGATATCATCATTCTTCTAAGAGTTTTGATATATTTGAAGGCCAGTAATATATCAATCATATTTTGATACAAAGCTTGGCAATATGGGTACTCTGACATATTCAGTGGAATATGAGATCATAATTATTCTAGAGTACTTATTGATATTTGAATTTCTTAAAGTGGTCTGCATATACATTCTTCATGGCTATTATTATTCTGGGTTATACAGGAACTTATGATATGATCATATATTGGGACTTCTCATCGATGTTTCAAGTGGTGTAGTATTATCTGGTTTTCATATTATTTGATCATCAGTGACAATCAAGCGCTTCAAGGTATGTGACAAAACTATCATTTTATTTGAATGTTACATGCTTACATGCAAATGATGTGGTGAATCACATATTTTTATATATTCATGTCAATGTGGGGTTCTTTATAATCTATGTGAATGTGATAAGTTATAAGAACTAAATTTACGTAACTTTTAGAGATTATGTAAATTAGATTTTATATATAATTGATTTATATATAACATTTAAAGAATCATTTATTACTAGAGATATTTGTTTTATTATTATATATAATTGAGAATCTGATGCATATATTCATAGAATAATATGTAGATGATATTATATTAAATTAATGAACGTGATGTGTTTCATCTTATTATGTTAAGGTGATTAAGGAAATAATGATTGAATGTTAATCAGCTGAAAACTTTTTAATATAAAAAATGACTTGATGTATTAGAATTATTCATTGGAGAATATTTGAATTAACAATTTTGCTTCATAAAACATGTTTTATTTAAGTTATGTGAATTATGGTTTGAAATAAATTTACATGCAACACATTTTTAAAAAGAGGATTAGCGAGGAGGCTGGTTGATGATTCATCGAGAGGGATAAGAGGGATAATATACCCATCAATTAGTCACATTCGTTTTGTGCCCAACTTCTGTGCTTGAAAATCCCATGCAGATTATGAATTAGTGGGTGGTTCGAGGAACACTTCCTTATGGTGATCAATGTTCAACAATAATAACATTGGATGAGTTTTACACTCTAGCGTTTGGTAATGCAATTGCAAAACTGATTTTCTATAATCCCTGTGTTTAACAGTGATTCTGCAGGAAACTGTCTCCTCCAGCTTTCTCAAATTGTAGCTTTTGGATACTATTTGTCTGAAATATGTTTGTAGGAAGCTGCGATTGCAAAACTGTTTGGTTGCACGATTACAAAACAAGCTTCTTGTAATCACAAAAACTGTGCAATCACGCAACCAAATGCTGCCTTAATGGAATTAAGGCAGAGTATGTTTTTTTTATTTAAAACGTAATAATATTTTTTATTTAATTAATCATTGATAAATTGTAATAAACAATGAATAAGAAGCAAACAAATATTATAAGGGTAATTAGCACTTTTAACCCCGAAAAAATTAATATTCGCAAAAATAGCCCCACCCCTCGAATATTAGCAAAAACTAGCCCCGGTGAGAGATTACACTCCAGTGGTTAATTTTTTTAAATAAACGAGACCCGTGCAGCGAGAAAACACACAAGTGATGGCATGTATACATGCCGTTCCCTGGAAACGGCATGTATACATGCCGCCTCCTAGAAACGGCATGTGTAGGATACATTTGAGGAACACTATATTCATGGATGACAACTGTCTCCACATCATGGTCATCCTCAGTATCAGGTCCTTCAACCCAGTAATCTCCACAATCCTCTTCTCCTTCTTCGATATCTTCTCCTTCTTCATATCCCCTCCTTCAGGATCTTCTTCTCCTCCTCCTTCTTGAACTTCTTGATGTGTTTCATAGTTTACTTGAATTCCCTCAGGAATATCATTTCAACCCCTGTCATGAAATGAGGACCTATAAATACAAATAGACTATACTTACACATATGAATAGCCCCACCAAAAACATTCTATAAATGCACAATACTTACACATGTGGTATATTGACACTCCCATGGGCATTGGTCGATGTTGCATCAATCAAATTTTCTTGGGTACACGGAATGAACGACGAGCCTGAAGGTTGATATGGATCACGAACAATGGAGGGATATGAATCTTCTGCATCATAATTCATCGCACCACGTCCTCTTTGTATGATCTCTTCCTTCCATAACCATATTTGAATGACATGAACGTGTTTATGATACAACATTATCATCACTTTCACACCCATATCATATTCGAGAGGGGCACCTAAACTCTTTCCATCGTGAGTGGAATGCACAGCACTCATGGACAATTTGTAACGACTTGGATCGGTCTCCGTCAAATGGTACATCTTTGGAGTAAATCGACATAAGAGATCCTCTTATTTATGATGGTGGTTTTTCTGGTACCACCTTCATAAAATGAAGTATCTTCACGTTGAACAATCCTCCCGTTAAAAGAGTACATCAACGGAATATCGGATTTCATCACCATCTAAACCATAAACTATTCAACTTAGTAAATATATTTCTAAACTGATAAAAAAATTCATCCAACCCCTACATCTATGCCACTATAACATTCATGCAACATATACAAAATATATTTATTAAATGGCC
Source organism: Acorus calamus (assembly GCA_030737845.1). Classification (NCBI taxonomy): domain Eukaryota; kingdom Viridiplantae; phylum Streptophyta; class Magnoliopsida; order Acorales; family Acoraceae; genus Acorus; species Acorus calamus. Next base: position 9,411,359 of record CM060858.1, on the reverse strand, counting down.
TTCGATTTTTTTAAAATGTTTTCTAAGCAGCCATCTTATTTTTTCCTAAGGCCCCTAATTTTTTAAAAAGTTTTTATATGACAATCAAATTTTTTAAGATATAAAAGTTTTTTTTTTCTCAAGTAGGAAATTTTAAATAAATTAAAAACAAAAAAAAAATTTACATTTAACTTAACAAAACATTATACACTACCCATGCCAATAATAAATATATTTAACATTCAACATTTAGGGTTTTGATAAAAAAATAAAAAATTTATCAATAAAATCAAAACATTTGATAAATAAATAAATAAATAAATTTAAGAACATTTAGGGTTTTTGATGTTTACCTTTGGATTAAAAGTTTTCTAAGAGCAAAATCTGAATTTTCGGGCTTGGCAGGGAGTGAAAGAGGAAAAAAAGGGGTGAAAATGGGGTTCTTGCGGGATGAAAGAGGGCACGGGCACGGGATGTTTATATCCCGTGCCCTGGAAACGGCACATGTCGTTTCCAGGTGACGGCATGTATACATGCCGTCACCTGTGTGTTTTCTCACTGCACGGGTCTCGTTTGTTTAAAAAAATTAACCACTGGAGACGGATTATATAATCCGTCTCCAGTGTAATCTCTCACCGGGGCTAGTTTTTGCTAATATTCGAGAGGTGAGGCTATTTTTACAATATTCATTTTTTCAGGATTAAAAGTGCTTATTACCCATATTATAATTATAAAATAATTTAATGTGTAAACCCCATCTTTCAAATAAAGTGATGACAAATAATTTAATACACAACCACCCTTTTGCAATGTAATTAAATAGTTGGAATAACACAATTCTAAGGAATACATATATCCTAGCATAGTAATAACAAAAATAACACAATTCCAGTAAATACATATAGCCAATGTAATTAAATAGTTGGAATAACACAATTCCAAAGAATACATATAGCCAATGTAATTAAATAGTTGGAATAACACAATTCCAAAGAATACATATATTATAGCATAGTTATAACAAAAATAACACAATTCCAGTTAATACATATAGCATAGCTATAACCACTTATTCTTACAAAAAAAAATCACTGGGCTTATTAACTCATATTCCACATCTATTCTTCAAACTAAATAAATGTTACAACTTACGTGAAGCCTCAACTAAAAACACACTGACCAGCACATTCATCTACAGATTGAAAGAATGTAAAACGAAAATCAAACAGAAATACAAAGTGACCAAAGGAAGAAATGAGCAAAGCAAAAGCATGAGTGATTTCCATTTTCAGGAGCAGCAAGAAGCACCGGCGTTCGTTCCACTGGTCTGTCCATTAGAACCATTCCCCCAGGATTCTGCACCGGCTGAGCTCGAGGAAGCCTCTTTGCTGTACCAAGAAAGAACATATTAGTTTGGGTGATAATGTGACATATTAGAGTGATGAGAAAATTAAAATCAAAACTTCATGACTTCTAGTCTCCTTCATAGATCATGAAAAATAATACAATAGTTATTAGTCAAGAGTGCTAAGGCCTAACCACTGAAAGTAGTTCTTTTACTCCTTTCATACAAATTTTCTTGCTTATGATTGATAATCCATGATAATTAAATTTGAGCATAACACAAACAAATATAATTTTACAATATACATCGGATTTGGATTTTTTTATTTTAAGAAAACGGTAGGTCAACGCTTTCATTTTATTATATTAATAAAAGAGAAAGCCCAAAAGGAAAACACATGATAAACACAAACCCAAAAAGAAAAAGGATCCGTCCCAGAAAGGGGGACTGACCCATAAATAAGGCAAAATGAGAAACTACTCTTGAATAATAAAATGCTCCCTCACGATAACCACTACACGAGCTCCCGGATTTGGATATTTTTCAGAGCAGATACACTTTTCTAATTTTTCAGGTACGGATTTAGAGTAGAGATGGGGTCATATAGAAGGCAATCCTCAGGTCATGAGCAAACTATAATAATGTGGATTTTGTACGATGGTCTTTGCACATATTAGCGCATGTACGTACGTGGATTTGTGTAAGTGCGTGCATTTGTGGAAGCGTGGAAGACATAGGTATTGGGTTGGACCATCAAACATGAAAGAATTTGGAATTTCATTTTCGCGGTGCTCCTGAGGTGCAACGAAAGTGTGTATTGTTTGGTCGACCTAAGAAAGTATGCTTTTTAAGTACAGTCATAAACACGCATAGAAAAGCATTTGTTAACATTTGACATTGAACAGGAGAGATACCAATCTCATAGAAGATTTCATTGACATTTGTTGCGGACTTTGCAGAAGTCTCCATGAAAAATAGATTATTCTCCTCTGCATATGTTTGGGCTTCCTGCAACCAAAAGATTTCAGTAATCAAACATATAAAAAAATCAGCCTTTTTAGCCTTTTAACATATGGTGCAATCAGAACAATGTAACTGTGAATGCACTAGAGCATATTAAGAATCAGCAGCATTTGAAACCACAGAACTAGATCAATGGACAAAGAATACATATGTATGATAAGAAAAATAGGGTTGAAGGTCATCAGACATGGTTCTATGATATATATAATATAGTGGCCCACATTTTCGCAGACTATTTGCGGGTCCCAAACAATCAGCATTCAAATTTCCTTCTCAATCCAGTAGTCTTATACAGACATGATCTACATGTTGAAATGAACCAAACTGAATGAATTCTATCATATATATATATATATATATATATATATAGAGGGCCGATTAGGTGCGGCGAACGGCAGGTGCGGCGTCGATCGTGGGCCGTCGATCACGGGTCCATCGCATCGGACGGTCGGGTGCGATTCACGTCGACCGTTGGATTCGATGGACCCGCGATCGAACGGCCCACGTCGACGCCGCACCTGCCGTTCGCCGCATCTAATCGCCCCCGTATATATATATATATATAATGATAAATTGTCGCTTGATATATACAAACCGTGCAACTCATTGATTCTTCTGACCTTCTCCCAAGGACTCTTTGCAACTTCAGGAGACAGTTTCATTACACTATATATCCATCATTAGCATGATAAAATTATGTGAGAAGTGTCTACATCCAACAAAAAACCATGTTCATGCTTTTGAATTCACAGAGTGGCCTCGGGTCAATTTTGGTAATATAATGGAGTTCTAGGAGCAACGAAAACTAAGAAAACTAATCTCCCCATCATATTTGAAATGTTCCGCACTAACCCTCCCACCCACTCAAAAAACAAAAAGAGTAAAACTTTGAAAGATAAAAAAAAAAAAACCCATCTGCACTGCAGACCACCGACAAAAGGTTGGTGATAGTAAAACAAAGAAAGAAGCAAGTTTAACCTGCAACTCGATAAAGGTCCATGGCCTTCCTCCATAGAGTATTTTCATTATCTAGCCGAGGATGATGTTGATCAGTAAAAAAAAATTGCCATGGAAATATCAAAATCACACTCGATAAAGGAATCCGGGTAGCCTAGGTAGAGTCCTCTACCGCGGCCCGGTGCTGCCTGTTCGGGACACTGTTTGTATTTCCCTTCCGGGCTTTTGCTTTGAATACATTTTTGGCATCTGCCTACCATTTTTCAAAAAAAAATAAGAATCCGGGTAGCCTAGGTAGAACAATTTATCCCACCACGATTCTCCTATATATGACCAGTTCAATTTTGGAGTCAAGACAAATGGCATTCTAAATTCTCCCCTTTTTTTTGAGAGAGAGAGAGAAAGAGAGAAGGTAGGCATTCAGCCTTAATTTTATTACTAAAAGAAAAGAAATGCCCAAAATGTACACAAAATAACACACAAAAGAAAAGAGCCCGAATGGGAACTCAAGGCTGGGTAGAAGAAATGTCTACCATGCACACTCAGCTCCAACCCCAATCACACGTACTCTTTAATACAAATGTCTACCATCCACACCCAGCTCCAAACCCCAATCACACGTACTCTTTAATACAAATCCTCCCCCCAGTATGGAAAACCCTCTCGGCACCCGCGCAATGCACACCCCAATCCATAATTAAGCACACAACCATTCCCACTCTGTTTAACGGTGACTAAAATCTTTTAGACCCAAGAGAAATAAGGTCTACGAAAAAGATATATGTGGTTTTGGCTTTTTTGACTTTAGCATTATTCATTATATTTTCCATAATAATAAAAATGAATTATTTTGTTAGTTTTGATACCTTTTTTACTTTAAATTTTAGTTCCTTGGGATTTACCCCTTACATTTTAGGTATTTGGTTATTTGATCAGGATAAAAATTAATTATTTAGTAGTTTCTATGAACACAAACATGGACATGGGACACTGATACGAGGACATGGACACGGCGACACGGAAAATCTTGAAAAAGCAGGATACAAACACAGCAATGATTTATGGCAACAATATAATATATACACACAAAAATACACACGTCCATATAAAAAAAATGAGAAACAATAAACAAAAAATCCAAAATTATAAAAAGTTGTGCACAAATAGAAAACATTCAAATAGGAAACATTCAACTACATCTTAAAAATGAAGTAAGTAAAACAGAGAACACAAAAAAGAGACGTGAAGTATCCCCACTCCAATAAACACATGGGATTGGATCTCTCTGTTTCAAAATGAGTCCTATACAACTACCCAACCAACAAACATGAACCCCTCTAAAAAAGGAAAATCAGCAATCCAACTAGCCCCCCACTGTATTTGAAGTCTACAGCACTCCCAGGATGGCAGTCACCAACACAAAAAGAAGGGAGAGGAAGAGGGAGAGGGAGAAGAGGAAGAGAAAGATGAGGAGGAAGAGGAGGAAGAAGAAGAGGATGAAGAGAGGAAGATACAGAATCATAAATAAAAAAACACCTGGGGTTTGAGGTGAGACAAACCCATAACCCGCTTCGAGTTCTTTCTTCTTCTTCTCCTTTGGTATTCTCCTCCCTTCTCTGTCAAATAGGGTTCAAGAAATGCTATTGAGAGGGGCAGGTTTTTTTTTTCTCATCTTGTCTTAGTAGGGCAGAAGAGGTTTCTGGGAGAGGCGGTGACTGAACAAGGGAGCAATAGTTTGGTTAGGTTTTAAACAGTCAATACAGTAGCTTAGGGAATGGGTGTATGGTTTTTTATCCGTATTTTTAAAATCTATATTGTAGAATTGAATCATATGGATGATCCAAAATTTTAAAATCTATTGTTGCACTATAGAAGTTTTTCTTCCTGTTTTTTTTTTTTAGCCTTTGCACCAATAGATCCACAATAGCCCAAGGACTCCATTTCGTCCAACAAACTTTACAGTTATCCGTATCTCTTTATATATGGATCAGTCCATTTAAAAGCACTTCAAAGGCAATTTTTCAACAAAAATGGCATTAGCAAAACTTATTTCCCAAACACAACCCATACAAAGTTTGATAAGATTCAACATTCAGCAGTACAATACAGACGTCACATATGATTCAATTATGAAATCATTTCCCTTTCATTTGCTCTGCACTCATATATCTACAAGAACCCAAGGGCAAACCTCTTCATTTCAATCAATCTTCTCATTTCGTTTGATATGGAATCAGAGCAACCATTAACACTAAATTGTGCTTCATATGTTCCATGCTTCCACATAAATTATATTTTTACTAACATTCCAACCGGAAACTCCAGCAAATTCCTCCATTTTTAGTTTATATATTGTACTTTACCTACCACCAATACCTCCACTCTCTCCAAATGAAAAAAAAAAAAAAGAACAGAGAGAACTGCACACACATGCACACAAAAAAAAAAGAAAAGAATTGACTAACATCTGAGAGATGTCTCAAATTCAAACTTATGCAGTATGTCTATGTGTGAATGTCTACATGTGATGATGATTTGCGAATGTGACTGATTCTTTAAGAGCATCAACATCAAAAAATAATCTTGATGCCGCAATACCTTGTAACTGATTCTTAAAAAAAGTTGATTTGCTTTCTCTCATAAACAATCGGGATGTAAAAAATAGAATGAACTTTACATAAAGAAAGAAACAATGAGAAAAAAACTTGCCTCTGCTGTCACCTTCCGAGCATCTAACAGATCAGATTTATTTCCAGCAAGTGCCATAATCATGTTTGTGTTACCTATTCAATCCAATAAATAATCCAAAATTTCTTAACCATCAAGTTATCAAGGTGCTCAATACCACAAATTTGTCATACGAGGAAGAGTATAACAACCAAAACTATCCTTGAAAGGCATTTAAACTCATTCCTTCAATAACAGAGACAGTAAATCCAGAAGATCAATGTTTGCATCAAGAGTTTGAAAGAATGTGACATACCTTGTGCTTGTAGTTCTTGAATCCACTTCTTTGCTCGAGTATATGAGATCTACAAGAAAAGAAGAATATCCTCAAGTGGTGAACCTATGCATGAAAATTCAAAATTACGAGGGCATATAGAATTGGCCTTCGCAATAAAGTTAAAACCCAAAAGCACGACATTAAAATCTCCACGTATACAAATTTTGGAAAGCATGTGGAGACAAATATGCTCAATGTCATGCTCCTATCAATCTCCAAATTCAACTCAGCTTTATTGGTAAAAGAAAAGAAGTGGGATCAACAACAAATCTCAACCAACCGGATTTGTAATATCATACACAACAATTGCTGCCGCAGCTCCTCTATAATACATGGGAGCCAAGCTATGATACCGTTCCTGCCCGGCGGTATCCCATATCTCAAACTTCACTGTTGCATCATTAACAGCAATGGTTTGTGAGAAAAAAGCAGCACCAATGGTCGATTCCTAAACAACAAAACACCAAATCAGAAACCCAAAATCAACACAAAAAAGGCTAAAAAAAACAATAAAAACACCATACAAGCTGAATTCACAAGTCCATCAAATGGGAATTCCAATACAAGCAAAAAAAAACTCTTAAATACAGAACTTGACAAATAAAGATTGTGTGGTGGGTTAATGGCATATAACAGATTAATTCGTGTAAATCTTAAAAAAAAAAACAGATTAATTCGTGTCAATTGGATTTTCCATAAGAAGAAACACACCTGAAAATCAATAAACTGACCCTTCACAAACCGCAGAACCAGGCTAGATTTTCCTGCCCCTACATCTCCAAGTAGAACCTGTTATAACAATATTTATTTCAGAATTAAAAAAGCTTAGATTGAAAAAATAATTTATCAAATAATTTGAATTTAACACCTTCAGTTAAAAAAAATGAAAATCAGAATTGTCTCAAAATTCACAAAACCAGACAAAAATTTTGAAAAAAATGAACATAGAAACAAAAAATTGTCTAAAAAAAATGCATACCCACATCGCAATTTTGATTTTAAAGAAGGAAAAAATCCGACGTAAACAATAAAAATCAAAGCTTGGAATATTTACATTATCAAACAATTTTCATAGGCATATAAATTAAGAATTCTCTAAAGAATCTCAAATTTTAGGTAACCAAACAAAATTTTAACAAAAATTCACATAGAAGCACGAAAATTGTCTCAAAAGAATACCCACATTTCAATTTTGATTAAAAAAAATCCACATGAACAAAAATTAATGTCAAGAATTTGCATAAACAGAATAATTTAAAATCTTAGGTTACCCAATCAAAATCACAATTTACAGATACAAACACGATATTGTAGAAGAAATCATTGTGTTTCATATTAAAAAAAATAATTAAAAAAATCTCACAAGTTTGGCGTTGACGCTCTTCGTAGCTGTAGTCGCCATTACCGAATGTTAATTTCAGGATTGAATATAGAAGTGAATATATGAATCTGACGGTCCAAAATTGGGGTTTTTAAGGGTTTGAGAGAGGGTTCGTCGATCAAAAGAGAGAGAGAGAGAGAGATTTAAAACCCCTTTCGATGAAATGGACGAGACGGAGGGGTTGAAATTGATGAGAAACTTCGGATCCTTGACTTTATTTTGTGTGACAAAGGACCCCCTGTGAATTCGGAGCCACGTGGACTCCGTCTCGCCGTTCGTTGACCCGATCCGAAAAGCACAGCTGACGTGTTTTAAACGGATGCGTCGCTGTTTTAAAACGGGTCTGCATCGAAGTACAAGAATGGGCCGACAACATGACTGAGGCCCACTGTCTACCTATAACTCAGGAAAATGACATGTTTGCAGCCTCATTTACCAACCACACTTTTTTTCTATTATACATTCAGTACGCGTTAATATACAAAATAAAATATATATTAGATATAATAATAAGTATATATATTAAGATACAATAATATATTTTTAAAAAAGAAAAAAAATAGTATCATTCACACACTGTGATAGTGTAATATACATTACGTTATCATGATGTATGGTTGTAGACGGGGCTACAAAACGGATTAAGTGTATCAGCAGTTCAGCACCCAAAATTCAATACTGTTACATTGATACACTCAATCAATTTTACCACCCATTGTGTATTAACATAACCCACATGCACTCACTATAATGATATATTGCGTTAAAAAAATTATATAAATGAGTATCTGCTTTATTTTAAAAAAAATTCATATCTTATTAGTTAATGTATATTTTTAAAAAAAATATATATATATAAAGGTTGTAGTTAGAGTGGAGATGGGGTTCAATCCAACATTTTTCAGTAGAAAAATGATGTGCCCAACCTTGCTCTTGCAATTTTTAAAAATATATACTCGCTTATTAAAGTACATATTACTAAGAAATTGAAGCATGTATTTAGATAAACTAATACATAATTTTATTTTTCTACAAAATGAAAAAAAATGAGTATATATTGTACTAGTGAAATATATAATGTTGGCACGGTTACACCCACTACCCATTTTACTTGACTCACCACCTGATTAAACTCACCACATGTCTTTTTTATTGTTCTTAAACCCATCACCATATAAATATAACTACACTATAACACCAACCCCCCACCACAATTTATACACAAATCTCTCTCTTCCCTGTTTGTTTCTCTCCTCTCACACTCTCCTCGCTCACGCCATCGCTCACACCGTCGATCTCACGTCACGACGGAGAGGATCTCACTTCGCAACCTGAAAACGGAAACCCAACTCACGCCATCGCTCACGACGGAGAGGTCTTCGCTCACACACGGTTTAGGTTTAGCTAAACAGTGTATGTGGGTGTTTTAAATATTGAGTGTTTGACTTGTGTGGAAACCCAAGAATAGCCTATGTAAAGCCAATGTGTTGGTGATGTTAAATATTTGTTTTGAAAGAAAGAAAAATCATATTTTTTCAGTTTGACAGGTTCAGTGTCGACCATCCTCTTTCACACTCGACAAAGTGTCTGTCGACTAGTCTCCTTCAAACTTGACATACAATCTATCGAATAGCTTCCTTCACACTCGACAATGGGTTTGTCGACCAGACTCTTTCACACTTGACAAGAGCTATGTCGAACTTTGATGTTTTTGATGACACTGAATCTGTCCAACTGGGGTTTTTCACGAGTTTGTTGCAGAACTTGAACTCCTAATCTCAGAGGGTTCAAAAGATGTACATAATCTTAATAAAAATTATTTTTAAGTAGCTATACATTAAGTTTACGAAGATCATATTTACATAGATGTATATTAACCAAAATATCATATTTAATCATCTCATGTTTTATTATACCTCATATACTCTTTACTACACTGCATAACCAGTGAGTGTATTATGACCACTACTTCCTCAATTCCTAGCAGCGAGTGTTTGAATATGTATAAAATCAAAAACAATTTTGCAATGGTTTAATTGAATTAGTTGAATATACTTTTGGTCACCATGAAGAAGCTGGAGAAGACGCCGCTCACCAGTACTCATCTACTGCTGTCAAGATCATGTGGAAGAAACATATGTGTGTTATTGTTGATGATGTATTTTGTGTAATAAAAAATTAGTTTTTAATTGAAAGTTTTTTTTTACACTCAACATTTTAAAATAACAACTATTTTGACGGATTCTTTGTCGACTTTTTTTTGACGTAAACGACACAAGGGTTGTCGAACTGGGCTGCCATCATCGACGACATATCTGTCGAATAGAATATAGCCGTGAGGGGTCCTTAATTTTAATGGTGAGTGTTGGGTAGTGGGATTGGTGTTTGGTAAGTTTTGGGGTGGTGGGAAGTGAAAGGGTAGTGGGGTGAACGAGTTTTTTTTTAAAACACATAGTGTGGTTATTTGGTAAATATAGGATGTGAGATTAACAATGAGGGAGGTGAGAATATCGTACCCTATAATGTTTGCACTATGACAAAGGTATTTTGCACTAATAGTGTGTAGTCGATTAGAAAACTTTTTTGAAAATGTAAAATAAATTCAATGAGCATATACTTAATCTAATGAAGTATACATTTTATTGGACAACTATCAAAATATATGAGCCTATAGATTGGGTTGTATTGGAAACTTTGTGTAACAACACTCATAGTTCTTTGGATATTAATATTGTCATTCAAACGGTTAAAACAATATGAAATCTCTGATAGAGTATATACTCAGTTAGACCAGCACACCATTAGAAAAAATACAATAATTAACGCATATAATTTATTCATCTTTTATTTCCATGTAATATATCATTTTGTACTGTCACACATTCTGTTAACGCATATAAATTATCCATCTCCTATATTTTATTATAGGGAAAATTCTATATTACCCCCTATAAACATATGAAAATTCATACAACCCCCTGCATTCTCCCTAAATCCAAATAACCCCCTGTAAACATAAATAAAATGCAAATAACCCTTTATGTCAGTTATGTTAACCTATTATAAACCTGAGTTTTAACCATATGTGTGAAGTTACATCAATGCCCCCCCAATCCATTACTAACCAGAGAACGACCTGACCCTAACATTTATTTCTCTCTTCTGATTTTATGTCCTCTGCCGATAATCATCCACACCAGCTGGCAAAGATATTCATCCACACCAGCTGACACTTTTGGTTTCTCCTCCTCTGTCGATATTCATCCTCACCGGCCAGCGGCGCCTCTGATCCCCATCATCTGTTTCTCATCCTGTGACACTAGAGGGTGTAAGGAGATCTCCTGGGACAAGATAAAATAGATGACACCTCCATAGGTTTGGAACCAACTTTGATCCAACAACCGTAATGGTTTCACTATGGGACTTGGATGAGGACCCATGCATAGACTTGAAATCTCTCCATCAGATTTGCAGGTTTTAGAATAATCATCTTACCCTTTGGCTACAACACGTAGGTATTGTCAAACAAATGCTATTTGTCAAAAAAATATCCACCCATTCTAAAACGAATCCCTTATAATCCTTCTGAATGTGTTAGAGAGATGCTCTGTGTGACAAATGATCAGCACCAACCACAGCCAATACAATGCAGAAGAAAAGGTTACAGTAAATAAATTACATATATATAAATCTTTCAAAACTGACAATAAAATACTTAGACACAAAAAAGAGACAAAAGCAAGTGCTCTTCCTCCCCGTAAAAAAGAGACCCACCTAAATCACCCCTGCATACCACACCACAATGCCCATATGTCTATCAAAACTTATATACTAGATAACCTAACATACTAGGACACATGCTCACCTAGCTTATCAAATAACATCTTATACTAAAACTTCTAGTTCCATAATCCATACAAACAGTGGCTCAGGACAGAGTTTCAATAGTTGGCCCAAATTTTACCTCCCCTTGATAAATACCCCTTACAACTGATAACATCTACTCTTCACAGACCAGAGCATGAAGGGTGAGGGCAGCATCATTCTCTAATGTGCCCCTAAAAAAAACTCCACTTTATACAGAGTGGACTCATTGGGTTGACTAAATGGAGTATGCAAACAGAATGGAAATGTCGCTGAGAACTATACGTGTTGGATGACTAAATGGAGTATGCAAACAAATTTAATCCTTTAGGATACACAAAATATACTCTTATGCATAAAGGGAAAAAAATAGTTGGTTAATGCAATTCATCAAATATATAAAGTACATAAGAAGAAGAGCCTCACCATTTCCCACATCAAATAGATTTCGGGGACAATGGACAAAGTAGGGATAGAAAATGAGAATCGACAAAGTTATAGTAACACTATATATTATGAAAGGTTTGAAATCCAAAGAGGTGTGGCACATGAGTATTTATAAGCACAAGGAAGGGGGCAGTGGGCATGGATCACATTCTTGTGAAGGGTGTCAACGGTTTGAAGGCGATGACCTCCAACAGTCGGAATCCCTAACGGTCAGAATCGCCAACATTGGCTTCCATAAATCATCGTGAGCAGTATAGGTGCAGTAAGGAAAAGATGGATTTTAACAAGATGGGTATAAGTGTAATTTATAGGGGGTATTTGCCTTTTTTTTCAAAATACAGGGACTTAGTTGCATTATTCAACATTCAATTTTATCTTGCAATTAAAGATAACGGAATATCTTGCTAATATCCTCATTCTGTTAGGGTCAATCTAACTCAAGGGGTGATTTGAAATTTACACTGACTTTAACGGGGGTTATTTGAATTTAGGGAGAATGCATGGGGTTATATGGATTTTCATATGTTTGCAGGGGTTATATGGATTTCTCCCTTTATTATATTGACATCTATCTATTGTTATGTTATATATCTCTGTATACTATTAAATTTTGTACAATGTTATATGTCCATTGTATATTATTACCAGGATATATTATCATATTTAGACGGAAGGATCTAGATCAAGCTACAGGGCACAGTCATGCGCAGTCCATTTTATAGTTATGAACGTAGTATCATATATTTCGTTACATATCTATGAAATATATATCTTTTTAAATAAATATATATATTATTAAATTTTTTCTTGCACTCATTCAATTCAAAATATAATAACATGCACTTTTTATAAATGAATATAACTTGTTAAATTATATTTATTATTTTATAAAAAATTAAAATATATTTTCATGAAATACAACTCGGAACTAATGGATATGCATTTAGACACTAAGGCCCCGTTTGGTTCCGCGTTGGGCGGATTCCGCTTTTTCAAAAAGCGGATTCCGCCCAAACGCGCAACCAAACGGGTCGGATTCCGGCGGAATCAAAAGCTGGATTCCTTTTAATTTCTCTCTCGAAATCCGTGTTTTTAAAATCTCAAAAAAAACGATTTTTGGTCGGAATCGATTTTTTGAATTGAAAAGCAACTTTTTCTACCAAACATTAAATTCCTTCCAAATATTGATTCTTGAATTAAAAAAAAGCATCCAAAAAAGTCAAAGGTCTAAAATCATCTTAAAAAGCAGCTTTATTCCAAAATCTACTTTTCAATCTGTGTTTCCAAACGGAGCCTAAAAAAATAACGAATTTGAAAAGCAAAACAAAACACATTCGTATCCAATAGATTTTAGGCTTTAAATATTGGGAAAAAGAAACCATAAAATTATTTAAATATAAAATAAAAACTGTCAGATGCTTTTGGATGTGACATAAATATTTCCAAATCAACCACCAGCCCCAACAGTACCATACACTGATACACTATTCCCAATTAAAAAAACAACAACAATAATAAATAAATAAATAATAATCCACCGCACCCCAAAAAAAGAGCACGCACGGCCCTGATGGGTCCCAAAAACAGGACCTCAACAGATCCGACGAACGGCTCAGATTTCACCACAGGATGTCAGGTGACGTGGCAAAGCCTCGGTGGGTCCCGCCACTCACTGCAGTGAAATAAAAAGGGACTGGCGAAAAGAAAAGAAAAACAAAAGTGGCATTCACTGTAAATAATGTACGAAGATGCCCTTTGACCAGGGCTTTGACTGCCGTGCCCCTCACATCAACCAAAAAGTACACCCACCCACGCCACTTACAGAGCCCCCTCAAAAGAGACCAAAGCATCCTACAGTACACATAAATCACTTCCTCTATTTATTTTTTTTACACACTTTAATTGACTATGTATATAAATTCAAAGAGAAAAATTCAAATATTATGGAAAACTGTTTAAAGATTCATGTAACTCTTAATTTTATTTTTTAAGTTTATATTACATCTTAAAAACACATATATAAATTTAAATAATCTCATAGGTTAAATTTTCGTTTCTAATGAATATTCTGTTTGGTTAACTATGATTGAAAATACAGTATATCAAAAACTCATATAATTTGTTAAAAATATGAAAACTTCATATAAATGATAATTTTGCACATTTAAAGAGATAAAATCATTATTTATTAAAGATTTTTCATATTTTAAACATATTATATAAAGTTTTTGACATATTATGTTTTCAGCTACGATTATTCGTACAATATTCTCCATCTATCAATGAAAACTTAACTAATGGAACTATTTGAATTTACATAAATGTTTTCAAGGATTATTCACTTCAGGAAAAAGTCAAGGATTAAACGGATTTCAGGCAGTTTATAAGGGGGATATGTGGATTTTTTTCAAATTTAAAATATATCAATCATCCATTCTAGACCCATTTATGAAAAATTAAAAATTATCTAATATTTGAATATAGTAAGTGTGGATATGAATATCAATTTGTTCAATTTAAATTTTTTTAAAGTAGACATATATTATAAAATTATATTTGTTCGGATTTTATATTGTTCATAGTTATTATCATGCTTGATTAATCATCATTCATGATATTTTAAATATAATTATTGTATTTTCTATGTTTGATATAGTTCTCATATCTCTTTGATATAAGATTTCATCACCCAATTTAGCGTGCATATGTAGACATATTAATTATTCAAAAATACCTGTCTGATCCATACAGAAGATATTCAAATCTTAAAATTTATATTTGTACCCGTCATTTAAAATATGATACATATATTAACATATCCGATTAACAGGTTTAATCTTAGACCGGAACCTCTACGTGAAAAACATAGAGAATCTCTATGGCACTCAATAAAAAAAAAAAAAAAAACATCATGCCACACAGATAGAGTAAGGGTAATTTTTACTGTGATGATTTTTTTATCACGTTTTTTTTATATCACATAATCATGTAAATTTTCTTTTAATTTGCAATCACTTTTGCGTCGCCTTTGATGAAAAATCCAGAATATTTTTGTATCCGTAGCCAATGTTTTTTTTTTTTTTAAGATACCCCCTGAATTTGATACACTGACATCCTTTGGTGCTAGCTGATTAACCAATAGCATAATATTACAAATATAATAAAAATATTATGTTATATACATTTAACAAAAATAATTTTATGTTTATAAAAATAATATTACAAGTATGAGTTTTTTTAATATACACATTATTAATATAATAAAAATCGAATAATTCTGATATTTTATATTCAGATAATGGTCCTTGAATTTCCTTGAATACAGATTAGAATAAGGACACTCTTATCCTGATAAACAGAGCAGAAACATCTACATCTAATTATTCCTTGTTAAAACTCTCTTAAAAGCATAGAACAAATAAATCATGAATAGAAAAGCCAGTTAATAATAATTTTAAAAAATTCAAGTCTATGTAAACAAGCCAGTGGGTTTAACAGTTATTTCGGCATGGGTGTACTTGAATCTTTTTTATAATTTCAAATACAATCTCGTATACTTAATTAGATAACAATATATCTCTTTAAATTTTTTTTATATTTTTATAAATAATATCATTTAATTTATTAAATTATATTTCACTTTTAATAAATATATGTATATATATTTTAGTAAATGAGATGTATGATTTACAAATAAAAACATATCCCAAATATACGTTTGGGATTGACCGTAACATTTTCCTACCTCCAGCACGTGAAGAATTTGCTTTATACAGGGGGCTATCAGACGTACAAAATTCTACAAGGGGGGCATTTGCTAAAAAAACCACAAAAAAAAATATACTCCCCACAAGAACACACATGATTGAGACCTCCTTTAATTTCTTTCCCTGTTCATAAAAATGAAGAGTACATGAGACTGGAAAACTGAAAGAGAAAGAAATAACAATTGGTGGGCTACAATATATGTACAACCATATAACAACAACAACAATAATAATAGTAATATATATATATAAAAAGAGACATTGGTTAATCTAAATTATTGAAAACTCTGGTACCTTTTTCAATTTTTTTTTTTGGTTGGGGGATCAATTTATTGATTTCTAGGAGATGTCTTGCCAGATGATGCCACGGCAAGTATGGAGTTGGCAAGCTTGTTGATGGAATCAATGAGACCATCCATGGCCTGCTTTGTGAGGTCTGCCTTTGTCTCCTCAATCTTCAACCTCCTCTCTTCCAAAGTTAGCAAACTTTTGTGCCACTCCTCCTCTCTCTCCTCATTTGCCAATAATGCATCAGCCAACACAGAAGCACCCTTTGTAATGGCAGTGGCCAGCTCACTATTAGTGTTGTTGGTGGTAGTGGTTGTGTTGCTGGTCCCCTCATCTTCTCTCCTCCTCCTCTTCTTTGGTTGTAGTGGTGGTGAGCCAGAGTTCTGACTCCCATCAGAGTCTGAGCTGCCACACATCTCCAGCATGAAGAGATGGGGCACCAAAAAAACACCAATCAATAACCAGCAAAAAAAGTATCATCAATTATTATAATCAATGTATATAAAGAATTTGACAGAGAGGAAGTTGAAGTCTAGTCAACCATCACCCTTTTCTATAAAGAGAAATATATATAAAGGCTTTAGCAGAAACAGTGGTTGTTGTTAAGAGGGAAAGAGAGGATGCACGAGATTGGAAGGTGAAGCTTGGTTTATTTTTTCTTTGAAACAATAATGGTTTGGAAATCCTTTTGAGGCCTGTGTGTGTGGGAGATGGAGCCAAAGTTTTTCTATGATGCCAAAAACTGTGGCATGTCCATATGAACTATTGCAATGACAGCTTGAGAGAGAGAGAGAGATTAACAAGCATGAGAGACAAGCATATACTCCTTTGATCTAATCAAACCTTACCATGCCAGAGATGCATTAGCATGGTTCACACATTGCACTAACACAAACACAATGTAACATATATCACTTATTGACCCCACTTACAAGTCAGTCTAATGATAGCATGTTTTTTAATGTGTGAAAAGATAGAAGAGAGAGTGAGAGATTCATCTATGAATTCCACATGATACCAGTCCACAATATACAAACCATCCATTAATATACAAGAACAAACAAAAAACAGCTCCACTGTCATATGTTTTACCAACATGCAAAGACAGTCAAAGAGGAGTCCTTGGAATCAATAATATACTACTACAAAATGTGTCTTTTTGTGTATGCATGAGAGAGAGAGAGAGAGAGAGAGAGAGAGATACCTAATGTGGTTTGGTAAAGAAGCCTGAATGGTTGTTGTTATTGTAGGTGGTGGTAGTGGAAGAGGAGGAGGTGGTGGTGGTGGTTCCACCTCCACATACTGCACCAGAGGAGCAGCAGCAGCAGCAGTAGAAGCACCAACTGATGAAGATCCCTTCCTCTCAACAATCTCAGCCATGGCCTCATAAATCTGACCCAACATGTTGGAAGGCAGTCCCCTCTCCTTCCTCTCATGCCTCTCTAACTTCCAATAAGAACTATCATCAGACCCCAACAACCTTGATTCATAGTCCCTCACCTTCTTATAGTCCCTCATGAGGTTGTCCCACTTGTCATTGCACTGGTTCTGGCTCCTCAGACACCCCAACCTCCAACAGTAGTCCTCCACCCACTTCCACCTCAACTCCGAAGGCCTGCTCTGACCACTACTACTACTCCCTTCACCACCACCACCACCACCTCCTCCTCCTCTTCTCAACCTCCTCTCATTGTCCATCTTCTTAGCCTCCATGAGTGTCATAGTCTCCTGAGGTGTCCAGTTCCCTCTCCTGTACTCCCTCCTCTTGCTTTCTTCATCCACCACCACCATTGCATGGCTTTGATCATCAGCCATTCCCAACACAATCAACAAACCATTCAAACCCACATCATGCTTTTTCTTTTTCTAGTTTCTTCTCTCCAAACTAATGGGGTTGGAAGGGAATACATGCATTTGAAGAGCATGAATAACAATGTACAGGCACTTCTCAAGAGGCCCCCTCTCTCTCTCTATTTTTTTTTATGCTGTTTTAAAGGCTTTACTCTTCCTTTCTGGCCTCCTTTTTGGATTGAGGGGGCTCTTTCGGTCACATGTGGGCACCTTTATAGCTCCCCCCCCCCCCCCCCTCTGAAAAAGATTTTTTTATTATAATATATATATTTCTTTAATTCTTTTCTCTCTGTATGTATGAAATGCTAAATCAAGAGAAATATATGTTATTATGGATTGTGGGGGAAATGAAGCAGAGGGGGTCATCATAAGAAAAGGCCAAACAAAATCTATTCAAACTGACAGGTTCAACAAACCCAAAAAATCTCCTTGGAGTGATGGCATTCATAATGGGTGGGGGGTCCTCTCTTTATCCGAGCTGTTCGGTGTGTTAGACTGCCGGAATTGGAATACGTATTCTGCTGTTCACATGGGGACAAAGTGGATCAAAATGGATGTCACTTCATTTTCAATGTACCAAAGTGTGCACACATTAGGGCAACTGGCTCTTTGGTAAGTGCAATGTATCACTCCCAATCTTCCTTGTTTTCACCGATCAAAACTTATATCACTCGTATTTTCATTTTTTTTAAATAGTACATATCACCATATATATATTTTTATTTTTTTTAAAGAGTACATATCACCATATATATATTTTTATTTTTTTTAAATAGTACATATCACCATATATATATATTTTAATAAAAAATATATAACGTTCTATTTTAAATTGAATGAACTCATTTTAATAAGTATAATAAAAAATTCAATAAAATATAAACATCGTTTAACAAGATATATGTTTAACTGGATTTGTAATGAGGTATATAGGATTATATTTTGAACTTGAACTGTAAAAAAAACTGCATGTAACGCCCTTTTTTCTTTGATATATTTACCTGATTTGGGGGTGTATCGGGGGCTTATTTTTATATACTTACATCATGTTTGATTTTTACTATGAGTTGTCACATTACCAATTAAAAATCAAACGGCTGCAAAGGTATGTGATTTAAAAATTAAAAATCAATTTCACTTTATGCATTTTCAACCACATGATTAGGCAAACAAAATACAAGTATGATAAAAACAAGTAAATGATCTGGATCCCCTAATTCACTTGTCCCACTCAATTGTGAAATTTCATGGATCCATTTAAAAATAGTGTATTGAGGTACATATCTATATTTATACTACTATAAAAAAAATACAAGTTGAGAGTAAGCATGTTAATCGGATGGATACAGACTGAATATGTTAATATCCATATCATAGCTTTCAGATTCGGATACGGATATTAATTTTTTGATTCGGCTCCCTTCGGATACAGATCAGATACGGATATTTTACGGATAATTGACGTGTTTGAATATTAACATTATTTTGGATAATCAAGTAATATTTTAGAGGGATATCAAAATTAAAATTGATATTTTAAAGCTTATTATCTTTTTCAGATATCATACATTGAAAATTTAATAGTATTATAATATATTATCATTATGATTAATCATACATGATAACAATATGAACAATATATAAGACAAATATATATATTTTTATAGTGTATGTTGGATACGGATATTTTACGGATCGGATAGACTGATATCCATATCCACATTCTGGATCTTTGAATATCGGATAATTCTGATTTTTTGGATACAGATTCGGATAATTGACATGATGAGTTGAGAGGGTAAAAATACAACTATATCCATCAACAAATCTTATCTATATTTTTAATAAACTAGATTTTATCAGAAATATGTAACTTTTTGGTTTTCGATTTTTTTTATATTAATGGATACATTTTTGCTTGAGTTTTCAATTTAAGTCTCATTCATCCAATTAAGTAGGAGTTCTGGTTGTCCAATGTAAGGAATTTATGGTGGGAGCAAACTATAAAAATAAAAGTATTGAAATTCATGTTGGGAGGAATTCCAATAAGAATAAAGGTTATTGGAATTCATGAAGGGCACAATTCCAATGCGAATAACATAAGAGATCTATTGTTTTACAGAATATCGACTTACTGAAAGACTCATAAAGTTTATGATTGAAGTAATTTCATTAGAAGAGCATTTGGTCTCCCATGACATATAAAAGGGGTTTGGTCTCTCTCTCTCTCTATACTCATCACTTCACACAACAACACAACCACATCAAGATAAGGTGGTTTGTAGAAGTAACCATCAAATCTCTACGAAAGGGAAGAGTGAGAAGAGAGAAGTCGAAGATCCACTTTATAAAAAAATTATGTGCAGGAAGAAAGCTCTATATCCATCAAGCTCCCACAACTAAGTTTCTTGAGTTGTATTCCTTGATCAAATCCCATGAAGTAAGGTATGCATTCTAGTCCTCTTCACCATTTTGATTTTATGAATTATAGAATCAAGACCTATATAATGACTATGTTTCTAACAACAGTCTCCTATAAACTCAGTTTAAACCTAACTTTTTAGCAAAAACTAATGTTCAAACCCATTTTCAAATGTGACCTCAGCCCATTTTACAATCCAAAACGTAGACCTTACATGTTTAAAAATATTTATACATGTACTTTTACAAAAAGTGAAATATATATACACACTCTAAGGTGCCATTTGGATAGAAATATAAACTATTTAGAGGTTTATAACTATTTCATGAATAAATAACTTTATCAATGAAATATGCGATTTTTTTATTTGGTTGTGTTTTTTTTTTCATTAGAAAATGTAATGATAAAAATTGAGTTGTTTAGTTGAAAAATAAAATGTGAATAAGGTGTAAAATATTGATTTGACATGTGGATCTCATTGATCTACAAGGAGTGATGACATGTGATTTTATAGGTATATCCTTTATACTAGTAGAGGAATAACACAATTTTTAAGAGAAGACATGGAATATAAATACTAGTTTATTCTGACACAATTTTATAGGTATTTCATTATAAAGAGTGAAAGTGACTAACAATGTATAAAGACTGCATTTAATATTGTACAAAATAGTGCGCCAGCTATTTGCTGAATACAACCACATTGTTCTCTTGGATGGTGCATTAACTTTGTTTGTGACACGTGTTAAACGCGGAGCCAATTTTTAATGAAAAATAATACTGAGAAGGCCCAATTTATTGGAGCTTCCATTCTCTGGTTGAGGTAGGCCTCCTTTAGCCTCTAGGAGCCAGGATATTAGATTAGGTTTTGAATCTCATGTAATATTTTCATTTCATGAGAATATAGTGTGTGTGTATATATATATATAATATTCATTTCATGAGACATGTATAAATATTTTCAATTGACGTGGCAAAAATATTTTATTTAATAAAATCAGTTTCAAATAACATATTTTATATAGATTTTTTAAAACTTTACTTTTGTATGTTTTTATGGGTTAGATTTCAACTAAACAATTTTCTCGAAAAAAAAAGGGGGAAATTAATTTTGGGTATTGCAGAGAACACTTGAATTATTTCAAGTCCTTAAAATATTTAAATTTATTTTTAGGCCCGCAAGTTAATTGAGATATTATTTATGGGTATTTCTGTTCAATGAAGGTTATCTTATACCATTTTTTCACTTTTGTCCATTTTTTCATCTTTTATTTGTGTCACCCTCTCTTTCACATCCACATCGACAACAACATGTTAGATACTTGATCTTCAAGTAAGCTTGACATCCTTTCCAAGTCAGTGGAGACATTCCTAGAATGTCTCTTAGATTTTTTGTATATCCCCTTCCCATTTTCTGCTCATGTAATATAGTCTTTTATTATTGTTGCAAACAATTTCCTAAAATTTTCGTTGGTCATTCATCAAAAATTTAAAATTCTGCATCTATATACATAAATCAATCACCTTTAATGCCATCAAAAGCACTTTTAACGAGCACGGAATTAGATAAAAAATAGTGGGATCCTTTGCATTTTACCTGCAAAAATTAGAGTTTTTCAATTGATAAATTAGAATATTTTGATAGAACTAACATAATATGATTATTTACATTTAATCCTACTAAATATATTTTAATTTATCATCATATTCTATTAGTCCTACCAAATATATTTTAATATCTCAATTGAAAAACTCTAATTCTTATGGGTAAGCGCAAATATTATCATTTATCTAATTTCATGTTAGTTAAATGTTCTTTTGTTGGCATCAAAGGTGCTTGGTTTATGTATATAGATGCATATTTCAAATTTTTTATGAATGACCATGGGAAGTCTTTGAAAAATATTTGCGAAAGTAATGGTTTCAAGCTGTAGACACCTGCTTTGCATGAGAGAGAACATGACACTAGTGAGAAAGGCATGATGGATTTTCATGTCACAAGCATTCCATCTATCATATCAGATAAGCTAATATGGTCAAATCATTGTGAAACACCATTGAAACGGGATGAAGGTGGGTTGGAAGAACAACTTCGTATGGACAAGCAGAACCATCATGATGATATGAAAACTAAGTTATTAGATGATAGGGATTCTCTAAAACATGTAGAGACAAATTCTAGAATTTGTCCAGTTTTCCCAGTTACAGGTAATGAAGCTGATGTTCATTCATAATGTAATACACTAAAAATGATAAGTTAATTATCTCATATTTACTTTTGCCTAGTACCACAAGTTATTGTTGACATTGCATGAGAACTTGGAAGAAAGGCTAATAAGGTCAATGGTTCCCACTAATTAGCACCTAATTTAGGTCAACATGAATCAGTTGGTCCTGTAGAAAATATTCCAAAGAAGGTTCACATACTCGAGGACCACACAAGAGAAAGTGAGAAGAAGAAAAGAAGAAAATATAAGGAGTGTCGTGAAGATATCTCCACCGAACATGGGACATTACTAAATTCTAATGCAACAAATCCTTCTGAAGATGATAAATCCTAGTTCAATCAAACTGTACCAACTTTAGGTTTGCATGAATTAGTTGATTAACGACACACACACACACACACAAATATATATATATATATATATATATATATATATATATATATATATATATATATATATATATATGAGCGGAAAAGTGGAAAGGGGATGACAAAAAATCTAATGGACATTTTGAGGATGTCCCCACTCACTTAGAAAAGATATCAAGCTTGTATGAAGATCATATATATATATATATATATATATATATATATATATATATATATATATATATATATATATATAGTCTTAGGATCCCATTTTGTTTTACTTTTTCCCTCCACACTTGGTCTTCCGTCACCCCCCCTTTCTCGTCACCCCTCCTTTTGATGACTCTCCCTGCTACTACTATTCCTCCCCCCGTTTTAATAATGTATACAGACCTATTAATAATGTACCTTAACATGTTAACAATGTACCTAGACCTGTTTACAATGTACACAATCGGTGAAGAAGATGGAGTAAAAATAGAAGTGTTAATGACGAACTTAACGACTGTTACTAAAAAGGACCTGGAAATAATAAATTATAAGGTCTGGGGACATAAAATAAATCTAAATATTTCAGAGATCTAAAAATAATTCAGGAGTTCTTTAGAGGACCCGGAATTAATTTCTCCACAAAAAATGTTAAAAATATTTTTTATGAAAAAACTGTTTCAGTTAATTTCAACCATTGTACTCACAACTCAGCCTTTTAAGAACCAGGAGCCCCAGTCCTCTTTCTTTCCAGGAACTTTTATAGGCAAGATTCATCATTGTCACTCAACAACATATCCAATAGAACTTTGCCAGATTGCTCGAACAGAAGTGCGAGCTCCTGAGGTGTGCTGGCTATACAAGCTAGACAAGATGATCAGATTCGAAGATGGCTATCACTGGTTACGTCTTCGTTGTCTTTTTGTATAGATCAGGCCAGAGAGCCTCTTACATATATTTTTGGGTCATTTTGTATAGAAGCCCCCTTTTGGGGTTTTTGTGCCCAAGGGGCAGTTAAACAAAAAAAAAAGAAGGCTTTTTAAAAAATGTTTGATTGTAATTTTTGAAGTCAAAACAATCTATTTTCAAACTTTCAGCATTTGGATTGAGCCTGTCAATCATCTGAAAAAATATCAGTATCCGATTCGAATCCGCATCTGAAAATGCGAAAATATCCAATATCTGAAAATCTGTATCCGTATCTGATCCAAATTATCTGTATCCGAAAATTTTCGAATCGGATCAGATATAACACATATCCGATCCGAATAATATCTGTATCCACTATCCGAACTGTTATTTTATTTATATATGTTAGAATTAGTTTCAACCCTTAGATGAAAATCCAATGGCTCATGATTTAGAGCAAAACATAAACCTATTTAACCATGTTGGATACTTGTTTAATCATACTAGGATTTGTGTTTTTATGTCTTTGGTGGATACATATTTAACCATGACTTAAAAGTTTATAAATTCTTTATATTTTAATGTAGTTCGGATATTTCGGATATTATCCGAATCCATATCCGTATTTTTGGATCAGATATGAATATGTGTTTTAGAATATCCGTCGGATATCGGATACAGATATTTTTTCGGATATCCAATTCGGATACGAATACGGATATGGACTTATCCGATCCGATTGACAGGCCGAATTTGGATGCATGAAAATTGAAATATACAATCTTATATAAAATATAACGTTTGTTTTTGTGCTACCATTTAGGATATGCTTGTGTTAAAAGGAAAGTGATGGAAAGTGAAGATTTTTTCATTTGGCCACTCAAAAAACTAATATTTGTGTCAAACATGGAAAAAAAATTTCATCACTTTTTCCCCTATTTTGTCTTATTAGAAAAAATGAAATTTTTTCTTCCTTCCGCCGTATATGAAAGTTTGAGAAAAAGTGAAGAAATTTTTTTCTACCACATGCACAAATAACATAAAAATTAGTCAAAGAGAAATTCATTCACTTTTTTTTCATTTTTCTTTCCAATTTGTGCACACACACCATAATATTTTAGAAACCCTAATATGTCATGCCGAACTAGTTCGGTTGGGAGCACCTGGCCTAACACGGCTCGTGGTGCCTGTCCAACAGGCCAACTGGTCAAGCCGCATCGGCCAATTCATGGGCCCATTAGTTGGTCCACCAATTTATTTTTAAAGAAAAACTTTGTTTTCAATTTTAACTTTAAATTTTTTAAACTTTAATACACGATTAAAAACTCTTAATTGAATTTTAAACTATAAGGTTTAAAATTTTAAATCTAAGTTTCAAAGTTTGAAATTCAAATTTTATATTAGAAATTAAAAATACATGCACAAACTATATAGAGTGTGTGTATAATGCACACGGATACATATATGTGTGTGTGGGTTTGAGAATTGGCAGACAAACACACACACACATAATATGTTTAATATTTACATATCGTAGAGTTTATTTGGACATGGGTTTGAGAATTAGCTTTTCCTCGAAAGCTGAGTTTAAAATTGAGTTTCAGAAAACCATCTCTCCACATATTATGAAAAAACTAGCTTTTGGACACTTATTTATAAAAACGTGTCTGCAACTTCTAATTAAAGGTTTGGGAAAATCAGATTCCTACAAATCCATAATCTTTTCAAACCATCATTCAAACGCTCTCATAATATACACACATATCATGTATATATAAGTATAAACAAAACATTATATATACTTAATATGCACACACACTGAGGTAACATAATTTAAATATATATTACATACATTATATTGGTTGGCACAATGGGGTTATTGTGCCCACCTACCATACTGTGTCAGAATGGTCCGACGTGCTGCGGGCCAGCCTAACATGACACACTTTGAGGGGTGTCTCTATTTGCATCCCTGTGGCTGTGTGGCTGTGTACACATTCCTTGGGTATCATGCCCATAAGACCTAACAACCCGGTTCACCACGCTCATGAGCCTATCAAATCCTCATCCTCCTTGTGTGTAGATTATTTGGCCTCACAATCAAAACTATGCGCTATCAATCCCACAATACATGCACACCTCCTGGGGTGTTTATGGGAATGGTCGGTATCCAGTGGTTTTCATCATCATGCATCATTCATGTGATCTCAAATCATATTATGCTTGCATCAAAATAATCTATCTAATGCATGCACTTTGTAACTCAAATATGCCATATGATGTTAAATTAATCTTCATGCAAGCATGCAATAAATAATGGGATGTCACATGAAAAAATGCTGTAAACCACAAGCATCATTATATTCAAACTATATGCCGGGACATCCATGAATATAAATAATACACGCGATGGTTATGATAGTAAAACATGCATGTCCAAATCCATACAAGAAAACAGAAATGGTATGTAGGGATCCACTCACCTCGAGCTCAATGCGACACATGTGCAAATACTCCCTACTCGCACCTGAAATACCTGACACAACATCATATGACACCAAATCAGAAAACAAACTTATGGATACCCCTCTAGCCAACCTACTACCCAATGACCCTCTTAATACCAATTCCCAATAATCCAAAATGTTCAAGGGTTCAAAAATCCGAGTCATGGAGATCACACATCCATTTAACCCAACTCTAACTATCCAAAAGCCCCTAACTCGAAATAATCCATTCAGTCCTCAATATTTATACTCAACATACTCTAATGAATCAATGATAACTGAACACCTAATTCACTTGGGTGCCCAATTATCATTTGAGATCCAAAATCCATCGCTTAGAACCCATTCAGTTATCCAGTTTCACTATATCACTTAGTAAAATACCAAGAACCCATATAAATAAATTTTCATCATCCACTGATTAAGACATTAGACTAATTAATCCAATGATTTTCACTAGTGAATGGGCCTTTGAGACAACCCACACGCTGATGGGCTAATCGAGTTTGGTCCAGGCCCATTTTCTAGAAGGAAAATGTTGCACTCAGTGTTTTTTTACCATCCAAAACGCTGACCAAACCACGTGTGTTTTTATTTTTAAAAAAATATTAAATCATCATTTATTAAGGTATGCGTTTTGATAAAAAAAAGTGTATATCACTCAATTTTTAATTGAATGAACTTATTTTTAATAAATATAGAGAAAAGTTTAATGATATACACACCGTTTATCGATGCATATGCTTAACTGTATTTTTAAAGAGGTATATACTTGGATTTTGGATTGTAAAAAGAACTGAGTGTAACAACGCTCTTTCCAGAAACTCTGGATTTTAAGAACACAAAAGTCCAGTGGGTTGGAAGCAGGCCCACTGTCCAGAAATACTGGATTCGCAGGCCCAAAACCCATATTTTTTTTTCTCTTTCTTTCTTCTTCTTCTCCTTCTACCTACAACCACCAACTCAACCCCATTATTCCTACCTCCCATCACCGTCATCTGAACCCTTTCTATATTTTTCTCACTGAAGACACATACCCACACAAACCTGATCCATATCAAGGTCACCACCATCCAACAACCCAAGCACCCATGCATAAATCCCCCTTTTTATTCCCTAAAACCCTAGATATCCTAGAACCCAAAACCACACAAAATCATGTGAGAGAGAAACACAACTGTAATTGATGATAACCTTAAGCCCCTCCTCCTTATGCTCCCTTGTTCAGCCGATTGGTTTGAGAAGACGAAGAATGATAGGGGGTTATATTGTGTTCATCGGTTATAGAATTTCATTGGACATGTAGGGGTGCAACTTGGGCGGGTTGAACCCGACCCAACCCGACTCAACCCGGTTCATGGGCGGGTTTGGGTTGGGGTTTTTCTCTGTCGGGTTCAACCCGACCCGAACCCGAACCAATCCGAACCCAATTTGGGTCGAGTTCGGGTTGGGGGGTTCAACCCGCGGACTCAACCTGAACCCGACCCCCCAGGTTAACAAATGTTATGCTACTATAATAACATACCTATATCTAAAACCCTAAATTTCTAAAACACAATAAACAATTACACAAATTAGAGTATCACTATATTTGTTGTGTTTGTGTTAATTATTATAGATATTCACTTTTAATTATTTGTATATAAGGTTTAATTAATAATTAATTAGAGTTTGTTTTGTTGTTTATTAAATATTTTGTATGATATTTTAGGTGTTAAACCCGACCCGATCTGAACCCGACCCAAACCCGGCCGAACCCGACTTGAGCCCGAATTCAACCCGAACCCGACCCAAACCCGTGGGTTGAGGTCGGGTTCGGGTTGAACCCTTCGGGTTGAGGCCGGATTCGGGCTCGGATTCGGGTTGGACTCTCTGCAATGTGGGTTAAGTCGAACCCGACCCAACCCGTCCGAGTTGCACCCCTATGGACATGGGGTATACTTTTGAAAAGGTCCAAGTTGCCATTTTATTTTCATAAAAGTCCTTTCACACTTATTTAGGGGTATCTAATAAATACTTCTAAATTATGGATATTTAATATTTACAACAGGTTCTCATAGCCCATCCAACGTATAAACAAACCTCTAAACTTAATTTCTCATATACTAATATCCAATAAATTTGATCCACTAATTAATTCTTATGACTTTAAACAACTTGACAAAAGTTTAGTCCTCTAAATTCGAAGCGCACCGTAATTCCGTAACATGTTTACCACTTTTTCAGGCTATTTGCAGATCGTCCCTCAGGGCCTACCAATTTCACATCCAGATCCTTGTCTACATTACAAATAGACCCCTGATCGAGATTTTCAGATTTATAACCAAATCACTTACAATATGTTTATTTTCAAATGAAGTGCTGTTACACTTAGTTAAAAAGTCCGATCATATCTCAGACTCCACGTTAGACTGCCAACGTGGAAATTTTTTGCTTTTCAAAAAAGTAGTAAAAAATTTTCCCCCTAAAGTTCTCGCACATTTTTTTGGATTCATAACTCTGTCATCCCTCCCTTTTAATCCATTAAAAATATTTTATTTACTGTTTCCTTCTCTCTCTCAAACTCTGAGTCAACCACCACAGACCACCAACAACAACTTCATGAAAAGGCAGTAAATATTCCTCGTTTGCAGTTATTGGATTGTTTGTGAAAAACAATTCCTCTGTATACGCATTGCTTTTTTTTCGAAGGTTATCTCGTTGAAGAGTTTTAGAAGATTTCAACATTTATTCTTTATTTTTTAATGCATATATCATATGATTATTGTTTACCCACTTAAATGTAGTATGTAAATGAGTTATGTTGAAGACGAATTATCGTCGTTCATGATAGCCTATTTTTCGATAACTTTCTTCTTTATATTTTCGAAGGTTGTCTCGACATTGGATGATCACAATCACATATGCTAGATAAATAAGTTGACATTAGCATCAAGATGATGTCAATAATTTGATTATTTATAAGTGAAATTTTGTTTCATTGAGTTTATTATTTGTTACTTTTAACATCTGCAAATTTTTACTATTTATATATTGATTTAAATATATAAATAGACTATTATATGGTTTGTTTTTCCTTATTCATATAGGTTGGCCCATAATAGCCCATATAGGTTCAATTTCATTTATAATTTTTAAAATTATTAAATGGAGTTGAAATATTTATTATTTTTTTGATATCATAATTTTCAAGAACCATTGTTTTTTTAATGGAGCTGGAGAATAGGTTTTAGGCCTTTTGGAAAGGACATGCGGATGGATCTTATTTATTAAAACTGATATTTTTTTTGTAGATGTATCCCTCTATACTGGATAAGTAAAAATAGGACCACTGAAAATAAATGTAGCTTGGGTTTTTTTTTGAAAATGTCATTTATTAAATTTCTGTTACAGATTTAGACAATTTAGGGTACCAATTAATACCACTTTTAACCTCAAACACCCTTCATATTCGACCTAGAAAGAAAAATAGAGGTGCCGTGAAAGAGAGGTTCTTCATCCACCATGGTATTCCTTAATCCTTTCTTTGAATTTCTTTGTAAATGTCTAATTCTTGACTAATAGATTGGGGCCATGATTCGTTTCATGAATAACAGGAGGAAGAAAAATTGAGAGGGAGAGAGAGAGAGGTGCCTGTGTGTTTTCGGAAAACGCTGGTATAAGGTGAATGGGTCGGGTGTAAATGATTATGAGAGGAATAGATGGGTTAATGATTATATTTATAGATTTAATGAGTTGTACTATATTAATTTGATGAATGGCATGATATATTTTCAGATTTTCATTCATGTGTGTTGTTTGGAATTAACGGGCAAGATGTGAAGGCCCAGCCCATGTGTTTTGTTGTTTTTTTTTTGGGGGTTTGGTTGGTTTAATGGGCCACATGGGGGTGGATGGATTAGGATCCGTATTGAATTAATTTGTGTTCAAATGTTGGATTTCGGGTGCCAATTATGTTATAGGAAGCCGGTTATAGTCTAATACCAGTAAAACATAGGGATGATTTGAGTTTAGAATAAATGGGTAGTTTATTTTATATGGTTATACCTTTTATTTATTGAAATATTATTTTTATTTTCAGGCGATTCTCACATCTTAGATATAGTTTGTCACGAGCTTGTTAAAGGTGTGGATGTCTCTATATTATTTGAAAATCATAATATATTTACATGCATGTTATTTTTATGATAACTGTATGAAGCGTTCATGTTATTCATATAAGTTGATATTTTTATATTTCATTGGGAATTATAGGATTTATAAAATAATTGTTGAAAACTTGAAAAAAAAGTTTTGATTGTGCGCATTAAAGCAGGTGGCTGCGGCAGACCCAAGAGAGTCTACGTCCACCAAAGTGAAATTCAGTTCGTGGAAAGCGGGCATGCGTGTCCGTTGCATTCATATACACATGTAATTTAAATTGTAAATTTTATGATATTATATTTTATGGAAAAATGATCACATTGTATATTTTAAATGTCTTCTTC
This sequence comes from Acorus calamus, assembly GCA_030737845.1. NCBI lineage: Eukaryota > Viridiplantae > Streptophyta > Magnoliopsida > Acorales > Acoraceae > Acorus > Acorus calamus. The sequence continues at coordinate 9,380,544 of CM060858.1, read as the reverse complement.
ATCATAAGACATTATATATTGTTTCGTGACACTTATAACTGATTATTTTAGTACAATATATTATACTTGTGTCCAATAGCGCGTGGTAGCTCACCCCTCTCTTTTCCCAACCTTTGAGCTGTTGGTGGTTGTCATGTGGATGGCATTTTCCGTTCACAGATGTCTTTCCTTTAGAGTTCCTTATGCCAATAATTTGGTTATCCGCGTTTTATAAGTGAATATTTTGTTTCTAAAATATTATTGTTTTATTTTATTTTATTTTATTTTAAATTTTTATCATTTATTTAATTTTTTTTATAAAAAAAGGGCTTTAAATCGGAAGTTATATATATATATTTTTAAGGATTTAGAGTAGTTATTATTCGAAATGGAGTAGTGTGTTACTTGCATATAAAAACTATGATTATTTATAAGAAGTGAATATTTTATTTCATTGATCGTTTTTTATTCGTGTTACTTGCATATACATACTAAGGTTACACCAGTAAGTCCACGCACGTACTAAACTGAACCTGACATATACCGATCCTCTTTATCATGTAATAAATCAATAAACACATTTCAAAACAATGTACTATCAAAACAATCTATTGGCATATAATAATCACTTAACATATAATAAATCACCTAACAAAATACTGCACAATCAGTCAATGACAAATAGTCACGTGAGACATATACAAAATATTGCTAAGCATATACCTATCTTCCTTAGCATTTAACAATCCAATCAAACACAATCATGTACAATCAGTCAATAATAATGCATATCAGAAAACATACATTAGCATATAAAAAATCAACAAACATAAATACTCACATAAGACATATACAAAATATCACTTAGCATATATCAAATATATCATGTCATATACCAATCCAACAAACAACTCCACATACATCACAAAATAACCACATGTCACAACCAAAAGTCATAACCAAATGTTTTAAACCAAAACATGAAAATTTTACACCATTCAAAACCTATAACAAACTTGTCCCCATCATACATTGCAATATTCATCACCCATGAATCCTGCAGTTATCAAAGCACGCATATGTGCCATATCTTCTCTGGTTCTCAAATAGCTACAAATATCCAATATCTTACATGCAATCTAGTGGCATCTTTTAGCCGCTTCCTCTGCCGCTTGCTCTTCGGGCGCTTCCTCTGCCTCATACCCTTCGACCGGTTCCTTTGCCGCATGCTCTTCGGGTGCTTCCTCTGCTTGCTCTACCTTGGTTTTTGTTGACTTGATACCCCTTACAACAAACCGAACCACCCTCTCAATCGATCCAACTGACTTCCCTATTAATACATAAATCCCCGTCATATGACAGTTTTTTATATGTATATACCACTTTAGAAATGTATATACATTTCCCTGGGAGTTTACTTAGTTATCTCTCTGTTGTTAACTTTTGTCCCATTGTTTTAGCCATGACCAAAGGTGCTATGAGATGACCAAGTAAGTCATACATACACATACATTGCACATGAAAAATGTAATGTGGTATATAACAGTAAGGTGGTATATACAATACATAACATTGCACATGAACATATTAAGTTGGTATAAACCGGATTCATTCATCTTCGTCCCCTTCTGGGTTCCAATAGCTGACTTTGTTTTTCATGTACCTAATTTTTGTGCTCTTGTTCTTGCCGGTGTCGCCGGCGCTGTTAAAAATTTTATTTACAGTATTAGATAGTATATACCAGCAGTGGTCATTGTCTTGTTTGAAAAATAAGTACACTTAACTTCAGCCATACCAACTTTCTTCATTTCCACCTTCTCGAGAGTTCTTTCACTTGTTACCGGTTTGATCTTTTTATCCAGGTCCGCATACCCGCATCGAGAATCATATATACGCTGTCAAATCAATCTCAAATTTTGTACACAATAGATATAAATAAATAACACTAAAAAAAGGAAATCAGTAATGAACGAATAATCCGTAAGCAGTATATACCAACCTAATATAAGCATATACCAGTTTAAGAAGGTATATGATTATATAGCACGAACGTTATTTTTAAATATAACATATTTGGCTGAATTTTTTAATCTGCAATATTTATTTTCAAAGATATAAGATAAGATTAAAAACAATTGAAATATCATGATATTGAATGAAAAACAATGATTTATGAAACGATATGCTATGCAAAGAAAATAAGAAAATATAGAATCTTTGTGAAAAAATGAATTATGAAAGCATTTGCTAACATGAGAAAGTAAGGATAATAAAAATCTTTGTAAAAAATACATTTTTAAAACCATCTGCTACCAAAACAAAGTAAGAAAATAAATAATTTCTGTGAAAAATGAATAATAAAACCATATGTTAAAAAAAAGATCTACAAAAACATTATTAATGAAACAAAATCATATGCTAACAAAAGAAAATAAGGAAAACAAGCATATCTGTAAAAACATAATTTATGACGTCATATGCTAACAAAAGAAAATAAAGAATCTTTGTGAAAAATGAATAATGAAATCATATGCTAAAAAAAAATATCTACAAAAACATAATTTATGAAACAAAACTATAAGCTAACAAAAGAAAATAAGGAAACAACAATCAAAAGGGAGACAATGGTGAAGACGCAGCAGAGGTACCACACTAGCAAAACGGTGAAGACAATTGTGAAATACCACACTTGCAGACGCCAATAGTAAGCCATATCGATGATATCAGAGAGTGAGAGAGGCGAAAGGAAGAGAGAGAGAGAGAGAGATATTTGGTTTTGTGAAAGACGAAAGAGTTGCTCAAAAAGAGTGAGTGAGTCTTCTAGAGGTAAGAGGAGAGAGAACAAAGTTGCAATAAAATATGCTGAAAGTCGAAAGTTTTTTGTCAGACCTTATCGTCAACTTGTCATCGATAGTCACACCAGTTATATTTATGTTTTGTGGTATATACCAGATAACTGAAGTATATACAACATCCGAAAGAGTATGTTTAGCATTTTCAGACTCCACATTGGTGCCTAGAAACATCAACTCAAGCCTTCAAATCAATGTCAGTGCTCCATTATTTTATTTTAAAAAAATGTTACAATCCTTTAATGCATGTCAATTCAAGTCAGTCGGTGAAGTGTTGTTTATTTAAAAAAATGTTAAAACATTTAATGACTGTGAGTCGGTTGCGCCGGTCTGCAGTTATCGAGGAATTTTGAAATTCAAAATTCTCAAAATCCATTCAGGCCCGCCGAATGATTCCACGTCACCCTGCTCTCATCACGTCGGATCCTATGTAGGGTCTGAGTTTGGAACTGGAAAACGGAGTGTGAAATTTTCCTTTCAAATGGCCTCAAAATATAACTTCCTCAACTCTAAGCCCCCGTTTGGAACGAGGATAGTTTTTATTTAGGGTATAGATTTATCCAAGTATAAATGAGTATAAATAAGGATAAAGTGATTTTGTGTTTGTTGATTTTGAAACCATTGGTAAACGTAAGAATAAATGTTTTGTTGTTTGGGTAAAATGTGAATAAAGTATGGATAAGGATTTATAAAAGGTAAAAAAGTAATGATAGTTGATTTGACAAGATTTATAAGAGGTAAAGTTGATTTGACAGTGGGCCCCTTTCTTTAGGTGGAAAATGGATAACTTTTATTCTAGGGGTTGATTGAAATTCTTATACCACTTTATCAAGGTTTATTCTGGCATATTTACTGGGGTTTCCGGGGTAAACAAAACCTCTAAATCTATCCGGGGTTATCCGGATTCCGGGGGGTTATTCTCGTTCCAAATGGGGGGTAAATTTTACAATGTTCATCAATGATTCTTGAGACCATTAAAATACCCAAAAAATTATAAAATAATATTTTAATTCCATTTAAATTATTTCATTTCTATAGTTTCCATATTATTCTCTAAATAAAAATCTTCATCATTTTAATCTGGTTTTATTTATGTTGTATGAGGGAATGAACTCTTGCAAAGTTTTTATTGTTTAAACTAATACATTTTTCAAGTCAAATATGAATCCAATCCAACTTGAATCAAACCCGAACAAAATCTGACAGGTTTGACTCTTGCAAAGTTTTTATTGTTTAAAATAATACATTTTTCAAGTCAAACCCGAACCCAATCAATGGGTTTGACCAAAGTTTTTATTGTTTAAAATAATACTTTTTTCAAGTCAAACCCGAACCCAATCAAACCCGAATCAAACCCGAACAAAATCCAACGGGTTTGACTCTTGCAAAGTTTTTATTGTTTAAAATAATACATTTTTCAATTCAAACTCGAACTCAATCCAACCTGAATCAAACCCGAACAAAATCCGACGGGTTTAACTCTTGCAAAGTTTTTATTGTTTAAAATAATATATTTTTCAAGTCAAACTCGAACCTAATCCAACCCGAATCAAACCCGAACAAAATCCGACGGGTTAGGTTTGGGTTGAGCTTTTCAAACCCGAGAGTTGGGTTAGCTTTCTCTAACCTTGGATTCGATTTAGGTTGTGCCCTAACCTGACCCAACCTGCTTGAATTGCACCCCTAATAAGATTAGTTTAGTAATGAGTTAAGGTTTTGAGGATAAATTGTCCTAAGTTTAGAGGAAAAAAATCCATCAATTTTGTTCATATTTATATTTACCAAAATTGAGATAAAAAGTGTGGATAAATGTTATTTCAGTCTTTAAATGGAACAAAATATCCCAATTTTTATTTCAAAATTGAGATAACTATCCACAGTTTATCCTGATTATTTTTTTTTATACTAATTAGAGATAAATTGTTCTCCCATTTACTTATCTCTATAATTACTTATTATCTCATCACTTATCCACTTGCCAAACTAACTCCTAAGCCCCCGTTTGGATATTAAATGGCCCAGAGAATAAGTGAGAAAAAAACAGAATAAATTTTTTGTTGTTGTTTGAATGCAAGGAATCCCCAGGGATAAACTATGCCAGAATAAATTGGTATAAAATGGTTGTTACACCCAAAGAATATATGAGCTTGCTATCAAATCAATTGTCATCACCTCTTATACATTATCCGTCAAATCACCTATCATCATTTTTTCACCTTTTATAAATCATTATCAACACTTAATTCACAATTTACCAAAACAACAATTTTTTTATTATTTCTTTTTTCCAACGAGAATAATTCAAAACGCAACCAAACACAAAATTAATTTATTTTTATTTATACCCACTTATACCAAAATAACTATATATCCAAGAATAAATCTTATTATGTATCCAAACGGAAGATCCACCCATGATCTTACGCAGACACGGATCCGAAACCCGACCCGTTTCCACCCGAAACCTTCAACATTGGCCGAACCAATCTGAAAGCGACGTCAACCGAGACTGGTCGTTCGTCCAAACCCAACAAAAACGTGCACCACTCTTATAAACAAAGCGTGACCCGCGTTGCACCCAAACCACCCCCTCCACCTCCGAGTGAGTCCACGCAAGACAAGCAACAACAACAACGGCCGGTCCTTCTCTCTCTTACTCTCTACCCGATCGTCGGATCCTCTCACGGTCTTCATGGCATCCTCCAACGGAAGCCCGGTGAGTCCTTTTAGGGTTTCGATCTGTCTCTTTTTCGATTCGAATCGGGGTTTTTTAGGTTTCGTGTTTTCGTTCGATCTAAAAAGCTTGCAAATTGTGGGGTTTTTGTTTGTTTGTTTGTGATTGTAGAGGGTGGAAGAGACCGAGAACAGTTTGGAGAAGATCAAGCGGCAGCTGACATCGGGGTCTGGGAGGAGGCTTTTGCAGGGTCCACTTCTCAAGCGATCTGAAACGGTTGGAATTTCAGACTCTGTGTTTCTATGTGGAATTTCTTTTTTTTTATATTCATTTCGTGATTCTTCTTCGGAAAGTTGTGTTTTTTTTTCTAAACTTTGGCTATAATTGCTTTGTTTATATTGGAAATTTTTTATTTTTATCAATAAGACGATGTTGTAGTTCTATTGCATATTGGAAAGCATGTGACATTAGAGAATGAGTTTCAAGCGCTTTTGGGGGGTTTTATTTTGATGGATAAGTCGTTGCTTTTGTTGTTCTTTTCTATATGGCAATGCATCTGATATTTGATAAAGAGTTGCGATGAACGGATTAGTTGGTGTGGAACTATGGGTTTACATATCAAACAGTTGAATCCATGAGATGATCAATGATCTTGGAGAACTGGGTTTTGGTCATATTACTGGGATTGTCTCTCTCTAAACAATTGGAATTGCAAGATTGCTGAAATCTTTTTTTCAGATGTGTGTATCATCAAGTTAAATGGAAAAGGTAGAATATAGGCCTATAATTAATTAGTCATACTGCCTCTTTTGACTTATAATTCATAGTTTATCTATTCTTTAGGATACCTGTTTGGCCATTTTGCATGCGGTCTACATTGATGTTAGGTTTAGATTTGGTCTAGCCCGAACATCTACACTGCATTGATGTCATGTAAGAAATTTACTGGAAGTTTTTGCAGATGCTGAAGTTTATGGTAATAAATAGCTAGAAAACATTGTTTTTTTTTATATATAAAAAATCACACACACACATATATTTTTTTTTTGAAAAAAGGTTGGCTTTCGCTTTTGTATTCAAAGTGAAAGCCCGAAAGACAAGATAATAACAAACCCATCCACCTCATATGAACAGTACCCACATCAGGACACAAAAAGGAGAGGAGTGCTCTACTTAATACATCCAACCCACAAAATCAACCCTGAACCTCACTACCCTTGGATGGTTAGTCTCCCTCCCATCAGAGAAATGTCGCGTGTCGCGCGCCCCTGCACAACATTTCCCCCACTACACTATGAACCTCATAGCCCCCTCACAGATATTCTCCACATATGGAGTTGCTCCCTTAAACACCACCTGGTTTCTCCACATATTTTTTTTTAATTAATTTGGTATACTGGTGAGTATTGAATGTTGGATAGGTTGTTTGGACATTAGTATGTTAAATTTAACATCAATGTGGGTCTCATTTTATGGGATCAAACTGCTAACCTACTACCTTAACTCCTTTTATGCCGAGGATATAGTAAACATCATTATATGCTTGTTGGTATACAAGTGTGGGATTTTTTATTTTTTTATTTTGTTGGTGGTGGTGGTGGGATTGAGTGGGTGGAGGGATAAAAGATGGGATCCATTGGTTTCCTTAAATGGTAGAATTCCATAAATAAAGAGATAAGGTATGTCCCAAGCTAAAATTATTAGGTAGTGGTACCATGTTGGTAAATTTTTTCCCCGAAGTAAGCGTGTTGGTAACTTCAGACACCAATGTGGTATGACATAATGGGTCATTCAGTAGTTATACACAATATTTTAATGACATGAAGATGCAACAAGATAATCTAATGGCCTCTGAGGGTGCACTTAAACTACCTAAGACTTAGGTATTATACCACATAAAAAAGATTTAAGATGCACTTAGAGTGCATAAGACACATAATGGTTAAATGTAATCTGGTTGATTTAAAAATATAAAAAAAATATCTGGTTGATTCTATTGTATAAATTTCCCCCCTTTTTAATTGTTTCAACAACATTCAAAGGTTTTGTTTTTTTATTAAATAGGAGTTGTGCTACTGCACATGGAACGAGAGAGATTTGGTGGTAATTAAGAAAACATGCGAAAGGAAGGATTCCGTACTTTTAAATTATGTAAATATTTGTAGCATGTCAAGAGCATTGTAACATTTGGGCCATGTAGCTGTATTGTATGTTATTGTTGCTATTGATACGTAATGATGCATTGGTCACTTTTATTTTCTTTTTATTCCTTTCTTATATTTTTTTTACGGAGATCCCTTGACTCCTTGTTCTGGGCCTTTTTCCAATAAAATCGCTCCTCTCTCTCTCTCTCCAAAAAAAAAAAAAAACAATAATAAGCTACAAATGCACTCTACTCCCACTTTCAAGCCTCCCCCATAATTTTAGAAACTGGGTCTAGGCAGAGTTGTTTGTGACTTTGTGTTAAATCCTTGACAACACATTTGTCTAGATTAAGAGCTATTTTCTAATATGCATTCTATTGTCTGTGTATGTATTATAAAGTTATAGCGATATAGGTAGAGAGATTATGGCTGTAAGCAAGCAACATAAGTGGAGAGAATTTTCTTTGAATAATTGATTGATGACGCCCTTGCCACATAATGACTACATTTCGAAGTATGTAATGTCCTCACTATATAGTCTGATATTCAATATTCTAGTGGGTCATAGGACACTAATATGTCAAGTCAATTCAAAGATCCAATATATTATCATTCATTCACATCTGTGTGTGGTGATAAAGAATAGCTGCTGTTGATACATGGTGCGTGATGATAAAGAATAGGTGCTGTTTCAGCTTCAATGGGGCTTCTAGCTAGGTCATATATGCAAGATTGGAGCTACTCTCACTATTTAGGGAAACATGAGGACAATTCATGAATATTCTAACAGTTTTTGATGTCAATGAACTCTTGAGGAAGGTTTTGTAACGTGGGGAAGTTAGCTTTGGTTGTTCTGTTTCTTTTCTTAATAAAATTTTGTTGTCATATTTTTATTATTTGAAATGTATAAATTTTTTGTAATTCTGATGCTTAAACAGTTAAGGAAATGGAATGAACGATGGATGATCTTGGATCCGACAACTGGAAAAATGGAGTACAAGTATGTTTTTTTTTCTTTTGGGGATAATATATCAATGTTTGGTTTCTTTGTCAGGCTTTTTACCTTTTTCTGTATTCTCCTCTATCTTTGTTGCGATGCTTTAGGATTCGGAGAAATGAGCCAGTTGTCAAGGGAACCATCATATTTGATTCAAATAGCACAATCACCATGTCCCCTGTAAACCTCCAGTAAGAATCTCATGCTTTGTAGGCTTTCAGATTACTTGTGCAACATTTAATTTTGTGTCTTCTGAGTCGTTTCTTTCTTTTATTTCTGCAGTGGACTGCCAAAATATGATGGCTGTTGTTTCTGTATCCATAAGCTTCAAGATTTTATGATAGGATATTATGGATATGTTTAAATCCCGTGATTTTATCAAGCCTTGGCGGTGATTTCAATGTTTGTCAGAGTAGTTGTTATTTTTCTTAACTGTATGTGCCAGATATTGGGACTCCACAAAAGAAGGAATATTTTCTTTGTGCAGAAACTCCTGGTGCTGCAAGAGCTTGGGTATCCACTTTACAGTAAGCTGTGGAGATTCTTCCGTTCTGCTATACAACAAATAATTTCTATTTTCTTTTTGTAACTTCATATCATTTTTCTGCTTCTTCATCATCTATAACTGTCTAATTAGTTGGTAGGAAATATGGTATAATAGAGTATATCCATATACTATATCTTTAAGGCCTGGTTTGACATTGGGATAAGAGGTTGGGATAAAAAAATAATTGGGTTAAATCACATGTTATTTCATGTGGTATAAGAAAAAAAAGGGATACAACATGGACAATTGTCCATATTTTAAGAGAAAAAGTGGAGATATTTTGTTCTAGGTTAAAGGTGGAATAGACCTTATCTTCATTTTTTAACCTCATTTTGTAAAATATTGACAACATTTATGACCGTTCTTCCCAAAAAAACAAAAAACAAAACTTCATAAAACCAAAATCAACAATAATAATGCCCATGTAATAGAAATGGTAGACTAGGTATTTTTAAATTTCTTTTTGAAGTTATCCTATATTTTACATCATGTGATCCAAATGTGAAGTTAAGGATAACAACACAAAAAGATAGGGATAACAAAATGTATTACCAAATGTAAATATGGATAAAAATAATGGTCTTTTTATCCTCATAAGTTAGGTTAACTTATCCTAAATATTTATCCGTTTATCAAACTAGGCTAAAGCTTTTGGCAAAAGGAAGAAGAAATGAACTGTTTATTTTACAACACGCATTTTGATTGATATATGAAAATATATATTGCTGATATGATTGGAATTTATTTTTGACTTGTAGCACTAATTTTGGTATATGCCACATTCAGTTAAACCGGAAAACTACTCTCTTATTTTATAATGCGTAATGGAGTACACCAATAGTATGAAGCTTGCAGAAACAATTTTGAAATAGATGAAATAATATTTCTTGCACAGAAACATATAAACATTTTCCCCTTTCCAACATTTGGAATTACAAGTTCATGCTATGTTTGTTTGTTATATATGCCATTGTGATTGTACAACATCAATCTTACATGACAATGTAAAAGAATAATAAAAGATGCTTTCTGAAGGTGGGATGTACCACATTACCCTAAATGATAGAAAAAACATAAAATTAAGCAAAGGAATTTAAAAGCACAACTTACGAGCCTGAAACTGGAGAGAAGGTATTGGGAGGGCTGCTTAGCAGGATTCTTGAAAGTCATGAAAGATCTGTTATGATAGAAAAACAAAAAGTTAAGCAAAGCAATTTAAAAGCGCAACTTATGACATTAAATAATTAGAAAATGACCCATCTCCCTGAAACTGGTGAGAAGGTATTGGGAGGGACACTTAGCAGGATTCTTGAAAGTCATGAATGACCTGTTTTTTGACGAGTTATGGAAGTCATGAAAGACCTGATTTTTTAAAGCTTAAAAAAAGTGTTCTAATCATTTTAATGAGTTGATGGCACTTGTACTTAAAAGACATTTATAGTGAATTAATATGTTGTCGTGGAAAGGGTCTTTGTGGCATGCAAGGTAGACGAGAGGAGTGGAGTTGTCAGATGGAAAGCAGCAGGAGGTCAACCTCTATCTTTAGGTTTGGAGTGGAGATTGTGCCTGTAAGCAATTAGGAAGTTCTTGCAAGAGAAGCTCAGAAGACTACTTGTGGAAAGAAAAGATTTATCCTTTTCATGTTCACCATCAGGTTTCTCATCAGTCGTTACGGATGAATTAATTGTTGGAACTCTAGATGTGGCTTGGTGTGCATGTTGCTGGTTATAGGTCCTGTTTGGTCACAGAGGTAGATCATATTTAACTATTTTGACTTTGTAATCAACTATCATTAACCACCCTTTGATAGAACATACTTGGATTCACAGATAATAGGTCACCTTGATGAATGTCAGTATGGTATTCCAGTTCAACCCAAAATGAACTTGTCTTGGTTATGGACTAATTCGTTACTGTTGTGAGTGTTACGATTAATCTGCTGTCAAAGCCTGAAGCTATATTTTTTTATTAGTTATTGGTTTTTTTTTTTTTTTTTTGGATTAAGTAGATTTTTTTCTTTTTTTTTTATTAGTAAGTTTGAATTGAAGAAGGTTGAAATTGTTAAAATTCTGTAGCTGTAGAAGTTATACAAGCATGAATTACAGTACATGCGATTTATTTGAATTGTTGGAATTTAGACACTATTATAAGGAAAAATGCTTTTACATGTGAAGATGAAGATGTTTTCCATTGGCTGGTGGAAGTGGTGTGCATCTTTGACACTGCTCCTTGTATCAATGACAGAATTAATTAACCTTCAGTTTTTAAATACGTTTTTAGCTTAATTCTTCCATTTTCATTTTTTTTTCCAGATAAGATAACTAATTTCAACTTGATTTTTAGCTTCATTATTTGACAATTCATTCTCATTTGGTTTTTTTTTACACTAGTGCAACTCAATTGGTGCTGAGGGCTCACAAAGAAGCTGTAAATTCTTTAGGCGGAAATGGTTCTTCCAAACTCGGAACAGTTGCAACCGTGGTGGCAGCTGCCAATTCTACCGCGGCGGAAGCTACTAAAGAAATTGAATCAGCAATGCGAATATCCATGAGAGCCGCTTTAGGATTGGTCCCAAATAAACCAAATGATGGGCAATGGGATGATCTTACTGTCATGAAGGTAAATTTCTTTAACACGTATTTACCTGGAGTTCAACTTTATTGTTATTTTGACATGTAATACAGTGCAGTGGAAAACAGGGAAAACCGTAAAAACTAAATAATAATTGGATGTGCAAAAGCTTGTCTGTGTTCAGTTTCATATCTCAACTGATTGAATGGCCATCAATATTCTATTTTTGTTGATGACATTGCAGGAGACTCTTCGAGTGAAGGATGACGAATTACAACAATTGGCCAGGGAGCTTCGAGCTCGTAACTCCACAATTAAAGAAATAGCAGATAAATTATCGGATACTGCTGAAGCCGCAGAAGCAGCAGCATCTGCAGCACATGCCATGGATGAAGAGAGAAGGCTTGCTTGTGGAGAAATCGAAAGATTAAACAAGGAGTCTGAGAAGCAGCTGGAGTCATCAATGGCACAGGTTCTCATGAATTTGAAGGTTTAATATTGATGGTTTCTTTGAAAAGTTATGTGAAAAATTATTATTAGTCAGAAGAAATCTTTTAGGAGGATGGTGACAACATTCAATCCTTCATAGGGGCTGTTTGGAAATACGGTTGGGTGATTCTGCTTTTGCAGGAAGTCAAAAACTTTTAACGTGTTTCCAATCCCACAACTTTGAATGATTAATTGGAAAGTTGGCTAGGCTTTTCTGTTATAAATGTCATTTCAAAATATCTTTTTAAAAAGTAAAAAAAAAAAAAAAAAAAAATGGAGACTGGGAATCAAATTTCAAAAACAAAAAAAGTATGCTTTCTGGAATCTGACAGTGTTCCCTAATGCACCCGTAGAATAGAACAGACCTGCCATCTTGGAAAAGAAAAAAATGAAGAAAATAGAAAAACAGAGAAGAAGAATGAAAACAGAGCATTAGGAAACCTTTGTTCCACATAGACAACCGACAACTAGCACCCAAACACACACACACACGAAAAAAATACACCCATTGATTTTCACAAAAGAGGCCCTTAAAATAAACCTTTTTCAATCTCTAGGGAAACATTTACTTCCCAAAGCATTGTTCACATAGCATGCTTTCCTTGGGAATACTTTGTCATTCCTAGTCAACCGCATTTCCCAATAAAACAAATATGGGATCATTCAGGTTGTTCACATAGCAGCGCTTCCATTGGAGTACTTTTTGTCTGTCATTCCTAGTAAACCGTATTTCCCAACACAATATACATGGAATGATTCGGTAGAATGTAGCCTTGAAACTTCTTTGTTATGTTTATTTTGTATTTTGATCAGGCACAGGTCTTTTACTTGTGACAAATTATAGACTCAGATATTTCGTTTCCTTTCCGAATGATCACCTTGTGGAATTTTTGGAGGTTCCTACCTGAGGCTTCAATTTTTTTTTTTTTTTGGTCCTAGTTTGCCCTTTGTCATTAAAAGGGGGATCATTCCTTAACGAACAAATGGTGGAATTTTCTTCCTGGTTGATTTTAAGTTTAACAAATTGGCTTGTTGAACAATTATTTCAACAATTAACTGCTTTGGGGCTGATATTGGTGTCTAATTTTTTAAGTATAGTCACCAATGTGGTCTCAATTACTATTTTTAAGACTTGAGGACAAAAATAACCCACTTGGACATATTTCTAACTAAAATAATGGAGATCTCATCAATAACATTTGGAAGATATAGAAAGGTCGATGGAGTAATCTGAGTTGCAATGCACTCTTCAATTGCTCATCGATCCTGTGTGCGTTCCGCACCTCTCTCTTTCTTTTTTTTTCAAATGTAAGTTTGAGTGATAAATCCATCAAACAAAGCCATGATAGTATGATAAGATTCTGTTTTTCGTCTCGCTTTTGCATCTGGACCTTGTATTTTCTCTACTCGCTGGGAGTGTTTAAAAATGGTTTTGTTTGATGGATTTATCACTCACTGCTGCTTCATGCCATGGATGTTCACCTATTGCATTCTCATAGATAAGAGAACTAGGTAGTGCACAAAGATCGACTGGTTTGGAATTTTTTTTTCAATTATCTCTGATATTTTTAGACCATCTGCTCTTTGTTTGACTGTTATTCTTATGTCAGTGACACATTGATGATGGCCCTGACATGTTTTCTGTCTCTGGTTTATTTTGTTTACCCAACGCTTTTCTATGTTCATTGAAGCTGGGTTATCCTTAATTATACAGTGTGGGTTGAGTCCTTAATGTTCTAGGTTTTTAATGTATTTTGAAAGGAATGCTTAGATGGCATCGTGTTTGCATGCGTAATTTTATAATTTTGGGTATTGATGCATTTGTTAAATTACATAAATGTGATCTGTATAGTGTTTTATGAAATTCATGTGTTTGTTGTGTTTGCCAAGATGATTTGTTGAGCTCATCATTTCACTTTCTTGACATCGTCTGTTTTTTTGCCACTCAAACAAATGTTACAGCTAAGAGCATCTGAGGAAAAGGTAATGGCTTTGACCCAAGAGAAGGAAGGCCTCTTAAAGCAGAGAGATTCTGCCTTTCAAGAAGCACATCTCTGGCGATCTGAACTTGCTAAAGCCAGAGATCGTGTTGTGATATTAGAAGCAGCTGTCATCAGAGCTGAAGAGAGGGCTAGGGTTTCAGCGAAAGAGGCAGAATCTACAATGAAGTATGCTGCTGAAAAAGAGTTGACTTCTGCAAAAGAAAAGGAAGAACTCTCAGCACTTGTGAATGCGTTGCAATCACAACTTCAAAGGTTCCCTTCATCTTTCTTCATCTCACTAATGAAAATTGTTCTCTCTCAAAAAAAAAAAAAATGACAATTGTTCTGCTTTACTTCATATGTTCAGATTATCTTCTTCTGCTGTCTTCTATACCTGGAAATGTAATTTTAGTTGGTCTGCCCTTATTCTTATAAGGGTTTATTTGGAATCAATGAAAATTATCCAACTATTTTTGTTTATTGCTCAAAATAAGAATCAACCGGGTCCGTTTAATCCTCAGCTGCACTAGCTGCAATGAGAATCAGTGAGACCACTTCCTATTATCATCATAACTACCAAAAAAGACCTGGGCAGTGATGCAGAAAATCCAGTTTCAGATCTATAAGATAATGCTTAAGTCTTGATGTGCTGGAGTCAAACAAATCAAAACAGCCAATGACAGTGACTGATGGAGGAGGCAATGGTGCCACACCTCCTCCTCCAGCTCCCTCACTTCCTCTGTCGTTCACTTAGAACCCCCACCCCCTCCTTCCCCAAACCCCTCAAAAAGAAAAAATATTCCAAATATCTGTACTAAAACTCCTCCTCACCTGTCTAGGCCATACAACCAAGTATCGAGGCAGATAACTTTTTTTTTGGGCGGGTCTGGGGCCTGGACAACTTGGCCAAGGGTCACTACACGAAAGGGGCTGTACATGTTGGTTCAACCCTTAATGTGGGAAAGAGATTGAGAAGTGAGAATTGCTTGAATTATAAACTTATTCAAGCACATATTTCATTCAGTTTCTGAAGCTTTTTTATTTTCCGCCTACCATTTTAGAGTCTTGAAATCATATGCATCAATTCTCTATTGCTGAAACTCATTTGTTGCCTTGACATTAATCTTCTGATCCAACATAATTTCAAAGCAAGAATAAATGGTTTTCTAGTCTTTTCACACAGTTCTGACCGAGCAGTAGGATGCTGAGGTATGGAATTGCCAGTGAATGGCTTGTTTTCTATATCAATCTGACATTAAGTGCTCAATGAAACATTATTGCGGATTTTTAAGGGAGGTTGTGCCCTGATTATGGGAGGCAAAGGGTTTCACAATTCACATAAAGGAAATGAAGTGAAATTGGACTTGGTTATGGGTCCACCAATATTTTGGTGGGTGCTGTAACCTAATATGTATGTTTTTTTTTTTTTTTTGTGTGTGTGTGTGTTTTCCTTGGTTTTTTTTTTTGGGGGGGGGGGGGGGGGGGGTGTGTGGTTTACTTTAGTGAATTCCATGGGATGCTGTATATATAATCTTCTGTGTTGCGTTTGAATTAAAAACATATTATTGGAATCAATTGATATACTTGTGTGCCTGTCTTATATATGTATGGTTTGCAATTGGATCATTAATGAGAGCTTTTAGAAAATAACTATATGCTTCTGCAAGAAATTTGTCATAGTAAATTTTTTCTAGATAATTGATGGTTGATATCATTCCATGTTAAAGTGATGGGAGAGTTCCCATGTTGCAAGGTTTGGAATTTCCATGAATTAGGAAATCCCTTCCTTGATTAGTTACTGATTCATTTGAGATCAAATAAATTAAAATGCACATATTTTTCACATACAACATCAGAATTCAGAAAAGTCTGCAAGACAACATCCAATCCACTGTTTAGAAACTGATGTTTTTCTTTTATTCCCTTTTCTTTTTACATGATCTCTTGATTTTTTTTTCCTCAATCATAAAATATTCTAAAATGACCCATTTTCAGCCTGCAGAGCAATACCAAACAAGTTGTTCCAGGAATAGAGAGCAGCATTTCACTGACCAAGCACGTAGACTCGTCGGATGCCAACGTCGACAAAGCCTGCTTGAGTGACTCGAGAACGGTTACCCTCTCTCGGGATGCTGTGGTCCAATTGGGCGTGGACCGAGTTGATGTCCGTCAGATCGGCGATGGTGAATGGAGTGATATCCAATCAATGGACTCAAGAATCGCTGATGTGAGGGAGATTTCCTCCGAGCCAGAGGGTAGCAGCTTAGATATCTCTGTGGTCAGCCCTGCAGTTCATGACCATGAGCACCAAGGCGAATAATGATACAACCTTAGAGAATACAGAAAATTTTATTATGATTTACTGTGAGTTGCATTGACCTGAAGTGAAATAAAGCTGTTGTAAGATATTCTGTGTTCGTGTTGAGATATAGGGAGAGGAGGTCCTTGTGTGAGTGTGTGTTTTATTTAATGCCTGAATTTGAAATCTTGTAGGAATTTTTGAACAGACGGATGGATTATATGAGATGGACTTGGATTTCTTTCAGTAA
Source organism: Acorus calamus (assembly GCA_030737845.1). Lineage (NCBI taxonomy): Eukaryota > Viridiplantae > Streptophyta > Magnoliopsida > Acorales > Acoraceae > Acorus > Acorus calamus. The sequence goes on along the minus strand of CM060858.1, from coordinate 9,363,760 downwards.
GATTATGTGTACTTTTGGCTGCAGTTATTATTGTCACACAACTAGTTGCATATTTGTCAGCCACTGATCAGGCTCTGTTCCATTATATGGATCAGGAAATTTTACTTCTACAGATTGCTCAGAAATTTCAAAGGTATTCTAGGATAGGTTTTGATTTCTATGAAAATCTACATGTTCTTGTAAGTAATTGTGTCTCTCACTTGATTCAAAATTGAAGTACATGAGAAAATAGGAGGGGCCATGATATCAAATTCGGGTGAAATTTTTTTTGGATTTTTTTTATTATTAGATGTTATTATAGCCCTAAATAATATGATACACTCCATTATAGTTGTTCTGTTTAATTGTATTCATTTATAATGTTTGAATTTTTTTTATTAACTTAAGATATATTGTTCTGTGTAAGTGCAATATGAGTGTTGATTTTTAATCTCACTTTAGAACATAAGTGCCGGTAGCAATAGCAAGTTATATCTTTCTTCAAAAAAAAAAAAATATTGTACCAGTATACGTACAAAATTACTGGAAAGTATATTTTTGATATTTAAACTGAATTTCTTTACTATGGTGAGAAATTATTGGGCAATGGAATTTCAATATATATTTATGATGAAATAATTACTAGAAAAATGACCCCAATTAAATGGGCCTCAAGTTATTTTTTAGAAGAATAATGGGACATACAACTTTCATGCTGAATTTATTTAATCATTTGATATATATAATTCATGTAATGAAGTTTGTATACTTAAAAAATAAATCTTATAAAAAATCTTATAAATCTTATAAATCTGTCACGTGAAAATCTTATAAATCTTATAAAGTCAGTAAATCTTATAAATCTGTCACGTGAAAAATAAAAATAAAAAACAAATGACATACTTCATTATATATACACTATAAATGAAGCATAAGAATAATGACCCATCTTCTTTTCTTTTTCTTTTTTAAATGAGTGCACCCCCTTTTTCAATAAATGAGCAAATGCCAATGATAGGTTTGATTCTTTGACCTCTTTTTTCAATAATGATTTATTTTTCTTATTTCTTTGTTTTAAATTGGATGTATGCTATGCTTATTCAACATAATAAATCCTATTTGTTATATTTTACTCTATTTTTTGAAAAACCAAACAAGGGGTGTAAGAGATCACCAACCATTCAAATTTTAAATATCAAATGGGCGCTAATATACCTAGTCCTTTTTGTAGCTTGGTCTGCAATCCAGAGTCAGACCCCATCCACCTCCACTCCACCTGTGGTGTGTATACTGTCCTAGACTTTTAATGCAATATGTATTTTATTAGGATAATGTTAAACATGATTTTATTAATTTTTATATTTGCATATAGATTTGCTGTGTAATCTTATTATTTATCTAAAATCTTATCTTCAACTTACAAACCAACTTTGGTTAAGTCACACCTCCCACATCCTTGAAAGAGATCAATGGATCAATCATTCTTCAAAAGGAAAAAAATCTAATAATTAATGAATCATAAAGATAAAAAAAGAAAAGAAAAATATGTTTACTATTGTATGCAACCCTTTCCTTTCCGCAATCAACATTGTTTTTTTTATGAAATTATATATATACTGAAATATCATAGTTTATATATATTTTAACTAAAGTTAATTTTTTTTAACCATCATATGCTACGATAAAGCTCATTCACTGTGATAGTACAATATATATCATAGTGTATGATGAATATATATCATAGTGTATGATGAAGTTGTAATAGTAGTGTATGAGACTGTAGATGAGAATGAAAAACAGATTAAGTAATAGATATTTGAAAAATGTTACACTCGGTTCATTTTATTGAAACATTGATTGTACATGTTTTTTTTAAAAATCATATTTTCCATCTAATAAGGATATATTTTATAAAATGTAAAATATATACTATAATAAATTGAATTATATAATTTATAGAACATATAAAAAAAATTCAATGAAATATATACCTAGTGAAAGAGACTAACAAAATATATAAAACTATATTTAACACTATAAAAAACACTGAATGTAATATAGCTAAGCCTATCAACGGATCGGATACGGATCACATACGGTAATACCCATATCTTATCAGTTATCATAATCATTCGGATACAGATATTAATTTTTGGATTCAGATATCTTCGGATACAGATTGGATATTTTTTCAGATAATTGGCATATTTTAAATATTAACATTAATTTAGATAAACAAGTGATACATCAGAGAGATATAAAAATTAAAATTGAGATATTTAAAGCTTATTCTCTCTTTTCGATATTGAAAATTTAATAGTCATATAATATATCATGATTGTGATTAGTCATACAAGATAACAAATATGAACAACATATAATACAAACTAACAAACATGTATAATTATATAATGTATGTCAGATTCATATATTTTTCTTATCAGATATTATTATTTTTTAGATAGAGATTGGATCAAGAATTTTTATCGGATAATTTACATGTTTAAATATAGCTAGATGGGTCTCTAGTGGCTATAAAATAACATTTCAGAGGTTATCTATTCCGAAGAGGTCTTAAATTTAAATATTGACATTGACTTATCCACATGATAAAAATTAAAAAAATCTTAGAAGATAGGTAGCATTCTGAGCTTGGCAACAAGGTCGCAGTTCCCTCGTATATAAAATAATATACTAAATAATAATAAAAAAAATAATAATAACATGTCCTCAAAAACGAAGTATTAGATTTTAAATATATGACCCACCCGTTAGATTCTACAATACGGCCCAAACTTTTGACTTCAATCGTCAAAGCCAACGATACGTCGTCCCAACCAAAAAACTTCCCCCGAATCTCTCTCAACCCGAAGTCGAAGTAACGTTTCGATCGTCTCCTCTCATGGAAGACGAAACCCTAAACCCTAACCCTCTCTAATTTCTCCATCGATCGAAAATACCGACCCATTCGATGGGCATCTTCACCCCCTCGTCTTCCCTCCCCACCTCCTCCACCACCACCAACAACAACAACGTCAGGAAGAGGTGGCTGCATCTGACATTCCTTCTGTTCGGAGTCGTGTTCGTGATCGAATTGACCTTCCTGGGCCGCCGCCTCGACTTGTCCAGCGACGCTGAGGAAGTCATCCACAGCTGGGCCCACTCCTTCTTCCGCCCCACCTACGCCCCTCCATCACCGGTGATTGGTCATCGGCGGGACGGAGGAGGCGGAGGCGGTGGTGGGGATGCGATGGGGAGGTGCGAGGAATGGTTGGAGAGGGTGGACTCGGTGAACTACTCTAGGGATTTCGTGAAGGACCCTGTTTGGGTTGTTGGAAATGATGAGGTTTTGATTTCTTTTTTAATTGGGATTAATATTGTAGATTTTGAATTATGATGTGATGAGAATTGACTTGATTTGCTACAAATGTTGATGAAAACTAAATAAAGATGCCACCTTTGAATATAACTTCATTCCTTGTTATTCAAATGCCCAGTGAGACCCACCAAAAAAAAAAGAAAGGTTCAGCGAATAGTGTGTGGGATGATTTGGGAAACAGTTGCGAATTGTTGAGTTTCTTACAATTCTCCCACATTCGATGTAGTTATTATATCTGATGGAGTTTTGATCATGACATGAACTACGGCGACCCCTGTAGTATAGCCCATGAAATTTATGGGGGAATTCATGCTCAATAAGTAGGGAATACAACTACTTTTATGTTGGAATTGCTAGTGTAATAGACATGTCTTGAAGTTGCAGATGTTTTGCAAGTAGTATGAGGGTTATGAGGTGCTTAACTTCGTCATTCTGTCAAACTTCCTAAACGCTCAAAATAGGTTTTTAACAATATTCCTCTCTTAATGCCTTTTTCCCTTAAACATCCTCCTTGTGATACAAGGTAACAATTATGAAACTGAGAACATATAGATGCTTTTCATCTATAAATGAACAACATATATAAATGAACAACAGATAAATGTCCTTTTTGCGATCTTTTCCCCCTCAAAAATTCATGATGCCAAAGAAATGAAAAGTTTATATTTTTTGAGTTTCCATAAAAAGATTAATGGATTATTTTTGCCACTTGCAATATTTTTTATGTATATTTTTAGAATTTGTGCTCGTTGAAGTACAACAACTTATTATGTTGGACGGTTCATGCAAATTGTTTTCCTTTCTCATCTTTCACCAAAACTTCAGGACTGGAGTTCCTGCTCTGTTGGATGCAAGTTCTCAAGATCGTCTGCAGCCAATAAGAAACCTGATGCTGCATTTGGATTACATGATAATCCTTCAACATCTAGTGTCATCCAATCCATGGAATCCTCTCATTATTATGTGGAAAATAACATTGATCATGCACGACGGTGGGTAAGCACGGATTAGATATCTCTATTTATATTAATGAACTGTGGCATTCAAATTTATTATCTTGCTTTTGTTGTCTTTTGTCATCTTTGAAGAAGATGACTTGATCTTAATCTCGTTATGGCTTAAGTTTTGCAATTATCAGACAATATTCTATAATGCACTAATTAAAGTTGTTTTTTTTTTTTTCTGTATAGAAGAGGAAACACAATAATTTCTGTGAGTAATGGATTTACATTTTTGGTTGTTAAGTTTACAATAGCAGAGTAGCATGCAAGTCTCATCCAATGGAAGAAAGGAGAACTTCGCTCGGTTCAAAGCGATCGATGAAGGACCAAAGACAAAGAACTGAACAAAAGCCTATACCGTAACGTAGGGTAGAAAAACGGACGTGTGACCATGAGTGGGAGATCGCTCCTGAAACTGAATGTCGTTCCATCGGATATAGTGTATACATTACTAAAGGAATTTTCCCTTCCAAATAACTCTTTTATGATGCCGGAAGATAAAGAACGAGCCAGTAGCGAGGTATTACAGAACCTAGCTGACGTCTTTCTCCATGTAGGATGGATTTTATACAATCGTTTTTGTCTCCTACGGCATCAATACTCCACGAAGCTTCACTATGTTCATTTTTGCACTCGACGGAAGGAAAGAGGAGCTCAGCATCGTGCGTCAAACCCAAAATGGGCATCTTTCTTCATCTCTCTACCCAATGCCGCCTTTGTATATAGTGAAGCTTTGTGTTGAAAAAAAAACGATTGTAAAGAATGACGAATAATCATAAGAGAGGGAAAATGCCAGTGAGAGATGAAAATGCCACCATACAAAAAAGTGGTCAATCTATTCCTCCGCTTCAGGTTGAAAAACCCTCAAAAGCAGCTTTCAATCGTTCTCTGCCTCCGTTGTATGGTGCCGGTGTTCCCATATCCCTTCGTCGCGCATCCCCGGTATGGATAGGCTCCATTCGTCGCTTATGACTAAGCAACCGCTATAAAGACCTAATCTTGATAGTGACCTTGAACAGTATTTTTCCTTCTGTTCATTTTACCTGGAGATGTACACATAAGAAATATGGTTGAAAACAAAAGAGGGAAGATATAATTCACTCAGAAGCACTTTGGCTTTTGGATCTGTTAATGATATTTAGCATTTTAGATAATCTCCAGTCTAATGGTATTTTGGAGTCCAAAATACAGCTAGAAGATCATTACTCTATTGATACATCCTGCATTCCATTTTGTGCAACAGTACGCAGACAGAATTTTCCTTTTTAATCAGATCATTCAAGAATTATTTCAGTGAATCAGAAGGATCAAAATTTCTACCGACTTCACTATGGACACTTTTTTTATTCTCACAGTGCATAGCTTTGCAAATTATGAAAGGTCTAAATTACTTGAAAAACCTTGGTCATGATGTTTGTTGGAGATTTGCTCATTGAAATAAGGAACAATGCATGAGAGGGTTCTTCATTGATTGTCACATGACTTCTCCCATGAATATCAATGAATCTCGATCTTTCGGAGGCATCTCTATTTTTTATGGAAAACAAAGTGTAACAACATATATTGGATAAGCTGCTCTTCATATTGATAGCAATACCAATAGATTAGTTTTCATGAAAATTTTCCATGAACACAAAGTACCATTCCCTTTTGGTAGTACCAGAACTTTTATGTGAAATTGTGGTCAGAAGAAGACCAACTTTACACCCATGGAAGCTGAAAATATAAAGACAAGACATGATGTTGCTGCTTGCTTATCTAAATTGCTGTTGACAGCCGCCATTTTTTTTTTTTTTTGACAAAGAAAAATTTGGACCATTTCTCGATTAACAGCCGCCATTTTTGAAACCCTGGATGATGGCCACGACTGTCACCTAGTCCAGTTGTTCACCACCACCATGACTAGCATTACTGGACTTTAGTAATAATACGGAGCCATTTTTTATAGTAGTTCATTATAAAAATTATTTTCTGGAGAAGTTGTCTTTTTAGTCATGTTTTTTTTTCATATTTTCTTTATAATACTGCTTTCTTATAATGTTTTAAAATTGGGATGTCTTACAAGTTTATTCCATATTCATTTTATTGTGCTGTATTAGGAGCGGGTATGATATCATAATGACAACTAGTCTCTCGTCAGATGTCCCAGTTGGCTATTTCTCATGGGCCGAATATGACATCATGGCTCCCATGCAGCCAAAGTCTGAGAAAGCCCTTGCAGCTGCCTTTATATCCAATTGTGGAGGACACAACTTTCGTTTGCAGGCCCTTGAAATGTTAGAAAAGCTAAATGTTGCAATAGATTCTTATGGGAACTGTCACCGGAACCGCGATGGTAGAGGTTTGTGCATTAAGCCCTTTTGGTACTTCTAATTGAGTTATTCAGTTATTTCTCATTATTCGCATCTATACAACACAAGACACGAACACTCTCAACATTTAATACAGACATTGGGAATCATGGCACACCTAATTCTTTTTGTTGCTAGGATGTAATGGGGAATGCAGATTATTTATGCATAGAATAAGGGCAATGAGCCTTTGACAGAGATCCAAGGCTGAGAAGCATCTGGTGTGGCAGATTGGTAGTAACCTTTGTTGGTTGATATTCTTCAGATTTCCTTTTTCTATTACCGTAAATTGAGTGGATGACATGTATAATTAGCATTGATTATTTAGATAAGCTCCTTCAATGTGCCTTTTATAATGTGTACATCAGCCTCGTGCAATATTGAAATCTATCCGCATATTGCGTAATTTATCTCAAGTTACATGCTATTGTTGCTGGCTAGGTTAGTTGCTGAAAGGCTGGTCAGATGCCTGTGAGGATCACAGACAGATGATGCTATAATTCCTTTATAGATCTGCACGAATAGAAATGGAGACTGTTTATTTCCAATATGTTATTTGTCTCCATAAAATTTTGTTATTAACTTTGAGAGATTCTAGAGAATAAGAGAAGCATACCTGAAGACCTTTTCAACCGTGAATACGTGACTGGTCTTCCCTCATCCAATCATCTGTTGAGAAGCACCTCTACTCTTTTAAAAAAAGCTATTTGATATATGATTCTGACCTATAACTCAGGGATTAGCAATAGCATATAATATTTCCTATCAAACAAGAGTACATTATTAAATAATCAAATGCTTGTCACCGGTGAACTTTATTGTCATTGTTGCATCTGCATATGTAAATTTGATATTGTTGTTATTTACTTAGATATTGCTATTATTAAGTTTTGTTCATAACTTTAGAGCCTTTAACATTAAATATCAATGTTTGGCAGTGGACAAAGTCAAAGCATTAAAGCACTACAAGTTCAGCTTGGCTTTCGAAAATTCCAATGAGGAAGATTATGTGACAGAGAAATATTTTCAATCTCTCGTTGCAGGTATGCTTCTATCACTGTTTTAAAAGCGATTGAACATCCTTAGATTGGTTAATATTATAGCATTTACTTGCCCGGATTAGAGAATTATCCTTATCGAGTTCACACCCTTTACTCTATGTATCATTGTTCTATATGGGATTTTGGTGTAAGTGCTCTTATTGAACCTGTGACTGAAACATTGTTGTTAGAGATGACATGGGCGAATAACAGGAAGGAGGAGTCTCATCAGCTGTTAATGTATTGGTTTCTGGAAATCCTATACAACATTTATGTCAATGGGTATCAGCTGATTTTGGTGGATTTTAATACACATGCTAATTTTTAAAATGAACAAAATGCAGCTGATGTAATTTCGATTAGAAAGCAAAAAATATATGTATCAGATGAATGGTTGGATGTCCAAAATAATAGGAGACATTGGGAAATTAACAAGGTAAGTGGTTGTGGCATTAAAATCTGTGATGAATGCTAAATAAACATGTTATGTTATATGCACCCTAAAGAATATGATGGATGAAAGATGTGAATTTCTAATAGTTAGATTCCAACGAACAGGGTAACGATGTGTGTTACTGCTAATATAGCAAATCTCACTTAAATCCCTGCAAACTTGGGTTCAGACAAGTCCTCTCAAACTCGAAAAATTCCAAATTGCTAGGTTACTCTTAATCTGTGTTGTATAATTTCTGTTTTACCCTCCCACCAAAATAGAACCATGTATCCTTCTCCGATTGTGTGTGTGTGTAAGTTTGAATGGCCACAATAGTTTTAAGGGATGCCTCCAAGTTTGGAGGGTCTTAAGTGGGAGCCGACACTTTGAGCATGGGTTTGGATGCTACTCATTACTGCTTAGGAGGACTTTTTAATTTTTTTTTTCTTTTTCAATATTACATTGATGTTTCGACACTGCTTTTGTAGGGTCTGTTCCAGTTGTTATTGGTGCCCCGAACATCCAAGAATTTGCCCCTTCTCCTGGTTCAATATTGCATATTAGAAACCTGAGTGCTATTGCTTCAGTTGCAAGAACCATGAAACGCCTTGCATCAGATCCAGCTGCTTATAATCAAACAGTAAGGTGAGCTACCCCACTGCAACAACAATCCCCCAACCCCCGTCCCCCCCGGTTCTTTTTGTCTATCACAAAATTTGAGAAACTTTGCACATGAGATCCATATTGTCTGTTTCCCTGTCTGGTGACTTTTTCATTGTGGGGAATGACTTGATTTACTCGAGTTAGAAAACTGAAATCTTCGTGGTGGCGCTTGGACCTGGCTTTCTATTCGATAACTAAATAATAGAAATAAAAATAGACAGTTGTTATTTGTTAATGTGGTAGGCAGACAAGACTGTGCATGGTTTAAGTCGGTGTCAGTTCTGTGCTCACAACCAGCGGAGGGAATACCTATCTTCTGCCTCGTGAATACCAGGACAATAGTAGATGATCATTGGATATGATTATGTTCCTGCCTTCCTGTAAACTGTTTTGTCTATCATCCCACTTGTGTGTACAATGTATTATCTAAAACATATGGGTAAGTGTTGTGTCACTGTCTTACTTTTTTGGGATTGGGGGAAGCACATTTTGGGTGGGAGTTGGCTACAAGTGTCATGGGGGTTGGGTTCTTCTTTTTGTAAACATGCATTTTCTTATTTGGATATTGCAGTGCTTGGTTTTCTCGCTGCATAAAAGTCTCTGTTTTTTTTTTTTTGATCTTGGAAATCCTTCATCTCCACATGGGGAATTAATTTAATCGAGTGCTTCTATTTTATTTTTTTGAAAGAAAAAGACATGGTAGATATATATATATATATGGGAGTGGTTTTGTAGATGGTAGGGATGTTGACGGGTCAGGTTGTGTGCAGGCATTTTCAATTAAGTTACATTGTATGTACTGTTCTGGTTTTGAGTGATTATCACTCGCTTCCATTCTAGCATTTTCTATCATTGTTTCTCATGATTTTATATTACTTCATGTTACATGCACTGAGCTATATCCACTTAGTACAGGCACTTAAAGGCATGGACATGAACATGGGATCTGACTATGTGGGTTCTATAAAATGTAAAATACAGATCGTGAATGAGGAGACTTTTCATTTATCATTAACTTGTACGTTTAAATCTGTTTCTTTTTAAGAAGCTTGAGCTGATGAAGGTAAAACAAATCATGCAGGTGGAAGTATGAAGGGCCATCTGATTCTTTCAAGGCGCTTATAGATATGGCCGCAGTCCACTCTTCATGTCGTCTTTGTATCCATCTGGCTACGAAGATCCAAGAAAAAGAACAAATGGGCCCTGCTTTCCAACAACGCCACTGCCAATGTTCTACCAAAACAGGAATTGTGTATCATTTATATGTGAGAGAAAGAGGGAGATTTGAAATGGTCTCCATATTTCTTAGGTGATCCTTCCTGTCTCACTTTTATTCAACTAGTGTAACTGAAATTCTGTTGGGCATTGCATTTTCCTAGTCAGTGCACTTACCTAATCACTATCATATAAATTATTTGAATGTACATTTCCATTAAATTTGGTTAGCCAAATTTGATTGCTCATAGTTCCCATTTCTAACCAATTGCCAAACTGATTCAACTTTTGAAAAATCAGTTTTTCAAATAATAGGTTTCAAATGGATATTTTTGAACTTCAGCTTTTGGTTTCGGATTTGGGTTTTCATGTGTTTTAAATCTAGAAAACAACCTTTAAAAAGCTGTGGTTGAGAGCAGCTTCTATGAAAATGCCGAGTTTGAAAATTTATCAAAGGGGCCATAAAAGCATCATGCATATAAATGTCACTCAACCACCAACGCGTTATTGAAACTGTATCTGGTATTGCTCTTGCAGGTCCGAAAACTTGACCTTACCAGCGTTGGAGTCTGCGGTGCTTGCAAAGTTCGAAACAATGAATCACATTCCCATCTGGAAGAAGGAAAGGCCAGAAAGCATCAGAGGAGGAGATGAATTGAAAGTCTATAGGATTTATCCTGTGGGGATGACCCAAAGACAGGCACTATACACTTTCAGATTCAACAGCGATAGCGAATTTAGGAGCCACATTGAAAGAAACCCATGTGCAAAGTTTGAAGTTATTTTTGTTTAGTTGGATAACAAAAGATAGATGTCACATGTCCAATTCTTGCTTCATTGTGGAGATTTTCATTAATTATTGTTTTTTTTTTCCCATGTAATTTATGTGCACATATGAGACTAACAGTGAGGCCTTCATATTGTTTTGATGGTTATAATCCTTGATGATGGTGAACAAGAAGAACATGCAAATGAGACTAACAGTGAGGTCTTCATATTGTTTTGATGGTTATAATTCTTGATGATAGTGAACAAGGAGAACATTTCAATAGCTGATAATTTGTCAATACACTATGCGTCGCATGCTTTGATCAGTCTTTGTTCAGGCTGGTTATCCTCTTCATTCAGGGCCTGAGGTATTATGGACTGTATGCGTTTATTCAGATTGAACTGATTGGTTTTACCTTTGATTAAACTCGGTCCGTTTTGCAGCTTTATCTGTAGCCTTGCAATGGATGTAGTCCTCTAATAGTCTATATGCCGTGATAGTGCAATATACATTGCATTATCACATTGTATAATACTACGGGTCTGTTTGGAAACACAAATTGAAAAATAATTTTTGGAATAAAGCTGTTTTTTAAGATGATTTTAGACTTTGATTCTTTTAGAATGTTTTTTTTTTAATTCAGGAATTAATATTTGAAAGAAGTTTAATATTTGGTAGAGAAAGTTGCTTTTCAATTAAAAAAATCGATTCCGATGAAAATCGCAGTTCTTGAGCTTTTTAAAACACGGATTTCGAGAGAAAAATTAAAATGAATCCAGCTTTTGATTCCGCTGGAACTCGCCCTGTTTGGCTGCACGATTTTAGGATTTTAGCTTTTTAAAAAATGAAATCGCCTCAAATCGTGCAACCAAACGGACCTTACGTCACTATCCTAGTTTATGAAAATCACACACACAAGGATTTGGACCCTTATCCAGGTCATGGGCCGTGGCCCGTGGCCCATACTTGACTTCAAACGAAGCCAACGAACCGCCTTAGTCCGCGTAGCTTCTAGAAAAAGGCGGGCAACCAAACCAGTCTTGCCTTTCTTGAAAAACAAGAAACATGAACAAAAGAGGGTTTTTTAATCTCCTTATCTCTTCTTCTCCAGTCACAGTTAAATAAGGTCTTGGCGCGATAATTGGAAAAGCACACGATGGTAAGGTCGAGAATCCATTGTTTTTTTTATAATTTGTGTTATCGTGTTATGGATTTGTTTGATTTTAGGAGGGTTTGTGATATGGATCGGTGTTTGTTTATGTTATTAGGGTTTTGGTTGTCTCATTGTAATGTTTGTGTGAATTGTTGTTTACTTTGATTGGTTTTTTTGGGTTTATGTTTTGGTGATAATTGATTGTTAGGATGTTAGTTTTGCTTTTATGATTCTTCAGAACCCAGAATTGAAAGTCACAGCTTTTTGGAAGTTATGTAGGTTAAATTGAATGGAGGTCTGAGTTTTTTGAACTTTTGGAGGACAAGATACTTGTGGAATCTCCCTTTCCTCCCCCGTTTGGCTGAGGAATAAGAATGGGGTGGAATATGAATAGTTATTCTGCTGAAGGGTCTATTCCTTCTTTTTTTTTTTGGTATCCCCATGGGCCTAGTTTAGCAAGGGATAGGAGTTTGAAGATAAATTATTCCAATTTGGGTGGATAAAAAGTTTGTTAATTATAGGTGGAATATGAATAGTTATTCTGATGAAGGGTCTATTCCATTTTTTTTTTGGTATCTCCATGGGCCTAGTTTAGTGGGGAATAAGATTTTGAGGATTCCAATTTGGGGGGATAAAAAGTTTATTGATTTTGTCATTATTCATAGTTGTCAAAATCAGAACAAAAAACATGGGATAGGTGTTGGTAAACATTATTCTAGCCTTTACGTAAAATAAAAAAAGTTCTATTTTTTATTCAGAATCATGAAAATTGTCTACAATTTATCGCGATTTCTTCAATAACAGACAAGGTGATCTGTTCTCTAACAATTTACCAATTATCCCCTTATCAAAATAGGCCATTGAGTACAAGTGGTTGCTCTGCTGAAATGCCAAATAAATTTATTGGGATTCAACTTTTTTTTCTTTTTCTTTTTTTTCTTACCAAAGTGGAATAGAGCCACAAGATTTATCCAAAATCTATACTTATTTGGTTTTTAGTCCCAAACCAAAAGGGAAATTAAGCTTAATACCATAAGTTGCTACTGTTCTATGTTTAGGTTTGTGTGGATTATGTGGAAAAAACGTGCGTTATCAAGTGAATGATCTTAAGAAATTTTTTATATTTAGGAGGAGTGATCAAATAGGGGGTGATATTCTTTTCAAGGATGAAAAGAAGATCTTGAAAATGTGTGAGAGACTTGGTTTTGAAGCTTGAGTATTGCCCATGGTGGAGGCCTATGTTTGTGTTCTTTAAATGTCGCATATTAAACACTTGCAAACCAGAGTGAAGGCTGGTGAGATGTTTGTGAACTGTTCTGTTTATTCTGCATCGATTAGTTTACATGGATTTAAGTTCACTGAATAGCTTTTTTTTTTTAGAAAAAAAAAAGTTTATATATAGTGATTTTGGTCTGTCCATTTATGTTACATGACCTGCATTGCTACAAAGGCCGCAAAATTCAGTCATATATTGGTATACTAGAAAGTGGCGGAGATGATGAAAATACGGAAAAGGATCAATACCTAATCTTGCCTCTTTGGGGAAAGATGAAGATCTCATATGCCACAGTTCTTTCAGATTGTTTTATTGATTTTGGGAGTAATTTGACTTACAGAAACATTTTTTTTTGTAGTATTCTTCTGAAGGTTCTTTTTCAATGATTATATATTCAAAGAACCTGTTCCCTGGGAGCAAAAAATGATAATTCCAAAAAAAAAAGAGGCCTGTTCCAAAAGAATCAAGATGTCGAATGGCAAATGTTTTGTCTGGCCTGCTCATTATGTTCATCAAACAATTGTATATAAATTTATGTTGAGAATCTTAGTAAATGAAAGTAACAAATCCTTATGCCTTTCTTCTGCGTTATGTAGCCAGCATTCCAGTGTCCTGGGCAGGAGCAGTCCCATATTGGGTGAGGGCTGTGATGCCTGGATACTAATGACTCATCTTCTTATCTGTGTCGTATTCTTCACTTGTTGTAAAATAGCTCCATGTTATTAGTTTCCATCCCATGCTATGCTCTGGGCACTATATCTTGATGTCATTTGACTTTTCACATCTACTGATATTTCTGTTGCTTTACACAATTGCTTGTTATATAGTCGATCTCCCTTTGATGTCTTTATTAGAAACAAAACTTCGTGGAAGCGATTGTTCTCCTCGAGGCTGCAATATCAGTTCATGTATCTTGACAACTGTTAAATTCTTTCATCAACTTTCCAGGCAGCTCCCTTTATCGCAGGCCTTTCAGTGGCCGCTACAGCTCTGGGAACCAGATACGCAATCGAAGCATGGCAAGCATTCAAAGCACGCCCTTTTGTTCCCCGGACACGAAGATTTTATCCTGGTGGATTCCAACACGTGATGACAAAAAGAGAAGCTGCTCTGATCCTGGGCGTCAGGTAGTTGTTTTCTTTGTTTTTGTTTTGTTTGTTTTTGTGTGAAGTTTGATTTCTCTCATTTAGCAGATGCGCCTCATTTCGTTTAACATAACACAAGTTTAATTTGGTTTCAGGGAGCGCGAAGTGGCGGAAAAGATTAGAGAGGCTCATCGGAGGGTGATGGTGGCGAACCATCCCGACAGCGGTGGAAGCCACTACCTTGCCACCAAGATTAATGAGGCGAAAGATGTCTTGATTGGCAGACGATCGGGCAGTGGATCTGCGCTTTAGAGTTCTCTGGGGTTAGTTTTTGACCTTGAATCAGCTTTCATTTAATTCCTGGGAGAGGCTTGAGAACATGATAGATTTTTTTTCTCTCCAGTAACTGGTATTACATATCTTAACAGATACGGGGGTATACATGATTGTTAGGATTTTAAAGGGAATAAAATAGGCTCCAATTGATGATTCACTGTGTATTCATACATTTGTTCATAAGATTAGTGTTTGGAAATGTGGTATGCGGTTAGGTTTTGAATTTGCTATAAAGTGTATGGTGGTTTCATTTTTGAAAGATGCGGCAATTCGGAGGGAGGTAAGGAAAAGAGAGAACAAGGTTAAAAAAATGAAGACAAAAACAAGCAAACAGAAAGTAAAAAGTGCTGCCATCCCCCCTCGGATTAGAAGAGGTATCTTAACACCGAGAAGGGAAATTAAAAAGTTTATGAGCTGTTTTGTTGACGTTCCAATGACTAAGATTTACTAATGAAATTAAAAATTAGAAACTAAGAAATCACTTGAAAAGAATGTATATCTAACCATGTAGTCTTTACCTGAGAAGTGATTTCTATATTTATATTAATTAATTTGCACCACCATATCCACCATTATATTATTATTAGACTAGTAGGGTTGTTAACTCAAACCGTTCTTTCTTCTCTCGCATAAGCAGGTGCATATGCAGAAGATGTGAACTGCATATGCAGGGTTTGCCCGCTTCTAGGACCATTTGCCCATATGTGATTTGGTTTCTTGATCGAACTTGTATCAGTATATGCGATCGCATATCACACATGCTGTATTTTTAAACACCGATAAAGATGGATGGACTATAAGAGGACGATGAAAATCATAGAGTTGTATACAGGGGCGGACCCAGGAACCAGGGGGGGCGGGGATCAAACAATATACTTAAATAAAAAAATATATATAACAAAATATAAATATAAAGATGATAATTTAAGACAAAAAAATATTAAAATTCAAATCATTCATTATAAGTCCGCACGATGAAGATCTCATAGATATATTTGATAATCGTCATAAAAATAAATAAGAAATTACATATCTTGCTTATGATTGACCTGAAAATTCAATTAAAAATCAATAAAAATAAAAAAATAATTGTATCCAAATAAAATAAATAAATCCTAACAAAAACATTTTATCAAAGCATGTACCTCGTTAACATGTGTATATGTTTCGATGATTTTCTATCGACATATATAGAATTAAAAGTGGGGCTTGAAAAAAAAAATACAAATATTATTACGAAAATTTGAAGAATTGAAGATGAAAAATAATATTTTTAAATCTTCTATTCCAATCAACAAAAATAAATCAAATTCATCAACAAAAAAATAAATAGAGATCAAATACAAAGAAAAAAATATTCAAAATATTTTCATTCAAACAAAAATATTAAACATACAACAAGAAAGACTACATGGGCTGAAGATGCTTTTGATGGGATCCGAGATGTCACAACTCACAAAAAGATGCTACATAGGTAGTTGTTGGGCTAATGGGCTAGGTATTGAACAATTAACTCCCTAGGTCGGCCCTGGTTGTATATATTTTGTGTATGTAGATGAGTGATAATATGAGGCTCGTGTGGTCCGTGTGGATTGTGTATAGACTATCCAATCACGTAAATCTCACGGACGATCCTACTTTTATCGAACTCTTATGGGTAAGAGTTAACACTAAACTCTTACCGGTAAGAGTTTTTCTATTTGAATATGGTTTAGTTTTCTGATTTTTTGTTATTTTGTTTTTGTTTTTTCGTTTATTTTTTATTATTTTGAAACATAAGTTTTTTAAGCTTGTCATTCTTCATTTTTTATTAGACATTTTTGTTTTAACCTTGTAGAAAACATATTTTTATATTCAATTTTTTTTTGTAATGTAAATGCATTGGACCCTCATTTTATAGGTTAGTCTAGGACCCCTTCTAAATTCACTAATCTCAGGGTCAACCCTGTCACAATAATATAATATATGAAATCGTTTAACGCATTATATACTTCATTATGAAAACGTAAAAAAAAACTTTTAATTTGTTTTGAGTATGTAAATCATGTAGTTAACAAAAAAAATAAAGAAGATATTTCACCTTTAAAAAAATCAAAAGGAGACTGAATGTATCATTTTTCTTTAACATATATACGGTTTATAAAAATACACAAATATATATGAATCGAGAATTGGAGATATATATTAAAAAAACATGTAATATATGCACACGTATATTATATATATCATTCTGGCTGTGTTACAGGTTGCGATCATATAATAACATTATCGCATGATGACTATTAATCAAGCATTATAAAAAAGTGGTTTATAAATCACATATATATATACCTACCAAACTTGGAGTCACTTTAGACCATGTAACTCTTTCTTCCCACGTGTCCATTAAAAAATATATACCTACCAAAAACTTGGAATCACTTTAGACCATTTAACTCTTTCTTCCCACGTGTCCATTAAAAAAATATTAATTACTTATGTTCAATTGGACTTATATTTCAATAGTACCGCACGTGCGCGGTGGATCACGTGTGGTGTTGTCACACTCCGTCCTTTTCTTAACCCCGACTACCATTAAAAAATGACTCATCAACCGCTCATGCACAGTGAGTATGTAATATATATTATAATATCATAGTATATATAAAAAATAATATTTTTTATTTTAAAAAAAATATTATAGTATATATTTTATTTTTTATAACCATACATATTTCAATGTGCAAAATTATAAACCGGTGAGTTCTATAGATGGTGCTACACTGGATTAGACTAATCATTTTTCTTGTTTGAATTCAAAGTATATGATGAGCCCCGACTCATACACAGAGAGAGGTAAATAATTATTCTACTATAGATTGTTGGGAATGGTGGTCCATCCCCATGAGAAGGTGGCCTTGGTATTTGGTGTTTGCACTTAGTTCTTGGTGCATATATTCATTATCTTGGGAACACATGGTTGACTCTTGTAATTATGTATGAACATATTGGTGTGGTCTCCTAGGTCTTGGTAAATGAAATGGTTGTCCCTTCTCAATGCATAGGAAGAGGTGTTCATTAAGTTGTTAGTGGAACACTAAAGTAGCATATCCTCTTTATATAAAGGAGGGAGATGGGAGTGGAAAACTCAATACAATCCAATCCAAGAGAAGGAGAAAGTGTAGAGAGAGAGAGAGTTCCTACTTGTAAATCCACTACACAAGCATTGTGAGTGACGTGTTATCTTGAGAGTGTTTCCTCTAGTGAGTTCTAGAGAGATATTGTAATCCCATTTTCTATAGTGAGTTTTTGGAGTTAGACCCGTGGTTTTTTCCTTTCATCTTGAAAGGATTTTCCACGTAAACTTGTGTTTTTTTTGTTCTTCTTTCTCAATACATCTTTTCTCAACATAGATAACTATACAAGTAGAACAAGTCATTTTCTATGTGATTGTTTTTCTAAATTATTCTTGTTGAGAAACATAAAAATGATTTTTTTGTGGTTTGATTAAATATTGATAAAATGTTGATAAAAGATGAATAGAAGATACTTAAATGGTTTATAAGAAGTGATGATAAATGATTTGATATATGAGTACTGTTCCCTTATACTAGTAGAATAGATTAAGTAGAATAACACATTCCAGAGAGATATGAAATACCAATATCAACTTATTTTTATATATTTTGAATATATTCATTTTTTTTTGCTTGATACTTTGATTTTGTATTACCATAGTTGAACAAAGATTATGGAATGTCCATCAAAATGACAAAAAAGGACAATACTTCAAAATAGTGGAAGTACTTGGCTTCGTAGTAGGGGTTACTACATTTGTAATGGAGATTCCAACAGCGAAGAGAGTTCGGATTTCCTTATGTATATGATAACATCTCTATCTAGTTTCAGCAGGTCTTCAAGAGCAGGCTGAAGATTATGTGGTTGGAGATAGGATTCCTCCCATTTGGAGATATGATTACCATATACCCACCTATTCCTTACAAATGACTAGTTATTTAAACTTATTCACCCTTATTCTACATCTATTATTTTACTCCAATAAGGGCTGATAGAAATAGACTAGCTCAACATGACTTGGAGGTTTTAATTTACTTGTTTGCTAGTACAAAAATCCTTTAGTACTCATGAATGTGGATTGAGTTTCAGTTGAGAGTTGGGTTTACCTTGATCCAATTCAAACATGACTGAGTGAATGGTAGATTTAAATTTCTAGTGCAGATGTGGATCATTCAATCTTACAATCTTGCAATTTATTTCATCCATGTTATCTGCATCTCTAAGTCATTGGCTATTCGTTATTATGATTGCTAGAAAGTTCGGTGAATGTTAAACCTGACTTCAACCCAAATTCAATCCACTCTGTATCAAATTCGAATATAATTCAAAACTGATCCAAACCTGATGGATCAGGTTCACTTTGAGGATTAAGTTATATTAGATTTGGGTTGACCTCCTCTAATTTTGAATGGGGTTGGGTTTGTTCATAATCTCAACCCAGCCCTCGACACAACCTGCCTGAATTACGAACCAGCACACTCCTCCAACAATAGTTCAATTCCTTTCACGGTTGCTCTATGATGTTCATGTGTACTAATTTAAAGTAGATCAGTTAACAAGTCGGGTCCAGGTGGACCTAGACCCGACCCATTTTAATTATCAGGTCCTTCGAGTCGGCTTCATATCGGGTCTTGTCTTTGAGATCATATATTTTACACCTTTTAATTGTCCGGGTCAGGTCTGGGTCTCACTGATAGGTTTATGTCAAATCAAGAGATGCCGAACTTGGAGAGGTTGATGGACTTTTTGAGGGTCTGCATTGTCACGATGTCACCGGGGTTGATGGTATGAGATGCGGATTGGGGGGTTAGGGTTGTGAGGATGAAGAGGAGGCATGTGAAGACCCAAAATTTGTTCCTTCATAACCTTCCGTTGTTCTTCTATGAGAGTTACAATTACTTACAATTTTTAGTGATGAATCACAGACAAAAAAAAATCACATAAAATTTTGGATTGGGTTAATTGAGTTCAAAGGATTGGGTCGGGGTGGGCTCGTATCTGACCCGTTTTGTTTGTCGGGTCCTTTGAGTTCGGTCTATATCGAGTCTGGGGTCCTTCAAGTAGATATTTTACGCCTTTTATCGAGTCGAGTTTGGATCTGGACTCATTCCACTGACATGCCTAATATAAAGCCATCCATTTTATTCATATGACACACAACTGACTTTTTCCATCTTCCATCTCTCTTTCAAACTCTACTTTTCTTTTTTTTCTTTCTTTGTTTTTTTTTTTGTGCCTAACTTGCTTTCCCAAGACGCTGGGAGACTTATTGGGTTGTTCCTAAACTTGATCCAACACTAGATCCAATATGCCTAAATTGCAACCCTGTTTACCAAGAATCTCTAGATGCACACTTTTCAAACAACAGTTCAATTTCTTTCACATTTGCTCTAGGATGTTAAAAAATTACCAGCAAAAAAATTGTTCAATTTAAGTAGGTCATGTGTACTCATTTAAAGCAGTGGGACTACACAACTGATTTTTATCATCTTCTGTCTCTCTTTCAACATCAACTCTTTTCCCCTAACTTGCTTTCACAAGACACTGGGAGACTTCATCTGAAAACCAACCTTCTTAAAGGGTTTATCTCAATTGAGAAAGCCTCATTGAATGAAACCTCATTGAAACATAAAGGTTCAAAGTCTTATTGTACATGTTATAATCATATATACCTACTACTAACTTGGATGACACTCTTTAGAAGATAAGCTCCATGGAAGGTTCAAAGGATAGGGACTTGTGAAAGAACTCACTTGCAAGGGGGTTTCAAAAGCATTCAGGTTCTTTCTTCCCACATGTCCATAAAAAAAAAGATTACTTGTAGAATACTTATTTTCAAGGTCTAATACGTAAGCTTGTTTGGTATATTCCAATAATATATGTTGAGTACTCAAGTATAAACCTACTAGCCATGGAAAAATGTGCTTTGAAAAAAAAGACGGCATGCTCAACTTGGGAATTTATATAGTGATATTTGTTATTATTAGCTGTACTGGGATAGATATCAATCTATGCAAAATATATAAGAGATATTTTTGGTTATCTTTTTGTTATTATCAATTGAAAACATTATCTTTGTAATTTGGTTCATCTTAAATAAATTGGAGGCAATTAGTGAATAAAAATGTTGATATTGATTTGTAACTCTTCATAGGTCATGTGTACTCATTTAAAGCCATCCATGCCTTCTATTATAACACACTAATCAACAAACAGGGCTTTCACAACTTTTTCCATCTTCTTTTTCTTTTTCAACCTCATTTTTTCTACGTAACTTGTTTTCACAAGACATTGGAGGACTTCATCTTAAAGTGAACCTTCATAATGTGTCTTTAAATTATATATTTTATTTTCCTAAAAAAAATTATATATTTTATACTTATAATTCTTCATTTGATTGTATAAAAATTGACTTAATAGAAATCACATGAAAAATAAAAGATTTCATGAACTGAGAAGATTTCTGGCCGCAATGGTTGATTCATGGCCTTCTACTAGTCATTTTGTCATAATAATAATTAAAGTGTTGAAAACTGTGAACTCTATACCCTGTTACTGCATTCTTTCCTCCTGTTATATATTTTTTGGAGCTTCTTGTGCGCGGCATTTTGACAAGGAATCTAATAGGGCATCGTTACACACAGTTCCGTTTATCATCAAATTTGTAATCCCATATATCTCAACAAGATATATCATATGTAGCTAGTTAGAAAATTTTTATATTTTAATTTATACAAATCGTTAGAATATATGTTTTATTCTTGATGAAAATATATATACCTTAAAAGACAAGATGTGTGTATGGAAAGAAAAATAATGAGTTCTTACTAAATGTCATGGACACGTGACCATGTTCAAGTTCTAATGGGCATTGAATGTCAGGTCTCCCTAGTGGATGATAGTCCCCATTATTATAGATTATGATACATGCTACGGGTTGGATTCAAATCGACGATACGAAAGTGCATTGCTCCTCCAAGTCATGCCACTCACATCCTAAATTAAAGGCAAGTGGGCAAAGGAGGGCTCACTAATTACGACCTCAAGTTAGGTACAAAAATCTGTCGGATATGTCACATGATATCAGATATGTCACGTGATAACTCGTCATTGATCTTCACAGATCATAAATAACACATTCTCATGGGAAAATGCACAAAATATTCCCATCAGTTTTTGGTTGTTACAATAAAATCATTTGGAATCCTCTCAAACTTGAGTTTTGGAGACTCTTTGGCAAACACCACCCTAGTGTGTAAAACCAGATTGTTCTTCATCTCTTTTATAGCTATGTGGAGCGATTAAGACATGACATGTCATCATCCCTGTTTTGGGATTTCAGATTCCACAATAATTACTTTTAAAAAAATCAAAACATGAGAAACTGTCTAACATTTTCTAATCAAATATTGGCCTTAATTATATTCTGATCGCTGTTTTCATGTTTATCTTCCACTACTTCCACAATGAAAATTCCTTCCAGAACTATTGTTGGATACACATATTTAGCACTTCCATTACTTCTTATCAATCAAACAATGTGTCATTTTTGTATCCTTAATTGATCCACTGGCTGATGACGACTACAAAACATTAATTGGGTCAATGCTGAAGGTAATAGTCAAATGACTCATTAAGAGATGGACTGTTTGATGCAATTGATGTTTTCTTGATCAAGAGATATTCTGGACAAACACTCCTGTAACAAGAAAGTGCTGCAAATTTTGTTTTTATAATGAAATGAGTTTTCTAGGTAATGTAGCATCACTGTTTTTTTTTTGGTGGTAGGTAATGTAGCATCACTGTTGATGTAACAATTGGGGGGCTATAACCATCTAATGGAGGATTTATTCAAAGGCTTTCGGTCTCCTTTTTAGCCTCATTTTTTATTCAATTTATCTCGTTAGACATCTACACACATTTTGGTAACCCTTGAGATTCATATTATGAATAAAATTAACACTCAACTGTGTTTTGGTTTCTTATTAAACCAACAATCCATTGTGTGTTTGTGGAAATAGCTTTATGCAAACTCATAATCTCGATCCCAAATCCACATCCAAAATCTAAATGATTCAATCTTTTTGTATATCAAATAGATTTTAAATTTTTTTGGTATATGCTTTCACAAAAAGTAATATACATAATATTTAATGAATTAAATGCATTGTTTTTTTCAATCACAGGAAGTATTCGTCTTATAATTCTATTAGAAAATTTCTACGCAATACTACAGAGATGACTGTAACAAAAATGTATGTGAGAAACTCATATCTTTTGAATAATTGTTGTTGAAATTTTTTATATATGAACATCATTGGAGAAGTAATTGTTCTACATTATTAGATAAGATAAAGAGTGATGAATTATTGCCCTTATGGTTGATTCATGGCTTACTATTGACCATCTTCTCATGATAAATGATATAAAATTGAGAATTCCTTTCTTGGCATGTTTTTTTTTCTCCTCTTGTAGCTTCACCACCTACCACTACTAAACCAAGTACTTTTTGGAACTTCTATTATGTGGCAAATTTGAATATATGAATCGAATATGAACTTCTTTTTTGATATTTGTATCCATGTTAGAACTTCAATCCCCACTGAATGAAAATTCTACTTCTCATGCAGGGGCATCTCATAAAGGTGGGACAGCTAAAATAAAGTTATGAAAATTCATTTTTAAAGGGTAATCTGTAAAAATAACCCTAATTCATTGAATATTTTCAACAAATTGTTGAATATTAGCTGAAAATGACCCTGGGGGATTTATTTTTATTTAAGAGAAAAAGGGAGAGATGTGATTTATAAATCACGTCTCCTTTTTCTCCTGTATTTTGTTTTTATCTAATATCTTCATTTGTATATTTTTAGATTAGATTTCAAATTAAAATAAAATCAAGATAACATTAAAACAGAATTTAAATATTTAATTATATCTAGTTAAGATTATTTTAAATTTTATCTAAATTTCAACAAGGATAAGATTGAAATTTTAAATTAGTTCACATCTCAATCTTATCTATTAAATCAAATATAATTCAAATTTAAATTTTATCTCGATCTTATCTATTAAGATTTTATCTAAATATTAAAATCTCATATAATTAAAATTTTAACTTTCAATCTTATCCGTTGAAATTGAGATAAAATCTAAAATAAGCTTATCCATTAAAATTTAAATATTGTTTCAATCTTATCTGATTTTATTTTAATTTAATAACAAAGATACGTAAAAAAAAATTGGGGAGAGAAAAGATGTGTAATTTATAAATCACATTTCTAGTATAAAAATTAACTTAAAGTTTTTTTAATTATGAGATCGGAGATGGAAGCGTGATATATAAATAACACATCATTTTAAACGGGAGGTGTGATTTATAAAATTGTCCTTTTTTTAAAAAAAAATTATCAGTAAGTTTTTTTTTTTCAATAACAGGGGGTAGTAAGACTCGAACCGAAGTAGTACCTTCATTAAATAGACGGTACACTTACCACCCTACCAAAAGAAGATTTGATAAAAATTCACGTTTTATAAAAGTTGTTTTTGCATATTTGATATGTTGAGAAATCAAAAAAGTGTGGATGTGGTTTGAGATAAAGTGGAAAAATCATTTGAATTTGTGTTGGTTTTTTTAACGCAAGCTTCATCCAAATGTGGATCTATAAATGAGACCTTAGACTAAAGTCGTTAGTCGAAGATGTAGTATTTAATGAAGAAAGATAAAACGTTAAGAGTTACAGGACCAATCAATGCAACTTCCTTTGCTTACTTGGGTTGTCCATCCTCAAGGAGCATTATATGAAATTGTTTGAATCACAAAAACAACCACATAAGAGACAAGATTTTCGGTGTGGTTTAATAAAAATTGCCTACCTCCGTATAAAAAGAGTTTTTTCAGCATTTTTTTTGAATTATACATACTCTATGTGTACGAGAAAACTTCATTACCGTAATTCTTCTATAATAATATAGAAATATGCAAATTCAACAAAAATGATGTAGCATTTTTATCTTTAATGATTTCAGAAAAGTTCAATATAAATAAAGGTTTCGAGGTTTCTGGATGTTTTATAGCCTATAAATATAGACTTGATGTTAGAAAAAGAGGGAGACTTTTATCATCAAATTGCGATACAATTTCAAGGAAATAAAAAAACCCTAATCAAACATATGATGGCATATGTTTAACTAACCAAGATGATAAGCTCAAACAGGAGTGACAAGATTTTTCAAAACTAATGAGGTCATGACTTTCACTTATCTTTAATTTTGGTTGTTGGTGTGACAGAGAAAAACCAAGACTCTCTCCTCTTTTCTAGTCAAAGATTTTGAAATAGCAAAGATTGTCCCTGACACTTGGATACACTTCCAATTCTCACTTTAATGCAAAACTAGTTGATATTTAATTACATGAGATAGATCGGGGAAGTCTCCAATTTATGGGCAAATTTGATTTGTGGGTACCACACCTGATGACACATTGTGAACATAATTGAAGTACAATTGCCATGAAGAATCCTAGGAAACTTTGTTTATTGAATCATAGACAATTGACCTGTTCACCTTTTTGTTTTTGTTTTTGTTTTTCTTTTCATATATATGATGTATTAGTCTTTCCCACGCATGATGTGCATATAATTAAAAAAATGCGCACAACTAATACCCTTAATTTTTTTTAATCCATTTATGTGCGATAACCTGTTCATCTTTTTCTTTTCATATATAGGATGTACTGGTCTTCTCCCACGAACGATGTGCGTGTAATTAAAAAAAATGTGCAGAACCAATACCCTCAATTTTTTAAAATCCATTTATGTGCGATATAATATATCATGTTAGATATACATAAATGTGATGATACAAATTTTAACAATGATTAAATAAATCATTTATAGAATTTATTATGTAATTATACATAAAAGAGATATGTTACAATTGAAAATGATTTTTTTTATATATCACTCAAATAATCATATATTGTCAAAATATTCTATTTAAAACTAATAAAAAAATATTGTTCTTGTATACTTTAAACCATTCATGAGGGTTATTTTGCTAGAATGTGATTTTGGGGGTATATGTACAAAAACAAAATCCATTAATATTTAGTGAATATGAATGATATTATCCAATGTATATGTAGATACAAAAAAATATTAAGAATTAAATTATTTTCAAGTATAACTCTGATTTAGGTGATCAGTATCTCGTTGGAAAAAACTTTTCGATATATATACTTATAAGTATGAAATGGGGGTTTCCAAAAGATTATCACATGCATTCCATGATTATCTCTATCCAAATCTATTAAAAATAATAACAAAAAAATTATAATGATGTCGAAAGATCACCACCATTTATTCATTAAAAATATTAAGATTAATTTAGTGGATAAGGATATGATATTATTAAATTTATATATATACACATATATAAATAGATAAAAGTTTTTTTTTATCTTTATCCCAATATAAAACTAATAAAAATATTTTTTCATTCTTACCCTCAATTTAAAATAAAAGATAATTAATAATTAAGGGTAAATTTAGAAAATGAAAATGTTACAAAGAAACGGACTTGAAAATTTAAACATTTTCGCTTAGTATAATAGAATAGATGATGGAACAACTAGATCACCTTCATCTTATTAGCAATTGAATTATTAACATGGAATCAGTGAATGATTCATTTAATATTTTTATACGTTAGCTGTATCAGTTATTTTATTTATTTAATTACAATTTATAATTGGAGTTCAATGAGAAATATAATACATTTCGATCTTACATTGAAGTTCAAAATTAGCATATTCCGAGTATCATGAAAAAACCATACATGATGCAATTTTTTTTTATTAATATTCAAAAAGGTTTCCTTTAAAATATTTGGTCTATTGAGTGACCACAAAAAAAAAATCTAAAAAATGAATTACATGATAAAAACTCCCATGCATGCATTGATGCTTCATTAATTTATGTTTCACATTAGATGGGAAATATGCAATCTTGTTACATCTTATCAATTCAGTATTACTCTAAGTAGCTAGGTTCAATTAGTATTCCTTATATTCAGTATGTTCTTTAACAAGATTTCTTTTTCTAGATGAAATATATGATTTTTGGTTTTTTATTTATGGAAATAAGTGTCTAGACCATTATATATTATATATATTCTTATTAAATGAATATGCTTCTAAAAAAAATCAAATGTGCGCATAATGTAAAAAGAAGGGTAAATTGAGTTTGGACCCCTAAAGTCTTTGAAACCTGTAGAAAAAACCTCTGTCATTAGATTTCCAGTAAAAATGGAACAAAAGTACGATTTTACCATTTTTAATTAAATTATTATCATGTTTTCACCATTTAATTAATTGTTGTGTGAGTTAATTTTAACAATAAATGCATCCAAATGTATTTGAAGAGTTGATTATTGTATTAATTTAATATTTACAAAGCATATTCAAAGTTAATTCATTTTTGGGTATTTACATAATAAATTAAAGAGTAAAATAGTAATTTTGAAATATTTTTGTCCAATTTTAACTGAAATTTTAATGGTAGGGGGTGTAAGTGCATGTTTTTGAACTTCAAAGAGTGATTCTGCAATTTTCAAATACTACATGCAGTCCAAAAGCATTTTACCCTAAAAAGAACTAAGATCCATAACACACTAATTTGTTTCGATTTTAGGCTTTGGGGATAGTTTTAACTAAAAGAACGCCTTGCTCTTTTCTAGGAACAATTTTTTTTAGTTCTTTCTTTCTAGAAATTCAATTATGATAGAAATTTTGTTTGTGATGTCTAAAATGAACATATGATTAAAAGATTTCAAATACAATTTTTCAGAAAAAAGAGAATAAGAATGAATGCCCAGCAGACCAAACTTGACTTAGTGACTTAACTCTAGCTCCCAACTACTACTGAAAGGGAAAGGGGGAAAAACTGAAAGGGAACCTTATGGTCTCTCTATCTTTCATAGTCATAAATGTCTCCAGTCTCCCATTTGAAGTTCATTTAACCTTTAAATAGGAAAAAAAATGAAGAAAAAAAGGAAAAGTTTCCAAAGTTTTTCTGGACTGAACCATTTAAACTCAGCTGAACATCTTATCAAAAGTTTAAAATGTCGTTATGTTGATCCCTCCTTTAATTCGGGTTTAATCAAATAAAATAAAGGTTATGCGGAGAAAATAAAGAATCATATGGATCTTATTTAATTTTTTTTCTTTTAATTGGATGGTGCAATTCACGTGGGATTGGATTATATATTGCTCCATACAAGTTGAAAAAAGGAGCTTGATATAATTTTTGTACTTTTGCGAGTCATTTACTAAAATTGATTTCTTCTCTTTATGTGCTACTTCAGAGCTACATGCAAAGATATTTGTATTGCAGGACTCAACATCTATTAAATAAATTATTCCGAGATAGATAACTATTGGTTCGTTGTCATTTTGAAATGGATTTTGATTCTACATGAGATTATTTAAAAAGTGTATAAAATTCAGTGTTTGGTTAGTGATAAACTTGATGGTAATTATGGACACCACAAGATTTAGAATCAAGACACGTGGAAAAATAGAGTGGAATAAATTTTCACCTATTTAGGTGGTAATATGAAATTCCACAGGAAATCTTAAATTAGATAGTTAGATGTCTATTCTACCATTTACAAATTAATTAAATTACTATCTACCACCCTTCTAAAATAAATAGAAATATTGGGAAGATTACTATTATTATGTGTTTAATTATATAATCGCTATTTATAAAAAATTATTCATTTTTTATAATTGTGATATGGGCAAATAAATAAATTTTACAAGTATATGTAACATCATTGTAAGGGTATTTTAGACATTTAAACCAAATTCATTTATTATTTTTCATGTGTGTACCAAAGATTGGAAAATGATTATTTGTATGAATCCACTGGTGAACCAAATAGTCTGATGGAATCTGAATTCCTGATAAAATGATTCCTAGTTAAGCAAATTCATACAAAAAAATGGCACAAACCAAACAAAGCCGAATTTCAGTATACATAAAAAAATGAGTCATTTTTCCATTGAATGTGTTTTTAATTATTCTAACTAAGAAATGTAATAATGAGGTTTTTTATTGTTTGATCGATCATGATTAAGTTATAAATAAAACATGAATAAAATATGGATAAAGGTTTATAAAAGATAACAAAATGATTAATTGAACATATGGACCCCTGATTTATAAAATGTGATGCCAGATGATTTGAGATGTGTTTGATCGATCATGCATTTGTTTTGGTAAGTTATTCCTTGCAAACAAGTAAATGTTTAGGCTTATTCTCCCCTGTTCTTTTCTGTCCCCCCTTGTTCTACCACCCAAACGAGTGCTAATTGGTTAAATGTATATGCTTTATCTATACTCACCGTGTGAAAAAAATGTTATACATCGTGATCCCTTTATTTAAATTATATTTTGAGAACTTAAAACGCTATTGTCATAAAAGAGTTATTTTCCATGTCTTCATTTGTCAAATAGCATTTAGAATATTACATCAATTTGATATCCCTATCATGTCATTCATTGTATCTTGAGCGATGATACACTTAGTCCATTTTATAACTCTGTCTGTAGTCTCATACACTATGGTACCGCAATATATACTGTGCTATCATAATCTGGGACGGAACGAGAAATTAGAACAACGGAGACCAGAGGGCCAAGAGAATGAGTAAGATAAACTTTTTTTTATAGATATATGATAAATTAAGATAAAATTAAGACAGTTGGATAATGATCGAGTCTTTGAAGTAATGGTGATTGATTCATATCAAAGTAATTTTTTTAGTGATATGGAATAATTCATAGATCTAGGAAAAAATCTTGAAGTCACATTATTCCCATCATAAAAAAATAGAAAAAATGAAGCTTCAAAAAAAATAAAAAATAGGAAGTAAATAATTGATCAGAAAAACATATAAGAATATCCTTTTGAACCTAAATTTTGAAAATAAATTTTAAAACCTAACTTTCAAAAAATCTAAGAAGTCTCAATATGGTAGCGATGAAAAATCAAAATTAACAAAAACAAAACATCCAAATCAATGATTTTTCAACCCCTCAAAATCAAATTTCAATATTCTTTTGAAAACAAAGCTTTTCAAATTTTTTTATATAAAAAAAGGATTACAACTCCAATTCTCATTTTCTATAGAGCTATGATACACAGAGTCCGTTTGCAACTTATTTTTATTTTCTACGTCCAATACAATATATAGAATTGGCTAACGCGATATATATTCCACTGTCTTCATAAACACTATCACTGAAAACGTAAATATAATATATATTTATTACATGTGAGCATGCACGTCATTTCTATAAATGATCAATATACTTTATTATATATGCATACATTTTTAAAAAATCAAATACATGCATGCTAACCAAGGTTGCAAACAATATTGTGTGTAACATTGTTCAAATTCAACCTCACTTATTTCTGTTAGGATTTTTTGCATATACCCTTGAAAATATTTCATTTTATGAAAATGACCTGGTGAATTACTATTTGAGTTATACCCCTCTAAATGATTTAAATTATTTAAGAATGATATTCTGAAGGGTATTCTTGCAAAACTTAAAAAATTTCTATTATACAAAAATACCCCTCAAAAGGGTATTAATGTAAAATTTAAACTCTTTTAAGGGGTGTTGATGGGAATAAAATTTGAAAGGGGATACATAACAATATAAACTTATTGAGGGGTGTATATACAAATACCTTTTTTTTAATTTTTACAAAGAAAAATATTCAGTATTATATTAATATATACTTTATTTTATATAACAATATATATTTATTTCAATAAGAGATTATATAATTTAAAACAAAAAAAATCAATATGAACCACACATGAGATGCGCTGCGCAAGAGGATGGAGATGTCATTTTCCTTGCCCCATATATTCAGCAGTGATATCACACAATGAATGTTTGAACATGGAACACATATATTCAAAAGAATAGTATTAAAGACGTTTCCTGGGAAAGAGGTTATTCTAGAGACAAAGTGAATCATTCAAGACTTGAAAACCTCATCCATAATATTGATCCAATTATCTCCAACCTAGTCATCAATGCCCTCCAATGAGAATAAAAATCACCCACTTATTCTATCCATACAAGACAATATAAAACCTATAAATTTCCCCATCACAACATTGCTCATCACATGTGGTTTTCTCCCTTGCATTCAAAGATGTCTGTGTGTATCAGATTTTAGTGAAACTTGGGGGGATAGAGAAGATCCACAAAAAGACACACCTGTCATCACCCCCAAGAGGCAAGAAATTAATGCTCATGACTTTGACTAGGGCAACAACCTTTGATGGACTTGACTGTTCACACTTATATAAGAGAGCCTTTTGTATCTCACATTGTAGTCTCAAGTAGAGATGGAGATGGAGAAGAGGAGTACTGTTGTAGGAGGAGGTGGTGAAGAAGAAGAAGAAGAAGAGGTGGAGCTGCCCGGATTCCGATTCCATCCGACGGATGAAGAGCTCGTGACGTTCTACCTACGACGAAAGATCGAGAAGAAGCCTCTACGGATTGAACTCATCAAGCAAATCAATATATATAAATACGATCCATGGGATCTTCCAAGTGAGTTTCGATCTTGTTTATACAAGCTACAACTTGTCTAATGAATATAGGTGTTTGTATATGCATCAATTTTATTTTTCTTGTTAAATTTTATCCTATTAATAAAAAGATGATTTTTCTGTCAACTTGCTGAGAGATGATTTAATAATATCTTCTAAAAAAGTTGAACCATCTCTTC
This sequence comes from Acorus calamus, assembly GCA_030737845.1. Classification (NCBI taxonomy): domain Eukaryota; kingdom Viridiplantae; phylum Streptophyta; class Magnoliopsida; order Acorales; family Acoraceae; genus Acorus; species Acorus calamus. Next base: position 9,332,196 of record CM060858.1, on the reverse strand, counting down.
TTTTTTTCTTTAGCATTCAAAAGTCAGTAGGAAATTAAAATTCCTTGCGAAGCTAAATACAAGAATTCATACCCTTTTCACTTTGAAAAGTCAATTTAATGAAACATAATTTTTATATTTGTTAAAAAAATAGATTTGCATCCAACTTTCTAATTAATCATAAGCGTTTGGAAACATGATTGAGGATTTTCGATTCTTACAAAAGCAAAATCACCCGAACTTGTTTGCAAAACACCCCTTAGTATGAGCACATAATCCTACCATCTCCAAAGATAAACATCAAATTAAACAATCACAATTGACCTTAATTATAAGATCTTGATTTTGATTAGCATTGGCCTACCAAAACAATAATTTCAAAAGATTATACACAACATTATTGTCATTATTTAAATAACATGATCATTTTCTGTTGTTGCACACAAAGAAGTCAGTACTGGGAAGGACAGGGAATGGTACTTCTTCTGCAGGAGGGGAAGAAAATACAAGAACAGCATAAGGCCTAACAGGGTCACAGGTTCCGGATTCTGGAAGGCCACCGGCATCGACCGCCCAATATACTCCGCCGGCGATTCCAACAAGTGCATTGGACTCAAGAAATCTCTCGTCTACTATAGAGGCAGTGCCGGAAAGGGAACCAAGACTGATTGGATGATGCACGAGTTCAGATTGCCCGCCAACGACGCAAAGTCTGACTCTACTCAAGAAGCGGTACAAATACTTCCACAAACATGTCTTTTTTTTGTTCTAGTTTAATTATCAAGAGATGAGATTCAATCAATTCTATATTTATCAGCCTCTTGAAGATGACTGATGTATGATGTGTGTCTAACAGAGTTATCCCAGGACATATGCGATCAAGACCATTGCTCCCATCCACAAAAATATTATTTGATGAATCTTATTTTTATTTTCACTCTTATTATTTATATTTGGTTTCAAATTTATTGAGATTTTAGTTTGTTTTATTATAATTTCACTAAAAAAGTTAACTTTTCTTTAACATATCTCATGATATAAGAACTTTTTTTATTTTATATTTATTTTTTTAAAGAAAAAAACTTGATAAGTTCATCTTTTCAATTTTGAATTTTATAATAAAAGTGGCTCTTTTCAGAGTTTTATTAATGTCGAGTAGGGACCCGCCAATTCTAATATACTTTTCTTGGATGGTCCTGGTGTCTATAAATATCACAAATATCACATAAATATTTGAGATGATACATTTAATTCTTTAATTAATATTCATGAACCCCCCGTTTGGATCAATGAATAATCTATTTTGGGGTTTATATCTATTCCAGGAATATATAACTTTATCAATAAAATAAATGATTTTCTGTTTGAGTGTGTTTTTTTTATTCTCATTAGAAAACATAATAATAAAGATTGAATTGTTTGATTGATGAAGAATAAAATGTAAATAAGGTGTAAAATGTTGAATTGACATGCGAGTCATATTGATGTATAAGAGATGATGATAGGTGATTTGATGTGATAATATGTGATTTTTTTTTAATGTGATGATGCATGGACCCCACCTTCCATGGGAATAGATAAATTTGGTATAAATTTATTACAAGAGTTACTTAGAATTGTTATACTCTCTTGTACTAATTTATACTGACATAATAATATTGTATTATACTATGTAAACAAACACCCATTTTTTCCTATCCATTTTTATCCCAACTTATATCACCCTTATACCACCCTTAACCTCCCATCTAAACGGGGGAGAAGAGTACTGATGAGATGAATCGCATGTTAATCTAAATCAATGTTTTATTATAATGTAATGTAGGAGATCTGGACGATATGTCGGATATTCAAGCGAAGCGTGACATATCGTAAATACAACCACCAAGAATGTAAGGAGTCATCGAGCAGGCAGGGCCAGGCTGACTCGAGCTCGAAGACGTGCAGTATCGAGTCGGACAACGGAGACGAGAACAAGTCATGTGGAATAACTTCCACAACTGATCAATATGGGGAAGACAACAATAATCCTTCAGTGAGGAATAACCAGTACTACAATGTGGATAACTGGGGGACAGTCATTCAGTCTCCACTGGGACCTTATATTAATTCTGGTGGTGAATTCTTTGGAGAGAGGAACTGGGACGAGCTCGGACGGATAATGGAGTTCTTGGTCGAGCCAACTGTGCAAGCATTAGTTTAGAAAATCGGGTCAAATATATGAAGGGATCTCTGTGTATGCTTATGAAAAATAAATTGTGTGGATACTTATTGTAAAATAACAATTTTGTATAAGTATCTATAAGTACTTCTACAAGAAGTTTCTTATAGAATAAGTTAAGAAACTTCTTGTATCTGAAGTAGAAGCTGTTTGAGAACACATATTAATGAATATTTTCAAAACATATTTTTGTAATAAAAATCATATGAATTGTCTAAAATATTATTGCACATATATTATGCAATTATCTAAATAGATCAATTTAAATAAAATAATATAATCAATATAGATCTCAAATACTAACAAATTTTTTCTAACCACAATTGGTTGCAAATCAAACTAACAAATCCTAACAATTAAAATACTAACAATTTTTTTTAAAAAAAATTAATTAGAGGTCCCTGGAAATACCTCTGTAATAACAATAGGTACCTGAAATTTTTCTTATTTTCTTTAGGTAAAAGATACTAACAAACTTCTTCAAATTTAAAATAGAAAAAAACTTAAACCGACAAATCTAAAATAGATCATAGATTTGTCTTACATCACCTAATGAGATGGGTGAGAGAATTTGTTTTATATATCACCCAAAGGTCATGTTTGGTTTGAGAATAGGGCTAGAATAAATGAGAATAAATAAAAATAGTTTGAAAATGGGTGTTCAAAATGTTGAAATTAATAAATGAGAATCTGTATTCCAGAATTAACTGGTATAAAATGGTATATGGATTTCAGTCAATCCTTAATTAGAATTAAGTTTTTTCAGCCAAACAAAAAATCGATTTATTCTTATTTATACTATAATAGTCATAAACCTCATAATAACTTAATTATACCCAAACATGGGCAAATGACCTTTTGGAAATTTGTAAAATTTTATAAGGGTATTTTTATCAAAACATTAAATTTTTTTTAACTTCTGCAAAATTGAAAAAATTGCTTTTACAGAAAGAGTTATTTTCTCCTTCTGGAAAGAGAAACGCTTCTATTTCTATATAAGAAAAAGTGATAGTTACCGTGTTTTCAAACATGATTACTTCTCCTTATGTAGAAGGAGAAGTTACTTAGAAGTACTTCCGAGCACTTGTCAAATGCACCAACCTAGGGCTCCACTTAGGGAGGATAACCAAATACTTCTTTTTTGTTCAATAAATATTTATTAAAAACGGTATCCATATTTATATAAAAAAAACCTTTTTTTTATGAACATGTATATGGATGCTTTGCTAATTATTTTACCCCCTTTTATTATTATCTCATCAAGTTTTATGCATACATAATAATAATAATACAACAAAAGAACAAGAACTAGAGGTTTCCAACATTTATAAAATATACAACAGTTCATCTGGGGTATTTGTTTTCTCTTTTAAATATATCATAGGATTACTCTATTAACTGCCTTACCAAAATACCTATAGTTTCCCTAATAAAAAATATCAGATCAATTTTGAATGAAATTTGATCCATATATAAATTATTGTAGTTTTAGTCAAATATTATTTAAATATAAAGATTAAATATTGTGAAATCACATAAATATATCTCATGATTTTTTGGAAATTCATTGCTTTTCCCGCCAAACGTGGAGTACTTCTTTCATAAAGTAGTTAAGATTTACCATAGAATGGTATAGAAATTTCATTTTTTTTAAAAGGTAGATGTTTGCTATCCGATTTCATTATTTAATTCGAATAACAAATTCTGAAAGGAGGGAGAATAGACGTATATCCAAAACAAAGATAAAGAGAATAAGAACCCTACAAGCAAATAAACGAACATAGGCTATGGAAGTCGCCCAAACCCCGGTTAAACGAGTCATCTAAACTAGTGGGACAACCGCATATCCGCCACCAGTGGCAGCTCCAAGATTTTCTATAAATGGGGTCATTTAAAAATTAAATACTACAAAAAAATTTAAAATCCACACTTATTATATATTTATCAAAAATATAAAATTTTCTTTTGAAAATAAAACAACTTACAATAAAAAAAATTATATATAAAAGAAATGAGATCAAGGATTTCCAATACACAAACTTTTACAATTTCCCTCGAGATTATCATATATATATATATATATATATATATATATATATATAAATAGTAGTTTCAATTGCGGCTGCATTTAGATGTCGGTTTGAATATCATGGTAACATAGTTTGTTATTTTTTAGAATATTTTACAACATAATTTCATTGATAGATTCATTATGATCAGTTAAAAATTGAAGAAACTCTAGAAAATTCCCCTTATTAGTTGACTCATCATATTTGTCATGACCACGAAAAGCTAACCCTTAATGTAAAAGGAATCTTACGCAATCAACTAAAACATTTAAACGAGTCTGATATTAAATCTTGATTTTTTCTGATTGTTTAAAAGAATCAAGTCCCAATTCCACTCTTACACGCTTTAATAGAAAATTAATAAAGCATATACTCATATTAACGAGGTATATGCACCGATATATTTTTTAACATTTTCTATAAATGCATCCATGTAATTTATTGGAGCATATGTTTCATTTCTTATAAAAGTATGTACCTCATTAGATGAAGTATACTATTTTTAAAAAATTCAAAACACATGTAGGCTAGAATTGAGGCTGAAAATAGGGTTGTACATAACATAATCATTTCAGTTTTAGGTTAATGTGGGGATAGCCAGGTAAATTTGTTTAAAAAATATTGATGGACCCATTAGACTATCACAACATATTATATATGTGTCACCCACTCACCCCCTCACCCCCAACTAGTCCATGTTGTATTTTTTTTTAAGTGGGGTTGTGAATGTGATAATGATTTTTATTTGTTTTGGATGGGGGTAACATAGGGGTTATGTTTGATGTTATTTAAAATTTGGATGGGGTCAATGAGGGAAGGGCCCATGGGTTGGCTGAGCTTATTAGAAAACCCACAATAAAGCCCAGCCCATATGTTGTTCAAAAATCCCCAAAACACTAGTCCAACCCAGATTTTTAGAAAAACCCCAAAATAACTTGCTATATAAACTTTAATTTACCATAATTGAGCATCTTTTTTTTAAAACATATTTTGCAGCCGTCAATGAATAAATCACCCCTTTCACCAAACACCAAACAGTATGTAATGAGTTTGATTTTATTTGTAAATTCTTTAATTCTTTTTATTTATTATATGTTTTGTAGATGCATTTAAATATTTTATATTTTGATAATATTTTGAGAATTGAATAAATCACCATCGCCTATGTTGGTCGTTTGGAGAATTGGAGTTTCTCCCGTTCAATCTTTCATTAAGTTTTAAATTTATTAGATTTATTAGAATTTTTTATTAGGGTTTGTCTTTGTTGTTCACTTTTATGTTTTATTGACATTTATTTTATTCCAAATAAATGAGGAATTATTCTTGATTATCTTAGTGTCTAATAAGAAAACTAAATCAAAACTTTTTAAATTGAGTTTGTATTTATAATTTTTTTTTATATAACATTTGAGTTTTTTTTTTTTTTGAATATCTTTTTTGTGTATGTTATAATTTTAGATGGATTTTAAGTGGAGGATTGTATTTCACTAAAATAAAAGGAAGAAATAAGGGAGAGAAGTTGGTTTTTTTTTAATATAACATTTGAGTTTGTGTATTAATTAACTTGTTTTGTTTTACTTAATCTTTTGATGAACTTATTTTATTTCAAATGCATCATATGACTATAAAAGAAATTGATATTTCTATCAAGAATTTTTTTTATATAAAAAGATTAATTCAGCTTACCCAGAAAAAATGTTATGCATCCGCCCTTGGGGTCAATTGATCCCACAAATAACAATGTGGCGCCGCCTTGTCCGCCACTCTCCCCGCGGTGATCAAATTTTCATCTCGAAAGCGAACATCTATCACGGTGTAGAAATTTCACTAGTATTAAGAAAATTACATTTTCTTGTACGTATAAAAAAATATAACTAGCGTAGAAACTAATTTATGAGAAATTATATTTTTCAGGTACAAATTAAATGTAACCGGTAAATAAAAACAAAAAGATTTCTTCCAATAATATATCGGTTCATTCAGATATAAACTACTAACCATGAAAAAGTGCCTCGAAAAAAGAAGACTGAATGGAATGCTTGAATGACACAAGAAACTGAGCTCCCGTGGTGTGCAATGACAGCTCGATGAATTTTTATAGACGAGGCCAATTAAAAAAAAAAATTATACAAATTTTTTTAAAGATCTATTTTTATCATATATTTATAAAAAAACATAAATTTTTATTTTTGCAAATAAAATAACAACTTACATTAATAATAAAAAAAAGTAATTAAAAAAGAAATGAAAGACTTTCACTATGTAAACTTTTAAAATATGAGGTTTTTAAATATAAAATATGGGCCGGACAATCAGGGGCGGGCTGGGCCTGGGCCCCACAAGGCACATGCAACTCGTCAACGTATAGGTGCTGGGAAATTAATAGTTTAAACGGATTTTGCATATAAACCCCTCATAAAATATTATATTATCAAATACTCTTATTTAAATTCTGTTCCCAACAATACCCTCAAAACGGTTTTAATTTTGCATCAAGGCCCTTTTGGGGGTATTACATAACCTAATTTTTTTAATTTTCAAGAACACCATCTAGAAAAGAGATATTGCTGAAAATAGTAATTTACTAAGGTTATTTTGATAAAAAGAGATCTTTTCAGAGTATATGCAAAAAATTCTAATTGAAATGAGTGGGTTTGAAATTGAAAAATATTACGTGCAACATCGTTTGCATCATGATTACCATGCATATTTTTGAAGTTTACACTCATATAATAAAGTACATTAATCTTTTATAAACATAAAGTACATACTCATATGAAATAACTATATATATTTCATTTAGGTTTTATATAATAGTGTATAGGGAGATAGTGGAATATATATTGCATTAATCTATTTTATATACTGCATTAGATGTGACAAATGAAAATAAGGCTAGAAATGACTCAATATATTAGTGCTCATTTAGACTTTGAGGTCATTTTAAAAAAAAAAGAAAACTATGATAAGCTTTGTTTTCATAGAAATATCGATATCTGATTTTGAGGTATTGAAAAATCACATATTTGAATGGTTTAATGATTTTTTTTTTGCTTATTTTGATTTTTCATCATTAGTATATTGAGTCTCTCATTTTTTTTTAAAGTTAGGTTTGAAAATATCTTTCTAATATATAAACCTAAAAAACATCCTTATATGTTTTTCTAATCAATTATTTTCTTCATATTCACATTTTTAATTTTTGAAGCTTCATTTTTTCTATTTTTCGTGATGAGATTTAATGAGATTTTCAAGATTATTCTAGATAACTAAATTTCAAACTCTATTTTTCTAGATTTTTTTATAAATTATTCTAGATAATTAAATATGAAAAAATAAGTAAAAAATAACTTTCGATATGAATTGATTGTCATTGTTTCAAGGAATCGATCATTAATCAATTATTTTAATTTCGTCTTAACTTATTATATATTTGTAATTATTATTTTTTATCTTACTTGTAGAAGACCAAATCTATCATACTACAGGATAAGGAATAGGTTCGCATAAGCATAAGGTAATTGAGCTTAAACACGAGATTGAAAAGGGGGCCTGTCCATTAAGAGACAGACCCGACTAAAAAAACCATAGTAAAAGCCCAACAATCCGAATTACCGCGTGCCTTAAAGCTGGCTCGCATCTTCCATCAGGTCGAACTAATGAACAGTCTAGTCGGACTCCCGAACAGACTAGAGTAACTAACAGATTCAATTTATTTCTGACCTACATAGGAACCACAGATTATATTATCTGACTAGGTTAGAGCGACCGAATACTAAAACCCGACCAGAAGTGGAAGCTGTTAAACCATAAGGCCCGAGCTGGCTCAGGGGTAGTCCATACGTCCACATCAGCAGGTTAAATGAAGATCAAAGGAATATTATCTGGCACAGGAAAATGATTAAACTGTCAGAGAATCAGTTATTCCATATCCAAGAGCCATGTGGAGATTCCATATCGAGATATACTCACTCCCCAAAGTTAAGCACATGCTCCTCCGTTATAAAAGGGGGGTATCTCCCTCTTCTCAAGGTACACACAGACATTTCTTCTCACATTTTCATTTAACACGAATTCTAAAGAGCATCGGAGGGGTTTCAGGTGACACAAATTCTAAAGAGCATCGGAGGGGTTTCAGGCCACTGACTTAAGCATCGGAGGGGTGTAAGCTAGCACCACACTGGTGTGAGTTTCAGGTGATCGGAGCCGAAGACGAAGAAATGCTATTCGCGGACGAAGTCTCACCTTGGATCGCAAAGAAAGGCCAATCGAAGCTTCTTCTCAGATCTACATCGGAAGCCCAGATCAAACACTAATCCGGCCCAAGAGGGGACAATCTAATTCCCCCCCCCCCCCCCCCCCACATTACCCATTCTCTTAACCCTCTGGCCCCCCTTTACTCTAATTCTTGTCTGCCCCTGCACGGGCAATGTCAACTGGTGGATTGGTGGGGTCACTGGTAGGCTGGGTTTAGGGGTAGAGCCAGGGGGTGGGCTGGGGCCTGCCCCCCCCCCCCCCCCCCCAAAGACAAAATCATTGGTAAAATTTTACAAGAAATATGATATTTAGCTGTGAAATATTTCGTTGGTAAAGGGTGTGATTTTGTTAGTAAATATTTTTTTTGGAGGGGGAGGGGGGAGGTAATGAGTTTAAATGACAGGTGAGCATTGGAGTTGAAAATTGTTATATTCAATCCAGTTTCACAATTTTTTTTAAAATTAAGTAACTTCTCTCATAAAAATTAAATACACACTCATATAAATTGAATGCATATACTTTATCTATATTTTTTGTTTAAAAGGTATACTGAGATAATGAAATGTATATTATGTTACATAATTTTATATAATGCGTTAGTGACATGATTATAAACGGGTTGCATTTTTTTGAAATTGTCAAAAAAAACCTTGATTTTAAGGGATGGAAGTTCAAAACCACAGCTTTTAATTTGTTAATGATTTATTTATTTATTTTGTTTTTTCATTATCTTTAATTTGAATATTTCGGCCTTTTTGAAAATTAATTTTAAAATCTATGCTCTAAGAGTATTCTTGTGTTATGTTCAATTATTTTTTATTTTTTTAAGCTTTTTTTTTAAAAAAATTTTAAGGTAAATAATAAGATTTCAAGTTTTCAAAAAAAATTTCAATTAAAATTTTTAGATTTTCTAAATGTGAAAGAAGATGTTAAAAACAATTTTCTATTTAAAATTGTTCATTATTTCAAAGACTCCGTCATTATTCGTCAATTTTAATTATCATGAATTACCATATAATTATATTATTCGATAAATACATTTTTTATTCCAAGTCTATTGGCCTCTCGGTCCCTCTTGTTCTAATTCCTGGTTCCGCCCTTAATTGGGTTGTTATAGTTTGAAAAAGTGACACAGTAGTAATTTTTTTTTTTTTTTTTTTGGTGATGGGGACAGTTGACCCTACCGTTCTCGCCGCCTCTGGTGAATTGGTGTATGCATGACATTTCCTCAATTTGAGACCAACTTTGTCCTGATTATATCAGTTTGATTTCAAAGGAAACCATGAGAATAAAGTATTTGGTTTATTTAGTATGCCTCTTTTTTTAATGCAAAAATTCTATGGCAGGAATCTCTGAATGCTCAATCTTTCAATGATAGTTCAGTTCCTTTCACATCTGTTGTAAGATAATTCAATACTTACTTGGCCACGTGTATTCAAACATTTTATAACTGTCCAAAGTATGCGAAAAAAATATCTATGTATTTCAAAATTTCAAAATTATCTGACATTTAAACATTTAGAATGATTAGACACGAATATAAATATTAAGGTATATGTCTCGAAAAATATCCGATAAGATTAATATATATATATTTAAAATATATACTGTTTAAATTCAACTACTAATCCTACAAATTTAAGTAATCCTCATATTATTTTTCTATATTCTTGAATGATAGAAGGAGCTTTGAATTCTTTAAACTTAATTTTTCTAACTGTGTAATCCCTTATGACACCTTATCACTTCAATCAGTGTTCTATCTAGACATGTTCAATATTAAAAAATATTCATATCTAATTTGAATTGAATCAGAAAATATCTAAATCTAATTGTTAAATATTAATATATTTAATCCATCTCAGTCCTATTGAGGCTTGTCTATTTTAAAGCCATCCATGCCTTTCATAACACACTAATCAACAAACAGGGGCTTCAAAATTGACTTTTCAATCTTCTCTCTTTCAACCTCTTTTTTTTTCTACATAACTTGCTTCCACAAGACACTGGAAGACTTCCTTTGGAAATCATTATCAACCTCCTAAATGTTGTTCCTATGATTCTTTATTTGATTGAATGAAAAGTAACTTTATAATTAGTAGGGGAAAAAAAATAAAAGAATAATCTCAACTGACAAGATTTCTGGCCGCATTGGTTGAATCTTGTCCTTCAAATGGTGGTTTTGTCATTATATTTGAACTATTAAAAACTATGAATTCACCTTTGTTAATATTCTAGTGCATTATTTTTTTCCCCTACTAATTAAAGTTATTCTAGTGCATTATTCCCTCCTATTCTACTGAACTTTTTCTTGGAGCTTCTTATATGTGGAATTTTGACAATGAATCCAATATTGATTTTCTTTCAGCTTCAACCACCACTGATAATGAAAATTCTTTCCAAAGCTAATGTTGGATATTATATGTATTTGTTACTCCCTCATCAATCAAATAGTGTATAATCTACAGAGTGATGATAACTACAAAAACTTAATTCAGTCAATGTTTAAGGTAATCTGCAGATGACTCAATTAAGTGATGTAATGTATGATTCCACCTATGTTTATTTGATCAAGAGATCTTGAACACAAACTAGTAGCAAGTTGCAAATACTCCTATAACAAGAAAGTGATGCATGCAATTTTTTTTAATGAAATGATATTTTTCTAGGTAATGTAGCATCACTAGATGTAGGGGTGACATAAGCCTGACATATATAATCGTATCTGGTTAGGACCTTTTTAGAAGGTGAAAAAAACAATGGAAGTATAGTGCCAGTTTCATAACTCTTCACATTCTCATTCTATTGAACATCCAAATTATATATATTAGACATTCTTCATGTGTGACCAATATTCTGACATCCCACAAAATATACTACCTCCTACTCACAAAATGTATCAAAATTGGATTATTTGAGAATTGTGAAATTTTCATTATGGATTAAGGTCACCAAACTGGCTCATAACATTACACCCAGTCCATTTTACAGCATCATATAGTTCGTTAGTCACTTATACTCATTGTAACGATGTATATACATTGTTAGAAAATTTTTTATATACTCTACAAATGACTATATACTTCTGCTTTTGCAATAATAGATATCTCATTAAATAATGTATATATTATTAAAAAAATAAAAAAAGATGCAGAGTACATTTGGGACTAGAAACGGAGGTTGTCTAACATTTTCCTTTCCTTTAAGTTATACTCTTTTGAAAAGTTCATGTCTCCTGCAACAAAACCCTTTTGAAATGTTATCAAGATTAGTCATTGGGCATATAATATTCCAGATATTCATAGCCTGCTATTCGTCATGATCTTTAAGTGTAAAAACTGAGAATTTGTCCTCTAAAGCCATTTTTTCCCCTTCTGTAGCTTCACCATCTCCCCATGCTAGACTGACTTCTTGGAATTTCCACTATTTGGTATTTTGAAGATGAAATCCATGTTGAATTTTGACCACCAGTGAAATGTATATTCCATATGACTCAAGCATCTATTGTTTAATTACCACCATTTAATATTTTTATTTTTAGTAAATTCTGTATTTTAGCTTAATTAGCCGCACTTGCTTAAATAAATCATAACCTATATATTAATTGGAAAACTATTCAATTTCAAGATTGGGATAATAAATAAAACTCTTACAACGAGTACTATTAATTACATAATATTACTTGGGACTTGGGAGAGTTGATTAAGTTCAAATGGATATTTGAACTGGTCATATAAAAATTATTAAATAAATTAGAGAGAAAAAACACAACACCCTAAATTGACCGAGTGACCTGGCTCTCCCAACCACCACTGAAAGGGAAAGAAGAAGACTTAAATGGACCCATGTGGCCTCTCTCCTCCATAAACATATATATATTGTTCATTTAATTTTCTCAGACAGAAAAAGAAATTGCCAAATCTTCTTTTGAGTCAACCATTTATCATGTTGACCCCTCCATTAATGAGGCTTTATCAAATTAAAAAAAAAATTCATGCAGAGAGAAAATGAGATGTATCATATTCATATTGCTTTGAACACTGTGACAGGCAATATGTGTGGATTGTCTGGTGCATGACAGTCTATATATCTCGATAGTAATTCATATTGCAATCGAGGTATATGCCTCTCAATACGCAATAGATATCTTGATAATTATTTTTTATGTTTTTAATTTAAGGATAAATGCAAATAACCATCCATGGTCTTATAAAAATCCAAATATTTCCCTATCTTTTCATGAAATCCAAATAATCCCCCAAAATATAATTAAAATCCACTGTCAGTTAAAGTAATCTAAGGATAATCTAAATTTAACACAACATGTAAAATTATATTTATACCTTCCCCCAATCAATCACTAACATGAGAAACCCAAATCTAACATTCTCTTTCATCCCCTTCATTCGTTCTCCTCACGCGACACCTCTATTCACCCTCATCGCCGCTGACGGCATTGCGTGGTAAAAACATAATTGGCAGGGAGTTCTTTGTGTTTTTGCTAATTTACAGGGATTAATTGTATTTTTACCTGGGTTAGCATAACATAATATTGTAGGAATATTCCAATTTTGTTAGTGATTATTTAACTTGGAGGTCTTTTTTTAGTTATATGTTTCTTGGGGGCTTATTTGGATTTTCAGAAAAAGACACAGGGTTATCTGAAGTGGTTGGTTTGCCATTCACGTGGGGTTACATTGAATCCCATGACTCAATATATACCTAGTTTATCCCGGTCAACTTACTTGTTCAAGAGGCAAGGATAGCATCAAACTTTATTTCCTGGTCATCTTACTTGTTCAAGAGACAGGATAGCATCAAAATTTAGATAGAAAATGTCAAATTCTCTTTTTGAGAAAGCCTAGTGCTTTGGCCAAATGAAGGGAAACTTGTCATTCTTATGCCTATACTCAATTTTAACCCATATTGGAGTAGTTGAATAGGTGGGGAATAGATCGTAGAATATGAGCAAATAAGCCTGACAACATGTTTGTTGTAAATAATATAAAGGGTATAGTTACGGAAGGATAGTGTGAAAATAAGAAATTCGGATGAGATTCAAAATTTGCAGCAACAATCTTGTAACATTTTAAATAGGCCCATTTGAAATTAAAAAGAAATAAAATGTTATAATTAATCCATTTTATAGTATAAAATGTAGTCCATTTTTTCATTATTTAAAAAAAAATCATTATGAGTTTTATATAAGGTGAATGATATACTTTAATGAAATGAATGATATCATTGAAAAATTCTTACATGGATCACATTTTGCACTTGTATAAATACTAATAGTGGGCATCTCTATTGAATTCAACAAAATGATGTCATATACCGAATGTTTGAATAAGGAACAACATATTCAAAAGACTTAAAATACTATTCCTTTTCATTTGATTTCCCCAAGAACAAAGTGAGAGGTTCTAGAAACAAAGAATCACAGCACGCTATAAAACCGGAATAAGAGTATTATTACAATCCACTTTTTCTCATTCAAGCCTTGAAAACCTCATCCATAATTTTGACCCAATAATCTCCAACCATGTCATCAATGCAGTCCACATAAAAACAAAAAAAACACCACTTGTATATCCATAGTCAAACATGCAAATTAGGAACAAAAAAAAAAAAAAAAAAACATGCAAATTCTCCCATCACAATATTGCATCCACATTTCAGAAAGGAAAGATTTAGTGTACGTCATCACATGTAGCTTTCTCCCTTTGCCTTTAAATGTATATGTGTATCAAAATTTATGGAAACTGCAGGGAGAGAAGTTCCACAAAGAGACACACCTTTCATTACCCCCAAGAGCCAAGATATCTAAGCTCATGACTTTGACTAAGGCAAAAAAACTTTGATGGACTTTATTCACACACACACATATATATAAGAGAGTTTGTCTCAAGTATAGCAAAGTATGGAGATGGAGATGGAGATGGAGAAGAGAATTGTTGTTGAAGGAGGAGGAGGTGATGATGATGAAGAGGTGGAGCTGCCCGGATTCCGTTTCCACCCCACGGACGAAGAGCTCGTGGCGTTCTATCTCCGACGGAAGGTTGAGAAGAAGCCTCTACGGATCGAACTCATCAAACAAATAGATATATATAAATACGATCCATGGGATCTTCCAAGTGAGTTTCGATTCCACCTTGTTTAGACATGCTACTCCTTGTCCTATGGATTATGTTAAATCTTATCCTATTAGTAATAGTAAGAGTTAATTAAACCTAGGACCACTCAATACATCTACCAACTTGTCAAGAGATGGTTTGATAGTGTATACATTAGTTAACTTACAACCAAAAACATGCTAACATTATTTTGTGTGCACCCCAAATTTGGATTCTTGATGAATTCACCACCCTCTTTCTCTTACCAAAAAATTTGTACCGTTGCCAATTTAGTAATTAGGAGTCACAATATGAAACAAATTAAAGTTGCATTGGCTCATATATAGACATTAGAGAACATGCCACACTTGAGGATCGGAATACAAATGTGAATAGGATTCACTCTTATGATGAACGCATGATCCCTCATCATACCATTTCAAAATAGGCATGAGAACATTGATCAGTCACAACATTGGCCCACCAAAACAATATATCATTCTAACAACATGATCATTTTCTGTTGGTGGACACAAAGAAGTCAGTACTGGGAAGGAGAAGGAGTGGTACTTCTACTGCATGAGGGGGAGGAAATACAAGAACAGCGTAAGGCCTAACAGGGTCACAGGCTCCGGATTCTGGAAGGCCACCGGCATCGACCGCCCGATATACTCCTTTGGCGATTCCAACCGCTGCATCGGACTCAAGAAATCTCTTGTCTACTACAGAGGCAGCGCTGGGAAGGGAACCAAGACTGATTGGATGATGCACGAGTTCAGACTGCCCACCAATGACGCACAGTCCGACTCTACTCAAGAAGCGGTAGATACACTTCCACAAACAAACCTTTTTACTATATATGACAAGATAGGATCCAGTGCTGCATCATATCTGTTCTCATTAGTCCAATGTGGTGGATTGGGTCGTTATCTTCCAATGGGTCTACCAATTTGTGGACGAATTTATCAAAATCTCTTATCCAACTCGAGTAACTTGGATAAGAGATTATATGGTTCACCTGATTTATGAGACTCATTAATTCAATTTTAATTTAGTCGATTTTAAGGATTAAAATCTTTTATTTCTTATATGTTTTGTTTTATTAAATATTGAATAAGATTATGGTTTTATTTAATTTATGCTGAATTAATATTAAAATGAATAGGACATTAAAAATTATATGAGATATATTCATGTTTCACTGTATATTTATTTCATGTTGATTGATATTTTAAATTGTAAATCTATTTTTGTATTGAAGTTTGTTTCAAGTAGTGACATGCGCGTATTTTAACTTGATAATTATGATAATGAAATAGTGATGATTTGAAAAAAAATTTCGTGGGATCGGAGCAGTGGAGGTAGCTTTTCCAGCTCGATCGTAAGATCAGCCATAGAGAGTCCCTCCAATATAAAAAAAAAAATACTGACATTAAACATTGTTTTATTATTATAATAATATTTTTCTACTTATTCTATGTTTTCACTTATCTATTTTATATTTTTCTTTTTTTTACTATTATGAATATTTAAAATATTTTATCGTTGATAAGACCAATTGACTCAGAACTCAAATCAATAATTTATCGAGTTTTTGAATTATTAAATATAAAAAATATATATGACATAACAGTTAAAACTCATGAGAACAGATGAAATTCAATACTAACTAAATCACATCATGTTCATCGCATGCTAATCTAAATCAAATTTTTTTTATCCTACATGTTATATAGGAGATCTGGACGATATGTCGGATATTCAAGCGAAGTGTGACATTTCGTAAATACAACCACCAAGAATGGAAGGAGTCGACCAGACACGCCCTGGCCGACTCGAGCTCGAAGACATGCAGTTTTGAGTCGGACAACGGAGAGGAGAACAAGTCATGTGGAATAACTTCCACAACTGATCAATATGGAGAAGACAACAATAATCCTTTAGTGAAGAATAACCAGTACTACAATGTGGATAACTGGGGGACAATTATTCAGTCTCCACTGGAACCTTATATTAATTCTGGTGGTGAATTCTTTGGAGAAAGGAACTGGGACGAGCTGGGGCAGATGATGGAGTTCTTGGTCGAGCCAACGCATCTATCGAGTGAGGTTTTGGATACTAGATACATTTGAAGTACGTTACAATTAGAGAAAGAGAAAATAATAAGATCTGATTATATTAGAGAAGGGATAGAATCTTTCATATAATGGTATAAGACAGTGTTATACGTGTAATACAGTAATACAATACATATGTAATCTAACAAACTACATGAAGTGATGTGTTTTCTTTGTTTTTTTTTCCACTTTTGTTCTTAATTATGTTGTGAGTTTAGTTGAAGAATTACTGGTGTGAACTAATGGTTAAAATTGTCAATTACTTGTGTATTGTAGATTTAATATGCGATTTTAATTTTTCGTTGTTGAACTTCAATTCATTTATATTTTGATATCTCAGAGGTGTTTTCAGTTTAAACAGATAATTCATACAGTACCTTATACAAAAATTCACCGAGAGTATCTCCTAATTCTAGGCCGGTCGAGTCAGGGTGGGCCTGGACTGGACCTGGATCAGACCCGTTTGGTTTGATTGTTGGGTCCTTCAGGTCGGGTTTATATCGGGTCGGGTCAGATTGGATCAGGATCGATCCATTAACAAGCTCATGCCGGACAAAGACAGATTGAAGAACTTTTTAAGAGTCTACAATAATTTTTTTAATAGAGTCTAGTGTATTATAAATATGTTTTCACTATTTTGATTTTTTAATGTTTTATGAGGGAACATTTGGAATACGGTTTAGATTATTATATTTTAACGTGAAGTCAAAAAGTTTAAATATTTTATATGTTTAAATTTTTAAATGATTATTTAATATTTAGTTATAAATGTTTGGTTGATTCATGAATGTTTGGTTGTATCATAAATAAAAAACTTAACATAATATTTGGGTTGTGTCAATCGGGTCCAATGGGTCCATGGGATCGTCGGGTATTACGTCTTTTATCAGATTGGGTTCAGGTCGGGTCCGGGTTGACCCGTGACCCGTTGACAGACCTACCTAATTCTATACCCAAATCTGTACCCAATTTTAAATTTAAGTAAAACTCACCCAAAAACCTCTCCAACCATTTACCTACACCCATATCAAATTCAGAAGATTCAAATATAATTATTTTCCCTTCAACTTTACATTTTTTAAAAAATTTGAGTAAAATATAAAACGATAGTTGAAAACACATCATATCAAATGAAATTTATACTCAAATTTTTAGTAAAATTTGAATATATGTTTAAGTAAAAGCTTAAGATGGCCTTATTTAAAAGAGCATCAAATACTTTGTATTGCATGGTACATGCAAATAAAAAGAATAATTATATTTAAAAAAAACTATTCAAAAATCATAAAAGAAGGCCCATTTACCTCATTTGTAGTTCTAACGAGATAGAAGAACTCAATTTTTTTTTTTTTTGGTAAGAAGTGTTTTCATCAACTTGGGTGATGGTAGAGAAATATATGAATTATAAACTGATAATTTAAATGGATATTCATTCCAAAAATAAAATAAGATAAATAAATAAATAAATAAAATAGAGAATCGATTGAAGATTTTTTAAGTGCTGCATTAAGGGGATGAACTCAATAATCACACGGGGCCATTTTTACAAGGGAAAAATCTATACAACCTCCTGAAATCTGATTAAAATCCATATAATCCTCTGATTTTTCTTAAAAATCATATAACCCCCTGAAAACACCTCATAAATCCAAATAATCCCCTGAATAAAATTTTCATTAATAGAAAATGAATATTTTATGAATATTTCATCTGATTAACACTTATTGAAATTACAATATACTAAAAAAACTACTATATTGTGTTAAAAATGTGAAAATTCCTATAAAAATGATGATTTTACCTTCTTTGAATATTTTATAAAACCTTCTCCGGGAAGTAAAATCATCATTTATAGAAGTTTTTCACATTTTTAACATATTGTAAGATTTTTTTGATATACTATATTTTCTACTAAGGTTATCCAATCATAATATTAACAGAATATTCATCATCTATGAACGTAAATTTTATTCAGGGGTTATTTAGATTTACTAGGTGTTTGGGGGGGGTTATATGGATTTTAAAAAAAGTCAGGGGGTTATATGAATTTCAGTTAGTTTACAGGGGGTTATATGGATTTTTTTCTTTTTACAATCGAAAGACCTTTATCATCTGACGGTTTAAGATGATCGAAATTGTGGACTCCATTTGCTCAATCACACACAAAGAATCTTCTGATATTACAACCGTCCGATTGTTGATCCCACCAGTCAACAAATTGAATTTTTATTTTAAAGGAGAAGATAGACAATCTACCATAATTTCTATTTGAAATATGGCAATATGAATCTGGAGTAAGAGTGAAACAAAGAGGAAATGCCAGTTACCAAAAGAGCAATATAAAGTGAATATGGGGGATAGAGGGGAGAAAGCAAAGGAGAAGGCAGAAGATGGCCCCTCTGGAAGCCAACAGCTTTGGCCCTCGCAATACATCTACCCCACTCCTTAATGAGCCCTACCACACAAACCTCGCGTAGTCTCCATGTAATCAGGCAGATCTCTGAAGATCGTGGCATTACGAGTGAGCCAAACAACCCCATGCCACTGGATAAAGGTGGAACTAGAAATACTTATAAGGGGGCCACCTCAATTTGAAAAACAATGTCATATAATTATTCTATAGTTCTATCTACAAAAATTTTATAATTTCATACATCTAAGAACAAAATAAACAAAATGACTAAGGAGATATAAACTTAAATGGATAAAGTAAAACAAAAAAATTTAGAGACTCAGTCGTGTATGCAAAAAAAAAGGGGGTTTTAGGTTTTAGCATAGTTCCTTTTTTATCTCTTTTTTTTTTCACATCTCTGCCTAAATCTGGGATCATCTCAGCCCTTGATTTATTTATTTAGGGGGGGTCAATGTACGATCAGCGGGTTTGGTGAAACTCAAACCCAAATCTGCTAACAAAAATTATGTTTCAAACCTGTTCCAAACTTGTGATGGGTTTAACTTTTTCATCCCAAGTCCGTTCTAAACCCATAAGGAGTTTAACCTTTTCTTCTTAAACCCGTCCCAATAGACATGTAAAAAACCCGAACCTATCCTGACCCGCCTCATTTAGATCGGGTTGGGCTGGGTCACAACGGGTTTGAAAAAAATATTAAAACATATTTAATATAGCATTTAATCTAAGCTAAAATTTTAAATAAAAATAAAACATTCATTAGAATATAACTACAAAATAAGAAATAAAATAAAAATATAAACATTCATCTTAAATAACAAATATTATCCTTAAAAAAATAAAAAAATAAAAAAACTACTAAAACATGACATTCATTTGGGTTGAAGCATGACACCCATCTGGATTGAAACACTAAGAGTTTTATGATAAAAGGTACTGCTTGAGTAACTAATTTTTTTTAAAATGTTTTCACATCTCTATTCAAAATGTTTTCAATCCACTATAAAAAAAAGCTACACTGCAAGAGAAAGACAAAAAGTGAGAAGGTGTTGTCCAAGTTCCTTCATATATTATGTCTCTTTAAAGAAGATTACCAAAAGAAATCATACCATCTCCTTGCATTTTGTAAACAAATGAAAGATTCATTAATTCTTTAACAAAAAAAAATGAGCTAATTGACAAAAAAAACGCTCGAATATAAGTATATAACAAATAAGTAAATAGAATGAAATGAAAATACATACATTCACATGAAAAGAGGGCTTTTGAATTTTGGGGATATATAGGTTGCTAGGCTAATAAGTTTAGGTGATTATTCATTATTTTTGTTTTAGAAAATCATACACTTTGTCACATTCATAATCAAAACTCAGACCTCAAGTGTTTTCATTTTTTCAAAAATAGTAAACATCATCTAATAAGGTATATGTTTTGATAAAAAGTGCATATCGTTCCATTTCAAATTGAATGAACCCATTTTTAGCAACTGTAAGAAAAAATTCAATGAATTATATACATCATTTAACGAGGTATATGTTTAATTAAATCTATAACGAGGTATATAAAGTCTGTGTTTTGAACTGAGAATAAAACTGAGTGTAGCAGTACTCTTTTGTTTTTGTTTTTGTTTTTTTTCTATTTTGGAATACCAAACACCAAAAAAGGCCCATCACCCGAGTAGATTTAGATATCTTCAATTTAACAATTCAGTTTATTCTTTTTTATTTTTTAGAATACCAAAAGACATATATAAAATATGTAATTATTATAATAAATATATTTTTTGTAAAAATGACAAGCAAACATCAAAAGCATACAAAAAAAAAAGAAACAAGAAATCACACATGATTTAGGGAGCAATATATAAGAGAGATCTACTACAAAAGATCCCCGAATCCTAATTCGGAGACCACTAGTTTGCACTCAAACAATAAGTGACCGCTAAATATATATTTGATCTTAATATTAATTTGCAACTGGGGTGGGGTCGGGGTAAGTTTTGCTAAATGAATCTGCTTCTCGTTCCAAACTATCCGGGTTTCATTTCATGTCCCCCGAAACCCGAACCTGACCCGACAAGACGGGTATCTTTCTGGGACAATCCCACCACCATATCTAAATATTAGCTAGGAGAATTTATATCAACCATTGATTTAGTAAAACAAGATTAAGGGCCCATTTGGATATGAGATTAGGTAGACTATGTATTTGAAAAGTTAAAAGTTCTTAAACTTTAATGATGGGAGAAGTACCCCCTCTTTAGTGAGGGGTCTTGGATTCGAGTCTTGTCGCCTGTTGATAGATGAAGATTTGACAGAGGAAAAAAAAATTTACCCACAAAAAAAAAAGTTAAAAGTTCTTAAACTCAAATCCAAATACATTATCATCGTTTTACTTTTCAAACCATCATCTTCTCTTTTTAAGCCAAAAAATTCTTGCGGTTGAAAGTCTAATAAAACAATATTTTGTAAAAGCTGAGTTGAAAACACAAGATTATAAGAACTTAATATTTTAATCTCACATCCAAAACGCAGCCGAGAAAAAATACTGAATATTCACCCAAAAAAAATACAAACATATTTATGTAATCCACCCCTTATGTCACGCGTGCCTATCACGTGCTTTCTTCTCGCAGTTGTTATGACTCAACGACAGAAATATCAAACCAAAACCCAACAACGCCTCTTCGGACGGATCCGTGCTTTGCCTTTTCCGGCCCCGCATTTCCCGCTTCGAAGAGCGACTCCGACTTCGAAGTTCTCAATCTCTCTCTCTTCCCCGATCGATAAGGTATGAATCTTTGATTCACTCGTTTTGAGATCGGCATTTCGATCAGAGCCATGTCTCTTTCATTCCCACCTTGTTATCTCCGCTTAGCAAATAATCCCGAAATGACGGCTCAGATCTCATTGATTGATCTGACTGAATTTTCAAACAATAATGTTTTCATCGTGTTTTAAGATTTTTTTTTTTTTTGAAGCAAATTAGGCGTTTTGAAGTTATTTGTGGCATTGTGTATGAGACCATTGTTTCGGTTTCGTTTTTTGCTCTTTTTTTTTGAGGAATATTTAGTCGTCTCTTGAATTTGTTAGTTTATGTTCTCTGATTCTTCTTTTTTTGCTTAACATTGTGTGAGGTTTTGCGGATTGTCACTTCTTTGGTTCGGATTTTATTCAAATGATATGTTTTTTCTTTCATGTTTTTATATTTTTATTTTTCTTTCCTGAATCTTAGTTAGATTGCTGAATTTGAGTGGTTTATGTTTGAATTTTCTATTGGGTGTTTTCTTTACATGATGTTTAATATTTATTATCTTGATTTAGTTGATGTTAAAATTTTATAGAACAAAAAAATCAGTAGTTTTGTACAAATCACATATAGCATTGGTATGGATGAATTAATGTAGCTGAGCATAAGGGTTCTAGGGGAAAGATGGGAAGATCTAAAAGGAATTTGATGGAAGCGTAAGCAAGAATGCGAAGGGTTTCACAAAAATGGAAATTTGACTTACAATACAAACAGCAGGTTAAATGGTTTTAGATAAACAAGGACTGCAAAATGTGAGGATGAACATTTTGAATGCTGATGATGTTGTGACGATCAAGGTATCAGGTGAATATGAAGTCGCACACAAAAGCATTTCCTGATGCTGTGAAGTAGATGTTCCAGTAGACTTCAGGTGGGACAAGAAAGTAAGGTTTAGGAACAATTGCACTGGAGATTGCCTGAATATAGCTCCATTGAAGTTCTATTTCTATCTATAAATATATAAGGATTAATTAACCCAATACTAATCCAACATTTTTTATGGTTTGTGCTGTTAATACCAATATCACTGCCACCATAACACTTCGTCTTTATGACAATGCTGAGCCAAATAAAATGTGGGGGGTTGGCAATTGGTTAACAGCTGGTGTAATTATGTTGAATACATGAAATGAATCCTTGCCATGGGTGATTATGATTTTCTTGGATCCATGAAGCCAATTTCAAACCTTTGTCCCCTATTTAGTTTGGATATAGGAATAAGGAGGAACAGAAATGAATTTTATTCTGATATTTGGTTGTTTAATAGGTGAAAAGCTGGATAAATGGGGTGATTTTTTAATAAAAAATGTGGATTAAAATTAATCACCCTTAAATAACCATTACGTTGGATATAACGGGAAAAGGGGCATATTACATTTTATTTCAATTAAATGGAATGGGGAAAAGACTCGGACCTTAGGCCTGAATCAATCATGTGCTTGGAAAACAGGCTCTTTTGATATTGATGATGATCAGTTGCTTCCATTATTTTGTATCATATTCTTGTCATACATGAAATTTGTAGTCTTCTATAATCAATCTTCTTGATTTACTGAACCATTATCCGTTACTAGTCTTTTTTTATCCACAAATGTTAAAATGATTAAAATTTTATGAATCACACTTTCTTTCTGAGCAAATCATGCTGAACATTTTATTTATCCTTTGTTGTTGGAGGTGTTTTTCAGGACTTTGGAGATTGTGACGTGATGAAGAGTTTGCAAAGGCCCCCCTTGACGATTTGCTTATCATAAACAAGTATAGGATTGTTTTGAGCCTTGGATGTGAGAGGAACTTGATGCGCGATATAGCCTCTTTCAGCTTTGGAAATGTTTGATTGGAATTAATATTAGAAGATTTGATTTGTGTGATATTTTTTCACCATCTACAATGGATTTATCTTCAATCAACGAGGAGCTGGCCAACATTGATGGGCAAGTCAGCGACATCTTACGAGCATTAGCGTAAGGGCTCCATAAATGTTTGCATTTTAATGATTGCCAACTAGAATGTTTGGCACTGTTTAATCTCCTGGCAGTTGCACTATTTTATTTTTTTCTATTATTATTATTATTTTTTATATCTAATGTATTATTATTTAAAATTTTGGATTTAATATTCAAGTAGACCAATGATATTGTCCAGTATGGCACATCGATTATTCTCACTTATCATTTGATAAGTTTTCAGTTCAATATATGAGTAATAGGTTTATCCCATCTAATAATTATGAATATGTCACTACAGGAATGGCTTCCAGAAATTAGAGAAGATTAAAGACACTAATAGACGGAGCAGGCAGTTGGAGGAACTTACAGGAAAAATGCGAGAATGCAAAAGGTAAAAACACTTTCCAATCAATAAAGCATGGAGTATAACCTTTCCTATTCCTTTGCAGGTGTACTAATTTGGAGATTTATATTTTTCATGTTTCTATTTTTGTGTAATAGCCCATCATCCTCTATCCAGTATGACATTTCATGCAATTTGACTAATGAACTTGGATCAAGCAGACATCATTAACCATCTAACGAGTACAAGAGTTTGTATGCAACTAAAGGCTAGCAATGTCTTATCGGTTTAGTCCTTTACCACATGATTATGGTACAATACAAATTTAATGCTTATAGTGTTTCCATCTAATTATATGAATACATTGGTTTATCAATGAATGCACAAACAAAAGCTTCTTTATTACTTCTAGTTTTAATATTACCTTGCCTTGGTTTTCAGTTTTGTTAGATATGAGGATGTCCTCGATTTCATCTTTAGAATCATAGTAGAACAATAGAGCATTGGAATGGCATACTTTGGCATAGCTCTTCAATAACATCTAGGCGAATTGATCAAAGAAAATAGTTTGTCTAAGCTGGTGCATGATTTTGTTTGTTAGAGAAGTATTCGGTAAGTGAATCTTGCAAGATTTTTTTTTTTTTTTGGGTAAGGGAACTTTGTAAAATTAACAGGTGAAAAAAATTCTTGCAAGACAAATGAATCTCAATGATGAAAACTTGGCTATCTATGTATTACTGTCTACATTGAGATATTTCCTCACCTTCATACAGAAACAATAAATAAGAAAAAAGGGCTTTCAATTTCCCTGTGATGTACAAATGATGAAAAAACATTTTTTTTTGTGTTCTTAGATGTTACAAGGTTGTTCTTATAATATATCAAAAAAGAGTAATGGTGCTAGGGGTCTACTGAGTCCTTGAATAAATATAAATATCTTGAAAAATGCTCTTGGGCAATTTCCTTTCTTCTCGCTTTTCTCATAATATAATTCTTTTCTAGGCTTATCAAAGAGTTCAACAGAGAGATGAAGGAAGAGGAAAGTAGAAATACTCCAGATACCAACAGGATGCTCAATGAGAAAAAACAGTCAATGGTAGTTTTCCTCAATCTATATAAAAATGGGATTTTCTTATATTAATCATTTTTGCATAAGCTAGTATAGATATTTAGTTCAATTGATATTATTGCAGTTATTATGTCTAAATTATCTTTTTAATTATCTCTTGCAGATTAAAGAGCTTAATTCCTATGTGGCCCTGAAGAAACAGTAAGTGATCTTTTCTTTATTAAGAGTTTCTGTTTACAGTCTAGTAGGTTTGCAGATACTTTTATGTCTAGATAAGCTCGCACTATTTGAAGATTTGTCACATAGAACTTTTTGAAGTTGTTGAATTTACTATTATACCAACTCATTCTATATCATGCTAGCTAGATTGTAGGTCATCAATAGTATAATTATTCAACTTATTATCTGCTCTTTGAGTAACTTCTACTCTTTGAGCTTTTTTCTTTTTGAAGAAAGGTTGGAGCATGTAACCTTTAATGTTTAAAACGTAGCTTTGGTAAACTTCCAAAGTCATTAAGGCCTTACCTACAAGAAAATAAAAATTAGACGATGTGGAGATAAGATATCTACAAAAAAACAGAAACCAAAAGATATGCTGACAAGATGCTTCCAAAAAAAAACGCTGACAGAGAAGCAGCAGATTACAACCTCACGGCTTGTTATGAAATAAAGAAAACTCCCCGGTTCACTTGATTTAAGGATAGCCATAAGGATGGACAGAATGTTCCAAACAGATGTTCTGTGTATAAATTGTCCTTTATTGAAATATTATTTCATTTTTTGACAGCCAAATACACCATAAACTACATGGGGATTCACCAGAATAATCTTGCTTTCTTCTATCCCTTATTTCTTTTCCTCTTGAACCACTTATCACATTTGATGAGCAAAAAGTAAAGGACGGATTCACTCCCCAATAATTTCCTGGACTTTCTTCAACTCCTTGGTGAATTAATGATGAATAACAAACTAATGAATACGAGTGTGGAGGCCACCATTCCAATATAAAAAAATATGATGAATAACAAACTATCCAAAAAAATTTATGTTGCGCAATTTTACCATCAGCAGCCCACTCATTCCTATTTTCTTTGATGAGGATTTTTTTTCCAAACCAATGAACCACATGAAGGCTTGGATCTTTGAAGTGGTATTGACATCTCAAATCTGTTTACATATTTTGAGCTGTAGCAAGATCGCTTTCTGAATCTTTGTTTTGAACTGAATAGAAGGGTTTCACTTGTGAAGTACTGTGACTTTGCCTCCACAATCTTGTAAACCCACTATTCCAGTTGTATACTTATTTTTTATGACGTGCATCAACACAATTGGTGAATCTAGGTTTCCAATGTTGTTTAAATGAATCTTCAACGCCTCTTTGGACTTTGGCACCATTCCATAGGAATCTTCTATGAACTTCTCCGTTTTATCAAGAAGCACGATATGTCCTTCCAAACAAAGGTTACGACCTTTCCAACCCTCAAGCTCTTTGTCAAATAGTTGAAGTGTTTTCCAATCGTTCTTCTGAAGGCACCTTGTATGGAGAGGGAATCTGAGATACTTTATAGGTACGACCAAAGCTATACAATTCAATCTCGAAGCAAAACCAGTCACCTCCTCAAATGGACGATTGATGCCCACTATGTTACTTTGTGGAAAGTTCACCTTAAGCCCAGATACCAATTCAAAACATTTAATGATGAACTTAAAGCCTTCTAAGTTGCTCTCCCTTTCATCCCATTTGAGAATGGTGTCATTGACATATTGAGTGTGGGTAATACTGGAACCTCCTTGAGTAACTTCAAGACCATGTATCCACCCACCTTCCACTCCCTTTTGAATCATTATACATAGCACATTAGCAACAAAAATGAAGAAGGAGAACGGGGATCCCCTTGATGAAGACCCATCCATGAATCGAAATAGCCCCTCGCTTTTCCATTGACAAGAACTAACATCCTCATCGTTCCTCTGCATTCCTTCAACCACCAACACCATCAGGAGAAAAGCCATTGTCCTTTAAAAATTTCCAAAAGAGGTCCTATCGAAAGGAATCATATGTTTTCTCAAAATCTAGCTTGCATAGAAAGCCCTTTCTTTTGCCTTTATGAGCCTCAGCCACACATTCTTGAGCAATTAGAAAGCCATCGAAGAGGGATCTACCTTGGATAAAAGGGATTGACTATAGTCCACCAAATCTTTGATGACTTTCCGAAGGTGGTTAGACAAGATCTTGGCAATGATCTTATATGCCCCATTTAATAGGCTAATAAGCCTATATTCCCATACTGATTCCACATTTCTTCTTTGGTATGAGACTAATGAACATAGTATTAAGGCAAGTGCACCATTGATGGCATTCATAAAATTCATGCATCATCTCTACCACGTCAGTACCTTTTAGTTTAGTGGAATTGTATTTTTGCAATAAAAAAAGTCTTGTTTTCTTAGTTTTGTGTATTGTCTCTTATGCATTCTGTATTTGCTGTGTTTATCTGAATGTGATTTCATTGTCATTTGTGCCTTTTTTGTTAGTTAACTTTGTTCGGCTTGTTTGATTTAGCATTTGGAGTGTATCACAGATATGCAAGTAGTCTTGAAAACAAGAGAATTGATCTCTTTGATGGGGGTGGTGGCGATGGGTTTGGTGAAGAAAATGTTCTGCTTGCTTCAAGTAAGCTGTCATTTTCCTGTTTTTTTTTTATCAAATGTGTTGTTGAGTCAACCACATTTTCTAGTTTCTGTAAAATAAAATATTGTACCGGGACATATTTATTGATGGACAGGTGTATCTACTGTTTTTTAATAGTAGGGTATTCTGAGCTTAATAAATTGTTAGTGACAAAGAAACTAAAGTTTTTTTTTTTTTGAAATAAGATAGACGATCTACCACGATTTTATTAAAATATATCAATATATCATAGTATAAAGTCATTAAGAAAGATAACAAACAAAACAAAAAAGGGGTTGTCCTGAGGCCATCTATGGACGATCGGGTCATTTGGAAGCCGAGTCTGTCCACAGGTTTCACTGTGAAAGGCTATTACACTTGGCTGCGTCATGCGAGATCGAGGGATGAGGTGGTGACCCGGAAATATAAGGAAATATGGGATTGTAAGGTTCCCCTAAAAGTTAAGTTTCTTTGCTTGGTTGGTCTCCCAAAAGAAGATTCTCACAAGGGTGACTTTGGCAAAACAGGCTTCTAATACCATTACGAGCTGTGGTCTTTGTGGTGCTACGGAGGAATCGGTGGAATGTCTGCTGCTGTTGTGTCCTTTGCGCGGGATGCTTGGCCGTGGCTTGGCTCAGTGACGGCGCTAGGTGGTCCTTCGGGTACTCTGGAGGACTATGGAGGGCGGGGAAGGGTCTTCGATCGGCTGGAGATAGGAGTGTGGAGGCTAAAATCTCTCAGTCCTTGATCCCGGCGATGATATGGTCCATTTGGTTGACTAGAAACGAGGTGGTGTTTAAGGGATCAACTCCATATGTGGAGAATATCTTTGAGGGGGCTGTAAGGTTCATTGTGATGTGGGGGAAATGTTGTGCAGGGGCGCGCGAGATTTCTCTCATGGGATGGAGCCTAACCATCCAGGTGCAGTGAGGTTCAAGGATTGTTTTCTGTGGGTGGGATGCATTAAGTAGAGCACTCCTCTTTTTTCGTGTCTTGATGTGGGTTCTGTCCACATGAGGTGGATGGGTTTGTAATTCTCGTCTTTGGGGATTTTACTTTGAATTCAAAGGCGAAAGCCAACCTTCTTTAAAAAAAAAAAGTTGGTAAATCATATTAGAAAGAAAGCCCCAAAAATAAGGAGATGAGGGATTTTCTTACAAAGTTAAATCAAGAAGAAAAGAGTGGAGACAAGAAAGAGGGTGAAGTAGGAATTCATACAATTGCCCCCAATAGTTACACCTCAAACCTAGGATTCCCTATAATGGATGGAGTAGCAACTTCCAAGATTAGAGCAACCCAGAAGAGAGGAAATAACCGCCCATGTGTTTTCCAAATAAAATCTCTTGTGTTGGAAAACACGGTCGTTGTGAGTAAGCCAAATGCTCCAACAAACCGTGTGTGGGACTAACCAATGGACTTTGGTAAGATTGCTACGATCTCCTCATTTGTGTCTTCTTTGGAACCATCGCCACATGCCTTCAAGAGTGTTGAAAGTACATGTGAACCCAAAAGCCGTACCATCTTCTCCCAAATTCTCATGCTAAACGCGCATTCGAAGAAAATGTTGCCTGTTGATTTTTCAAATAAACCACAAAGAATGCAATTAACATTATCACTGTTCGCCCATTTAGCTCGATTGATCTATGTAAGGATTTTGTCTAAAGATAGCAATCACATGAAGCCCCGATTCTTCAATGGGGCAAGTTCTCCCCAAATAAGACACTCAAATATGGTGGTAGGAAGGCTAAAATACCCCTGTTGGAAACCTTAATGCAAAAACACCACTAGAAAATTTTAATCAGTATCTTGGTGCACCTAAAGTCAACTATTCTTTGCAGTGGTTAGGGGGCTCTGTTTCTGCAGTATCAAATGGGTGTGCCCCAATGAGAAAATGAGGGAAGGGTCTACCAGGTGTTATTTAGTTGAGGATAATTTAGACTTTTCACAATGTTTGGTTACCCTAGGTAATCATGGTTGAGCCAGGGCTAGGAATGGCGTGTGATGGACGGGTATGGTTCCACTGACTTGGAATTTTCAAGGGTATTTTGACACAGGTTTTTAACAAACGTTTTTCGAAAAATGTTTTTTA
The DNA here is from genome assembly GCA_030737845.1 of Acorus calamus. NCBI lineage: Eukaryota > Viridiplantae > Streptophyta > Magnoliopsida > Acorales > Acoraceae > Acorus > Acorus calamus. The sequence goes on along the minus strand of CM060858.1, from coordinate 9,302,101 downwards.
ACAAAATTGGAGGGATGTTCTTGAATAAGCGAGGTATAGCATAACAAGTTACATAATAAAATCCCACTAAAAAATCAAAGAAGATAAACCCATCATGGCAGGTTGTAGAAGAGATGTCTACTACACCCTTGTGACCCCCGATCCCATGAGCCCTAGTCATCTATGACAATATTTCCCACCACAAAATTCTCACTACCCCCAGCAATTGTAATAATAAAATTCCGTTTGGTTATGCAAAACATAGAGATATATGTTATAACAAGGATAACATACCAAAACTTTGTTAAATTACTGTTGGCAATCACCACCTATCGTTAAATAGAGGTTGTGCCTGTCTATAACAAATTCATGAGTTCAGCCTCTAAATAAGAATGCCTGCCACATTAGTCATTGTTATTTGCTATTTGTATGAACAGTTTTTATTTTCTTCTTTTATTTTATTACTGAAGTAGAATTTATATGTATTTATCAGATATGACTAATCAACAGTTAATGGATACGGGTAACCGGATGATGGATGAGACAGATCAAACAGTTGAGCGGTCTAAAAAGGTTAGCTTCATCTCTGACATGAGTTTGGAATTAGATGAATATTTTTTGAAGAATGGTGCTCCCCAGGATTTGATCCCAAGACCTCTTTCACAGAGGTGGGAGGTGTTTGCCAACTTAACTAAAGCTTGGTTCGCAAAATAATTAAGACATTGTAATGTTGAAATTAGATAACTGTTATAGACTTTTAAAAATTATGCAGCCCCTAAACACGGCCGGGGAGATAGAGAAATGGTGGTCAAGTACCACAATCACTCAGATTTCAAAATTTTGGCTGTACAAACTCCTCATTGAGTATCATTTTTGGAAAAAAAAATGCACTGGCACATTTTATAATTTAGTAGTTAGTTCAATACATTTGATCATTTCTACATTGATGTATTAATTAATTTCATTAACAATACAAATATTGCGCTCAGTTTTATGGTTTTATTGCCTTGATAATTTGGACATTTTCACTGCAGCTTTGCTTGCACTTGGAATTGATGTTTTTGTGTGTTAATAGATATATTTGCTATCTTTTTATGTTAATGTTTTAATAGAGGCTATATTTCTCAGTTATCAATTTTAGTGAAGGTTGAATAAGTTGATCAACTTTCAGTGTTCCACTAGTTTATTAGATAATATATTGGGCCACAAACATCTGAAAATTAAATAGACCACATTGTTATTATGTCAATTACACAACTAAAGTTAGGATCATATCATTTTCTTTTTCTTTTTATGGCCCTAGGTTGTTGAAGACACCATTAACGTTGGAGCAGAGACTTCAGCTGCTCTCAAGGCACAGGTGAGTTATTGAATTATGTTGGTGCCAATAAATCTCTTTACTTTTTGTCCTTTCTCAAGTTACTATGGTGAATCAAATTCATTTGCTTACTGCCATATCCAGACTGAACAAATGAGTAGGATCGTAAATGAGTTGGACTCGATCCATTTCTCAATAAAGAAGGCTTCTCAGCTTGTTAAAGAAATTGGAAGACAGGTAGGGCAGGACATCTCAACTATCTCGAGTTTATTAAAATGTGGATATATTTGTGTTTTCTTAGTCACTATTCTTTTGTTTATTTTCTAGGTCGCAACTGATAGGTGTATTATGGCCATGCTCTTCCTAATTGTCATGGGTGTTATTGCAGTTATCATTGTGAAGGTTTGGCATCTATTTACTTGGAATAAATTTATTGCACTTCACCTATATTATGTTTGTCAAATAATTAACAAAAATGAACAAGTTAACCCCAGTTTTTCCAGCTGTACCTGCTGCTCCTACATATCTGTTAAATTGCTTTATTTTATTTACCAAAAAAAAAAGAAAAAAGAGAGAGTGCAGTTTTACATGTCTCTGATCAAAGCAGTCTTTCTTTTTTGCAAGCAGGAATTCTCCTGATTATCTGGCTTGAACAGTAAACCATTTTTTATTTTTCCAATTGATCTAATAAATTTTCTTTTTCAGTAACACTAATTGCAATTTCATCCCTGAAATAGCCAAAAAGATTCTGGAAATTCCAACTTTTATGTATTCTTGAATGGAAGAATTCACTATCACATTTACTATGCGCCTGTCCTTGGAAAGAATTGCTAGTTCATATTTGGGGCCTGCACATGCAATGGACATCATGTACAAAAGTTATATTTGTAAGAACATTTTGGTCAAATTATATGGGATTTTAAAATACTTTATAGGAGGATTTAGATTGTGGAGCTAGATTTCTAATCAATTGAAAATAGGATGGAGGGATTGAGTGTTATCCATGCTTGAGATTTAAGATAATTGTAGGGTAGGTTGGATCGCGGTTCTGTATGTGGGAGAGGAATTCTAGTATAACAAAAAGAAAGATTTGAATTGGCTCCTATACAAAAGTATCAACTTATTTTTAATCCATTAATTTGTGGGAGTAGTGGACCTTAAGTTTTGTTCCAAACTTTGCCTGGATTTAATTTCATGTTTCCCCACATATGTTGGGTCTTTAAGGGCTTAAATGATGTTACATCCAATTGGACACCAAAAGTGTGTTTTATGGTGCTTGCTTCTGGTCACTTTGTTTTCTTTACATCTCAAATGACTGATACTGGTCTTTTTTATTCTTCAGCTTGTTAACCCACACAACAAAGACATTCGGGATATTCCTGGTCTTGCCCCTCCAGCAGCCAGAAAACTCCTCTGGCATCTCAATCAGAGGTGAAAAAAAGCGATTCTTTCAGCGTGCTATGCCATATGTTTACAAGTGACCCAGTGATGGTTGATGGTTCTTCGTGTTTGTGACTTCTTGATGATCTACCAATAGAGGTTTCTCTCCATTACTCTGTGATTCTTTTCAATATATACTGTTATTCAATTTGTCATCATCTTTGTTATTCGTGTGAGGGAAAAAGAATGTTTCATCAGCTGTCCTGGTGAAGCATATTCACTTCTGCTCTGTTTAGGTTAAATCAACCTGTCTTGTCCACTCAATATAATTACACTGTTGTTGAACATTCTTGTTCCCCTGTGTCTCACCTGTTGTATTGTTCTTTTTGCTGTGGATGTGATTGAAATGCTGAAATTTCTAGAATCTTGCATTTTGAACTCAAATTTTAAAAACTGTTGTTTTATTAGTTTTTCAAAGCAAGACTTTTTGGCATGAAGAAACAAAATGGTGGTTTGAAAATTTAAAATTGTGAAAATGTGTTTGGATATGTGTTTAGGAATATTTAGTATTTAGGAATATTTAGTATTTCAAACGCATAATCAACCAAACAATGATCCAAACGGGGCCTTTGTGTTTTCTGGTACTTTTTTTTAATACCAAAACTTGGTGTAATTAAATAAGAGTTTATGTTTTTCTTTTAACAGTGTTTTAAAATCTGACCCGATCCGTCCAGTTGAACCGGTTAAATTTTCACTTGCATTGAATTTCGGTTTAGTTACACTTAAAACTTGATGATATAAAAAAAATAGATAGAACACAGCCAACCCAGTTTTTGTGAACCCAGAACCCAATTATAAGTGGATTATATCGAATGATTCTTTTGTGATTAATCTAATAAGAAATATGAAATATCAATAAGAAATTTCAATTTTATATGCTAAATGGGTGCTACTACCTAGGCCTCAGAAATTAAGCTCCATTTGTGAGCCCCAATAGGTGGCACTCTCCTATTAGTTTCCTATTTGACTTTTTTTAACTATCAAAATGACAATAACAAGACTATCCTTCTTATAATTTAAAAATAAATTCTAACTAACTAATATTCAAATTAAACCTCATAATTGAATCTCATAAAAGGTGGCACCATGAAATCCTCTCCCTGATCTAACATATTTATAAAAACTTTGAATTTTAAGGTTTTGATTTAGGTGAAACCATGTGAACGAAAAATGGCAGATTTCTTCCCATAAAAATAGAATTGGAATTCAAATTTAAATACAGTATTTGAATTTAACAAATACCTTCAAAAAAATGGGCTGGAATTCAAATTCAGATACAACTGTATCTGGATTTGAATGAACAAATTACCTTAAAAAAATGGGCTAGAATTCAAATTCAAATACATGTGTCTCTGAATTTGAATTAACAAATACCTTCAAATAATGGGCTGATATTCAAATTCAGATACAGGTGTATCTGGTTTTGAATTAACAAATACCTTCAAAGAATAGGGTAGGATTCAAATTCAGATACAGGTGTATCTGGATTTAAATTAACAATTACCTTCAATGAATGGGCTGAGATTCAAATTCAGATACAGGTGTATCTAGATTTGAATTAACAAATACCTTCAAAGAATGGGCTGAGATTCAAATTCAGATACAGGTGTATCTGGATTTGAATTAACAAATATCTTCAAAAAATGGGCTGAATACAGTTTTATCTGGATTTGAATTAACAGATACAGATTCAAGATACTTGAATGAATCGCCAATGTTTGTTCCACGAACCGAATACAAGATAAAAAAGGTTGCAATCGAAATCAAAATCAAAATCCTGCAAAAACTGCAATCGGATTGAATTTTCTATTTTTGTAAAATAGATGAATCAATATATGTTTTGTGATCACAATCTCTTTCGATTGATATGATTGTTTTCGAAAAAAAAGAAACAACAGATCATGAAAAAAACAATATGTATAGACGAAACAGATCGTAAGGGTTTTCTGTTTGTTTCTTTAAATTGAATTGTTTATTTTCAAAAAAAAAGAAAAGCATATCATAACTACATCCATTGATTGTGGGTCATTAATTATGGGATCGGTTACAATATGAAAATACAATTTGGGAATGAAGGTTAATTTAGATATTTCATCTTTGCCACCTCATGGGGCTTTAGATAGGGCCTATGAATTGAGGCTCAAAAATCATTATTGATGCTAAAATCATGTTATGATATTAAATAAAAAATTTATGGAAAGACTTTCCAAAATATTTCATATAATTTTATTTAATGATGATAATTAATATATTTATTATATTATAATTATGTCACAATTCAATCTGGTTGACCAACAATTTGATCAGTGATCTTAGACCCGTTTATTTTTTCAATTCGTTGAACCGTTCGGTTTTTAACATTGCTTTTTAATACAAAAACCAGTTGAACTAGCTTATGTTTAGTAAAATTGGATATTGATATATACGTCATATAGACTGGTTGAGTGGTTGTAAAAACCAATTTTTGATTATGGTGAAATAGGTGAGAGAGGGTTTCAAAATAAATTGCAGATCTGAAAATTTTTCGAGGGGAGAGAGAGTTTCTTTTGTTCCCCGTCAGATCTCAGCTTCTTCGATCGAAACAGTCCATCTAACAAACCGCACAAAACCACAAAATCTGCATGACTGTATGGTATCATAAGTCTATATATTCATATATATAATTATATTTAGATATTTATGTGTGTGTATATAAAGTTATATATATTTATTTATATATACATGTTAAGGGAGATAAAGAGTCTGGATTAAAATGTCTATTTTCAATCCATTTGGTTTGGAGAAAATATGAATATTATCTCTTGAGTGAAATTCTCAATGTCTCTAATCAAATATTCCATATCTCACTCTACCAATCTCAATTCCATTTTTAAAATTTATCCAAACAATTTATTAAAATTCAATACTCCTATCCAAATATGGTCTGCGTGTATCATTATAGGCTATGTACGCACACCTTTTATCAAAGGTATTCCAAAGTAAGAACTAATCATAGAGGTGTCCACACCAATCCATTCTAAAGTTTTCTTAAAGATACCTAAGTAAGTTGAGGGTAGAATCAAACATGCACCGGTAGAAAGCAAACCCATGATGCTGGTTAAACTCACAAGATTGGTGCACTTTGATTTTTTGAATATGCATGTGACATGTAATTAAATATTTTACTTATATATAAAATATAATAAGCATACGTACCAATGTAAATCCTGTTACACATTAATCAAGAAATTTACACATTTATATTATATTTAACGTATAACGAAAATGGGGCTGTATGCGGCGGGGCGGCGTGTAACGATATTTGACGTGCCGGATTAGGGGATGGACTCATAGACGCACAGACGGTTTAAGATGACTGAAGTCGTCCGATCTGTGGACTCAAATTTCTCAACCACACGCATAGAATCTTCTGATATTACAACCGTCCGATTGATGATCCCCCCCGTTCAACAAAGTGAAACAAAATGTTAAAATCCCGAAGTGTTGTCTCAACCCTGCACGGAAACCGATGCACCCAAAAAAAAAAAAAAAAAGAATCGCCGTTGCGAAACCCTCGAGAGTCCGCGATCGAAGCTTTCTCTGGTAAGTCCTTCGGGTTCCTCTCTTTAATCTTTCGATTCTCTTCTCTCTCTTTAGGGCTTTTATTAGTTTCTTGTTTTGATTTGATTGGTTTGTCCGGTTTTATCAGCTAGGGCTTTCTTTTAGGGACTCTATATGAATTCTGAAAAGCCAAAATTGTGTGTGCGAATTCATAAAGATCATTAAAGGTGATTTTTTTTTTGTTGACGTGCGGATTCATTTGGATGATCGGGATTCGGGATCAACATTAACCTAAAAGTAAAGTCTATTTTGCGTAAAAATTTGTTCTTCACAAGTTTTTTCTGGTATTTCCGCCTGTAATGAAATTCGTCGGAGGCTTTTGTGGGTTCTGGTGGTGAGGGCAAGCCGGAATTAAATTATTCATCTTCTTTTGAATTTGGGAGGTTTTGATTGCGGAGACTGTTCAATTTTCTGATGGCGTGGCTTTTTGGGTCCCTAGTTTGAGAAGGGATTTGGAATTTGAATGAGGAGGTGTTTTTGTTGATATTCAAATTTGTTGGGGCATGGTTCAAAATGTTTTGAATGTGGTGATTGGAGTGCAATGCTAGAGAAGAAGATTGCTAGGGTTTTCACTTCCCCTCTATATTGTGTTGAAGAGGAATCACACAGTGTGGGTCCATGGGAAGGTGTAGTCACCACTCAAAAGTATAGGGCCTTGTGTGGCTAGTGGCTACTCTATCTAGAATTATTTTTTGTTGGAGGTTCCCATGATTTAGTAATGGGGAAACTCAAATTGATAAGATGTAGAAAATACTTCTAACAATACAAGGAAAAAAAAAACAAAGATAACCAAGGATTACAAGCAAATAGGCGGCACAATGAAGATCCCACTCCTTAATTGCTTGGATGACCATTTCCCAAATATTAATGATATATTATCAAAGTATGGAATCTCATATTTGAACATGACGACGCTATAGTAAGCCATATTGACCAGGATATGGTGTGTGAGAGAGTTTGAGATACCTTAACCTTTGAACTTCTATTGCCAAGATCACAGAGGCTCTTGCACACTTCCCATATTCTATGTAAGTCTTCAAACCCACCCCGAAAGCCCGCCTCCCAATCTCCAGATAAATTTATCTAAGAGAAATAGATGAAAGCCAGCTTGGGATGATATTCACTCACTCATGTGAATTATGTAATGAGGCTTTATAATCGACCTACAATTTGTAATTTCAGTGCTTATCGGTTTGGAAGGGATGGAGAAAACATTAGCTTAGCTTTGGGGAGGGGAATGAAGTTTCAAAGTATTTTCTACGGATATGGGGCACCTTAGGAAGTTCACAAAGAAGGGTGATAGAAACGTCAAATCCAGTTATTCAATGATCATTCCTCATACAAAGGCTGTTGGCCCTTATGTGATTATTATTATTATTATTATTTTTTTGATGAAATGGTAGGCCAGCGCCCTTTAATTAAATCAAGGAAGTGGTCCAAAAGGACAGTACAAAAACAGCAAATTAAACTTATGTATGTCTTGAGAGGAATGATGAAATCATTCTTGGGCCTGTGTGTTCCCTTATCCCCCCCCCCCCCCCCTTCCCCCTCCAAACACACACACCCACCCCACTCCTTTTTTTTGGCTCCCGTGATATGCATAATATCCTCTGGATAATTTTCCTTTCTGTTTTTTTTCTGGGCTTTCTTCTAAATAATAAATTTGGGTTGTGAGCTCCCACCACTCTTTCTAAAATAAGGAAATGATTGGAGCAATTATGTACTTGTAGAAACAGAATCCAAACTGTTATTATGTTAGTCTTTTGAATCATATAATGAAGAAAAGTATAGCTGGGTTTTTAGAACTTCTAGGAGTTGCTCATAAGGAAAATTTAGACAAGGCTTCTTCATTACAGAATATGTGCATCAATGTCCATTGAGCATCCTTAGCTTTTTTGTGATATATTTATCCAAAAATTTTTTTTAATCTTTTGTGTCCTATATGTGTTTTTATTTAGAAAGTTTGATCCCATTTGGAAACTCAGATTATCGAATTGTTGGAATGATGACTAGGTATATTATCTTCTACTTAGATTGTAAAATCCAAAGTTGCAATATCCTCCTTTTGAAAGAGGAGAGAGATGCCTGGATTTAACACCAATACAAAAAGATCTATCTATTTGGGAATTGTTGAAAAAAAGGAATATTCATTATTGAATCGGTTAGTTTACCTAGAAATGGGATGGGAAATTGATTTTGTTTTAAACTATAGGTATTTCATTGGTCAATGAGAATTAGACAATCAGCATCAAATTAATATAAGAATATACTGAAGAGAATTGTTTCAATAAATCCGTTAGACGACTAGAAAAAAATGCTTGTAGATAGAGACGACAATGATTACTATATTATGGTTTCGGTGTGCATTTGTCTTGCGTAATCTAATGTTAGTCTGCTTCTTTATGCTTCACCTGTGGAGAAATGCAAATTGTTTTAATGAACCAATGAATTTCTCATTAAATCTGTATTTGTATGACAGGAAATTCTGGTTCTAGCAAACAGCAGAAGTTATTGAACTAAAATCTTCGAATGCATGGAGGCACCTGAGGGAAGATTACTATATACTTCCATCTCTGGGCTCGGTGAAGAGCATAGTAAATTTCATAATGATGGAGATTATGTTAGGAGTGGCCGGGAGGACAAAAACACTTGTTTACCATCATCGAAGTCTCTGAATCAACTCTATCCATATCAATTCTCTGATGAATCAGACTTTTGTGATGATGGATATGTTTCAGGTGAAGATCATTCTGCAGCTCCACTGTATAATTCGACCCCTGAAGTGAACTTGAGAAATGTCTTGAGCGGAATAGTCTCAATCCTTACTGGCCGAAATAAATTATCTAGTGGTGAAGAGATTCAGCAAGACTCTAGTCCAAACATATCATTCCTGGGGTCTGCCGCTAATGGAGATACATTCTTACATTCCTCAGTTTACTTACCAAGTGCACCACCACTTCTTGAGCCAATTAATTTTGACTATAATGCTTATAGAGAAGTCTTGGAGGCAGAACCACCGGAATGGTTGCCAGATAGTTTGACTACAGTCTGCATGCTGTGTACTGCTCCTTTCACACCCCTTACACGTGGAAGACATCATTGTCGGTTTTGCGGAGGTGTATTCTGCAGAGCTTGCACAAAAGGGAGGTGTTTGTTGCCGGTCAAATTCCGGGAGAGAAACCCACAAAGGGTCTGTGACATCTGCTATGATAGGCTTGATCCGTTACAAAGCATATTGATAAATTCCGTCAGCAACGCCGTTCAGAGGGCGAAGCATGATGTCATAGACTGGACCTGTGCAAGGGGTTGGCTGAATTTTCCAGTGGGGTTATCAATGGAGCACGAAATTTATAAATCTACGAACACATTGAGGAGTTATTATCAGGTGATTCTATTATCTATATTATCTATATATATGACTTTACACTTGTAGAAGTCTCCATTTTTTTAGTTCTTTCCTTAATCCCTGAAACAAAACCTTCTTTGCAACTTACATATGTTTAGCCCTCAAAATTTTGTCATCTTTTTTAATTCTCACTTTTATATATAGTCTTCCTTGTCTACAATGTATCTCCTCTTGTTTGCACATCTGTCACTTACTAAATTCTTTTGTTGCCAAGTCATTCATCAGCCCTCTATATCTGGCCACCATAGTGTCTCTTCTTGTGTGCCTCCATTTTTTATGAGACTCAAAAGTGCCATTCCCTTCTATTAGCTTCTGTCACTTATTCTCCCTTTCCTTCAAGTATGTTACTGGAAAATATAGGTTTGCCTGTTTTCATACCATCTTTTTCCGCAGATATTTTTAATGTATTAAGAATTTCCACTTCACGGATCAACATGTCATCATTATTTGGTGCATACTTTGTTAACTTAATAATATACATATTTCCTGAAATTGTATCTCCATAATATCTGATTGATTTTACATTGGTTTTTTTAAATAGGGAAACTTAAAATGATCATAATAATCCGGAAGGATGAAAGAAAGAAGAACATTTGTTTCATGAATTCTGGAAATATTGATGGAAATTGGATACAGAATTATTCTTCAATGTTCTTAATAATAAGGTTTTTTTTTCTACATTTAAAAACTTGACATGAGGCAATTTGGGTTTGTTCTTATGTGGCCTCTGTGAGATCATAAGTGTAATTGCAATATAAGGTTAAGATGTAGACATTGTATTTTGAGCTTTGATACATTTGTACAGTTACCTTGAACCCATTAGATAGTTGATATTGATGTTACACCATGATCCTTGAGTACCTAAAGAATTCAATTATTGTTTCTTTCCTTATAAGAAAATAACTGTTATCATTCATAGTTAATTCACTGTTCATTTGAGGTTATTGTAATAAAATAACTCGTAGATGTCTTCTTGATTGACTAGTTTTTTGGTTTTCTTTATTATTATAATTTCGAGTATTATGAAGTTTTTGTATAAATATCCTTAATATGAATCCTAAAATTTATCCTTTTTTTTCTTTTTTTTGGGAAAAAAGAAGCATGAATTCCACTTATTTTTGTGCTTAATACTTTGATTTCTTGGATAACAGGCTTCTAGGTTAAGCCCTGAGATGTCCATCCCCCCAGCAATTCTTAAAGGAGCTAAAGGGCTTGCAATTTTAACAGTTGTCAAAGCTGGCGTGCTTCTTACTTACAAACTGGGCACTGGGCTGGTGGTTGCTCGAAGGTCTGATGGATCATGGTCTGCACCATCTGCCATAGTCTCCATGGGATTGGGATGGGGAGCACAGGTACGTATTTGAAAAATGTGAAATTTTATTGATTCAAATATCTTCTTTTTTTTAACAAGTTGGAAACATTTATGATGTTCTAAAAACTATATAAAAATCATCTTAACTGATTGTCTTGCGGATGGACGGATACTTGAAATAGTGTTGGAGTTGGAAAAAGGAGTGCTACAGTGAATATTTATGAGCAGTCTTTGGATATGCTGTGCGGTCGTGTATATGCGGCCGCATGTATACGGCCCCATATGCAGGCCAGGCCCACATATGTGGTCCATGTTAAGCGGATGCACAAACCTTGACAAAAAGGAGAGGAACTTTTGGCTGAATCTATTGTGGTGTTGTGGAGGTGATTTGTTTATTGTGTTGTGTTATAATTTCAACCACTTGACACGTGATTGTAATTGTTCATCAAGATTCTTTGAATAAAAAAATAGCTTTGGAAGGTTAGTAGTCTTTAATATTTATGTTGTTATCTATTGTTTAGAAATAATCATTTTATATTTAATATCATAAAAAAATACAAAAACGTATATTCTCCCGCCTACCACATATACTCTATGTGGTATCCTAGCCGCACACAAATCGCATATTGCATTTCCGAACAGGCGAACACTGCTTACAAGAAACAACTAATCTTTGGAGTAATGAGCTTGAAGAACAGTCAGATGGCGGGATATAGATGAATTGAATTATGGATTTAGTTGATAAAATTAAATAGATGCTTCGATCAATTCAATTTCTCAGATTAAGTGACTGATGTTCGCTGTTGATATTGGCTAAATTAATAATATGATAATCAAGTAGTTAAGTCATTTTCCCCCCAATACTAGAAGACAAGGACAAATACATAAGAGTTGAAGATGAAGAAGAGGGAAATTTGCAGTGGCTTGTTCAGGTTTCTCAGAAGGATGGAAAAAAATATTACCAGGATGCAGACATATGCTAGTATTCCTTTTTTTTTTAGTGAAATTTTGGAGCATTATTTAATATGAAATGATGCCCCTCTAACAAAAGTGGAGATGAGGGATATCCCAAAATAAAAGTGCAAAAAAATGAAGATAGAGAGAATAGGAATACAAAAATTCCCCTATATTAGTAAGGTCAAGACTCAAAAGATTCTGGGAAAAACAACGTCCTCCTAATTATAGTCCTAAGGAACAAACAGAGCTATATCCTTCTACCAATAAGAGCACAAATCCAAAGTCCGTATAGAGTCACCTTGATGATTTCCCAAATATTCACTATGTAGATTCTTTTGTTTTGAAAGATAGCTTCATTCCGGGTCCACCACACACTCCAACACGCGGCATGAGGAATGATGACACAAAAACTTAGCATGTTGACTTCTATCCCCTCCCCCCATTAACCTTTCACGTAAAAAAGCCACATTCTACAATATTTGAGAAAAAAACAATTCTCCCCAAGCGCATCACTCACTTTCACCCATATGCTTGAGCTATAGTGAATTAGTGACAACCGAAAAAGAGGTGATGCTAGTATTAAGTTGGTTGATATGAGTTCTCATCTGATTTATCTTCTTTGAAATTGTTTAAATAATGAATGTTGTTTTTTTTTAAAATAAAGGCTTCAGCTCTAGGAGATCCTTACGGACGTCATTAGTCATAGTTGTGACTATTCCTCATCTTCCATCTCAAATCAATGTTGTCTGATAATTTCCGCCTTTTTTTAACAGATTGGTGGCGAGCTTACAGATTTTATTATTGTGCTCACGGTTCAAAGTCTGTCAAGGCTTTCAGTAGTCAAATGCATTTCTCACTTGGGGCGGGCTTGAGTGCCGCAGCAGGTCCTGTAGGAAGAGTGTTAGAAGCAGATCTTCGTGCTGGTGATAGGGGATCTGGCATGTGCTATACTTACAGCTGCAGCAAAGGTATGCTTTATTTTTCACCGAGTATTTTTTTTATGAGATAAGGTAGGAACTTACCACCATTCATTAATGAAATCTGGTACAGTGCCATAATCAAAACAAAAGAAGGGCAACAGTAGATGAGTAGTCGACTAAATGACCTGCTAATCAGAAAACAACAACCAGGACCAAAAGGAATTACAATCAAACAGCAGTAGCAATTTGACTCAATTTCATACAGTCCAAACAAGGACATCCTAATTGCTCGTGAATGATTTGATTACTCTATCCTGAACCGGGATGATATTTTGTCTCTCAGGGTCCATTTTGATCCGAGATTCAAAAGCGGTGATTCTCATAATCCTGCGTTCCAAACCCAGCTTTTTAAAAGCATATATTTCATAACTTTTTTGTCAATGGGTTATTTACATGGTAAAAGTGGGGGGTGGTGTTTGAAAAGCTATATGCAGAAAGGTGTTTGGATCCGCATTTGGGAACCTTACGCTTTACAAAAAAAAATCCACCCAAACAAGGCTTCTGTGTATTTAATTTTGAAATGAATTCAGAATCATGTAATTTATTTTTACCTTGAAATCTATCACTCTTTCATATTTTTATTTTTCTGAGGGTCGGGTCTGGTTGTGCTTGGGTTGACCTATTCCATCTTCGGGTATGGTTCATCCAAAATCACTGCCTTAACCCTCTTGGGTTGGGGGCATGATGAGTGGTTTAGGCATATGTCTACTTTTATTCCCTTTTTAATTTCTTCTGAAGGCAAACATATTTCAAATTATGCAAATAATTCTCCAAACCTAAACAGATTTGTGAGTGCAGTTTGATTAATGGAGGTAAGAAACTCATAAATTGGGGTGAGAATATAAATGAGATGGTTGGTTAGTTTGATGTGTATAGCTGATGCTATAAATTGTGAGCTGTAAAGCTGCATCGACATGCATGCCCTTTTCAATGATGTTTGGATTTAATTAAATAAAATACCAATTATACAACCAATTTAGATACATGTTATTTGGTGAAATTGGAACAGGTGCCTTTGTGGGGGTTTCACTGGAAGGCAACATCGTCGCAACACGGATGGACACCAATCTGCGCTTTTATGGAGACCCATATCTTACGACCACAGACATTCTTCTTGGAGCTGTGGAGAGGCCCCGAGCTGCCGAACCTTTGTACTCTGCTCTGGATGACCTGTGCACAAATCTAAGCTGTTAGCATCTCTTGTGTGAACATTGCCCTCCCATTGGAAAGCAAATCTCTAGTTCTTTTAGACTCCTCTGTCTGTTCTTCTCTTCATTTAGAAAAGAAGGGTTGTGATACTTGTGAGGAGGCTTTGCAATCCGCAACTGTACAGCTATCATAATTAGTTACTGCTCATTCTTTGTGGGTTGTTTCTATAAACATTTATCATGTACATAGAAAAATAAATGTAATTTATATGACTTGTATATATTGCTTTACAAAATGTGATATGGGTACCCAGTAATCTTTGTATGAAGTATTTGATCTGACCTCACAAGATATTTTGGATTTAAAACAATTCAAAGAGATGGTTGGATTTAGGCAGGGAACTAACAAAATCATGTCAATGATAATATCATCTTATTTTTTGTGAGTACATTAGTAAAAATGTTTAGTGAGACATTGGATTTTAAACAAAGTCTTACTAAACTTTTATTGAAGCACAGGATACCCAAGAACTCATGTATTCTAACAAACAATTTTTCCATATAAATAGTATTAGTACCAGCACTAAATGTCTACTTTGCTGCTCAATATGATTTAATAATTACTTTCCTAATGTAATAACCCAATTAATATAAATATATAACAAAGACAAATCAACAGTAAGACAAGAAACTCATGTTATGTTGACCACACAACATGCATGTCAAGATCTCAAGCAACTCCACGTGATCCATGCCCTCATCTACATATTCTCTGCTAATATCAACAATATATAGTTAGAAATAGATATCATTTATCCAAAAAATATCCGTATCCGATCCGAATTCGTATCCGAAAATACAGAAAATATCCGATATCCGATTCGAATCCGTATCCGAAAAAATATTTGTATCCGATTTGAATCCGTATCCGAAAATGCAGAAAATATCCGATATCCGAAAATCCGTATCCGTATCCAAACCAAATTATCCGTATTCGAAAATTTCGGATCGGATCGGATATTACCTATATCCGATCCGAACAATATCCGTATCCGAACTGTTATTTTATTTATATATGTTAGAATTAGTTTTAACCCTTAAATGAATATCAAATAACTCATAATCTAGGGCAAAACACAAACTTATTTAACCATGTTGAATATTTGTTTAACTATATTAGGATTTGTGTTTTTTATGTCTTTAGTGGATACCTATTTAATCATGTTAGAACTTAAGATTTTATAAATTCTTTAATTTTTTCCTGGTTCAGATATTTCAGATATTATCCGAATCCGTATCCGGATTTTCGGATCGGATACGAATATGTGTTTTGGAATATCCATTGGATATCGGATACGAATATTTTTTCGGATATTCAATTCGGATAAGGATACGGATATAGGCCTATCCGATCCGTATCCGTCCGATTGACAGGCCTAGATATCATATTGCAGACAAAAGGAGACAGAAATGGCGGTGAAGGTTTATGGTCCAGCTTATGCATCAGCAGCAAGGAGGGTCGTGGTGTGTTTGATTGAGAAAGATGTGGAGTTTGAAATCATTCATGTGGATCTCCTAAAAAGGGAGCAAAAGAGTCCCCAATTCCTCAAATTGCATGTAAAACCAATCATCAAAAACACACAAATAAATCTCATATTGGTTTTTACCACACTAACTTTTGATGGTTTGTTCTCCAGCCATTGGGATGGTACCAGTGATCCAAGATGGAGACCTCACTCTATTTGGTAAGTACAGATTTCAATTCAACTCTTATTTGCAGCCTATATAACCTCCTATTATATATATCAAACCTACAGAGCCTCGCGCCATCATTCGATACTACGCAGAGAAGTATGCGTCACGAGGGATGGACTTACTGGGAAAGACAACAGAGGAGAGGGCAATTGTTGAACAGTGGCTCGAAGTCGAGGCGCAGAACTACCAGCTGCCTGTATATGATCTGGTGGTCCAGATTATGTACCATCCGAAGATGGGACTGTCGTCCGACGAAGGACTTATAAAGGAGAGTGAGGAAAAGCTGGGGAAGGTGTTGGATGTGTATGAGGAGAGGCTGTCCAAGTCAAGGTACTTGGCAGGGGACTTCTTCAGCCTTGCTGATGCATCTCACTTGCCATTCACACAGTATTTAGTGAATGATGTGAGGAAAGGTTATCTCATCAGGGAGAGGGAGCATGTGAGTGCTTGGTGGGAGGACATCTCCAACAGGCCTTCCTGGAAGGTGCTTAAGCTTTAGTTGATATTGTTTGAGGAGTTGTGTTCTGTTGGATTGAGAAGAAGGCCATGAAATAAATGATGGAATTTTTGCATAGTTTTGGTGTAGCATGTAAGTGTGACAAGGAGGTCTTATGTTTGAATAATTATAAAATGATACATCCTGCCCCCTATTAGCCCCCAAAAGTTTGGAGTTTTTTCTTCAAGTTTATATTTGTCTAATAAATGCATACTATTATGAAAAGTAAAGTATATACCTAAATAAACTCATACATATTTTTATTTTCTGAAAAAAATGAAAATAAATAAATCCATGCACTGCATTAGAGGAGCATATACTGCAGTAGAACAATATACAATACTCCACTAGTAGAGTGTACAAGCAGTTGGGTGCTCGCTTCTAGGCTGCAGATGAGATTATAAAAAAGACTGAGTGTATCAGCACTCTTTGATGATTAATTATGAATGGTTCTTTAGTGTGCAATAGATTAAAGGCTAAAGTATGCCATTTGGAAAATTACAAGAAATCTAATTAGTAATGAATACATCAAACCAGTCCAAGAAGGGAAAAAAAATGTTGTGTTTCAAATGTGACGTGGCTCACAATGAATTTGTTTTATAAAGTGGTGGGTGGCAAATAAGTGATGAGTGAAATTATTCTAAAATGCAAGACATGATGGATAGGCATATACAACATGTGTATTCATATAAACATGAAATGAACTGTAACTTCCTTTATATATATACTAGCATAATTTGCTCATTGGCTACTTGGCTACAAATAGTCTATTCATATTCAGTTACATGCATAAAAGTTCATTTTGTTTTGAGCTGTTGAGAAAATTGAGTCATGTTTTATCCTATGTTTAGAGGAATATTAGTATTCATTCACGATGTCTGAGCTGCGCCGCTTTAGTTGGAGAAATATATTTAAGGATGAGTAGATAAGTTTGGTTAAATTTTATTGTTTCTCAATTGAAAACCAATTTAATCAATGAAGTTCATAAATCTTTACTCACAAAACAAATCAATGATATTTTCTAGGAAAATATTACGTACAGTACTTATTACAGCCTTAATTTTAGTCCACACATATTTTGATTTTTAAAAAAAGTAATATAGTCAATCTGACGAGGTGTATGTTTTTACGCATTGTAAAGAGTAAATTCAACAAAAATCATAAAACAAAACGTGGGCCCCACCTACATGGATACCACCTCACAACATGTGATTGTTTTTTTTGAGGAAAATGTAGTCATTTTCTATTCCCATAATAAGAAAGAACATGACTGAGTAAGATAAGAAGAGTAGAAAATCAAAAAATAAAGAAAAAACAAAAACAAAAGGAAAATACACATCCTCATGGTGCCTAGAAATGCAGCCCGTATCAACCCAATTGCATCCACCGAGGATAGGTAGAAAAGACTTCAACCTCTTCCCCGTAGGACCCAACTACTCAGTGATAATGATTGCATTTCCTCTCACCACCTGTTCTTTTACCCACCCTCTCAATGACAGATATACCCTCCTCCCTCCCTCCCCATCCCCCCTTCCACTCTAACCCCAAAACTGTCATTTCCCACCCTCACCATCTTCATCAAACCTTTGATTTAGGGCCGGCTCTCTCTCTTCAACCAACCAATCCATGAACAAGATGAAGACGATCGGATGAAGATGAATCCCAACAATGGCCTCGGCCTGGTAAGAAGAAGATGATCGAAGTTTTGGTCTATTCTCGTGGTCGAAGGAGACGTTCGCTGGGGCCTACGGTGGTCAAAGAAGGGGAGGTCGGCGATGGAAGAAGGGGGGGGGGGGGTCGTTGCGGCCTGCGATGGTGGTCGAAGGGGAGGAGCAGCCAAGCAAGTCGAAGAAGGAGAGGGGCAGTCGTGCAGGTTGATCTGTTACGGTCGGTCGGCTGGTCGAAGACCCACTTTTTTGTGTTTTAAATGTTTAAAATTGTTGAATTGATGCGTAAGCGGGCGCATACCCGGTTTCTGCCCACTTATGTGTGCGCTGACCGCATATCGCTACATTCTGGCCTACACAGTTCGGTAGGCATACCGAACCGCCTGTATGGTCGCATCTACGGCCGCACAGTGCGCATATTAGAACACTGTTGTGCTGAAGACATGCTGAAGATGGGCCTGCAAAATGGAAATAATGTACCAACACTCTTGGAAATCTATTAATGAAATCAAGGTAACAATACATTTTCCTCAAAAATAAATATGCGATAAATTAAAAGCTAAAATTTGTCATTTGGAGAATTATAAGAAATCTAATAATTAGCAATAAATACATCAAACAGTCCAAGAAGGGAAAAATAAAACCGATCAGTCACTCAGGGTATGTTTGGTTGACACGTAGGATTGAGATTCTGTGAATCCTGGAATTCTAAATCTAAGTGGATTGGGATTGTAAATCATGTCAACCTGTTTGGTAAGGAACATGATTCAAAAAATACGATTGAAATTCTCAATCTCAATAATGTGTTTAGTAATGCATGTATTATAATATAAAAAATATGTGTAACACTCAGGCTTACACTGCAAGAAATTATTCGGTTTACCCCTGAATGGACTCACGGCTTTAAAACGCTTCTCGGTGTGCAAAAGTTGTGTTCACATATAAGCACAGACCAGTGTTCAAGAATGCGGGATGTGGTTTGCATGCGGTTGGGGTACCGCACAGAGTATATGCGGTATGCGGGAGTATATGCGGTTCTATAATTTTTTATAAATAAAAATATATGATGCATTTATAAATATAACAAGATAAATATTAGAATGTTAGAAGCATTTAACTTTTTATGCTCATCATCCAAAGTGGTATGCAAAATTTTTTATAAATAAAAATATATGATACATTTATAAATATAACAAGATAAATATTAGAATGTTAGAAGCATTTAACTTTT
Organism: Acorus calamus; assembly: GCA_030737845.1. NCBI lineage: Eukaryota > Viridiplantae > Streptophyta > Magnoliopsida > Acorales > Acoraceae > Acorus > Acorus calamus. The sequence goes on along the minus strand of CM060858.1, from coordinate 9,282,812 downwards.
TATGCTCATCATCCAAAGTGGTATGCAAAATTAACCTTAGAATATAAATATAATCATATCATGTTGTTTTTAATAGATAGCATTTGATGTGGCAATTACATGAAAAGAAAAATAATAATAAACAACGGTCTACTAGAAAATAACACGTTTTTAGCTAATAAAAATAAATTAACTAATAGATCAAAACTATATACAATGATGATGTATAAAAAACACTTCTCACAATTTTAAACCAAACCAAATAAAATAAAATAAAAATAGGTGTCACAAAAGTGGATGGGTGAGTCATCTTGATAAAATAATATAAAAGAGGGGATAATAAAAGTGGTCATGTACTTCTCTTCTCATACGAGACAAAGAGAGGAGAGGCTGTGTGTATGTGAGAGAGAGAGAGAGAGAGTGATTGAAACAGATGGAGAGACAAAAATAGAGAGAGATCAGAGGGAGAGGATGAGAGACAGAGAGAGATGGACAGTGTGAGCCAGAGATACAGAGCATGCCTAGATCTGATCGAAGAAGATCGGAAAACCGAAGATTGAAGAAAGCCGGTTGTCTTGCTGCTGTCGTTGAAGAAGAAGATCGGAGGAGAAGAAGACCCCCCTTTGTTCTATGCAGGGCCGTCTGAAGAAGAACATGCAGGTCGGGAAGAAGAAGAACATGTCAACTGAAGAAGAAGACCCCCTTTGTTTTATGTAAAAGCTGGTTGAAGACGAAGACCTCTTCGTGTATGTGTGTTTTTATTAGTTAAAAAAACCAAAACTTGTGCGCCCGCTAAGCGGGCGCACATGCGGAATCGGGCCGCATATGTGGGTCATACCCGCATATGGCCCAATTCCGCCGAAGGCGGTTCGGTCTACTGATCAAACCACCTGTGCGGCCGCATATGCCGCCTTTCAAAATAGTGGCACAGACTATCTCCTCCCATTAGGTGATGTGGGACTAAACATTAAACCCTCACCTAATCTATGGACCTCTTGAGACTATTGGACTTCCCCTCAACTGATCAGGCATCACAGATAATTATGCACTTTATATCATTTTTCTGCATAACATACATATCTATCAATATATATTACATTGCCAATATTGTATGCATCATATATGATTACAATTAATGATGTCACTCTATATGCAAAATGTGACATGTGATATGTTTAGATTATCATAGGGGGACATAAATTAGTGGGTTGTTTCAAAATGAGTAAAAAAAACAACACGACCGTGAGTATCTTAGGTCCTCCCTCCACCCTTAATTATTCTAAAAACCATGGAGCTTTTGAAATCGATACATCATCTAAACAGCCCTCCTGGCATCAGTGGAGAAAGAATATAATATTTCTCGATTGCCATCATGTAACATGTCAAGTACATAGAAGTACACTTGGTTGTTCACAGATATCTCAAGAATACGATCCACCAATGTCATCACATCAGCAAACTTGGGACTATGTCAGTGTTACCATATGCAAGATTTGTCCTTATTTCTAGTATCTCACACATACAATCTATGGAACCTCCCAATTTCTGTCTAACTGCAATTATGGGCCTCTTTGGTGGGACACATACTAGTGGTAGAGGGCTCGGTTGACGGGGGCTAGTGGCTTCATCACCAATATTGGACCTGGTTGATATTGTACTTTGAGTAGGGTGCTATATGTGTGGTGGGCAGTGAAGTGACTATCTTCTTGGTCCTCGGCTGTAGCAGAGTCATAATTTCGAAGTTTCTTTTTCCCCCCTAGCAAAAGATACTGATGTGGGGGTGTAAACATCCACTCCCTTGGCAGCGCGTATCCATCAAAAAGGAATTCTAATCCCTCTTCAAAATAAAGTGGCTTGAGTTTAGAACTTCTCCACTTCGGAGTTGTTGTATTCAGTATAAAAAAACAAAGAGCGATCATAGTTTATTATTACATGTGAAATTCCAAAATTTATGAACATAAAACGTGACATAAATAATTAGAAAAATGTCATACCTTAGAAAAATCAATCCACCATTATCATGGAATGTCATATGTCATATGTCCCGGTCACCTCATTAAACCATGCCCTGTCTAACTCTGAAGAGCTTTCCATGTTTGTCATTCTTTTCTAGTAGTGTCCTAATGGTTTTTAAACTGGTCATTCAGATAGTGAATCTGTCTCCAATTCAAATCTTATCTCTAAGTTATCATATCCCGCCTTATTGAGGGTCTGGTCAGGTTTGTTCCCCATTCTCATCTCATCTAAGTAGATCCTAACAAATACCTCAACGTTTGGCATTATCCCACACAGTCTTCACTTTGTTCAGATCAACTGGCCTCTTCCCCTCTCCCCAATTGGCCACCTTCTTGGTATTTTATCTAATAGTTGGTGGGTGGTTGTTCTCCATCTAGCATATTGTATTACATAACATTGGCTACTCATGAAATGACTACGTAAATGAGTTATACAGAATTGCATGAAGAAGGACTCTATACTGCAAATGATATTCACATGAAACACATGACCAAATATACCTAATTGTACCACTCATATCACATCAAGTTCAACCTGATGAGTAAAATATGGAAAATGAAAACAATATACCAGTTTCAGCTTGCAAATGTAAGTGTTATCATACTTTGCTATCAACACATGGAGGGAGTACATGTTCAAAATGTCTAAATAACCACAGTTATAAATATAAAATGTCAGCAAATGTGCAAATGTATTATAGGTTCCATGTTACATTTGAAAGATGGTTTATAAAACAAAACTATCACGAAGACCAACTGATATACCAAACTGAAACCCTTCCAAAAAGTACAACGGGAGCTTGCATATTGCATGTCAGAGGGGTAAACACACAATACATGATACAAAGGGCTAACCAAGTTCTTATACCTTGATAGAATATTTGCAACATCAGAGAAATAGAGAAATGTAGAAATCCAATGGGAACCAATTAGGTGCGGCGAATGGCGGGTGCGGCCGTGATCACGGGCCGTCGATCACGGGTCATCGCATCCAACGGTCGGATGCGATTCACATCGACCGTCGGATGTGATGGACCCGTGATCGGATGACCCATGTCGCGGCCGATAGAGAGGAATGATATTGTGCGGGTCGTGCGGTCGTGCGGCGTCGACCACGGGCCGTCGATCACGGGTCCATCGCGGGTCCATCGCATCAGACGGTCGGGGGCGATTCACATCGACCGTTGGATGTGATGGACCCGCGATCGGACGACGCACGTCGAATCCACACGACCCGCATATTATCATCGACATATATATATATATAACAGTTTGGGATGTAGGATAACTCAAGAATAAGAAGGAATAGGAAAAAAGTTTGCTTGTTCTACAAGAATATATCCTGATAACTATGCCAAGTTAGCATAAGCCTTGATTACTATTCTAGGGGAGGGTGGAAATTGTGTATCAGGTTTATCTATGCTAATAGATAAAAATATCTAATCATTTTAAAAAGAAAAAAATGAACACAACCCCTTGAAAGTTTGCAGATATCCAAATTGACCCCTCTTTATTTGAAATATCCATAAAACAGCATGTATTTATGCAGTTAATTCAAATCCCTCCCCACTGTTACTATGTTTAAACTAGTGTTTGGTTAACCTAATTCAATATCATAAAAGTTAAAGACCCAAGGAATATAAATGATAATCTGCAGTAGTACAGACAAAGAGAGAACGGAAACACACAAATAATTTTTAGTTTGGAAGATTGAAAACTCTCTGTTTTATATGCTTTACATAATCTTGTCTAGACTATATAAAGACACATTACAATAACTATTTATTAGTTATGAAACTACTCAAAACCAACCACTACTTCTATAACATAACTACGTACAAATACAGTGTGTAACTGATTATCACTAACGGAGACATCCACTGTTTGTTTATCAGCCCCCCGTAAGGATTTCAATAAATTGAATTAAGTGAATTTGAGTGAACGTCAAGGGAGTCCCTTTGTAAATATCTCTCTCATTTGAGCGAACGTCAAGTGAATGAATTATTGAGAATTAGATCACCAACAAAATGATAATCCTCCTCTAGATGCTTTGTCCGAGTAGGGAAAACTGGAATACAAGATGATGATGATAGATGATGATGATAATAATAATAATAATATCTTTTATACTACACTACATAGATAGTCATCATTTTCATATGTAATATAGTACAAAAGATACTATTATTATTATTATATCTTCATCTACCACAGTTCACCCAGATATTATATGTTTTTGAAAGTTTATAAATTAAAATTTTGGGTAGTATACTAACTCTATGCATTATTGTTACATTTTCTCGTAATCCATAATGAATAAAAATCCTAATTAACAAATGAAAAAAAAAAGTGGGTTAAAAAAAAATACATCAGTTTGATAATTTGGGCTGCATCAATTATGCATATAAGTTACTTCATAAAATAAACCCTGATTAATCACTCGAATCCCACTTTTGAAAGATTTTTATGTTTACAAAGATTAATGATTTGCATAAAGTATTATCCTTCACTATATAACCTCTTTTTTGGTTTTCACCAGTATCTCAATTATTTCTCATCCTATATAGAATAATATAACTCATAAAATAAAGTGAGAAGGGAGTGAAAAATATTTCATTAGCTTCAAATTAAATTATGCTAGACAGATTAGGTTATAAAATGCAATATATAAGATTCATGCCAAAAGAACTTGTATGCCAAAAGAACCTGTTAGGGCATCATTTTTTAACATACGAAGGTTCCAACTTGTTGTGATGCCAAATGTTAGCCATTCAAAAAGGATGCTATGTGAATGGAATGAAATTTCTGTGAGTTGCTCTTTAAGCATGAAATAGTAAGCACTCACATTTTTGTTCTTAAAAACCATACATTAGTTTTTTTTTTTTATGGAAAGATAAGCATGAGCCTCAATTGTATTAATTAAGGGGAGCATGTCAAAAGCAAAGAAAATAAGTAGATGAGAGGTCTACTTATTAAAAGAAAACAGAAAAACTACTACCCCTCAATTAAACACTACATGTCCCCGCACAGGCAAGACCCCAGTCCATAATGAAATGTAAGACTATATCCCACGGATACACTCTTTCATTATGAAAAATACAATTATTCTGAGTCAATCAAAGAGCTCAAATAACTGCCAACACAAATGATTGGGATACCTTAGCCTTGATGCTCATGTCACCCCTCACCCTTAAACGCCTATCTGCTTCCCAAAGTTCCTGCAAATTGGAAAAATTCACAGACAGACCCGTTGCCATGCTAAGTCTAGCCCAGATCAGTTTCACAACCGAACAATCCACCATCAGATGAGTGACTGATTCCTCCCCCTCGCCACACATAACACAAGTCATGTCCGCTAGTGGATCCCAATGAGACCAAAAAACCATACATTAGTTATATATATAACATTACTATTTACTATAATCATAAAAATATGAGATCATTTTATCAATAACAAGATTTTGTTTAGTCACCTCTTCAAAAAAAAATTATCCAAGAAGTCTCTTGTAAGGTCAGATCAAATACTTCATATGAAGATCACTGGATGGGCATTATGCAGGAGCCTAAGCCCATGTTTGATTGGAAAATTAGGGGTGGAATATGTAGGAAGAAGATGAAATAGTAATAAAATCGGTGTTTGGAAGATTGGTATATCAGCATAATTAACTAGTATAAAGTGTTACATTATTCCTACTACCCCTGGAATTAAGTTATCTATCAATCAAACAAAAAATCATTTATTCTTCACAAAAAATTGTCTATCAAGCTATTAGGGGTAAATGATTCTCTGTCACAAATAAAATAGGGGGTTAAGAACTTCCATTTTTAAGAACAGAATCTGAGATCCAAAACCAGGGTTTTTTTTCCTCGAAGATTTTGTGTGGTTTTGAAATCCAAAACCAGACCATTGTTTTTAAAGCATTGTTTGGATCCACAATGGAAAAGACAGAAATGCCACCGCGGATCCAAACTTATTTTGACCAACGCTCAAAAAGCTCTGACAAGTATGCTTTCGGATAGTGCTACAAGGTATTCTTATTAGATATCTCTTCTAACCGGGATGTCATTGTCTCGTTCCCCCAATCTTCTCTTGCTTTTTTCCCCCTCTTTCTGAAACTTTAACTTTCTTCTCTCCTCATCCCCACTCTCGCCCCCATCGCTTTCGGATTCTGTAATTCAACTTTACTAATGAAATCAAATAATAAAATCTAGGCTTAAAAAAAAAGTTGTTTCAATATAGATAAAAAATAAATCATTTTCTATTATATTGTGTTTCTAGTTATTTTTATTGAAAAAATATAATAATAAAAATTTTGTTGTTTAATGATAATGAATAAATTGTAAATAAAAAAAAATTGAATATGATGTAAATATGATATTATAATAAGTGAAAAATTCATTAGACATGTGGTCTCATAATTTATAAAAGGTGATATGTGATTTAACATATGATTACGTGAGTCATCTTTATATCGATAAAATAATTAAGTGATACAACACAAATTTCAATGAGACCTAAAATACCGATATCAATTTATTCTCACATATTATAACATAATTATACCCTTAAACAGCATTTAGTCTAATTCTCTCTTATTACTCTCTATACTTTCCCTATTCTTCCATCCTTGGGGCCAAGTAGTTCTGTTAAAATGACCCAACCTAAACAGGATGTTCAAGGCTATCATAAGGCCACAAAATGTTGGAACTAAAATCACAAAATCAATGTGTGCTCACCCAAAAAAATGAAATCGGCAACCAAGACTGAAAATCAAGCAAAAAGAACACGAAACCCCAAAATTTTCAAAAATCAAACATAACAAGATAAATAAAATTTTCAAAATAATGAAAAAAAAATGGTCTTCAGAGGCAACAAGGAGAGAATACCCATCACCAGCTTCATCACGAGACCTAATTTGATAGATGGATAGATAGATTTTGAGAGAGAGAGAGAGAGAGAGAGATCGAGCAGCAGATAATGAATTCAGATTGAAAACTAATATATATAACCATCAGAAACCATAATCGTTTCAGGCATCATTTTCTGTCCACACGTAATACCCGCCGCTTCAAAACCCCCCTCTCTCAACCCTCTCAAGGAACCCTAATCACACATTTTTAAAGACGAACAAAAAACAGGGGAGAGGTTCAGATGTCGTCCTCCGCAGGTAAGCTTAACTTGCGGTCACAATCCTATATTGAACGTCCAAACATTGAAATGTGAAAACATTGAAAAGTGAAAGGTAAACCTCCCAGTTAATCAGAATATCCAAAAATTAAAAAAAAAAAGGAAAAATTAATTAGGAGTCCATAGGGATACCCTTGTATTAACTATTAGTCCCTGAAACATTTTATCCTATCAATAAGTTCCCAAGTACCAAATCTATTATCTTTGGGTCCCTCTACAAACAGACGTTTAAAATACCTATTCTACCCTCCCATTTAAAACTATTCTCTCACCATAAAGCATTTCCTTACCCCTCTCCCCCATCGTCTCTACCCATCTCGCTGACTTTCTCTCTCACAAAACCCTATCTGTCGAAGCCCTCCTCTCCCATTCTCATCTTCGTTGAAGCCCTCCTCTCCCTATCCCATTCTCATCTCCATCGAAGAAGCCTTCCTCTCCCCATCATCGAAGCCCTCCTCACCATCGATGTCCTCGGAGATGTCGTTCAAATTTGTTCAGAGCTTATTGTTTATTAAAAGAGATGTTGCATAAAGACTGATTGTTATCAAGGTTTGTACTGCCTTCTGCTTTTGAAATTTATCATTCCCCTAAATTGAAGGCATCACTTTACATATGCCATGATTTTGTGTTTCATTCATTAGTTATGACAATCAAGAAAAAAATATGGTTGTATTCTTACTGTAGCCATGGAATTTGTATTTCGTACACAGATTATTTGAATTATAATCAACTCATCTTTTATTTGGGCAACAAATTCTCTCAAATTTGAGTCTATGATGGAGAGAGAGAAAATATAGCAAAAGGAGGGAGGGGGGGAAGATGAGCAGGTGGTTTGAGAGAGGGGGGGGTCTGATTGGCAATAAAAAAATTAGTATGAGTACATTGTTATGTTTCATTTGTACACTCTTAACATCTTGATTGTGTATCCTAACCCTAGGAGACTTAAATCTAGGTTACATATTAAATTGGTTATGGAGGTTTAATTCACAATGAAAAATGTGGGTTTATTTGTTTACATTGTTATTAGTACACTATTATGCTTCATATGTACACCGTTAAATGTTTCTTTTGATTATGTAGTATATTGATATCATTCTAGTGCGTTTTCATTGGTCTGGGAGATATTGCTTTCATTCTAGAGTTTTCATTATATGTACATATAATGCTAACCTTGAATACTATGTTGTGTAAGATATTACAAATATTGCATGTATGGAAGTTATAGAGGATCAATAGCCATTAATGCAGTTGGGTAGGAGGTATTTTTTAATGGTTGATTTTTTGCATGTTTATCTAATGGTATATAAGATATATAAATCTTGAATGCAAATAAAAAATATATGGAATTTCTATTAACCATCTGTGTGTTCCTTCACCCTGCCCACCTGTGGATAAGTATGCTTACTAAAATTCTGAAATAATGATATAGATGAAGCATATGACAAGATACTAAAGTTAGATAATAATTTATTAAAGATCCTGAAGTGCAATGTGTATATAAACATAATAGTTCTCATTTTCCATTTTAGAACCTTCCGATGTTCATTGAGAGTATGCTCTCTCCATCAATAACCCGGTGCTTCTAGATGCTCAAATAATACATTACCTATGATTCGAATTTGACATATTGCCTATAATAATAGGCTATATGACATGAGAATCATAAAATGCCAAGACGAAGAGAGGGTAACCAATATTTGCTTGAAAGAGTACATAGTTGACTAAAATGATATGAATTTATGCAACTAAAAAGAGTGACTATATAATCACGGACTAGTGATAGTAAAATGTTAGAATCACTACATTGTTCGAATCACTAAAAAATTGTGCCCAATTACAGTTTGAATTTGGAACTCTCTCCATCAACAACCCACTTGTTGTTGTCCTGTCTTAGTGGTGGATATGTATATATAATTGTGTGTGTATGTTTATTTTTATTCAAGTATATATAATTCTGTGTATATTTTGGAAGATAGAGAGCAGTCATATCTACAAATAGAATTCAATGTACACTATTATGCTCCTCTTGTATACAATTATCCTTTTTTGTACATTGTTATGCTATCTCTGTACACTGTTATGCTCCTAATATGATATAAAATTTAGCTTAACATTGGTCATCTTAATGTTCAGGACTCTTAATTGCTAGTTTTTCTTGTACTCTTTATAGTTATAAAGGTATCCACATAATAAAAAAAACTTTGAAATTCACTGTTATACTTTTACATTGTTATGCTTCTTCTGTACACTGTTATATTTTATTTGTTATGCTCCTCTTATGCTTCACTTATACAGATTGTTCAGTATATTTTATATTTAATATGAAAAATCCTAATATGATATAGAAACTTGGATTAGTAGACAACTTTTACTCTGGTTAGAGTTTATGTTTTGCAAATTTATTTTTCTGTAACATTGTTTGATAATGCTATGAAGTTTTGCCTTGTTTGAGAAGTGATATGTAGATTTTTTGCTTATTTTTTTTCCTTTTCCAGCATGAGGATAAAATAGTTTTACATTAGTCATTTTAGTAACTAAGACTCTAATTTGCTAGTTTTGCTTGTACTATTTATAGTGATAGGGGTATTCACAAGATAAAAGAACTCCAAAATTCACTGGTATGCTCGTCTTGTACATTGTTATGCTCGTCTTGTACACTGTTATATATTCTATGTTATGCTCCTCTTATGCTCCACTCATATAGATTAGTCAATATATTTTATATTTAATATGTAAAATCCTAATATGATATAAAACTAGTTTAACATTGGTCTTTTTTTTGCATTGTTTATTTTGATCTAGATGCTCAATGAGTTACTTAGGCTTTTAGGCATAGGTACACAGTTGGAGCAGTGATCTCTTGAATTATTTTGTTTGACCCACTCTTAAACATTATTCACCCATTCTACTTGATTTTTAAACAACAATGTAATTGTTTGAATATGTCATATGTTTATTGGTTATGGAGGTTTGATTGACTATGAAAAATCTGGGCATTATGTTAACATTATTCTATGTATATTGATATTCTTCAAATGTACACTTCTAAATCTTCTTTTGATTATATAGCTATAATCTTAGGTGACTATTAAATTTTTTTATCTGTAATGATATATACCTCTTATATTAATAGTGTGACATTGCAATGTGCAGGTTCATTGGCTAAAAAAATATTTCAGATTGACCCATTTCGTGCTCGACGTTGAGGACTGGCCAATCACAATGAATGATCAATGTCCACAACAGGCATCCTACCTTTAATATTTTATTTCAAAGATGCAAAACAAACAAGCATATTTTTATGGATGATTGTGACATGTTTGTGTTCAAATACGATGAACATTTAATAAAGAAAACCAACATGGAATTTGAGCAAAATGACATTCTAAGGTTCCGAATGGAGTATGCAGCAAAAGTAATTTGAATAGCGAAAGAGAATGAGACTCGGATAAAAGAATCGCAAGAAGAGTGAAAGATATAAATAATCGATGTAAATAAAACTTGTAGTTTTTTTTGTAAATCGATGGTGATGATTTAAACAACAAATGTAAATGTTTTATATATCGGTGGGGATGACATTTAAATTTCTAAAATGTTGTCTGAAAGGTTTGCTTGTGATTATGAGTTGAGCATGTTATATGGATTTGTCTGTGTACACTGTTATGCACAATGTGTACAGTATTGTTGCTCATAGATTTAAAAAAAATGTATTACATTGTTATATCATCTGTGTACATTGTTATTGAAGGGTAAAAATGGAAGAATAAAATGCCTATCTAACGACAGTTACTGCCAAGGACCCGGAAGAAATAACTTAGAGACTTTAGGGATTTAAATAAAACTAAAAAAAATCAAGGGACTAAACGTTAATAGAGAGACATTATGAGGGACCTCTAATTAATTTCCCTAAAAAATATCAGAAATAAAAAAATTGGAAGTTCCAAATGATTTTGACATGCACAATCGTAAAATATACACGTGAAAATGTGATTTCACGTGTAGATTCTCTAGTACAATTACGTAAAATAACATAATAATTCAAAGGATATATTATAAAATAGGTTTTTATATTTATACCACTCCACCCTAATCTATTTATTTTATACTATTAAAATATTTAAAAATTATACATATTTATCATCCTAATTATTTCAATCCAAATTTATATTAAAACCGTTAAAATCTTAGAAAAACAATAAAAATACATTTTTTTTATTTTACATATTTTATTTTACCAAACATAATATTTATATAAAAAAATATTAATTTCAACCAGTCATATAAAATTTAAAATGATAAATTTTAATATAAAATAAATTAAATCTTGATTGGAAGAAAAGAATGATAAAATAAAATGGCTCACGGTTGATTTGAAAAGAACAAAAGATTAATTAGGTTATTATGTTTTATTATTTACATTATAACAAATATTATGTTAAGGTTATTTATATCACTTTTACTTCTTACCTAAGAACTAATTATAGTTAAATTTGATTTTAATTAAAAAAAAATTAACAGGTAGACACATTTTTGCATTAAGAAATTCCAATTATATAAAAATAAATATGTTATTGGTGATGGTATAAAAATAGATAATATATATTTTTACAGTGCTGCTACCTGTGCCCCAGAAGTTAGGCCCCATTGATGAGCCCCAATAGGTGGCACTCTCCTATTGGTTCTCTGTTTGACTTTTTCAAACATTCAAAATGACAATTACATGACTACCCTTTTAAGATTTTTAAAAATTGGCTCTAACTAACTAATATCACCATTAATGCTCAATCCCAAAAAAAGGGATAATTGAATCCTCTCCATTATTAATCCTCCTAACAGAATCCAAAAAATGGAGATCATTGAATCCTCTCCTCCGACTGAACATATTCCAAAAAAAATTAAAAACTTAGGGTTTCCAAGTTCGGCAAAACCATACGAACAAAAAAAAGAGACTATGAAGAGTTTCATGTAATCTGATTCTCTTCCCCAGATAAATCGTCAAGAATGGCGAAAAAAAATGTTAGATTTCTTGCCACAATCAAAACTTCACCGTCATGTTTTTTTTTTTTTTTTGATGCGATATAAACAGATCAATTTAGATTAGTTTTTTGCACTTCTTATAAGATGAAATATCTGATTTTCAAAATTAAATATGAAACAATTCCTTTCCATTTTCTATCTCCTATTAATTTGATTGAATATGAAATCCACTTGAAAAATCAGTGTTTGAAATACGTGCATCTGAAATCCAAAAAAATATTGGTTTGAAATCAGTGTTTCAGATACATGTATCTGAATCAAACAAATCCGAATTTTTTTTGAGGTTTGAAAGCATGTGCTAAATCTCTTAATATAATGAAATTGTTACTGCTGCATTGTCTTTGTCTACCAGTGTATCTTGATTAAAGAAAAAAATTAACGTTCTTCAATTGTTTTAGAGTTTCTCGTCTACACAATTCATTTTCTAAGGAAACAAAAATGATGAACGAATACACAAGTTAGAGACATGTATCTGAAAATGTATATAATATACAATTGTTTCTTAATTCAGTGAAACAAAATCTGATTGAATAAACAATTAAAAATAATTAAATGAAATGTTTGAAATGTCATATAAATATAGATCATATATTATTATCTTATATTTATAATTAGAATATATTGGTTTGATGAAAATATATTAATGTTTTTGTAAACAATGTATATATCTGAATTAACTGTATTTGTATCTGAAAACCTGTTAACCAAATATATCTGAATATGAAGCAATTATGTAAAAATAGAGATCTCATTAATCACATTACATGCTATTAAGAAGTTGTATGTGCCGTGAATCAAAATGTATAATGTATTAATATCTTCAAACTTATAATTTGGAATGCTCAATTGTTTTTGAAATGTTGTACTCATGTACTATAAAACACATCTAAATCCCTTGATGAAAATGTCAATATTTTTATAAACACTTTATGTATCTAAATCAACTATATTTGACATTTTTGTATAAAACTTGCTGATCAACCATATTCATCAATTTGTTTCTAAAGCTTCATGACAGCTTCTTTTGTTGCCACGATTTCCACAACTTTAAAAAAAGTTGCATCTTGTATACATTTTGTTGATCAGCCACAACAAACAATTCATTCGACAAACTGGTTTCCATAGAACATAAATCATTAATGTCGCCCAAATGAATTGAGTCTTCGCATGTTTCCTCCATAAAATCACCATCAGTGCTGGAAAAATATTAGGACATCAACCACATATTATCAAATTAAGATACAATAATGTATCTGAAAATCTAAATGTACAACTATGATCTACATACTACTGAGCACCGTACAGAAAATTCATAAAAGATCTTCAAAATACCAACAATATAATAAGCAATTAAATATTAATCAGCTATACATTAATTAAATCCATGAAAATATAAATAACAACCTTTAAAATGGGCTGAATATCAATTTCAGATACAGGTGTATCTGGAATTTGAATTATCAAATGCACATTCCATACAAGAGAATGTGCACTGTATTTGAAAATCTTAAATTTGAATGAGTCTAATAATGCTGATACAAAACTAAAAATATCATGAATGACACATTATGCATAATTATACACAAATACACAATCATAAAATGATTGTACAGATCATACCTTATACACAACAATCCATATAAATCAAGATACATGTCATGTATCTGAATCTAAAATTAAATTCAATTCAATACATGTATATGATGATTCAAATGAATGACGAAAAATCAAAATTAACATAATTTATTCAGATAAAAAAAGGACTAGCATGAATGTATTCATTGTTTGCACCACAAACTGGTCACAAATAAAACTAAATGAATTAAATTCTTCTCTTTTCCACCGATCGAATTGAAACAAAAATAAAATTCGATGTTTGTTTTCAAATCCATCTAAAAACTAAAAAATCATAAAATATTGCTATTTTTGGAATCTGAAAAAACTTAACCAGGATGTATCAATTTCTGTTTGCACTAGAATCAGATCGCACAGAAAAAAAAATCATGAATTCACCTCGTATACACCAATCAGATCTGAATCAAAAATAAAATTCATATTTGTTTTTCTATTAACCAATCATTCACAAATCAGAAATAGAGAATCGTGAATTTTTTGGATGTCAAATTGAAAACAAATATTCAAAAACGGAAAGATATTACAAATCATAACTACCTCGAAATTAATGGGGCGGTTATGGTATACTAAAATGATTAATTAGAGAGAGGGTAATATAGGTATTTCAAACTTGCCATCTCATGGGCTTGGGATGGATCTATCAATTGGGGCCTAAAAATCATTATTGATATTTTTATGGTATACATACAAAAAAACCCATTATAAAATTATATGTTTATATTATATATTATTCATATTTGTTATCATTGTGAGTAGTGATAAATTACAATCATCAAAATTTAAATAACTATTGAATTTTCTATTATGACCACGAACAAAGAATAATAATAAAATCTCAGAATTTAATTTTATTCTCTAATTTATCACTTCACCATCATTAAATATATCAATTATTCGAAAAAAATTCAATATTAAAATCTATATTTAAATAATTTATGAAAGGATACAGATATAATATTTTACAAATGTTCCTTATCACATATTGTAATATATAAATAACTTAAGAAACTCAGAACTCAGCAGGGATTAAAAACAATGAGCATTGTAAGAGACAGTTAGCTTATGATCTGAACAGAGAATATGGGCAGATAAACCCAATTCAGATATCTTGGACAGTAAAAGACTTTTTTTTTTGGAGGTTGAGACAGTTTTTGCTTGCATGTATGTACAAAACACATCGATCTTCACATGAACGCTCTTATCATATTATACCTGAAAGTCCGGCATACAAGAAGGCCAAGAACACAACACAAAGATACAACAAGAACTGGACAAACCTCTGAAGAACTGAAGCTAGGTATGCTTTAAATGTGGGATGGGTCGAGAACTTGGAAAGGAAGCAGCGGTGTCGGTCTCCTCACTTTCGTCGAACTCAATTGGTTTCCTGTCAAGGTTCCTATGCATCATCAGATGGGAGAACAAATATAAAGTTCAATGGAGGATAGAATGGCATGTGTAAAAACTGACCAACCTAAGTTATAGAGTTCATGTACGTTACAACCATAGTGAAATAACACTATGAGGAGTGAGAAGTGTTGATTGTCCAAATATAATTTCTAAACAAATTACAGTGATCCTCAAAGAAAACACATTTGTTTATATGAAACCAACCAAGGTGCATAAACATGTAATTCATTCCTCACATGAGAAGAAAAATGTACACGTCGGACTTTGCAAAATTAGGAAACATAGTCAGAAAGTCTTGTATGGCAAATATTAGGCAGTGATTACGCTTAGTACGGTAAATGTGCATTTGTATTATGGGAAAAGTACGTTACAAATACAAAAATATTAGATTGTTTTCTAGATGTGTTTTGATCATTAGTACTAGAAATATACACAAAAACTTCTTTGGCGGGTGTGAAGGCGGTACAATGATTAGGGTTGATTGTCCAAATATAATTTCTAAACAAACTAACAAGAGATACTCAAAGAAAACAAATTTCTTTATATAAGTCCACCCAATATGCATAAACATACTAACTGGAATAAAATATATTGCATAAACTTGAAATTCATTCCTCACATGAGAAGATGAATTTACATTCTGGCATTGCAAAATTAGCTGAACATATGACACAGAACAGAGGAAAACAAATCATACCTTGTAGGAAAGAGCTTCTCGTCTGATAGAGCCTTCTCCAACCTCACCTCAAACGGTGTAGCATGCCAACTGACCTTCTGGTCCTGCAAATGCATCCTTTGATGAATACGTACATTATATCTGCAACAATGTGAGGGAGGGAACGTGAAAGCACACGAAGTGTACCTCCTTGTATTTGTTAGTCGAATTTGGTATGCCATTTCCATCCCACTCCTTGGGAGAGATAGGAGAAGGCTCTTTATCAGACCAATGTGCAAAGACAGTGCCAATGATTGGTCTATCTCCTTGAGGGCTTTTGCTGGAATGTGAATTTACCCTGGAGAAGGGTTTGTTATTATGATTTCTCTCATCATTCGCAGTCACAGGCCTCAGCCACTGTGACAGACTGGCTTCCACGACCATTGATTTATGTTGTATCTGTTCTCCATTGTCACTATGTGTTATGCCATGCGCTGTTGTTGGAGTTGCAGGAATCGAATCATCCAAATTCATCTCTTTTACAGGCCTCGCATATTCTGGACTCGTGTCTTCACTTTGCAGGGAAGAGTCCACTCTCTCACTCAGAGCTTTCCATTGAGAAGTATTCTGGACAGGTTTCAATACCGGATAGACATACTGAGTCTGAATCCGGGCGTTCCTCACAGTTGCAATGCCTTCCATGTTTGTTGGATTCACGGTTCCAGGAGTCTGCATCTGGTCTGCAAGCTTTAGTGGAGTCGGGAATGGAGATTGCTTTAATTGAGGCTGTCGGATTTGATGATCTTCCTCAGATGGAGATATTCTTGATGGGATCATGTCTGATTGGTAATCATTTTCTGCATTCGTATATTCGAGCCGCACACACTTTTCTGTGCTGTGCATTGCTTGACGATTCCCAGGACTATGAGATCTATCAACCTCTGCAGAATTCTGTGGTTCCTCAGACATACACCTTCAGAATCATGGAACAGTTAATGAACAAAAACAATTTTCGAGTCAAAAGTAAGCATGCATTGACAAACACAAATGAAAATTATCATTTCATCAGTGAATAAAGTTTAAAACCTATACCCGCCAGACTCATGTAATTGAGAATCTGAATGTGCAGGCAATGGAGCGGGCAGCTTATCCAATTGCAGTTCCTTAAAAGATGAACCAGTCCCATTGCGAGTGAGAACTATTTTCTCAGATGCTTCTCGAAGTTCTTCCGGGGTTTCCAGTAGTGCCCCACATGACATGAGGAATTTGGCCTGCAATAGAATCATGCCATGAATATCACTGCCTTAAATACATTATTTTAAGAAAATGTGATAAGGGAAACCTTCAGAAAGCTCATTAAACTGTGTACATGAGCATTTGTATGGAAGAGTATTAGAATATGATAATTGGAGAAATAAATTCATCTTTTTAGTAATTTCATTTTCAAGTCCCATGAATTTTTCTATGATTAAAGAAAGATAATGGGAAAAATACATCATATTTCCAGCTGAAAAAATCAATCCAGTTTGAATGAAATCAAATAACTACCTAGTTAGCATCCGTGGTTAACAAGCTATGTAGAGCCACTTGCATGAAATGCATGTGTGCAAGCATTATTTGAGTATGAACAACACGTCCACAAGATGCTAATAATTTGTATATTGGATTTCAACTATTAAATGAGGCATTTTGTACCATGTACAACAAAACATCACCTCTAATTATCTATCAGAGCAATTAGCCAACAATATATCATTTATTCAATTCACAGCCTAAGCATCGAATTGTGATGGAAAAAATGCATGTTAAAGCATGACCAGAATGAGTAACAATAAAGTCAGTCATAATTCTCACTAGCTATAAAAATAGCCAATGACACTCGAATTTTGTACTTCACTTGCAGATATCATAACATGCAGGGAAGAAAAAGATACAAGAGAACTGATCTACTCTATGAAACTATCAAGATAGAGGGGAAAAAGAAGGTATAATAAAACCAGTAACTCGAAAACTAGAGATAAATATAATGGTTAGAATTGTTTTAGAAGACTAATAAAAACATAACTACCCACATATCTTCAATTAAGTGTGCTAAATGTGAGATATAGAACTGTTGGCAAAGGAAGTGAGATGGTCTGAAATATATAGTCTCACGCCGTACTGCTAAGTCAAAATAATCATCCTTAATATATGATGCCACAAATGCAGTGGTACTAATAGTATATATATCAATGAACAAATGTGCAGTGTATTAATTAACTGAATTGCATTGTAAAGTGCAATACAACAAGGACATTTTTGGCTATGGTAGAAGATAATTACACCAATTGAACTAGAGCTGTCTACCTGAATTTGTGATATAAAATCCAAAAAAGTCAAAAGTTCAGGATTGTAATACAACAAGCAACAGACAACAAACTTAAAACTAACATGCAAAGCAGTTGTACTCCATGTACAATGTCAAGCAAAAACTGGAAACTTTTGTGTCTGATTAGTTAGTTCTTCAATTTATAGACCAGTTTCCATGATTTGCAAATTATTCTAAATTAACACTAGCACACTGTTGAAGTCTACATCCCAGTTAGTAAACTAATTGACACCCACATAAGAAATTTGTTATGATTCACATGCATGCATGGATGACCTGACGCAAGCAAATGGGTGTTAGCAGCATATGTGAAAAACACTTGGAACTCCATACACTGTGTCCAGAACTGCAGGTATGGTATATGAAAAACAAATTTAGGGAACACAGAAGATGATTGGAGTTTTGAGGTGCGAATGATCACTTTCCTTAAAGTGTTATTTGTCCCCACTGAACGAATTAAGTTTGTTAGAGGGTTCAGACAAAACACTTCCACGATACAACAAAACTATGAAAATCTACAGATAACAACTCTCTAAAGATTTTCCAATTCACTCTCCAAAACTGGTTGAATTGGAACAAAATTTGTTCAAGGAACAGACTTATGTAGGAACTTAGGAGTTGCCTATACATCATTTCATGAATTCGGTCATTGATGAAGGGATGTCTGTTTGTTGAGTTTTGAAGAAATGCCGTCTTTGGACTTTGGAGGAAGAGATTGTTGGTCAACAATTCAAACAGCAAAAAGGAAATCCAGTAAGAAATTACATCTGATAATTTTTTACTCGCACACACGCACGTGCAAAGTGTTAAGTGCGCCTAATAATGCGCCTTGTGCGCCTATGCATATGTGGACCACTTTCCTTTTGTCTTTTCTAGACACCACTCTATGAGTGGGCCATTATATAAAGTGAAAAATTCTTTTCTCACTTCCAATGTGGGACCATTCCCAAAGATCCCAACATATTACAATCTATTCAACAATCCCCCACTAGATTGTAATATTTCTAATATCAGTTTCAACAGTATAAACATGTATACATAAGGTATCTTTCGACTTAAACCTTTACTTAGTCTAGTTACTTGAGAGTTCTAATAAGACATTGGTGGACTTAGCTTACACCAGATCTTTTATAGTAGAACCAAAAATAACCCACTCATAAATATATTTAGTTTCTATGAGTGTTCATATATCACTTTAGCGCTACTATGGCCTTGTTCTACATCCTATTTTCAAGAAAATTTACAAAAGCAAACCCTAACTTTTGCTAGAAGCGACACCTCTTCTATGTTCTCATAGTCCATAGATGAAGTTTCATTATATGTCTCTCCTACTTCAGACATTTCATAACTTAAACATCATTAAGAGTTTCTCACTCAATCTCATTAAAGTAGCAGTTTGCACTGAACATCCTGGAATGGGTTATAATTAACATCAGTGCTCACAATCACATTAGTAACTTGTTATAATTGAGTGGGGACAATGATTGTTGAATAGATTATAATATGTTAGGGTCTTTAGGAATACTCACATTGAAAGTGAAAAAAGAATTTTTCATTTTATATAACGGCCCACTCATAGAGTAGTGCCTAGAAAAGACAATAAGAAAGTGGTCCACACATACGTACGTGCATAAGCGCGCGTGCAAAACGTGGGCGCATAAGGCGCACTTTGCACGTGCGTGTGTCCGAGTAAAAAATAACCAAATAAATTTTTTTACTAGATTTCCTTTTTGCTGTTTGAATTGTTGGCCAACAATCTCTTGCTACAAATACTACAACTCTTCAAAACTCAACCAACAAACATCCCTTCATCAATAACCAAATTCATGAAGTCCCTATATAAGTTTGTTCCTTGAACAGATTTTATTATCAGTTCAAACAGTTTTGGAGGGTGAATTAGAAAATTTTCAGAATTGTTATCCGTAAATTTTCATAGTTTTGTTGTATCCTGGAAGTGTTTGTCTGAACCCTCTAGCAAACTCAATTCGTTCAATGGGGACAAACAACACTTCAAGGAAAGCAATCATTTGCACCTCAAAACTCTAATCATCTTCTGTGTTCCCTAAATTTCTTTCTTAGTATAGTGGTGTGGTAGTTCTGTTGCTCACAGTTTGAAGACTCGGGTAACGGAAAATGTGTTCAAGAAGCTCAAGAGTAAAAGAAGCTGGTCTATATTTGACATCATTTGAATGCCCAAGTAGAAAAATTTGTAGAAGGCCCATCCTAGAAAATAAAAGACTCCAACTCTAATTTGTTTCATTTTAGTCTTACACATCACCCACAGGTATCCAAATACCAGCTAACTGAATAGTATTTCAACACCTAAATAAGGTGACAAGAGCTCCCAATGATGTGATATTCACTGAACCAACCATCATTTACTTTAAATATCTATTTAGTAGGTAGGAGATTAGTCTAAGAGGTTTGATTCATCATGCATTAATAAAACCCATTGATAGTGCTTGACTCACATCTGCTATTAACTTGTGCAATATGTGGTCTATAATGGTTCAATTGTGATCTCGTAAGCTGGTGATCATTTAACCATACTATAACTAATAAACACACCAAATACAATTTCTAGAGGCATTGAAATATGAATACATATGCTTTCATTTTTAAAATGAATCCATCTGAAAATCCTCTTGCTCTCAAGAGCTATTCATCATCCCACTTCAACCATAGTGCTGTATAGCCATGGACACATTGGGCTTTCATAAAACATGAATAATCCTGGACTTGGATGTAACGACAAGCAAAAACTCTAATTTTAGAACATATTTTCAACCAACCTTCAAGTTTTAATAAGCTTCATACACGCTATATCAGTCTGTCATGTGTAAAAAACACCATTTCATCATTCTCATATACAAGCATTACAATCATGTGCACATTAGAACACAAATAAATGGGTAATATAGAAAACAAGTTACCTGTTTCCTGAGCTCTCTATCAGCTTCTCCGGCATCCCCACTGCAATCTTTAATCCCAAAAGAAAAGAAAAAACACTTTCAGAAACAATTAACAAGAACATAAAAATGTTAAAACAACAAAAAATTATATAAAAAAGAATCCATTTACCTTCACGAAGAAAAAAGGATCCGAGCTGATTGTTGGAAGGAATCACATCCTGTGATCAAAACATCCGCCAAAAACACATCCACAAAAGCATCCAAAAGAACTCCAATAGTTAAAAAAATTACAAAAAAAAAAAAAACAAACTTCCACTACAACTGTATACAAATTCGGAAGAAAAAAAAAACTCAAAATCTCCAATTTTGTTTATAGCAACACATTAAGATCAATTCAAGAACTTCGAAACACTCAGATCGAACCGATCTGTTTAAAAACTCACTCTGTCCTTGGAGGCAATGTCCTCGGAGAGCTTGCTGCGGTGGACGCCGTTGCGGTCCTTGAAGCGGAAGCACCCGAAGAAGCAGCCCATGAAGGAGTCCAGGATTCCGGCGAAGAACGGCGAGAGGGGGATGAAGAACGAAAGGAAATCCCGATCGATGAGAAAGACCTTATTTTTCATCAACCGGAGAGATCGCGAGATAAAGAAACCCTAATTTTTATAGGCGGATTTGGGCGATTTAGGGTTTCGAGGGGCGGAAGCAGAAATGGAAGGTCGTGTTGCGTTTCAGGTTTTTTTGAAATTTTTAAAATGGGTTTCTAAAGAGGGAAAAAAATGAGCGGAAATGGGTTTGGTTGTTATGCGAGATATATTATTTTAAACGGAACTTCACAAGTGACAGAGGAGCGGGGTTAATATAGTTTGGGACCTAAGGCGGGTTTCCGGTTTACGTAGGTTGTTGTGGCGTAAGCGTATACTGGGATTTTTGGTCAACTTGCAACGTTGAACGGCCGCGTTGAATTTGATGTCATTTCTAACCTGATTCAATTGGGAAATGCAAAGTATACTAACAAATTGGATTAAAAAAATGGAATACAATGATCTAATAACATTCATCCACCGAGCCCCTCGTTTAATGGTCGAGAATAGCCTGTGTTTAAAAAACTGGGATAAATAAGAATCTATATGTTAGAATTAACCAGTATAAAGTATTATATGGATTTCAGTTAATCCCTTAAATTAAATTATTTCAGGTTATTTAACACAAAAGAATATGTGGGTTCACTATTTAATCAATTGTCATCATCTCTTATAAATCAACTGTTAAATCAATTATATATTATCATTTTTTCATATTTTATAAATTTTTATCCACACTTTATTCATATTTTATTCAAATAAAAAAAATATTATTACGTTTTTAAACGATAATAATTCAAAACACAACCAAACAAAAAATCATTTTATTTATTTATAATAAAATAATTATAAACCTCATAATAACTTAATGCATCTCTTCCAAAAAAAGTAAATTAAATAGACTTGTATATATTGTTTCATTTATTTTTCATGATCGACTGAAATTGCTCAATTAATGATACTATAACAAATTATATTGTTAAAATGAACAAAAGTGAAAATCCGAAAGAAATGAAGCATAAATTTTGAAGTCCAAACATGGTGCTGAATACAATTGAGTTGCTCTTATAATGAAGCATGGTTTTGAAAACTAGTTGAACTATCTGGTCTAACACGATTTTGGAAAAATATGTTAGATTTTGATCTAAGGGTGCATTTGGTTGCACGATTGCGCATCGTTTGTGATTGTAGAAAAGCTGCTTCTGCAATCGTGCAACAAACAGTTTTACTATAGCAGATTCCTGCACACATATTTTAGACAAATAGTATCCAAAAACTGCGATTTTCAAAAGCTGAAAAGTGAGAATCTTGCGGAATCAGTTTTAAAACTCATATTCCTACATAATCAGTTTTACAATCGCGCAATCAAACGCACCCTAAAAAATGACTTTCAACTCTCACACAGTTGCCCATTTTGTTTGGTTGTATTCTAGTGTGGATTATGATCTCATCTGATTCAAAATTCAGGTAAGTGAGAAAATAGTGTGCAATCAAAATCCCATCGTTCCTATATGATTTTATGAATCCCTATGGATTTTGTTACAGATTTGTGGGACAAAGTTCCCAATTATCTCAAAATGAGGAACTCAATCCTATTATGTCATTCCAGGTTCAACCCACAAATGATGAATATTCTACTTTAACACAAGCCTACGAAAGGTGTTGACTATCTCTAGCACTCACATACCCACATTAGGGCCTATTTGGGATTGAGTTCCAAACGCTCGCTTTTTAAAAATGACCCCACTTTTAAAAACGGTTTTGAGGGAATTTGGAATGCGACGTTTTTAATGAATAAAACACATAAAATGCCAAAAAATATTGTATTTGTCATTGTCTCATTTAGATACATTTCTATCATATAATCTATCTAAACGCATATCCAAACGAAACATAAAAAGAGTACTCACTTTACTGCCCCACTATTCATTGCCCACTTTTGAAAAGCTGACAACACAAGCCTTAAGTGATACGCCTACTTTTGTTGTTATATATTTATGGGAATGTCCATGGATAAAAATAAGAGCTGGGGTAGCTTTTGTTATTGTAAAGAAATGCCCATAGCAGGTCCTAGGTGCTGGATGTTTGAGCTGGATACGGGCGACCCACTTCCACTAATACTTTAGTACATCACTCTTTTTATGTACTTTTTTGAGGGTGTTGATACACTCGATTTTTTTATACTTCATTAGTCTCCTTCACTTATTATAAAGAGATATGTATTTTGTTGAAAAAATCATATTTTTTTTATAAATGATGCATCATTCAATTAATTAAAGTTTATATTTCGTATTTTATAAAATACATATTTCAATAGATGAGACATGTGATTTTACAAAAAATGAAAAGCGAGCAAACCGCACTTTGGACTTAAAATGGTCTGAATTTTTTTATTAAGTAAATTTGTGTTGTTACACTCGGTCCCATTTTATTGTTCTAGATGATATACCTAGTTAAAAAAGATGTATACTATTTTTTAAAATATATATTTTTAAATATCATAAAGCATGCAGACTGCATGTGGAACTGGAAACGGTTATCTACATCATCATCAAATCCTTACACTGTCCAACAAATATAATCCCCACACAGACTCAGATCAATTCAACGTAAATGCTGTTAATTAGTGATAAATTGAAGTTAAAAATAACACATTCCATTATGATATTAAACACACTTCTGTCACATTAGCGACCAAAGCAACCCAGTAAAAGCAACCTGTATACATGTCCATTCCAAAATAGCAAAAAAAGGAATGAAAGAGGAACAGTGTTTTTGGTTTTGAACAAACTAATAAATATGAACTATGGTTAACAAATCCTTGATAAAAAATTAAAAAGAAAAATCATGCTCAGACATGAGACTTCACGCGCCCTTCTTTCCAACCACGTTGTCGGGCCCTCATCTCCCACATATAAGTCAGTCTCCTCTGCTCCATCAGTGCTGCCTCGGCCTTCTCTCTTGCTTCCTCACACGTATCCATCCCTGAATTGCACTTTTCGGCCTCCTTTAGGAATTGGGAAGCCATCTTCTTGGCCTCAAGCAGCATCAGATCCCCTCGCCGCTGGCTTTCTGCTGCTTCAGCTTCCCTTAACTTAAGTTCCTCAGACAGAAGATCTATGAAGTTCTTCTCCATTTCTTCGCTCACCTCTGGGTCACGCTTCGCACAATCTGCACAAAAATATAGATATTGGGGAATGGATAAACATTCAAGATGGGCAGTGAAATATACATGAAAATGATGTTCATATGCAAAATGGAATTATCTATTATATGTATCTTCCCATATCAAGGCTACCTTTACTCACCAACTATTTCACACAGCTGAATCGATAACCACCTTTAGACACACGTTTCCAGTAATTCCCGAAGATGGATTACTTATTCCATATGATCCAAAACCCAAGATAACATGGGATTAACATTTTTACAAGAGTCATAAACCAAGATACAAATACCATCGCACATTGAGCATTAAATTCGAACAGATTGATGACAATCTATGCTAATGGCTAAGAAATAAGACATGCAGAATTTTTCCTACTTTTTTCGCACATGATGGACTGATCGATAAGAAAATTTGTCAATGGTATTGTTACCCATGCTCTTCCATGTGTTTTTGTCATGCACACGAACACTACATAAATTTAAAGTCAAACTCATGAACATAAAGAACTACCTATTACATGATGAAAAATTAAACAGAATAAGACAACCAAATAAAATCATATCCTTATCCCCTGACTAAACTTTTGGAATAAAGTTGAGCCCTAACCTAGAAATAGATCTCCAATTGTCCTTTAGTTTCTTTCCAGTTCACGGCATGAAAAGGTTAACCTTATGAAGAACCAGAAAAGGCACCATATAATTCATAGTTTCTGCTATATATGATATGTAAAACCACTATATACAAGGGCCTCCCTGACATAAAATGTGTCCTTCCCAAACGTAATCATTGTTGATACTGTAATCATATGCACCTTAAAAAATTTATAACTTTTATACACATGATTCTGACCTTTGAATCCTAACATCCTATTCATACCATTGAAACCTTAGATGGTCCTCCATCATTGAGCAAAACCAAATATATTTTTTACCACTTATAGCCAACTAGGATGTTTTAAATGTCATTATCTTTAAATTAGATTGTGATATTTCTACGTGAAACTACATAACATCTTTCAATAAGTGTTTTACAGTTATGTTATGTACCCTCTTGATGCTCTTCAACAAATCCATAGATTTGCTTTATACAATGGTACAAAATATACAAACTTATGAAAAAAAAACAGTAGCCTTCAAGATACAAAACTTCAACAAACAAAGTTCATTACTAAATTGAATCCAGTTCAATTATGACTGGAGTTGAAAGATAGGCGAAATGCAATCAACCCATGGTTAAAAAGGACATTTCAACTGATCGGTGTATTTCTAGTACCGCGAGATATTTGGAAAGTGAAAAACCAAAAAACCAAGGAACTTTAGTGCACTCACACTACTTGGAGAAAAAGTTTACAGTGACTCAATTTATAAACGTAATGTCAATTTTAAGGTGATTTGGTAACACAATAAAATATTTTAAAATTAAAAAAAATCTTTAAAGTAGTAGATCGCATTTTGCTCATATCCTGCCTCAATCATATTCAAACTGGATCCTCCACGTGGACTTTTGCTTGGGCCTAAAACAACACTATTATTTATATGTGCTTGTGAATAAAAAAAATCTTTAAAGTAGTTGATCACATTTTGCTCATATTCTGCCTCAATCATATTCAAACTGGATCCTCCACGTGGACTTTTGCTTGGGCCTAAAACAACACTTATTTATATGTGCTTGTGATGTCCAAGTTTCAATTGTTAATAAACAATAATCAGAAGAAACAACATGATACCCAGATCAAAATGAAACAGTAAATATGATATGGAAAATAGTCATATCAACACTAAATAACATATCAAGAAGATGAACATTAATACTAAAAAAAATTGTGTACAAGACTTTAGGCAAAGAGGTGGTGGTTAATACAACATGTTAGAGAAGTTAATACATTTTGAGATCGACTGGACCTGTGGAAGAAACTAGAGATTCACTAATAATGAAAAGTATAATTTTTTTTTTAAAGAAACAAATTCACTCATTATGTTCCCTCACCAAAATATCTGCCCCATTCACCCAGAGTTTCAGTTATTGCTTGACAAAAAATAAAAATATGACCTCCACAGTTGACGAAATAGAGACAGAATTCTCAATGGGCAGATGAAGTTAATAACCATACCAATTTCATAAAGAATAAGGAAAATCACTAAAAATACCAAAATGAACTGGCATTTGTGTCCAAATTAAAACTTGCTGGTTCAATTATCAAACATCCATATGCACATGCTTTGCAAGAAATTTAACCAGTAAATGCCACATTATAATCAATAGTGAGCATCTGAAGTTAAAGTCGACAATGGAAGACAAACCTGTAAGTGAGACGTTGCTCAACTCTGCAAAAAAACACAAGGAAAAAAAGACGAAAACAAAAACCAAATTAGTAACCAAGCACATAGAACAATAGATGTGCACTCATTGTGTGTGTGTTCGAGAAAAAGGCCTAACAGAAACAAACATTGTAAAAAGATGTTGCACTACAATCTAAATGCACACTCATTACATTGCTTTGGCAAAGTAAGTTTTCTTATAGTCACAGACCCTTCTATTGCACCCATAGAACACAATTGCACATCTAAAAAAATTATGTTCCACCATCCTACTCCTAATGCAAGTACTTCTTTTACAATGACATCCATCTTCTGATTTATCTATTATTTTTGCTTAACCAATCTGATTATATTGGGCGATAAGACTTGCATCATTATAAAGCTAACATTATCCTTTCATATCAAATTTTCAAAGTTTATCGGTCTCAAACAGTGTTTTATTGACATTGACAGTACAGCATTGTGAAAACTGAAAAGAATACCCTCATAGATCTGCCCCTCTAAGAATTATAAATCTCACTTTAGTGAGCATTCTTTTCTCTCTCATAAAAAACGGAGATGAGAAGGAGAAAGGGAAGGGAAGCTAAAAGAAGATTTTCTCAGTCTCCCCAAACTTCCCCAACAAACTTCACAAAATCATGCCTTGAATGCACTCAAACCCATCAAATTCTACAAAATCACGAAAACACAAACCACCAAAACCAAACCCAAATCGCAACTTCCTATAAACCCCAAAACCCATCTCAGATTCGATTCAAGACCCAGCATTTAAAGAACCCAAAAACCTAAAATCGGATCCAAGTCCACCGGATCTCGAAAAGGAGGAGCCTTTACCTTCGGGCAAGGAGAGGAAGGGCTGGAAGGAGCAGTCGCAGACGCAGGGGTCGCAGGCGGCGACCGAGGAGGCGGAGCGGCCGAGGGCCTCGGCGAGGTGCCAATAGAGCGGGCGACCCACTATGTATGCAGCTATGCAGAGGCCCATCGCCACCACCGCCGCCTTCAACTTCCACGTGTGGGTCCACCCGCCATGTCGGGCCATGAATGATTGGGTTTCACTTCCTCAGGAGAGACCCCTCTCTGGGTGGCGAAGCAACGGAGGTGATCGGAAGGAGGGGTTGATCGGAAACC
This sequence comes from Acorus calamus, assembly GCA_030737845.1. Taxonomy (NCBI): domain Eukaryota; kingdom Viridiplantae; phylum Streptophyta; class Magnoliopsida; order Acorales; family Acoraceae; genus Acorus; species Acorus calamus. The sequence goes on along the minus strand of CM060858.1, from coordinate 9,254,420 downwards.
GGAGCGGAGTCAACGACGGCGGAAGGACGAAGAACTGGTAATGGTAACCGGTGATTCACACGAAGCTTTCAACAGTGATTGATATTGATGTCTTCGATTTTGGGTTTGTTTTATTTAGTGGGTCTTTTTACGTATTCATCCACATGAAATATTTTATTCATGTGTGTGTGTATAGATGAACAGACATTACATTGGCACTCAATCTGTATTGCAACCCAGATGAAGTTAGTTCCCCAAATCATGTATACATTTGTGTACTATCATATATATACATGTTGTGCTTCTCGTGGTGCTCCTGACCGAGCCAACACGACTCGACTCATTAGAATTGACAAGCCAATATAATCTAGTCTTGAAGTCAATTTATATATAAGAGTATTTTTACTAATGTATTTAATTCTTATTATATCTGGAATACAGAGTTTTGGTAGAGATAGAAATTGTTTTTGTTTTAGGACTGGAATAGCATTTATCTCATATTATGTCATAACAAATGTAAATTTATCAGTATTTTTTTTAATGAATAGCCATCCCCCAACTAAGTACTCAATCCCATCAACTTTTTTTTTTGTTGGTGGGGTTGGTTTGGGAGAGGGAAGACAATTAGGGAGAGAGCAAACAAGGAGAGTGGAGGCAATGGTGGTGGCTGGAGGGGGCGGCAACCAAAAAATGCCAGTGAGAGGGCAATGGAGAAAAAGAGGGGGGAGACAAAAAGAGAAAAAAGAAAGAGAACTTGAGAATAGGACAAAGAGAGCGGCCCGACAGGCTCTCTCTCCCTCTCTCTCTCTTCCTCGCAACCACCTCTGCCATGTAGCCCTTTCTGCCCCCTCCCCAGCTGTCTCTCACCTCTCTCTCTCATCCGCCCCCTCTCTGGCATCCTTTGGCAACTGTCCCCTCCACTCTCTCTCTCTTCGTCCTCTTCCTTTCTTTCCTTCCTCCTATTCTCTCCCAAGTTTCCAATTCTACTCACCAACATAGGGTGGTGGGCAGGGGTAGATATATCTTTTTTAATGGATGTCTTTTTTAATGGAGAAAGATAGAACCCCCTTAAGGATGAAAATCCACCTCCCATTTTTAGTCTTTTTCAGAATTGATTATTATCGTTAAGCAAAAAAAAGAGGAGAAGGGAAAACAAAAAAATGGGGGGAGGGAATGGATGGGTATGGTGGCGAGTGGGACTGACACAAGGGTAGGGGGAGAGCAAGAGAGAAAAAAAAGAAAAAGAAAAAAGTGGTTGACCGCCATCTTCCGCACTCCTTAAACCACCAATGCTCTCCTCCCTCTCTCTCTCTCTCTCTCCTTAACCACCACCTCCATTGCCCTCCTCTCAAAACAACCCCCCTTCCCCTTCTCTCTTTCTTTAAAAGTAAAATCCTTTTTTTATGTCTTATTTTTTTGGTGGGATTCCATCCTAGTGGAGTGACTTTAGTTGTCCCATTTTTTCTAGGAGCCATTATTCCCCCCTAGGGGTCGGCAACGGGCAGGGCCGGCCCTGCCTGGCCCGTTGAAAACGGGCCCAGGCCTGAACGGGCTTCACGGGTCGGGCCTGGGTTCGGGCCCACGGGCGGGCCTACGGGCCCAAATTCAAAACATTTTATTTTTTTATTTTACGTTGTTTATTTGTATATAATGTTAAAATAACACAAAATTTAAAGTATAACGTTGAAAAAAATATTTATATCTATTTAATTTTCAAAATAAAAATATTAAATGAATTAATTACTTACAAAAATGAATAACTACATGTACCTAACTAGGTTGACACCTACATAAATATTAATAATTTGTATAACTCAACAACAATTCAAATAAAAATTACATGTTACTAGTTTATTAGATTACCCTCTACGGGCCTATGGGCCGGACCCGCGGACGGGCCTACAGGCCAGCACGAACGGGCCGGGCCCGGGCCCCAGAACCAGGCCCAAGCCCGGCCGGGCTTTCGGGCCTCGGGCCTATTGAAGACCCTTATTTCCCCCCTTTGTTTACCTAACCCAGTAATAAAAATGACACACATCCTATCATTTTAAACTCCTTTTATTTCTCTCTTAATTCTCACTTCTTCTCCAACCTTCCTTTTAGTCAGAGGACCTCCATTTTCACTCCTCCCGCCGTCGACAAACAAACCTCTAAATCGACGGTGACGTCCCTCATGAGCCTGAGCCGTCTGATCCTTCTCAACGAGGTCCCTCTGCACCGGTCCTCGATCGATACCACGCCAAAGTCTGTCGGGAACGCTGATGCGGGTTCCTCCTCTTGATCCACCTGCCTCACCAACGCGGTGCTCTCCGTTGCCACTGTCCGCCATGAGCGTTTTTGTTTCCTCCAAATCGGGGCGAAGCACGTTGAACGCCTCACCCTCGACATCGTCCGCGTCGTCACCCTCTGTTGCTCGACTTCCAAGAGTGCGGGACATTGATTCCGAGCTGATCCTCCACCTGGGGTGGGTTCCTCTCCATAAAAATCTAGAATTGTGGTTTGCTATAAAGGGGTGGGTTGAGGAACTGCTGGGGTTGAAATAAATACCCATTTTTTCTATGGGGCGGTTATTTTAACCCCACCAACTCCTCAACTCATCTTTTTTTAATTTTTTTTATGTGATCCTAACCCACCCCTCCGCCCGCCTCCATGAAGTCCTCATAGTTCTTGACTGCATGTCTCGCAACAACCTCCCCGCCTCTTCTTCCTTCTACTCCGTCCTTCTCTGTCAATACAACCTCCTCCACACAGAGAAAAAAAAGGGGTGGGTGGAGGAGTTGGTGGGGTTGAAATAGCTGCCCCCTTTTTCAATCCCTTGCTTTGCTAAACTTATTTTCAAAATTTTAACAGCGGGATGAATCTCGAGTTCTCTCCCTAAACCGTCCGATCTGGGGTGCTCGAGAGAGAAAGAGAGAGAGATGTCGATCGCCGGAGACTCGGCGTGGGTTGGGAAGAAACCGCCGAGGAGGCTCGGAGGGATGGCCGACGCCCTCTCCATCGCCGCCGATCTGGGCTTCTCCGACCCTCCCGTCCAAGTAAATACTCCCCCTCCCTCCGTCGAATCGACATCTGGATTGTCTGTCCTCCAAAATGCGTTCTTGATTGGACTTTCATTGTGGACGGATCGTGTGTTTTTTCCAGGAATACATGCAGAATCTGTCGAACCCGACGACGATGGTTGAGAAGGAGGACGACTTAATTAGGGTTTTGAGGGAGCTCACCGTCGTGCAACGCAGTGTTGCCGACTTGCAAGTCGAACTTCAAGGACGGAAGGTGAATTCTTTTCCCCTTTTTGAAAGAATGGATTAAAATTGTTTTGGTGAATTATAATGCACGTTCCGATGGGTGGGTTCTTTGTGTTTTGAGAACTATAACTGTTACATTTAGTTTGATCAGTGAGGATTTTGAATGACAGATTGAGATCTATGGTTTTGATGCCTGTTTGCTCGGTCCCATGGAAAATTCTTTCGACTAATCGCCAACAAACAGGTGGGTAAGTTAGCGCCAAACTCGAACCCATGACTTATCGGTATTGGGAAGCAATGTTGATGATAGAATTGACTGTGGAAGTGATGGAAGGAGTGATTAGGGGCAGGTGTGATTTGCGGACCAGTATCTGTGTGTTGGAATCTTGTGAAAAACACAAGAAGCAATTGGTTCACACAGTTGGGTAGTGTTCGCTCATATCATTCAATCTTGTGGAATGGTTTTAGAGTACTAGATAGGACAGGAGGTGTATTGTACAGTAAATTTTGGTTGTCAGAATGCGCGGTGAGGGCAAGCTCAATCGAGCTGCTGTGGCATCTGAATGTGTTGTTCACTTATCTGTTTACACCCAGTTTGGTGAATGGTGATCAAATTGCCCCTTACCAAAGAAGTTTGTATTTTCATTTTTTTTTGGTAGGGAATTTGTATTTGCATACTGGTGGTGCCTACTATGTTTACTATATATGTTTCTCTTCCGACACAAAGAAGATAGTGTTTGACCTATTTGTATATTTTCCCATGGCATGCATGATTATCCATGTTTTTCTGTATAATTCTCACTTGATAGCTGTTATATATTGATAATTTTGGAGGGTGTCATTTTAAATAATTTGAACAAGGACTTAGTACCCCTTGCCTTTTAATGGGTGAAAACTGCACTAATTGATTCTGAAAGTTACCTTTAGGGATGTTTTTCTTTTTCTTTGGGTTTTTTTTATAATTGGCGAGATGATTGTGTGAAGCTGTGCAGGATGATATGAGCACTGCACATCTGACCCATGTCAGTGAAATGGAGAAGAAATGTGCTTCATTGGAAAGAATAACTTCTATTTTGAAGGATGTTATTCAGAACAAGGTAGTATATTCATTCTCACGCTGAACTGGCCCTTGACTCGTTTTGTGTTTGTCTAAGCATTTGATCTATGAAATAGTTAAGTAAGCAGTAATATGAATTGTTTAGTTGTACATTCAAATCTTTCTTTTTGGGAAACTTATGATTTGAATAATCTTTATATTTTTCTTCTTCATTGAATATGGGTTCCTTTAATATCTGCAAAATTTAGAGCTACATTCAACCTGATCTTCTGGAATGCTATAAAATTTGGGTGCCTTGTAGTTCCAATCTGAACCATATGCCCTTTCTTTTTTTCTTCTTCCAGAAAGTGTAACAATTATATGCCACCTTTTTTGCCAGTGATAAATTAATTTCTCTGGCCGAGTCTATGGGTTTGTTATTTGAATAGTTTGGCATACTTTTTTTTACCATAGCTCCAATCTTATCATTTGTTATTCCTTGTTTGGTTTAAGAATAGGGCTTGGAATAAGTGGGAATTAGTCGGAATGGCCTCCATATAAGTGTTTGGAAGATTTAAATAAATGAGAATCTATATGCTAGAATTAACTCTTATAAAATGGTATATGGATTCCAGTCAACTCTTGGAATTAAGTTATTTTAGGTTATTCATCTCAATAGAATATCTGAATATGTAGGTTCACTTTTAATACAACTTTCATCACCTTTTATAAATTAATTATCAAATTAACTGTTATCAGTTTTTTTATCCTTTTTATAAATCCTTATTCACATTTTTTCAAACAACAAAAACTTTATTATTACATTTCTTAATGAGAATAATTCAAAACGCAACCAAATTAAAAAATTACTTTATCCATATTTATACTAGAATAGTCATAAACCTCATAATAAATTAGTTCTCTATCCAAACGAGGGCTTGATGTTTGAACAATAAGTATTAGCATATACTGTCATGATGGGCACATGCAACTTGTCGCAAAAGGTCTACACGACATGTCCTAGCCAATTACTTAAGCATGCGGAAAACAAGACCCTAATTGAGAAGCTTAGTCATGTAACAGGTCCAATCCTGCCATGGAATAGACTCTTCAAGCATTATTTACCTAGGCTGACTGTAAATTCTATTTCCTATACTATTCCAAGCTTCCATGTCACCGTGTGGGATGGTTCCAGTGGGTATATGTCAGCCATTCTCACTATGGCATTTGTTAATTGGTATTTTCAGAGATTTTATAAACTACAAATATATAAACTTGTTTTCTGATGTTGTCAGATGTTATTTCTTAATATTAATTGCTAATGTTCATGATTCAGCTTATTGGGATACTGAAAATCAACATCTGAATGTTTGTACCTTCACTGGATCTTAACGCATTTGCATTGGACTTGCCTATTCTCCCTAGTTGCTTAATGCTTATATATTGTTTGCCCCGGTCCCACAAATTTTTTTTTCGAATTTTTGTCAATAAACATGTGGGTAAGTTAATGCTAAGACTTGAACCCAAAACCTATCCTAAACACAAGTAAGCCCTGAACCGTTGTGATATGGCCATTGGGACTAGCTGTTGTGTGTTAGTGATTGGTAGGTCTTTACAAGAAGTATACCCAGGTTTTGCAAGTTTCTCTGCAAATTCATATTACTCTATTTTAATAGGCTTATATCAATAACTCCTAGGCTAATTGTGGGAGAGATCTGTGCCTCCCAATTCTTTTTATTTTTTGATTGATAAAGAAGTAAATTATTTTGCGTAGAACATGTAAGGTCTGTGCCTCCATTCTTAGTATTGCACTCATATTATATTATCAACGTCACCAGCATGATGGATACCTACGGAGGATATTTCTTGTTCAAAGCAATTTCTTTAATTGTGATGTGTGAATTTTTAATTCGAGGATGTTTTTTGTTTGGAATTAATTACAATGATAATTACTTGACAACCATGAAACCTCATAAAAGATAGAAATCCGTAAATTAGAAGGGTTGTATATGAATTTTTTGCATCTCATCCCTTGGAACATGGAATTTGTGCTAACGTGGAACAAATATAGTTTCATGTCTCACTAAACATGCAAACTCTTTTGCAGGAGCGGATCATTGCACGACTTCAACAACCCTATTCTCTGGATTGCATTCCAGTTGAAGCGGAATATCAGGTTGGACGAACTTGATTGTTTCATATTTTATTTTTCTCCTGAAAACATACCTATAAATGGATGGTCCAGAGAATCCGATATACATGTGCATATCTGTTCAGCATGTCTATCATCTGTTTCTTAGTTCTGTTGAAGGGGAACATCAAATTGGACAAACTCAACATGGCTTTTCATAGTTTTCTTCTAAAATGCCTGGATATGGGTGGTTCAGAAGGCAAAATAAATTTTCACATCTGTTCCGCATGTCTGTCAACTGTTTCTGTCTGAGCAATCTGACATATAACTATGTAACACATCATGAATTTTTGTTAATATGTGCATATTTGTTAATATAGAGTTGAGGTGCAAATGAGCATGCTAACCACTCTAATTTAAAAATTTATCTCCTAGCTTAAGTGCAGCAGCACCAGCACTTACTGGTTAACCTCTTACTCTTTGTTTTTTAAAATTTTTTTGTCTTTGTTTATACAGAAACAATTTTCAGAACTGCTGCTGAGGGCTGCAAGTGACTATGGTGCATTAACAGCATCTGTTGATGATTTTCAGTGGAACCAAAATTTCAGAGAACCGCCAGCAGTTTGGGCTGTGAGTCAATACTGTTCAGATATTTGGCATCAAAAAGTCTCTTTGTCTCTCTTTAAGTTTGTTTTGAAGTGATTAGCTCAACAAAATCATCAGCATGTCACTATAAATCTGTTTAATTTGTCAGGTTTTCTTTCCCCATTTTGCTTGTCAATTGCCAATATTGAAACTTGAAATAAAAGAACCTTGTAAGTTGTAATCCATGTGCCAAAACATGAGCAGTGAGCATCGTGAACATTGATGGAAATGTGTTGGTAATTATTATGCAAATTGTTCCATAAAATATTCAGATAATAATTAAAAAAATTAAAAACTATCCCAACTAGTTGTAAATGGATTCTTGGATATAATTTCCACTGAAATATTAGACTAGGCAATCAAATACTGAATCTATATGGTTTCCAGAACCCCTGGATTTTGGTAGAGGAATGAAGACCCCAAAAGAAAAGAAAAGGCATTTTATAGCCTAGCTCTATAGGAAGATTCTTTTCTGAATGGTTGTTGTTGGGATGTCTTCTTACTCGTGGAGATTGAAGTGAATACAAAAGTTTATGCAAGGATTTAACTTCACATCAAATTATCTCCAGAAGCAATTTTTTTTTAAAGATGAGAAGTTGAAATATTTGCATGGTTCCTACACAAGCTATTTCGTCCAGATGTCCCACATTGTAGCTGGTGCATCATAGGAATCCACAGGAGTCTTCCCATTGTAAGAAAAAAATCCCCTGAGATCATTGGTCTCATGGCAAGGCCATTAGAGCACATTAAATACATTGTATGGCACATTGCCACACCAATTACATTATAACCCGCACCTAAATTAATAATAGACTAAAATGCGGCAGCCAACTCCATTTCTGATGCAATATTGGATTACAAATAGGTTAAAGTTGGGAAATTCCAACCACAAAATGGAATCCAATATTGCGACAGTGGGTGCTTATTTATGAACACTTTAAAAATGTTTTGGGTTTAACATTCCAAATGCTATTCTTCAAGCTCACTACCCTAAAAAAGACGAGGCTACCTCAATTAGAAATCAGTGCTAGCCAACTTGGTTTAGAAAAGAACACTTTCAATGTGCTTCTTGATAAAATTTTGCTCTTTTAAACATCTAAATTACTGGATTTTAAGTTGAAAGTAAAAGAAAGAAAGAGTGGTCTGGAGATATAGAGGAAGATGGGTGAGAGAGGGTAAAATTGGGAGATTTTATAGAGAACTAGAGCCAGAGAAGGGATAGGGAGAGATAAAGAGAATGAGAATAAGGAATAGAGAGGAATTGAGGAAGATGGAGAGAAGAGATCACCAGGTGGCACTTCATTTTCAATTCATTTCATAATTCATATCTCTTCATAGGTGCCTGTGGCCCCCATTTATACACACGGCTTACTAACTAAAAACTTCCACACCAAACAAACCATAACTTATAACTGACTGACTGACTCATAACTCCCACATAATGAAAAAACCATAAGTGATTCATGAAGCAGACCTTGACTCATATTCTAAACAGTGCATGATTTGTCATCATTTGGTCATTGAGGTGATCAGAGATCATTCATTGATTGCCTATTTGCCTAGTCTTGCATTTGACCATTCCTTAATCCTCACTATGCCGAAATCATATAATGGACTAAAAAAATGCATGTGAAATTTGTTTAGTGTCATTTCAATATATAAACATGTAGAACACTATTTTGAAACATTTTTTGTTATGCTTTTTTTGAGGAATGTTTTTTCAAGTATGTCGGTTAAGTTTTACAGTGGTGCTGTCATATGGCATTGATTGAGGCCTTTTTGTTATATGTTAATAATCCAGTCAATAAATCACCCTTAATTGAATGTGTTCTGTAAATATCGATAAATTTTATTAATGTGATTGTGATAAATTTTACTCAAAATTTATAGTTAAAATTTTAATATATGTCAGTGCAATGATGGCCAAGAAATTCAGTTTTATTAAATTCATTTCAAATCATGGATAGTTTTGGGCGTGACTTGCAGATCATAAAAAATCATAGGATTTAAATAACCCTTATACAACCCACCCTGAATCATAGGAATTTTACTAGTAATCCATGTAAGTAGTATTTTGAATCTCCATGATTACAGTTTCTTGTTCATTGACAAACCCACTTGGTATTTATAGTTTTACACTATGGTTGACATTAACTAACTGTCCTAATGAATCATTTTTAACTCTGGCAAACAATTGTACAAATAGATATAACATTTAAAGATGGGATCATGCCAGTGGATAGTTCTTTTTCGCCTTCATAGGTGTGAACATTGAAGTGCCTGATTAGTGCTTCATACAATGGTTGCAATCTTCATTTGACGACAATCCTATGCTTTTCTGACGTGCAATCTGGCTAACCATTAGATAATTTAAAACAGGAAGAACCCTTTTTTTTATAAATCCTTTTATTTCTATTGACTTTTTTGTGTAATAAAATAATAAATTGCATTGCTAAAATAACAAAATGTACTAGTGTCAATCAAATGGGAAAGAATAATGGTTTTAAGCGGGTTGACTTTCAGAGTACCTCAGAACTGTAGGGAGGGAAAGGCTACAACTAATTTGCAGCCATATATCCCTTAAGAGTCCTACTCGACGAGATACGTAACCCACCTATTACATTGGCTTACTATAAGACATATTATGTTCATATAAAAGCTCAAGTATCTCTCCCTGGAATGAACTTTGCCAGCTTTGTCTGCCTATATGGTCGCTCTAAGCTCTGTCCACATATGCGGTGGATGAATAACTAGAGTACCCATTGCAGTCTGTTTAGTGGCCAAGATATCGGCAGCCTTGTTACACTCCCTGTGTATATAGGAGATTTTCCAGCCTTGAAGTCTGCTTAGTATTTCTTTTACACTCCTCAGAGTCCTCTATCTTCAACCTAGGTTATCATTACTTTTGAGTCTGTTTAACTGCATATGAGTTGCATTGAGCTGAAACATTGTTGCAGTCCAGTCAACAATACCTTGAGCTCCATAAGGTTTATGGTTTAACCTTCCATTCTTACTGTGATGCTAATAAGAAAATCTGCATTTGAGTCTCCGATTAAGGCGCCATATCCTGTTTTTTTCTCTCAGCCCAAGACCCCTCTGAATTAGAATTCATCCCTCCATACTGACTGATCTACAACTGCTTTTCTAGAATATGTATTCCAAAGTGCTTTTGGAGTAGCTCCACAGTTGAGAACAGCTGATTTCTTGAAGCTTGACTGTCATAATTTGACATGCATCATTCTCTTTTTATTTCTTAAGAATAGACACTTGATGCTGTTTTTCTGCTCTAAAAGCTTGGCATTTCGTTCCAGACAGAAGCACCAACATGTCATGGAGAACATAACTTGTGCGACTTTTCAGTATGGCATAACGAAGATATTTTGCAAGACAATGCACAAATTTATCAAATAAGTCTACTATTTTTTCCCCTTGATACCCATTTATTTCAGAAAAAATGATCAAATATAGGGATGAATAGGGAGAAAGAAGTAAGAGATGATCAACTGTTTCGCTACCTCTAAGACACAAATAACATTACAATTTCTTACCATGTTTCTCTTCAGTTATCTGTCCAATGTCAATAGTTTATTTTGTAGTGCTTGCCAGCACAAAAGGCAGCACTTGAGAATGGAAGCTCGAGCTCTGATACAAGATGATGCAGAGAAGAAAAGGAACCTTCAGAGAGAGAGAGAGAGTGTGTGCAAACTAGAAACTTTTATTGTTTCAACAAAGCTTTGAATAAAAGCTAAGGGTCGCAAAAGTACTTTTTCAAACTCGGAGAAATAATTATTAAAACCTAAATTATTCTCCCTTCGACAAAGAGATCCTATTTATAAGTCTCAAAGTTGTTGAGAATAAATAATATCTAATCTAAATCTCCAATAACTCTCGACAACTAAATATATACTGACCCTCCTAACAACTCATTATCCTAAAAACCTGAATACTTCTAAGCATTTCAAATCTTAATAAACTTATTTTCAAATCCATGGATAAAATCTATGGTTACGTGACAAAAACCCTAACTAATTATCTAATTTAATTATATCTACATATAATAATAATAAAATCAAAACATGCGTATTTTTTATTTGCATGATCAAGTTGTTTATTTTCTCATTCCATACTATTCTATCTTGCAATGTTGTCACTTTCTCCTTTTCTTTTCTTTTTAATTATTACTAGCTTGATTTAGTTGGTTTATTGAACATGGAAATTGAATTGATCTGTACTTTTCTGCATGATAATATGGATGTTTAGTTCTACTGGCATTGTGATAATACTATTCGAGGATCACATAACATTGCCATGTCCAGATTTCTCTGAGGGCAGTTATACATCCATTTCTGGTTTCTCAAAAGTGAATGGCGTTGTAAATTAGAAAATGCGCATAGTTGGGATAGTCTGTACCTGAAATCATAGCATTGCCATCACAGCATGAGTTCTACTAACATTAGAAGATTTATTTTCTTTTACAACATGCTCCTATCATTGATATGTTTCTACTTTTGCTATTCTTGCAGGAAATGCTGCGCCCCATCCCCGTCGCTTTGGCATCATGCACCCGGTATTTCGAGGCCATGTCAGCAATGAGAGAGTCATTTGCGACCCTTCAACAGTTACGCGTGGGAGAGTCTTCCTCACCCATGACACCGAGCAGAAACCCTCGGATGGTGAATTCCGACAGTGGGACTCCTCATTTTTACAGGGAGGAGCCTAGCTCAGATGATTCTGTCTTTAGGAACAGGAGAAGACCAGAAACGGAGAGCATAGGAGAAGAGGAAGGCAATGCAAGTGATCCCTATCAGGCCGCGGATGGAATGAATCAGAGGAGATTATCTTGGCCCCCTTCAATAAAAAAGATTTAGAGACTCACTGTCAAAACACCATGAAAATATCATATTTTTACAGTATTATCTGTTTTATTTACTATGGTTGGTTATATTTACAGTTGCATGTATTGTCAACTCAAGCCCAATTTACTCATTGAATGATTTCAAATGAAACAATGACATTTTTTAGGCTTGTATTCAGGTCCTCTTATTTTGTCCTGTTATTGTTGTTTGTGATCTAAATCACCTACTGGGGCTGGACTGAAATTCAATCAGGCTTTAAGTCTATGGAATAAAAAGCACATGCTATCTTTGAATATTTGAAGAGGTTAATTAGGGGGGGGGGGGGGGGGGGGTGGCTATTGGGATAGTGCTCAAGGCCTAGGTTTGGCTTTGGAATAGAACAATCTTATTTTGTGAATAGATGGCTGAATAATAATAATAGAAATTCATTCAATTCTGTCTTTTTTAAAAATTGAATGGTAGGCAATTACTTTAGTTTTATTCACAGAAAAGCCTGGCCCAAGGTAAAATACAATAAGAGAAAAACAGTTTAGCCCAACAACTGTCATTTGCTTGGGAAGCTAGGGTATAAGAGGTTTCTACTAGTACTCCTGAGTCCTACACGAATGCACCACTCTACTCAATACATAGAGAATCCCCCGCAAAGGAAACTTGCCGCACAATGAAACTCCCTAGTCCCTGATCAATTACATGACCATATCCCAGATGTTCTCAGCATAAAATGTAGTTCCACGGAATATTAAGTGATTCTGAGCATTCCAAAGTGCCCATATCATCGCCAGAACAGGAATTGGGAAGCCTTGGCCTTGGGGCCACGATCACCACTCACCCGAAGGTGTTGACCCGCCGTCCAAAGCTCATCAAGTGTATGGCTTCCCTCAGCAAACTCTATTGCGCTCGCCAAGCACTACCAAAGACTTTTCGCCATCTGACATCCAAGCATTAGGTGTTCAGTGGTCTCTTTGCTGTTGCCGCAAGATTAGCAAGTTGGATCCGCTGAAGGAGCGCCCACTTCAAATGATACGATTTTGTAAGAAGTTTGTGATGATAAATCAACCACAAAAAGAATTTGCTCTTCAGTGGGATCCTGGGTCACCAAATCTCAAAATACTTTTGTGCAACCCCATCCACCTTAGGCTTGTTTCTGCACCACCAAACATAGCAACTTTTCTCAGTAAAACCAGATCTTGGCTTCGGCCTCCAACAAATCGTATCCTCTCTATCTGAGACCAGTGTCACCGGTTGTAACTTGTAACTCTCTCAGGATGGCCGCAAAAAACTCCATCTCATCCGTGTTAAGAGCTGCTCAAATCCGGAACTCCCATCCCTCTTCTTGTGGAAACCCAATCCAAAAATGGTTCACGCATTCGTCTTTGTCGACTGTTAATGTGAATAATGGTGGAAATTTAACCTTGAGTGAAGTCTCCTCGACCCACAAATTGAGCCAAAAAAGGGTCGAAACCCCAACACCCACGTTCCATCCGAAGGTATCTTGAAACTGCCTCGTGGCCTGAAGAATTCCAGTCTAGATCGGAGATGGCAAGGCAAGCCCCTCGGGAAATGCATCAATGTGGTGTTTTGAGTACCCAAAGTAGGGAGCAGTTAGTCAACCAGCGCCACTTCGACTTGCTATTTTCTAAGCAACGCATTGTTCATATCTAAAAGGTTCAGGACCCCTAGGCCACCCGAGCATTTGCTAGTACAAACCACCTCCCACTTGACCATATGCACCTTCCTCTTATCAGTCGACTTCCCACTCCAGATGAACCTTTTTTTGATGCAATCCAGGCGCTAAAGAATGCCCTTTGGAATTTTGAACATGGATAGAAAAACTGTTGAGAGGTTCGATAGAACAACTTAGAGGAGAACAAGTCGACCACCCGCACTTAAAAGTTTGCCCTTCCACCCTTCCAATCGCCTTTCAAGCCTCTCAATTAGTGGGGTCCATTCCGCCTTAGGGAACTTGCCAAGATGCAATGGAAGGCCGAGAGGTCTAATAGGAAAATCAGCCGTTTGACATTAGAAAATATGAGCAAAGGCATTCAACTCCTGACTATCCACATTGATGCCGCAGGCCCGAGAAGAGCTCGAAACCCCTACAAATAAGATGTACGCCACTAATAGAGGACTTATCAGTGGAGCATAGAATGATCATATTGTCAGCGTACTAGACATGTGAGATCGTGTGTCCCCTCTGGGCAACACTCCAGGCCTTTGATCCAGCACACGCTCTCCGCTAGCTTCATCATCCGACTAAATATATTGGTTGTCACCACAAACAGAAGAGGTGATAAAGGATCCCCTTGTCTTAGAACATCTTCAACTATACTTCATATCTCTAAATTTAGAAGGTGGTGTACTCCAACCACACTTCATATCCACCTCCAAATTTAGAGATTTGGATTTGACCCTCCAAATCACTTTTTTTACCTTTTATTTTATACATTAATTAATTCAACTTAATGTATAGCTAATCCATTTTTAATAAAAGTACTATAGTTGTAATAATCTCATTGAGACATTCAAAATGTGACTAATATTAAATTATTTTATAATTGATTAATAAATCCTCGTACGTTTGGATTATTCAATAATTATTTTATTTATTTAATTAAAAAATTATTCATTTAAAAATAACTCCAAAACTATTTAATATTAGACTCATTTTAAAGTCTTAATGAAATCTTTTCAATGGTATAATTTTTATATAAGTAAATTAACAATAATAATATCTATTAATGAGTTTTCATATAATTTAAAAAATAATAAGAAAAAAAATGGAGGGTGGTGGTTGGAGTGCAACACCCTCTAAATATAAATTTCTCCAAATATGGAGGGTCAACCCTGTATATTTAGAAGTTTGAGTTGGAGATGCTCTTAGGCTTTGATTGAGCTGAAATAAGCCGCAAGGCTTCCCATTCACCATTACTTACACCTTCACGGTAGAGATACATTCCTTGACCATCCTAATCCAGTTTGGTTAGAGACCCTGTTGGGAGAGGACATTAAGGAAATCCCACTTCACGTTATCGTAAGCATTGGAAAAAATCAAGCTTAATGGCCACTCTTTGCGTTTGTCACGATGGACTGCCGATATGCACTTTTGAGTTGCCATGAAGCCATCTCTGTTGAATGTCTTAAATATTATTTTAGATGTAAACGAGAATAAATCCCTTTTTCTTTCCTGTATGGTTGTCACTTTCCTTGGAACAGTGGAGTGGAGTCAACCTTGAAATTTTTTTAGGCAAATGAACAATAGAACAACTCCTTATCTAATCTAGTTATTATAAATATCTTATTTTTTAAACAAATTGGGCATTCTCCTAATATAAATCTGGATATTATTACATGCAGGATATTGTGTAGTCATATTTTAATAACGAGGTATTTGTTTTGTTAAATAAATTGTTTTTATTTATTTTTTGTTTTTTTTAAGTGTGTGTGTATATATATATAATTCATTAAATTAAATATTTTATAAAAATATCCGTTCCATTACATAAAATATAATATTTTTTAAAAGTAAAAGAATATGACTACCATATATGTGGCAACTCGAAGGGGTGATAAGAGTCCAAAGGCCAGAGTCTCGCAGGTGTTTGCCCAATGGTTGCGTGGGCGTTGTGGCTTACTCAGAATCATCTTGTCTTTAGAAGTACGCTGGTCTACGTGAAAAACCTGTGGGAGTCAGTAAAGCATTTCATCCACAACTAGAGTCTCTTGCGCGGGAACAAAGAAGGTTCTTTTTTTAGGGGAAAAATTCTATATCGAGAAATAGTTTGGAAAATTATTATTTTTAGATTGGTGCCCAAATGAATTGATTCTTAGTCATCATTTACAAAGAGGGGGTTGCTAGTTGACTTTTTCAAAACTCAGGTCGCAATTTAGAGAGTTATTGTGTATTGTGTTCTATCATAAGGATCGGTCGTCGATATCTTTCCTACTACCCCTTATGGTGTATGCTCTTTGTATGCGAGTATATACTTTTCTTGTTTAGGCTTTCCTTTCTTTGAATAAAAATGAACCTATAAAACTTGCTATGGAATTGGTGTGACATCCCATGCGAAAATGTGACCCTTGGAGGGGGGGGGGGGGGGGGGGGAGGGTTGACATAATAATATTAATGCCACTGTTACATCAAGATGGGAAATATTCAAACTAAGTTTGTTTATTTGTTTTTTTTTTTTTTTTTGCTATTGAAGGAACCCCCGTGGCTGACTTACGGTTGAGCTGGGAAAGCTACTTCCGTCTGTTTGCTTGGTCCCATGGAAAATTCTTTCGAATAATCACCAACAAACAGGTGGGTAAGTCAGCACCAAGACTCGAACCCAAGACCTATCGATAACACCGCTAAATCCTAAATTATTGTGTTATGGATACTGAGGACTTATTCAAACTAAGTTATGGGATAAAACCTTTTGAATGTGACAAATATAAAGCTTTTATTATTATTATTATTATTATTATTATTATTATTATTATTATTATTATTATTATTTTGGGTTCAGACTAATTTAAAGCTATTGGCTGCAACTATATTTGTTCACAAGGATGCATTATTATGAAAAAAAAAATCTAAGATAGCGTCTTAAAATTAACAGTTTATCACTTAAAACAGTTTTTAAAAATATTTTTTTAAAAATCATATTTTTATTAAATTCCTAAAGAACTGTTTTTATAACTAAAATATATTTTTCGCTTTCTGAAAAATCCATGTGGAATGTCTCTGCATAGGATTAGGTAAACAAATTCACACCTAAACCCTTGCAATGTCTTCTATGTAGGATTAGGTAAACATAAGCCATTCTCTTTTTCCACCTAATTCTATCACCCATCACCCAATTCGCTGTGATTCACATTTCAAAGACCAAAGGATTTTTAAAAAAAAAATATCTCCTCGCTATCTAATTCTATCACCCTTCTTTGGAAACACTTTAACAACAATAGAATCACTTTTTTCAACCAAAAAAAAAAAAAAGAAGAAGAAAAGAAACTAAAACATGTAGAAATTAAATTTTTCCATAAGCCAAGTTTGATCCAGTTGAAAATATCGGATAGTTCCCAAAAAAAAAACATATTGACAAATTGACCATATAATTGAAAATCCGCATATATATATGGTAATTTGAATTATCCAACATATTTAAGATGTCATAAAGAGAAAATCACGGAGGTTCTACTCTTAGGGGTTATTTGGCTAGAGGAATAGGGGAGAAATATGTAGGAATAGAGGAGAATAAGAAAAAAAAAATGTTTGGGTAAAGAGAATAAAAATGTATAGCTATTTAGAATTAAGTGAGAATAATTATGTTATTCTTCCATTGGTATAAGGGAACCCACCTATCAAATCACATGTCATCACATCAAATCACATGTCATCATCTCTTATACAGCAATGGAGCCCACATGTTAAATCAACTTTTTACACCTTATTCACATTTTATTTCTCATCAACCAAACACTTCAACATTTATTATTACGTTTCTCAATGAGAATAACTGAAAACACAACTAAACACAAAATCATTTATTCCATTGATAAAGTCAACAATTCCTGGAATAGATATAAACCCCAAAATAACCTATACATCTATCCAAATGGGTTGTATCAATAGAAAATAAATGTGGAATAGGAAGGAATGTGGATGAATAAATCTCAAAAACTTGTTTATATGCAAGGAATACGTGAATATAAATATGTCAAAATATATTTTTTAGGTCGTCTCTAGAATTATATTTTTTCACCCAAATCTTTTCTATTGATATAAGAAACACATTTAATGAATCTGCGTATTTTTAAATTTTTTATAATTAAATATATATTAAGGGAGTGAAATATATATTTTGTATTAAGACAAATTCAAATATTATTTAATGATGTGATAATTATAAATAAGATTATAAAAAGACTGATGTACCTGTCACTGTATGCACATAAAAGAGTTTGATTCAATGGTCAGACAAATCCATACATATACGATAAAGTGTCTGTACGATAGAGAGCTGAAAATGACGTCTGATGTAATTGTTAGAAGATATTATTTTATTTGTGGGTCAAACAAAGGAGCTTGTACCGCTGCTTTTGAAATTGATGGTTCATATAAGTTAAAAAGGATAATAAGAAACAGAAAATTAGGAAATGTTAATATGGATAATTTAAAAAAAAACACCAACAGAGGCTATGAAAATAATAAAATAAAATTTTAAGATGGTTAATAATTTTTTGGGTTAACAAAAGATAAAACTGAAGAATCCACCACAAATATAAAATGAATAGATTAATTTTTTATTTATAAACCAAAATCGGTTAATAGACTCCTGTACTAAAGATACTGTAAAAATTGAAAAAGATTTAAACAAATCTAATATTAATTAAATAATGAAAAAAATACCCAAAAAAAAATCTTCTGAAATTTCAAAGTAAAGTGCATGTTTGGCTGCAAAAGTCAAAATCAGCTTTTAGCTTTTGGGGTCACATCAATTCAATTACATCATTATTTAAAAGCTAAAAGCTAAAAACTGTTATCAAACATGTCAACTTAAATACATCATAATTATTAGATTTTATCTCTAAAACTGTGCTTCGAAATCTGTGTTCATAAAGCAACCATCATCATTACACTTTCAAATCATATCATTACACCCTCAAAACATCATCATTCACTCTCAAAAGGTGTATATAAAGCTGAAAAAGCTAAAAACTTATTTTCAAACCGTGTTTCCAAACATACACTTAAAATCAGTCAATTTAAAGAATTTTACCCAAAAAATTAAATTTAACATTCTTTGAAAATAAAATGACTCAATTACCCTTATATCATTTTTTATTTAAACTCTCAATGATCCAATTTAAAATGATTTGCATTCAAATTTTGAACTCTCCACATTTTTTAAATGAATGAGTGAGTAAAAGATT